>OV049926.1:101165959-101848459 GCA_920104205.1 Eupeodes latifasciatus | reverse complement strand
TTGCCATAATCTACAAAACCTTCAATTACATCTTTGTATTCAAACCAACAGCTAATTTTATAAACAAAATAAACCGGCTTTTCGACCTTTTAAATGGAAAACCAGTTATTAAAAAAAATGATCAAAATCTAATATTCATAAGAGAAATGAAAACATATATTCTCAACATTCAGCCTATTAATTCAAGAAACAAAGCGTTTTGTTTCAAAGGTTTTGCCTTAAGTATTGAGAGCATTTTGCAAATACAAAAAGCATTATATATAGACCATAATGATTTATATTATTTAAATATTAACAAATTTAACCAAGATCCCTTAGAAAATTTATTTGGAAAGATAAGAGCAAGAAATGTTAATAAAAGTAATCCGAATGCTGCTGAATTTGGCTCCCTTCTAGCAAAAGTTATAGCTATGAAATTTGTATTCAAATCTAAATGTTCAAACTGTGAAGAAGACGATATAGAATATCTTAAAGTTGATTGGAATGCTATTTTACAAACCAATGCTGAGGAACAAATATCGATTTCGTATGAGCTACCGGAGAGTGAATCATTTGAGAATATAGAAAACGACATGAATATTGATAATAAATTAAATGCTTTACCGCCTGAAGACACGATATTGATAAAGGTGCCGGAAATCGACGATCTTGCTACCAGATACTATGCAGGCTATTGCCTTTTTAAATCGATGAAAAAAATGAATAGTACCTGTGAAAACTGTATTCAACAAATGTCAAAAGATAAGCTTCAATTTGATTTAACGGAAATATTAATTAAATTGAGAGAATACGAAACCTCAAAAGAAAATACGGTTCTTATATGGCCTTCTGAAAATTTTTTCCAAGTCTGTAGTCTTCACGTAAAAATATTTACAACTTTCTTCAAAAAAACACCTTTTATATCGAGATTAAAAGAAAACATTGTAAGAGAATGTATAAACGCAACAAACAGACAATATCCTAGCTGGTTCGATGATTCCGATGAATGCTAAGCACATAAAATTGATATCATACATTTTTTAATAAACGTCTTACTTTGGAAAAATTGTAAATGGGTAATTGACACAAAAGATAAAAGGTATAAAAATCCTTGAACTAAAATAAAAAAATTAATGAATGTTATGAACGCGTAGCTCAAACAAAAACAATAAAAAAAAACAAATACATAACCAATTTACATATATATATATAAATGTACAATTCAGCGGGTGGTAGGTGGGTGGGGGTCGATATTCTGCCACGTCCACGTTCGTGACCCCTGGAAACTATTTAAGCAAAGGCAATTTTAGAAAACATCAATAATAAAATAAATAATTATAAATACTTACGATATTTTATTTTTAATTGTCAAGGCCAAAAATTGTCTCTTAAACTTTTTATAAAACCACCTTTGCTTAAATAGGCTAAGAGCAGTGATGTATTAAACATATACAAACTTCTAAACAAAACTTAACAGACCTATTTTAACATCCCAATTAACTATTTTTTTTAGAAAACTACTAAAAACCGGTAAAAATAGTTTCTACTAAAGCATCTTGAAAACAGAGAAAGATATTGACTTCAAACTTATTTAATTTAATACAAAAAATGTTTAAAATATAGTTTAAAATAAAAAGTTAATCAACCGATAGTTTTTTCCTTTAATTTAAACCTAAAAAAAAGTACTAAAAAAACGTGAAATTGATTCTTAAACTGAAATATCGGGTAAAGGAGAAAGAAAAAAGAAAGAAAGAAATTGTACAAATTGTTGTTATTAACAACAATTTTTTATTTTACAGAAAACTAAAAACCTTAAGCAGAAAAAAAAAATAAAAAAATGATTAACCTAATTGAATTTATAAATTAGATTGAATAAAGAAAGATATTGAATTTAAAGTTGTTTCATCCCATAGAAATATTGTTGTTAATGTTTTGTAACAATTTAAGACAATGTTTATTTGAGTTTATTTATTAAGGCTAAATTCGGCAACATTAGCCTGATATGCGCGCACGCCCCCACAGATGAGAAGGATGACAACACCAAAGATATGTTCTTCGAGCTATTAGACAAAACATACGAGCAGTGTCCTAGCTACGATATAAAAATTGTCCTGGGCGATTTTAATGCCAAGCTAGGAAGGGAAGACATCTTTGGTGGAATAATCGGGAAAAACAGCCTGCACGACAACACTTCCGACAACGGATTCAGGCTCATAGATTTTGCTGCGGGGCGAAACGTCATGGTAGCCAGTACGCGTTTTCCACACCTCAACATCCACAAAGGAACTTGGAGATCTCCAGATCAATCTACCGTCAACCAGATTGACCATATTGCGATCGACGCCAGACACGCTTCCAGCATCATGGATGTCCGAACTTTCCGAGGAGCTAACATCGACTCGGACCACTACCTTGTTGTAGCCAAGGTAGCACTTCGGGTTTCCAGGCCCAAGGCAAAACAGGGAGATGTTGGGAGAAGGTACAACGTCGAACGGCTACAATCGCAAGAGATCGCCAAATCCTTCTCCGACCGAGTTACAAGTAACCTCTCTCGAAGTTCTGTGCCGCCAACACAATGTATAGAAAACCAGTGGCAACATTGCCAAGACGCACTCAGAGAAGCCGCCTCTGACGTGCTGGGTTTCAAGCGACCACCAACAAGGAACCCCTGGTTTGATGAGGAATGTCGGCAGGCAAATGCAGCCAAACAACAGGCACGCAAGGCGGCGCTGCATAAAAGGACGAGAGCGGCTCATGAGCTCTATGAGCAGAAGAGGCGAGAGGAACACCGACTTCTCAGAAGGAAAAAGAGAGAGCATGAGAAGCGTGCGGTCGAAGATGTTGAGAGGTTTAAAAGCAGAAACGAAGTTCGAAAGTTTTATGAACAGGTGAAACGAAATTCACAAGTACATAAACCTAGAACCGAAGGCTGCAAAGACGAAAGTGGAAACATCATAGTGGAACCGCAGTCAATGCTGAGGATATGGAAGGACCACTTCTGCAGACTGTATAACGGCGACGACGAACCGAATTCCG
This sequence comes from Eupeodes latifasciatus, assembly GCA_920104205.1. NCBI lineage: Eukaryota > Metazoa > Arthropoda > Insecta > Diptera > Syrphidae > Eupeodes > Eupeodes latifasciatus. Next base: position 101,845,444 of record OV049926.1, on the reverse strand, counting down.
CTGTCAGGCAGGATGATCCATTCAACATAGACGACGAAAGCCAACAATCCCGTCCTCCCGACTTAGACGAAGTAAAGATTGCTATATCTAAGCTGAAGTCTAACAAAGCCGCTGGAGCGGATGGCTTGAATGCCGAGCTCTTTAAAGCAGCTGGAGATAAGTTGGTTAGGAGCATGCACCAACTTATCTGTAAGATATGGTCGGAAGAAAGCATGCCCGATGAATGGAACCTCAGTATTGTTTGCCCGATCCTGAAAAAAGGAGACCCTCTAAACTGCACCAATTATAGAGGAATCAGTCTACTTAACATCGCTTATAAAATCTTCTCTGCCGTAATATGTGAACGTCTAAAGCCCATCGTCAACAACCTGATAGGTCCTTATCAGTGTGGTTTTAGACCAGGAAAGTCCACAGTCGATCAAATATTCACATTACGGCAGATCCTGGAAAAAACCCAAGAACACCAAATCGACACCCACCATCTTTTCATCGATTTCAAGGCCGCATATGACAGTATCTACAGGGACGAACTGTATAGAGCCATGTCTAGTTTTGGCATCCCTGCCAAACTCGTCCGTTTGTGCAGGATGACCATGGAGAATTCACGCTGCTCCATAAAGGTTGGAAACAACTTAACTGAACCTTTCGATGTCAAAAAAGGTTTTAGACAAGGTGATGCGCTGTCATGTGATTTTTTTAACATCGTACTTGAAAGAATAGTGCAAAGCTCACACGTCAACACCAGAGGCACTATCTTTCAAAAGTCTGTCCAATTACTAGCATATGCTGATGACATTGACATAATCGGAAGAACTCAGCGTGATGTCAATGGGGCTTTTGTGAGTATCGAGGCAGAGGCGGCAAAAATGGGTTTAACGGTTAATGAGGGCAAAACAAAGTACATGCTGTCATCAAGAAAGGACCTGCAACACCGACGTCTTGGTCAAAACGTCACCATCGACAGACGTAACTTTGAGGTAGTCAAGGACTTCGTCTACCTAGGCTCCGCTGTAAACGCAGAAAACAACACCAGCGCTGAGATCAAACGAAGAATAACTCTTGCTAACCGCTGTTTCTTTGGGTTAAGAAAGCAATTGAGTGGAAAAATTCTCTCTCGAAGGACCAAAGTGTCGCTATATAAGACCCTTATCATCCCCGTCCTGCTATACGGTGCAGAAGCATGGACTTTGACAAAAGCGGATGAAAGCACCTTGGGTCGTTTCGAGAGAAAGATTCTTCGTGTGATCTACGGTCCCGTATGCATCGAAGGGGAGTGGAGGAGAAGATGGAACGACGAGCTGTACGGGCTGTACAGCGACGTAGACTTAGCAAGAAGGGTAAAAGTCCAACGACTAAGATGGCTAGGTCACGTAGAGCGCATGGAAACCAATGCTCCGGCCCGGAAAGTCTTCGAATCCACACCCACAGGACAGCGCAGTAGAGGAAGACCGCGAATCAGGTGGCGCGCACAAGTGGAAGGTGACCTCACCCAACTCGGAGCGCGAAACTGGAGACATCTAGCTAGGGACCGAGCTAGATGGAGAAGTTTGTTGGGTGAGGCCCTAGTTCACACAGGACTGTAGCGCCACCTTAAGTAAGTAAGTAAGTATTTGAGAGAAACCAAACTTCTTTCAAAATATATTAATTTAACTTTTCGATACATCTATTTCCACAGAAAACAGCTTAAATGTATATTTTTGCATACTTACTTACTAATACAATTTTTCCAAATAAAAAAAATAAATTTTGAAAAATTTAAGTGGGCATCAATAGTAAGTTATCAGTGTGGGTCACATCCGAGCCTCTTTTTTGTATCGAAATTATTTACATGAGTACCTACCTACACCTGTTTAAGTTCACAAAATACGCAACTTACGTTTTGCATAGGACAACAAAGAAACAATCAACAAACAACAAAAAGACCGAAATTGAAACTTACCCTTTTGTCATATACATATATCTATGGATACATGACATACACACATGCGTTCAATATATGTATCAAAAAAAATCAAAATAAGGAAGGCAACCAAAACTAAGCCTCATACGCTCACCAGCGGCGCACGTGCATTTGCATCAGTGTTACCATAGGAATCCATACAAATTATTTTTAAAATGTCTTGCACCTAACTCATCTTCTCTTCCTTTCTTAAATGTATTTTCAACATATATGTATATTGTTTTATTTGATATAGTAAAATATAACATGGAAAAATTAATAACTATGGTTTTTATTTTCATATTCAATAATAAATAGCATAAAATACCTACATCGCTTGAACAATAGCAACTGAAATATGGTAACATCATCGGCACCAAAACATCATCGAAACCAAAACAGTTTCTTTTTTTCTTTGTCTCTTTGGACGTTGACTTGAGAGAAAAAACAACTTTAGAATAGCTTTGAACAGGCATACTGGCAAGCCAATATGTGCAATCAAAAACAGCTTTTTGTGCTTGAAGATCAACTGACAAAAAGCTTTTTGTCAGTTGATAGCCAAGGAGTAGTGAAAAAAATATGGGACATTTTCTTCTATGGGGATGAGACATCTGTATAGTTTCTTATCTGTGATAGTACTCTCATGGTGGAAGTCGAATAGGGCGGCATCTAGATATTTTTTGTGGAACGTCTAGTCAAGAAATTCATGGAGAAATCGATTTGCAGTCGGGAGACTTGGGAGACTTAAAAATATTATAATTTGAAATAGAGAAAGACTATAAGGAATTAACGAAAGTCTGAGTGAGGAGGAAAACACATTTGTTTCTTTGTGTTTGTATTTTGGTGTGGTTATATTTTTTTGTTACATCTTTGTATATGAAAACTTTTTCATAAACAAAGGTTTACGCAAAACGGTAGTCTTTCTATACAAAGATGATAAGACAAAAGCAGGTGAATTGCGATTTCGTGTAGGAATTTTATATTCTTGGTTGAGATTTTATATTTTTGATGATTTGATTTGAGGATTGCATAAGGGAATTATAATTTGAACTTTTACAGCCAAGTAAATATGTAGGTATTGTATTCTTATCCAATAATAGATACATAGCTAGCTACATAAATAAATTTAAAAATTTGATGACCTAAACCTTTCTTACAATTTGTTTTCATATCGAGCATAAAGAAGTTTAAAATTTCAAAGTCTTAGAAAGATGATTTTTTTTAATAAATAAATTTGTTAATTGATACCTAATACAATTATTTAAAAGCTGGTTACAAAATTGTTGACAACATAGGTATTATGAAAAGATGGATATTTAATTTTTGGACGTTTTTTAATGGTAGTGAATTTTTTAAATGGGATGAGGAACTTTTAAATTTTTTTGTTTTAAAAATTAACACATAGGTAGGTACCTACCTATCTTTCAGTTTATAAAATAGGTAGTTATAACTTCCGGTCAAAAAAGTGTTTCAAGGACAAATTTTGAAACATACTTTTGCCTGTAAGTTCTTATGATATACCTATTTAGGTATTTATTAAAAGAAGGACCTTCCTATCAACAATTTTGAATGATCAAGGGGATAAGCAAATGTTTACTTTTAATAAGGTACAAGACTTTATTCGGATTTTTATTTTTAGAAAAGTACCTATTATGACTTTGTAATTGTACTTACATAAATTTGATGCCTTTGTCTAAGTCTTAAGATATCTAAATTCTACCAAATCCAATTTTGATATGCCAGAGCAAAGTTTTTAACTTAGGAGTAAGTTTTCTATAAATTTGAAAAAAAAAACAACGTTTTACTACTGTTTTAAAATATACGTACTCGTACGTGCACTTTTGACTACCGAAATGTCGGTCTATGTCTCTTCGTGTAGGAGGTAGAGGCAATTTTAGAACGAATCAGTTCAATTGACAAATCAAGACTATTTAAAATATTTCCTGTATTTTTAAATTTAAAAATGTACCTGTTAAAAAAGCTTGTTTCCAAAATTTGATTTCCCAAAAAAACCTTAATGTTTCAAAATTCTTATTTGAAAATCTTTAGAGCAGTTTACTTTTTAAATTAATTTTGTACACATACAATTTTTCAATTTTAGTAAAATGTATATTTTTGGTATGCAGTTATTTTGAACTAATTAATATACAGTTTCGTAAAAAACTGATGACTCGTTTGGATATACATATAGAATTTTGAAAAAAAATGTACTATTTTTTTAAAAAATCCAAAAATAAAGCCAATATAAGAGCTTGTGAAGAAAAAAACAATTGAAATCAGTTGATTTTTCTTGAGAAAACTTAAAAACTAAATAACAAAATACCCTTCTGGAGCAATACAAAAATCTATCGGCTTAAGCAACACATAGATGACTGCCTAAATATAAACCATATTTACATATAATGTTGTTTATGCCCTCTTTAAGGTCCGAGCTTTGTTGTCCACATTAGTTTGTTAAAAATAAAGCAAAATGTAGAATTGTTGTAATATAAATAAAAGCCAAACATTTCATATTAAAAAAGATCCTGGTGTGCGACCCACAATGATAACTTCCCATCTCGTCTGTCGATTTGTCTTGCTTAAAAACTTATAGGTTTTTGTGTTTTGTTAAAAAAAGTTATCAGTTGAACTAATCTTAAAAATTTTAAAATTACCATCAATATTTAGCAAATGATGAAGTAGTTTTATTTCAAAATCTATTTTAACGAGATTTTCAGTCGAAAACCAATTTTTACCAATTTTAGCAGCATTATACTATTTTTTGTAGATTTTATTTTTTTTATTAAAAAACGGACTATTGGATTCTTTTAAAAAATTACTGAGTATCGAAAACAATATTTTCTGTGAGATAAAATAACTTTGAAGCCAATATTTTTAATTTTTGAAAAGATGTTTGAGTCGAAAGTAAATTTATACCAAGTTTAAGTATTGTTTTTTTTAGGTTTTTATTTTTTGTAAAAAAACTGTCAATTTTTCTCAAAATTTTATTGAATTCATATTCATATTCTTCTTCATCACAAAAGATCTGCACGACAAAAATCCCTTCGTAGCTTTGTATACATAATACAAACCATTTTTCATATACAAAGATCGTACGCAAGGAGAAACAGACTTATGAATGTAAATAAAAACAAAAATCCGTACAAAATATTGAACAGCTGATGTAAGCATACAAAAACTTCATTCATCCCCTTATTAGACACAATATTGAGCCATTGACGTTTTTCATATAAAAATGCATTGATATAAAGAAATTACAAAAACAAATTCATCGACCTTCATATGGAAGCTTAGTATATGAAAACATATACAAGGATAGACTCAAATATAATGAAGGAAATTGTGTCGACTTTTTGGTTGCTAAATTAACTGAGCTCCTTATTCTGCTGGCTGCTTATGGGAATGGAAATAATATTTTTCTCTCGCTCCCCCGAAATGTCTCCAATTTCGATTCTACCGCCAACGACGGCATCCGCCTGCGTAAAAAATTTCTGCCCATGAGAGTACTATGGTTTTCATATACAAAGCATCTAGTGATTAAGAGGAGAACTCGCTTCGTTAAGCATCGAGAACATTCAGCGCCTAAAAGAATCTAGTAGTTTCTTGAACCGATTTGAGGTATATAAATAGGCGCTCGGAAGCGAAGCGGTTCATTATTGGTTGTGAACTGCGATAAGTAAAGACTGTGTATAAAAAGTAATAATTGAGAGTAAAGACTCTGTTTGAAAAGTAATAATTGAAAGTGTTCAATAAATAAGTTTGGACTTTGTATATGAAAACTATAGTACCATTGAATAATTACAAATAGAAGTGGACACCGAACATTGCTCAAACGACCATGCGACTTATGAGCATCCAGTGAGTACTATTAGTAGCTTGAATATCATTTTCATGATAATGGTTTCTGTATATGCTAATTTGTATCCTCAAAAGGGATTAAAAAAGTCCTTTTGGGATCTTTTTTGAAAGCGAACTATATGAATATTTATAGATGAAGACAATAATATCATTGAATAATTACAAATAGAAGGGACACCGGGCAAATCCTGATCTAGATGGCGACACTTATTTTTCAAATGCTCATAAGTCGCTAGTATCGCACGGCAAGTTATTGTATCTGTCTATTAAATACAACACCCAATTTTACAGATTTGGTCCTTATGGGAAATTTAATCACAATTTATGGTCGAGAAAGATAACGGAATATTGTTATTTAGAATAAAAAACAACAATAACAACTGTGTAGGTACATATGTCTGTTAAAAAGTTGCATTCAAGGCCAAATCACGTTCGCTGCAGAAAATGTATTTTGAAGGTTTGTTTTTCTTTTTTTAAATTTCGTTCTCATTCATAAAACGAAAATGATTTTGGTGCTTTTCGGTGCATTCGACATGATGATGATTTGTGACTTTAGGTGAATTTTTCTTCAATTTCGTTATTAGTTTGATATGGGTTGGGATGGGATAGGTTTATTTTTAAATTTCTTTTTTTTTTCTGAAAATAGGGATAGTGGACGAATCATACTTTACTACAAAGTATACATTGCAAATGTACATACATATGCATAGGTAGGTATATTGTTTAGGCTAATGTTAGGTACGTAGGTAATTAGTAATTACATATACCTATGTAGGTAAGGTAGGTATTCATATGCACAAATGGAGGTTAGTAGGAACATATGTATGGAGGTACATATATATATGTACATACATAATACATAGGTATATGTATAACATAAGTTGGGGTGTATCTATTACATTTTTCAATTATTTTAGTAGTAGGTATTTTAGGTAGATTTCTTTTCTTTAAAAAATACTGTCGAGTGAAGAAAAAAAGATATACCTAATCAAAGTGGAGTAAAAAAGGATTCTTAGCCTTTTTGGATCATGTTAACATTCACCAGTGCACTGTGCGTACACAAATAACATACAATTTTTTCTCGCATTGTTGAATTTTTGTATAGGTATACATTTTGTAGTAGGTAGGTAGTATATGGCTTTAAGAATTATTTTTATACTTTGTTTTTGCTTTTACGTATTTTTTTGAGATATTGTTTTGCTTTAGGTTGCCGGTTGCATGGAAGTAGTTTTCACTTTTTGCAGTTTTTGTAGTCGCATATCAGTGGTAAAGAAATTTTCTTCATTTTATACCTACATCCCTTTTTTCGCTTTATTTTTAACTTTCCATAGGAAGTTATTGTCCGATTTGTCGAATTAAAAATTTTGACATTTCTCGACGTTTCAAGGTCCCTAGAGTCGAAATAAAAGATTTTTAGAGAGATGTCTGTGCGTGCGTTTGTATGTACGTACGTTCGGACGTCCGTACGTTCACGAAGTTTCGTCGTCCATACCTCAAGAACCAGTAGAGATTTCGACTTCAAATAAATTTTGTTATACAGACAAAAATGCAGAATGATGCAGAAGGACTCTCAAAAAAATTGTGTGGGTGGTTTTTTTTTAACCAATTTAAGCAATTTAAAAAAAAAGATGAAAATGTTGGTTTACCCAAAATATCTCACGAACCAATAACGCTAGATACTTTAAATGAATTTTATATTGTAACGTGATACCAAACAAATATATTTTTAAAAAAAAATCCAGTTAAAGGTTTTTTTATAAATCAAAAAAACTGAAAAAAAAAAATATTTGTCTCCTCGAATATTTTACGAACAAAAAATGATTTTATCTCCAAAATAATTTTGTGCAACGAAGAATAACGTTTTTGACTAAAAAAATTATTAAATGTTCTGAAAAATTGATTTTCGACTTTGAAATCAAACTTTTTCATTATATGCAAAATATTGTTGGAAATTTTTAAATTTTTAGAAATAATTCAACTGACAACTTTTTTACCAAAACACGAAAACCTACAAACATTTTTATCAAGACAAATCGGCAGACGGGATGGGAAGTTATCAGTGTGGATCGCATCGTAGCCTCTTTTTATAATAATGTGTTGCGCCAAACTTGAACAAAACATAATTATATTTATTTGTTTTAATTAAATGAAATTTACAAAGGTATCTATGAAAGTTAACCTACCTTCGAAAAAATATTTACCTACCTAATTTTCAAAGCAGTACCTGAACCTGAGTATAATTGTATTTGTACCTTACCTAGGTACATCTACCTTTGAAAACATTTTGAACACAAATATTGAGGGAGGTATACCTTCTTTGTAGATTCATATCACAATATGTCTACTTTAAATACCAGTTGAATATATGAAGGTTATCAGTAGGTAAGGTAAGTAGGTTCATTGGATTTCAATTTGACAAGTGGAAAATTTGGTTTGGTCTTTGAAACTCAAAAATAGTATTTACCTACCTATGTATTTACATACATACATAATTTATATCTAGGTCCTAGTTAATAAATTAGGCATGATAGGTACATACAGTTTTGAGTTATTTCTTGAGTTCAGTAAGTAAGGTACTAACACATACCTAAGGTATCTTGTTGAACCTTCGCCGATTTACGTTGTTTATCAATGTTTTGATTAACTTCAAATACTTTGTACGCAAAGCAGACGATTTTAAGTAATTTTTGTTTTGCTTTGAAAAAAAACTGTAAATTGAACAAACCACATCAAATTAAAGTTGCAACACTTTACCAAAACTCTTAAATAAAATAAAAACAGCATAAAAAAGATAATGTACAAGAATATATTATTAATAAGATCAGATAGTTATACTGGTACATACTCGTATGTACATTACAATGAAAAAAACACTTCCTTTAAAATTTAAACTCGATCGAGTTAAATTTAGTATGAAACTAAGATTGAAACTAAATGATCAAGACCAAGTTACGTTATGAAAAACTTCTGCTAGCGAATTTTGATTGATATAAGATTTTTGTTGTTCATCATTTAGTTTTAACATAAGTTTCATAATTAAGTGCTGTTGTGTTTTGAAGCACTCTTCTACAAAACATTGCACAGTAGTTTTAACATAACTTACGAATTCCCTTGTAGGAATTGACAAGCCTCCATTAATCTTATTTTCGAATTTTCGAAATTTTATTAAATGTTCCCTTGTTTCATAGTTATTTTGACACACGGACACTCTATATATGAAGTGTCTTTGTTTTGACATTTGCTTTTGTCCATAAACAATTTGCATAAATCAGAAATTTTTCTTTAGCACAGATTTTGCAATACATATATCCTACAAAATACCTACATATGTATGTTAAGTACATTTCATCGTCATTTTCATTTATTTCATTCCAATTATTTTCAACGTTTCCTTAACAAAATTAAGACAAAATAATTTATTTGATTTAAGTTAGACATTGCAAATTGTAAAAAATGTTTCAAGAAATAGTAATGCATTATTTATGTGCATATATAAGTACCTAATATATTAAATAAATTATATGTATTCCATTTTTGTTTCAGTTTATTTACCTAAAACGTTTAAAAACCTTCAAATGCCTTTACTGAAGAAATTTATTTTTTGAGTTATCATGCAGCATGCACTTAGCCATATCGTACTTACATTCACAAAACTATGTAGGTATTCGTAAAATGGTATATCTGCCAGTACCGATACAAAAATTCATGAAAATATAATTGCAATTTTGTTTATTTGGAACAACAAACCTCCAAGTAAACGATTTGGTAAATCAATATAACCAAATCTCCAAAACAAAATAAAATTATTGTCTTCATCTATAAATATTCATATAGTTCGCTTTCAAAAAAGATCCCAAAAGGACTTTTTTCATCCCTTTTGAGCATATAAATTAGCATATACAAAAACCAATATCATGAAAATGATATTCAAGCTACTAATAGTACTCACTGGATGCTCATAAGTCGCATGGTCGTTTGAGCAATGTTCGGTGTCCACTTCTATTTGTAATTATTCAATGATAATATGCACGCGTTAAATGGGATAATGTGTTTGTGTCGCCACAAAAAAAGGAATAGGTATACCTACATCTGAGTATGTTAAGTAGGTATTTAAAAAGATACTATTCATTTTTCGTGTGTAAAAATTGCCTTTTTCTTACTATTTTTATTTTGTTTTGGAGATTTGGTTAAATTGATTTACCAAATCGTTTACTTGGAGGTTTGTTGTTCCAAATAAAAAAAATTGCAATTATTTTTTCATGAATTTTTGTATCGGTACTGGCAGATATACCATTTTACGAATACATAGTTTTGTGAATGTTACGATATGGCCAAGTGCATGTTGCATGATAACTCAAAAAATAAATTTCTTCAGTAAAGGCATTTGAAGGTTTTTAAACTTTTTAAATAAACTGAAACAAAAATGGAATACATATAATTTATTTAATATTAGGTACTTATATATGCACATAAATAATGCATTACTATTTCTTGAAACTTTTTTTACAATTTGCAATGTCTAACTTAAATCAAATAAATTATTTTGTCTTAATTTTGTTAAGGAGACGTTGAAAATAATTGGAATGAAATAAATGAAAATGACGATGAAATGTACTTAACATTATGTAGGTATTTTGTAGGATATATGTATTGCAAAATCTGTGCTAAAGAAATATGACTGATTTATGCAAATTGTTTATGGACAAAAGCAAATGTCAAAACAAAGACACTTCATATATAGAGTGTCCGTGTGTCAAAATAACTATGAAACAAGGGAACATTTAATAAAATTTCGTCAATTCGAAAATAAGATTAATGGAGGCTTGTCAATTCCTACAAGAGAATTCGTAAGTTATGTAAAAACTACTGTGCAATGTTTTGTAGAAGAGTGCTTCAAAAGTACCCTTTGCTCAGGATTTAACCACAACAGCACTTAATTATGAAACTTATGTTAAAACCAAATGATGAACAACAAAAATCTTATATCAATCAAAATTCGCTAGCAGCAGTTTTTCATAACGTAACTTGGTCTTGATCATTTAGTTTCAATCTTAGTTTCATACTAAATTTAACTCGATCGAGTTTAAATTTTAAAGGAAGTGTTTTTTTCATTGTAATGTACATACGAGTATGCACCAGTATAACTATCTGATCTTATTAATAATATATTCTTGTACATTATCTTTTTTATGCTGTTTTTATTTTATTTAAGAGTTTTGGTAAAGTGTTGCAACTTTAATTTGATGTGGTTTGTTCAATTTACAGTTTTTTTTCAAAGCAAATAAAAAATTACTTAAAATCGTCTGCTTTGCGTACAAAGTATTTGAAGTTAATCAAAACATTGATAAACAACGTAAATCGGCGAAGGTTCAACAAGATACCTTAGGTATGTGTTAGTACCTTACTTACTGAACTCAAGAAATAACTCAAAACTGTATGTACCTATCATGCCTAATTTATTAACTAGGACCTAGATATAAATATGTATGTATGTACATAGGTAGGTAAATACTATTTTTTAGTTTCAAAGACCAAACCAAATTTTCCACTTGTCAAATTGAAATCTACTTACCTTACCTACTGATAACCTTCATCTATTGAACTGGTATTTAAAGTAGACATATTGTGATATGAATCTACAAAGAAGGTATACCTCCCTCAATATTTGTGTTCAAAATGTTTTCAAAGGTAGATGTACCTAGGTAAGGTACAAATACAATTATACTCAGGTTCAGGTACTGCCTTGAAAATTAGGTAGGTAAATATTTTTCCGAAGGTAGGTTAACTTTCATAGATACCTTTGTAAATTTCATTTAATTAAAACAAATAAATATAATTATGTTTTGTTCAAGTTTGGCGCAACAATTTATTATAAAAAGAGGCTACGATGCGACCCACACTGATAACTTCCCATCCCGTCTGCCGATTTGTCTTGATAAAAATGTTTGTAGGTTTTCGTGTTTTGGTAAAAAAGTTGTCAGTTGAATTATTTCTAAAAATTTAAAAAATTCCAACAATATTTTGCATATAATGAAAAAGTTTGATTTCAAAGTCGAAAATCAATTTTTCTGAACATTTAATAATTTTTTTAGTCAAAAACGTTATTCTTCGTTGCAAAAAATTATTTTGGAGATAAAATCATTTTTTGTTCGTAAAATATTCGAGGAGACAAATATTTTTTTTCAGTTTTTTTGATTTATAAAAAAACCCTTAACTGGATTTTTTTTTTAAATATATTTGTTTGGTATCACGTTACAATACAAAATTCATTTAAAGTATCTAGCGTTATTGGTTCGTGAGATATTTTGGTTAAACCAACATTTTCATCTTTTTTTTAAATTGCTTAAATTGGTAAAAAAAAACCACCGACACAATTTTTTTGAGAGTCCTTCTGCATCATTCTGCATTTTTGTCTGTATAACAAAATTTATTTGAAGTCGAAATCTCTACTGGTTCTTGAGGTATGGACGACGAAACTTCGTGAACGTACGGACGTCCGAACGTACGTACATACAAACGCACGCACAGACATCTCTCTAAAAATCTTTTATTTCGACTCTAGGGACCTTGAAACGTCGAGAAATGTCAACATTTTTAATTCGACAAATCGGACAATAACTTCCTATGGAAAGTTAAAAATAAAGCGAAAAAAGGGATGTACTATAGGTATAAAAGGAAGAAAATTTCTTTACCACTGATATGTGACTACAAAAACTGCAAAAAGTGAAAACTACTTCCATGCAACCGGCAACCTAAAGCAAAACAATATCTCAAAAAAATACGTAAAAGCAAAAAAAAAGTATAAAAATAATTCTTAAAGCCATATACTACCTACCTACTACAAAATGTATACCTATACAAAAATTCAACAATGCGAGAAAAAATTGTATGTTATTTGTGTACGCACAGTGCACTGGTGAATGTTAACATGATCCAAAAAGGCTAAGAATCCTTTTTTACTCCACTTTGATTAGGTATATCTTTTTTTCTTCACTCGACAGTATTTTTTAAAGCAAAGAAATCTGCCTAAAATACCTACTACTAAAATAATTGAAAAATGTAATAGGTAGGTACACCCCCAACTTATGTGTTGTATGTACATATATATGTATATGTACCTCCATACATATGTTCCTACTAACCTCCATTTGTGCATATGAATACCTACCTTACCTACATAGGTATATGTAATAACTAATTACTAATTACCTACGCACCTAACATTAGCCTTAACAATATACCTACCTATGCTTATGTATGTACATTTGCAATGTATATTTTGTAGGTAGTAAAGTATGATTCGTCCACTATCCCTGTTTTCAGAAAAAAAAAGAAATTTAAAAATAAACCTATCCCATCCCAACCCATATCAAACTAATAACGAAATTGAAGAAAAATTCACCGAAAGTCACAAATCATCATCATGTCGAATGCACCGAAAAGCACCAAAATCATTTTCGTTTTACGAATGAGAACGAAATTTAAAAAAGAAAAACAAACCTTCAATGAATGCAACACTTTAACAGACATACATATGTACCTACACAGTTGTTATTGTTGTTTTTTATTCTAAATAACAATATTCCGTTATCTTTCTCGACCATAAATTGTGAGTAAATTTCCCATAAGGACAAAAATTTGTAAAATTGGGTGTTGTATTTGATAGACTGATACAATAACTCGCCGTGCGATACTAGCGACTTATGAGCATTTGAAAAATAAGTGTCGCCATCTAGATCAGGATTTGCCCGGTGTCCCTTCTATTTGTAATTATTCAATGATAGTACTCTCATGGTGGAAGTGAATAGGGCGGCATCTAGATATTTTTTGTGGAACGTCTAGTCAAGACATTCATGGAGAAATGGATTTGCAGTCGGGAGACTTTGGAGATTTAAAAACATAATTTGAAATAGAGAAAGACTATAGAGAATTAACGAAAGTCTGGGTGAGGAGGAAAACACATTTGTTTCTTTGTGTTTGTATTTTGGTGTGGTTATATTTTTTTGTTACATCTTTGTATATGAAAACTTTTTCATATACAAAGGTTTACGCAAAACGGTAGTCTTTCTATACAAAGATGATAAGACAAAAGCAGGTGAATTGCGATTTTGTGTAGGAATTTTATATTCTTGGTTGAGATTTTATATTTTTGATGATTTGATTTGAGGATTGTATAAGGGAATTATAGTTTGAACTTTTATAGGCAAGTAAATATGTAGGTATTGTATACTTATCCAATAATAGATACATAGCTAGCTAAATAAATTTAAAAAATTTGATCACCTAAACCTTTCTTACAATTTGTTTTCATATCGAGCATAAAGAAGTTTAAATTTTCAAAGTCTTAGAGAGATGATTTTTTTAATAAATAAATTTGTTAATTGATACCTAATACAATTATTTAAAAGCTAGTTACAAAATTGTTGACAACATAGGTATTATGAAAAGATGGATATTTAATTTTTGGACGTTTTTTAATGGTAGTGAATTTTTTAAATGGGATGAGGAACTTTTACATTTTTTTTTGTTTTAAAAATTAACACATACTAGGTAGGTACCTACCTATCTTTCAGTTTATAAAGTAGGTAGTTATAACTTCCGGTCAAAAAAGTGTTTCAAGGACAAATTCTTATGATATAGGTACCTACCTATTTAGGTATTTATTAAAATAAGGACCTTCCTATCAACAATTTTGAATGATCAAGGGGATAAGCAAATGTTTACTTTTAATAAGGTACAAGACTTTATTTGGATTTTTATTTTTAGAAAAGTACCTATTATGACTTTGTAATTGTACTTACATAAATTTGATGCCTTTGTCTAAGTCTTAAGATATCTAAATTCTACCAAATCCAATTTTGATATGCCAGAGCAAAGTTTTTAACTTAGGAGTAAGTTTTCTATAAATTTGAAATAAACATAACGTTTTACTACTGTTTTAGAATATACGTACTCGTACGTGCACTTTTGACTACCGAAATTTCAGTCTATGTCTCTTCGTGTAGGAGGTAGAGGCAATTTTAGAACGGACAAACCAAGACTTTTTAAAATATTTCCTGTATTTTTAAATTTAAAAATGTACCTGTTAAAAAAGCTTGTTTCCAAATTTGATTTCTCAAAAAAAACTTAATGTTTCAAAATTCTTATTTGAAAATCTTTAGAGCAGTTTACTTTTTAAATTAATTTTGTACACATACAATTTTTCAATTTTAGTAAAATGTATATTTTTGGTATGCAGTTGTTTTGAACTAATTAATATACAGTTTCGTAAAAAACTGATGACTCGTTTGGATATACATATAGAATTTTGAAAAAAAATGTACTATTTTTTAAAAAATCCAAAAATAAAGCCAATATAAGAGCTTGTGAAGAAAAAAACAATTGAAATCAGTTGATTTTTCTTGAGAAAACTTAAAAACAAAATAACGTGGGGTAACCTTCTGGAGCAATACAAAAATCTATCGGCTTAAGCAACACATAGATGGCTGCCTAAATATAAACCATATTTACATTAATGCAATGTTGTTTATGCCCTCTTTAAGGTCCGAGCTTTGTTGTCCACATTAATTTGTTAAATTTGTTTTAGTCGAGAACCAATTTTTACCAATTTTAGCAGCATTTCTAAAATAGTTTTTATTTCTTATATAAAAAAATACAAATTGGATGAATTAAATTAATTTGAAGTCAATATCTTCTATTGTTCACGATAAATCGAGAAACGAACATCAATTTTTACCAAATTTGCGTACTATTTTTTGTAGATTTTATTTTTTTTTATGAAAAAACGGACTATTGGATTCTTTTAAAAAAATTTCTGAGTATCGAAAACAATATTTTCTGTGAGATAAAATAACTTTGAAGCCAATATTTTTAATTTTTGAAAAGATGTTTGAGTCGAAAATAAATGTATAGGTATCAAGTTTAAGTATTGTTTTTTTTTTAGGTTTTTATTTTTTGTAAAAAAAACTGTCAATTTTTCTCAAAATTTTATTGAATGTTTACAACAATATTATTTAAAAGATAAAATTAGATTAAAGACAATGGGGCGTATTCATAGGGCCTTACCAATAATCAAATTTGGACGACTTAAATATTTAAGTGGACTCTAAATAATGAACCATACCAATAATCAATTTAATAGTCAGCTTAACGCTAAACGTCACTCTAAATTTTAGAGTAGAGAAATGCGTGCTTAACTTCGTGATTAAGTGTAAACGTCATGTTTGTGCTGTCATTCTGACAGTTGGTAGCAAAAGAAATTTTTCGTATGTTTCTTATCTCTTGCAAATTTATTTTTGGCCGTGACCGTGAGCTCATAAAAATTAACAAAATTAAAAAAAGGTAATTAAAATAAACAAATAGATTAATTTCTTTTTAAAATATATAAGTAACATTTCAATTTATTTCAGAGTAAATTGTTATTCCAATGGCAACAAAGCGAGGTCGGTCCGTTAACTGGACACCAGCTCAATGAAGGAGTTGCAGGTTGAAGCAGTGAAGCCGTTTTCTATGACAGTGGAGAGTAAACTCAACGATGGAAAAACACTCAAAGCTAAATTTGAAGCTTGGCAGAGCATTCAGGAAATGTTCAATGCCATGGCTATTGCTTTACAGCTGTCTGTTTGGCAACAAATGTAGTAGATAATGTAATAGAGCACAGTTTAGTTAAAGACGTGTTTAATTTGGTTATTGGTTAACACACAAATAAACTCGTCTCTAAAGTTTAACGTGGCGTTTATCTAAACGCTTGTTTAGTCAATAGTTATTGGTAAGGCCCATAGAGAATAACTAAAGTCGTGATTTCTTGATCTATAGTTTAAGGCTTGTTGGTTAAATAAACACAGCTCTTATTCATAGTCAATTGTTCTGCTTTGTTTAGTAAAACCCCAGGTTAAGGTTTAAGGTTGTATTCTACTACAATATACTTCAAATGACAGGTCAAAGCAAAAAAATACTGTTATATTTTCAATATTTTTATTTTTTGCTGTCATTCCTCAAATTGGATGTCGAAAAAAGTAA
The DNA here is from genome assembly GCA_920104205.1 of Eupeodes latifasciatus. Classification (NCBI taxonomy): domain Eukaryota; kingdom Metazoa; phylum Arthropoda; class Insecta; order Diptera; family Syrphidae; genus Eupeodes; species Eupeodes latifasciatus. The sequence goes on along the minus strand of OV049926.1, from coordinate 101,828,628 downwards.
GTATACAACAAAACTTTTTAATACAAAATCAAAAAAAGTAACTAACAACGTTCTATATCAAAAACACTCTAGTAAAGATATAAATCCTCGGTAGCTATATTGGTTTGCCTACAAACTAAACCGGAAACGGACCTCATAAAGTAATTCTTAGTGTGCGTGAAAACACGCACACTAAGACACAATTAATGAGGTCCGGTGCGTGGAAATTTAGTTTATCAGTTATTTGAATTTCACATTTATTCATGGACAGAATGTCAAAATTACAAATACAACAATGTAAACAAATGGATTTTGGAGGGTGATACGTACGAAGGATTTATATCTTCATTAGAGTGTTTTTGTTCTATATTTTAGATGTTCATCAAAGAAAATATAGAACGTGAACGGCTGGAAAACTGGTCGCAGTCAGAGATAGATCTGTATTTGTTATTGTTTAATTTTTCGTTTTTTCAATTTACAAACAAAAATCAAATATGACATTTGGCTGTGATAATAAATACTTACACACAGCATTTCCTATGTTTATAGTTAGACCACAGGTATAGCCCTAAACTTAGGTTTAAGTTTATTTATAAATGGCCTAAACTCTGGACTTGCTTAATAACAAGTTAGCAAGAGTTTAGCAAGCATCTATGAATATGCCCCAATATCTCAAAGTTTTAAAAAGATATTTAAGTCAAAAATCAATTTTTATTTATTATTAATTATTATTTATTTATTATTAAAATTAACCTGAATGTTGACAAAAATATTTTTTAAAAGATAAAATTAGTTTAAAGCCAATATCTTAAAGTTTTGAAAAGATATTAAGGTCGAAAACCAATTTTTAACAACTTTTATTATTTTTTTTTGGGTTTTTATTTTTTTGTAAAAAAAACTGTCAATTCAATTTTTCTAAAAATTTTACCACCCACTCAATTGCTTTTAGAGTCCTTTTTGCATCTTTCTGCATTATTATCTATATAACAAAATTTATTTGAAATCGATATGGACGACGAAAAAACACGCACGCACAGACATCTCTCTAAAAATCTTTTATTTCGACTCTAGGTACCTTGAAACGTCGAGAAATCGGACCGATGACAATAACTTCCTATGGGAATTTAAGAACGCTTAACGCGAATCGGCTATTACCCTTAATTTCCAAATTTTATGTCGATAAACCTAATGCCTTGGGGTGAAGGTACGGGCCAGGACGGAATCAGGGGACTTCCACTTTTCTACCATCGAAATGTCATTTTTGATTAAAATCTTGAGTTCGAAATTGTTTACGAATGCAAAACTTGCCTACCTACATAATATGACGCAAGTAAAAAAAATAATTTCAGACCATGATTTTCTAAATTGTGAAATTAAGTCTTAAATTGACTTTAAATATCTGAAGAATCCTTCATCTTAACAAGGTTATAACACCAAGGTTGTGAAATAACATGAGTAATTATCATTGGCATAATTTTGCGTTTAATGTTAACAAATTATTGGTTGGTGAGTGGCACAAAAAAACTTCGAAATCGTATAAAAGAAAATTTCAAATCAATACAAAAAATACCTACTTCGACACTACATTTACGAAACTATACTTACTAATAGCACAGATAAGAAACTATAGTTAAGTTTATATAGTTTCTTATCTGTGCTAATAGTTAATAAGTTAAAAAAACTTTCAATTGGATTTTCTTAAAAGTCACACATCTTAAAATAGACGAGCTGACAAAATTGTATTAAAGGTACCTACAACAACAAACAACGTATATAGGTACATACATAGGTACCTACCTACCTAAATATAAACTACATTTGTATGTCCTGTAATGTGCCCGCTAAGGTGTATAGTTAACACTTATTTATTATAAGGGATACAATAAAAGTAGGATTGGAACATAAATAAAAGACACAAATTTCAATTATCAAACTATTTAAATTATCTGGACCAACATAAAGAATGCATTTTTCTTTGTATTTTAAACTATGTACTGTACATATTTATAAATACTGTACTTACATACCTATCAACTAATCTCAAACAAAGTGCGAAGTGTACGGATATTATCAGTGTCCTGATACTAGCATGAATTCCCTATGGTATTTCATGAAATACCTGCCTACCTACCAATACCTTTTATATTTAAAATTTGAATTTAAAATCAAACCCACATACAACCTGAAAAAAAATCAACTACCAATTGATATCTATCTACCAAAAAAAATCTTTAAAGCTCAAAGAAATCTAATCTTCAACTATTGAAGAAAAACTTAATGCCAAATAAAAGCAAAATACATACCTACCCACCAGCCAAAATATACATAACTATAACCAAACGTATAACTACCTTCATATTCTTCTTCATCACAAAGATCTGCACGACAAAAATCCCATCGTAGCTTTGTATACATAATACAAACCATTTTTCATATACAAAGATCGTACGCAAGGAGAAACAGACTTATGAATGTAAATAAAAACAAAAATCCGTACAAAATACTGAACAGGTGATGTAAGCATACAAAAACTTCATTCATCCCCTTATTAGACACAATATTGAGCCATTGACGTTTTTCATATAAAAATGCATTGATATAAAGAAATTACAAAAACAAATTCATCGCCCTTCATATGGAAGCTTAGTATATGAAAACATATACAAGGATAAACTCAAATATAATGAAGGAAATTGTGTCGACTTTTTGGTTGCTAAATTAACTGAGCTCCTTATTCTGCTGGCTGCTTATGGGAATGGAAATAATATTTTTCTCTCTTTCCCCCGAGGTCTCTCCAATTTCGATTCTACTGCCAACGACGGCATCCGCTTCACCAAAAAAATTCTTCCCATGAGAGTACTATAGTTTTCATATACAAAGGTTTGGAACAATTGAAATAAATAAAAATTGTGTTTTATTTACAAGTGTGAATAAGTTTTAATTGTCGGACCAAGCCGAATATTACAATACATTCAATTTCGCAATTTAAGGAACCAATAAGCATTGGCCTCGGGAGAGGGAGGGGTAAAGTACCTCTGTTGGAATATGTAAGCAAACTGGAGAAGGCGGTGAACATCGTTAGTTATGTAAACCGATATATAGACAATTGGATTAAGAGCAGGAGGAACCTGAGACCAAGGAGAAAAAGGAGAAAGGGGCCACAGGAAGTGATGCCACCAACAAGAGAGGAGAAGGCAGAAGCCATGGAATATCTGATACGAATTAGTCAACAGTAATATTATAATCAGGTGATTACAGCACTAAAAACGGGAAAATCGCTTCCAGAGAAGAACAAAATAATAAGCTTAAAACCGATACTGGATAAAAATAATATCTTGCGGGTAGGGGGGAGGTTATGTATGTCAGAAATCGATTACGAGATGAAACATCCGGCAATCGTAGCAAATGGATCAAATTTAGCGGGATTGCTAATGGAATATGCACACAGGAGTACAGAACATGGAGGGATCCAAGTCATGATGCAATTCATCAGACAACAGTATTGGATACCGAAACTCAGGAATGGGTTAAGGAATTACATCCAAAAATGCGTGGTTTGCGTGCGATTAAATGCACGAATGGAGGGACAATTGATGGCGGAACTACCGTCAGAAAGAGTCCAGGTTGGGAAACCATTTTTATCTACGGGAGTAGACTATGCAGGGCCATTCCAATTAAGGAAGCCTGGGGGAGTAGGTAGCAAAAATAGGGGACAAGGGGAAAAATGGTGGGTCGCAATATTTGTATGCCTAAGGACTAGGGCAATACATATTGAGCCTGTCACGGATTTGTCTTCTATGGCTTTCATAGCTACCTATGAAAGGTTCATTGCCAGGAGAGGAAGATGTGAAAAAATGTTCAGCGACAACGGAACGGCTTTCGTTGGCGCATCAAAAGAATTAAAGAAAGCATTAAAAATCTTTTCAGATAAGGACATGTTAGATCATTTGCACTGGAAGGGTACGGACTGGAGGTTTATGACACCAGCCGCCCCGCATCAAGGAGGAATATATGAAGCAGCGGTGAAATCTATGAAGTTTCACCTAAGGAGAATCATGTGGCAAAGGATGTTACCACCGGAAGAATTTAGAACACTCCTCACTCAAATAGAAGCCATTCTCAATTCCAGGCCTCTCCACCCATTGAGTGAGGACCCGATGGACATACAGGCGTTAACGCCGGTACATTTTTTGGTAGGTGAACCATTAATTTTACCTCTTCCTTTCAGATTGGACGATCGTTCAGACTCAGTAGGAAATGCTCTGTGGAAGGACCGGCAAAAGATGATACAGCATTTTTGGGTACGATGGCAATCAGAATACCTCACCACCTTGCAGGAGCGGAAAAAATGGAGAAAGGAAAAGGAGAACATTAAAGTGGGACAACTGGTAGTACTCAGGAGTGAGAACTTCCCCCCTACGAGTTGGGCTACCTAGCCAGGACGGCTTGGTACGCAATGTTATTGTACAAACGGCCACCAATAAGCTCAGGAGACCGGTTCAGAAGCTGTGCATCCTTCCGATGGAAACAAAATAAGATATTAAAAAATATGAAATGTAATGATATTAAAAAACCATGTTTTTTGCCGGGACTGTTACGTATGGCACCACTGGCCATACGTGTAGTTCTCTTTAACCAAAATATTCGTATTGTACAAGTAGAATAAGTCAGTCGCTCTCAACCATTAGGGAAGAGAGGTTTGTTTTGCGCCATTATTCAGGAGAATAAATGTGGGTTTTTTGTTATATACTTTTTTCCACAGAAAAAGTCAACGTCTTTTATTTCGATCGGAAATCATAATGGTGCGGAACAGATGCCAAGCTGCTTGAAAAATGCTGACGGCTCCTGGACAAATTCAAGTAATGAATCGCTGAACTTACTACTGGATACTCATTTTCCTGGAAGTTCTCTTACCGAGACTTGCAACGGTTATATACGTTCAAGTCCCAGTAGAACATATCCACAAGGTCTGATCACAAGGGACAAGCTACAATGGGCTCTCAACAGCTTCAAACCATTTAAATCTGCAGGACCAGATGGAATAATACCAGCCGAGCTACAAAAGACTTCTGACATAATTGCACTAATCCTTGAGGCAATTTTTACCAGCTGTCTTTACCTGGTCCATGTTCCCTCGGCATGGCGAGAAGTTAAAGTTGTTTTTATACCCAAGGCAGGTAAATGCTCGCAAGTCAATTCTAAAGATCTACGACCTATAAGTCTATCATCATTCCTTCTTAAGACCTTGGAAAGATTGATTGATATCCATTTAAGGGCAAGTATTGATACAAGACTTCTGTCTTCGTCTCAACATGCCTATTGTAAAGGTAAATCGGTGGAAACAGCGTTACACATCTTAGTACGCACCGTCGAATATTCCCTCCATCATAAAGAGTTCACTATGGTTGCTTTCCTTGACATCGAAGGTGCCTTTAAATACGTGGACACATCTGCAATCACATCTGCACTAACATCTCTAAATGTAGAGAGTTCGCTTCGGGAGTTAATTCATTTAATGCTTACTAGCAGGATAATTAACTCAAAACTGGGCAACTCTTCTAGCAGACGATTCGTTAGTAGAGGTACACCGCAAGGTGGTGTTCTATCCCCTCTCCTCTGGAACCTAGTGGTGAATAAAATCCTAACTAGTCTGGATGCGGAGGGTTTCAGAGTGATAGCCTATGCGGACGACGTTGCTATAGCAGTTTCAGGAAAGCATCTTAACACGTTAAAAGAACTCTTACAAAATGCCTTAGACAGACTAATAATTTGGGCTGATCGGTGTGGACTGGGTGTTAACCCACACAAAACCGATTTGGTCTTATTTTCGAGGAGATACAAAATTCCATTTGTCAACCCTCCCCATATTAAAGGAATCCAATTAAAATTCTCAGACGAGGCTAAATACCTGGGTCTTGTCCATAGAGGAAATATATTATCTAGAGTCCCGACTGGTACCCGTCCTACCTGAAACACCCTCAAATTTTATTCGAGGTGAACTCTCTCAAATTCGAGGTGAACTCTCAAATTCGCTATCGGTGAATACATGTGAGTGGGAAAAAAAAACAAAATGAAGGATTGGGCTAAAATAGAAACTTATGGAATTTTTGTGACCTGTCAAAAATGACAATCAATTTTGCAAAACAAAACAATGGATTTCGGATTTGAAGAGTAAGTTTTTGTTAATTGTTTTGATATTTAATATAATTTGATATTTTTCAGACCAAAATTCCTTATAATGAAGAAAGTATATACAAGTTCACTTCATTGAATAAAAAGTAAGTCAAATTGCAGTGAAGGAGGATTTATTTTATAGTCTGTGTTTTCATTTTAGATGCTGCCAATAACATACCATAATGCAGGAAGCAATTTCCCTGAAGAAATCTGGAAGACAAAGCAAATAAGGCGCTGATTTGCAGGCAAGTTTTTATATATTATATTTCTCTTAACAAAATATTATCAATGTTTTTAACGACAGATACTGCCTATTGTATTCGTATGAACATCTCAACGGCATAGCTCCCGCAGGCGTTGACGGTGGAGGTTCTCCCAGCAGCTGAGTGTTGGTGTTGGAACGACATAATAGCAGCAACTGCCAACTCGGCCTATTCATCAGCTGCCAAGAAATAAAATGCAAGCGGCTCAAAAAAAAACGACGCAACAGCGCGCGGAGATCAATTGTGTAAGTACGAATCGAAACATTCATATTGTAGTCAACTCGCTTAATCTTCATCTTCTAGGTGTAAAGAGTACTACCAGTCGGTAGTTCTGCAAGAGAAGCAAGAAAAACAAGACTACAATCGCAGGAAGACTCCAAAAAATTTCCAACCTGTAAATTAAGTGAGTTCAAATATTAAACCTAAAACTAATCCATTCATTTTACTCCTAAGGATCGCACTGGCTTAACGGTGGCAATCATTCGGAGGCAAATGGGCTGGCCCGACAAGAATCCCCCAAAGGCCAAACAGATTTAGATCAGTCCCTCGGCAGCTACTGACGATGTCGGCGAGTTGAATCCATCGGTTTTCATCGAAAAGTGTTGTTGAAAAATACTGCACGTGTTATTGAGAAGTGAATATTGTGTGCCTCGCGACTTAAGATCGACTTTCTCCATTTCAGAGTTTAGCCAACGCCAGACCTTTGGTCTCCGTCTTTACGGACAAAAATGAACAAATCAAGGAGAAGAACATCTGCCTCCCGTTTGTATTCAAGGGACCAATTCGCCCCGATGTTGTCAATGAGGTTCATCAATTGATGCGCCGCAACAAGCGTCAAGCTTATGCTGTCAGCGAACTTGCAGGTTAGTAGCTCCGCGTCACAGGCCTCTCAGTATTTATACATTGCTAATGATTGTTTTTCGTCTTCTTCCTACCAAACCAAACCTCTGCTGAATCCTGGGGTACTGGTCGTGCTGTTGCCCATATTCCTCGTGTCCGTGGTGGTGGTACTCATCGCTCCGGTCAGGGTGCTTTCGGTTACATGTGTCGTGGTGGTCGTATGTTTGCCCCAACCAAGACTTTCCGCAGGTATCACCGCAAGATCAATGTGAACCAACGCAACGTCGCTACGCCGCCGTTGTTTCAGCTATCGCCGCCTCTGGCGTACCAGCTTTGGTTCAATCCAAGGGACACATCATCGATGGAGTCTCTGAGTTCCCATTGGTTGTTTCCGATGAGGTCCAAAAGTTGCAGAAGACCAAACAGGCTGTTGTCTTCTTGAGACGTATGAAGATCTGGGCTGACATCCAAAAGGTAAGCAATTGAACTTGAGTTATCATCTTTCCGCAACATTTGCATTTTTTTGCGGTGACACTATGACCTGTGTTTCTGCTGCAGGTGTTGCTAGATTATATTGGATCAACAGGCGTTCCATTTTAGAGTTTTTCTCGCTCCATCTCGGGGTAGCTTGATCCTACATTGCATCTTATTAAGACCGTGACATGCCATAAATAACTTACACTTTGCTCTTATCATTTCAGTGTACAAATCCCAGCGCTTCCGTGCTGGACGTGGTACCATGCGTGACCGTCATCGTATTGCTCACCGTGGACCTTTGGTCGTCTACTCCAAGGACGAAGGTCTCCGTAAGGATTTCCGTAATATCCCCGGTATTGAAACCATGAACGTTGACAAGATGAACCTCTTGAAGTTGGCTGCTGGTGGTCATGTTGGACGCTTTGTCATCTGGACCGAGTCTGCATTCCAACGCCTCAACGAATTGTTCGGCACATGGAAGACTCCATCCACCTTGAAGAAGGGATACAATCTGCCCCAGCCTAAGATGGCCAACACCGATTTGGCTCGTCTGTTGAAATCAGAGGAGATCAGGAAGGTGTTGCGCGATCCGAAGAAGAGGGTATTCCGTCGCGTCCGTCGTCTGAATCCACTGAGCAACGCCCGCCAGTTGATCAAGTTGAACCCATACGCTGAGGTTCTCAAGTGTCGTGCTCTCTTGGCCGCCGAAAAGAGGAAGATCAACAGAGTGTTGTTGAACGCCAAGAAAAACAACATTGTATTGCCCAAACACCACTTCGCTAATGTCGCCGTTAAAGCCGAGGCTAACCGCTCAAAGATGTTGTCCAAGGCCTTAGCCGAAAGGAAAAAGAAGTTGGCTGCCAAGAAGAAGGCCGCTCCCGCTCCCAAGAAGTAAAAATCTACTTCGCTTCTGAATTTTTATAATATAAACAAAAATTATGGATAATTCATAATATAAAATTTAAAAATATATATTTAGTGATATTCTTTTTTTAATTCATACAAATTTGAGATCTCTTATTTTTCTGGAGTAGTATGGATAGCACATTAGTTTTCAATTGATTTGTGATAAAATGCATTGATATGTTGGACTGGACGAAGATTTTCTAGGGGCATTTTTAGGGTAGATTCAAGCTTAATATGAAGATAATCGGACTTTCGGAGGAGGAGTATTTGAATGACAACAAAATTGTTTCGAAAGCTTTCATCTAAACAAATCTAGAGTTTCGTTTCGAGTTCGAGTGAAGCTATGTTTCTTTTTTCGAAGCAGGTGGTACTAAGGCTGAATGATTTTGATATTTTTTTAAAATATCGAAATTGTAATAAAGAACACGAGTCAAGCTTGTGAATTTCACAATTTATCGAAATCTTCACGTCTAATAACTGTTGGTGGATGTAGATGACTCAAAATGGAAAGGATTGATGAACACGATCGGACCTGTTTTTTTTTTGTTGTTGTTGGTGTCTAGATCTATAGGTAAGACGTGTTACCATGTTCTAAAATGTGTCTGCTGTAGCCTATATGTACAGTGTTGGAAAAAATAATAGAAACGAGTGTCTTCATCATTTTCGATACTAAATATTTTTTTAGCAATTAAGTCTTGTCGTTAGTCTTTCAATATTTTAATCGTACCTAATAGTGCTCTCAAATGGCAAAATTGTTTTGTGGACAGAACTTTTTGTTTTCACTTAACGGTAAAAAGTTCGAGGCCAATGATGATTTCGTCTGCAAAAAAGAAAAGAAACAACCTACTTTAACTGTTATTCTAACGTAAGGATTCATTTTTTTTGTATGCAAATAAGCGTTTTGAGTTTGTTTATAAGGTTGTTAGATGTTTTATATTTGATACTAAACAAAATTTTTGAAAGTCGTCTTTAATTTTAATAAATATGGGTCGTGGATTACATTATACTCCCTTTGAACGCGAAGTGATGAAAAAACTAAGACAAGCTGGAAAAACGATGGTTGAAATTGCAAAAACCTTAAACTGTTCGAAGATAAAAGTATTTAAAACTTTACGTTCACGCCTAAAGAAGAAACAAGATGAAGAAAAAGATAAACTTCTTCGCGGTTTGATACACTATTAGTAAGAATATGTAAGAAGAAACCATTTCTTTCTATAAGAGAGCTCAAAAATGAATTAAACGGATCAGTGACAGCTAGAACAATAAGAAACCAACTTATAGAAGTAGGTCTTCCTGGTAGAAGTCCACGAAAAGTGGCATTTTTTAACTAAGCAAAACATTATACCAAGACTTCCCTTTGCAAACAAACACTTACACCGTTCTTATTGTAATAACGTTTTGTGGCCGGATGAAACGAAGATCAATTTGTTTACTTCCGATGGAAAAATGTATGTGAGAAGGCCGAAAGACAAGAAGTTTAACTCAAAATATACAAAGAAGACAGTAAAGCACGGTGCGTGGTGGGATGAAACAGCATAATAATCACAAGTCTACTTTTTATTATTATTTCCCATTATTATATTTAAAAAAAAATGTTACAGTTAAGCAATAAATTATTACTAAACTATCTGTGTTGTTTTTATTTTCCTATTCCTCACAAATACCTTTTTATGTGTTTAAAAGAATGAACACGAAGCTTTTTTCTATTATTTTTTCCAACACTGTATGTATGTACATACAATACATGCCGAAAAAGCAATACAATTGTTCGTAGGGTTACTTATTTCATTTGATCATCGAATTAAATAACGAAGAAGCTGCTTAGGATAAACTATAATTGATTGTACCTGAAATTTTATCTTCGTTTCTATTTTAAAATTATAATTTTTTAAATACCCCATTGGCTTTAAGCCACAAATTTGAAAAAGCATGAAATTGTTACCTACTTGATTTTGGAGCCTACAGAACATGTCATACCAACCAAACTTATTATATGATACCCCATTTAAACAATTAAAAGCTGTTTGATCACCATAAAGTAGAAAATAACAACTTTTTTAAGTCTACGGTGGCATTAAAGATCGTTAAATATTTCCTATTAAAGACAAATAAATCTTTTTTATTAATGACCTTTCATGTATATTTGTATCTATGTATGTAGTTACTTTTTAAAAAGAGTAATTATATCCATTAAAAAGTAGAAAATAAATAACAAAGGAACCATAGTTAAACGCATATGTACATAGGTATGTATAAAACAAAAAAATCATAAAAAGGCTGTTAGGATTTGCTTAATTAAAACAGTTTGCATCGTGACATTGATCAAATGGCCATTTCAATAAAATCATTTGATGCAAGCACATATAAAACAATTTTCTTGGTTGCTATGGGGGGCAGAAAATAATTTTCCACCAAGTGTATTTAGTCTTGAAATTATTATACTTATTCCAAAGTGTTCGTTTATTTAAGAACAACCTAAGCCCATATTGAATTTCTTCATTTTTTGAAATAATATTGTTTTGAAAGAACATGTTAGAAAGTATGCTTTAAATTTAGACTTAGAAACGAAATCAAATTAGATAACTTGTAGTAAAAATGGAACTGAATATTTCTAATCTGGACCAAAAGTTCAACGAATTTCACCTGTACATACAACTTACATAAATGTTAAACATATCTGCATAAAATATATATTATTACACACGTATGCCATACAACAATACAATGTAAGTTGTGAATCGAATTAATTTCAGGAATATGCACATGAAGGTATGTACGAGTATTTGAAATAATTACATACATACGTACATATATGATTAAAAAGAAATATTATAATTAACTCAACTCTTTAGAAAGAAAACATTGGAATCAATAAAACATATTAAGTTACATATAAGAACACAAAGAAATAGATTTACTAGCTGAACTTTTCCTAGGATTGACCTAGTTTTTGTTGGATAAGGTTTTTAAAAAAAAATCAGTTTTTGCTTTCATTTGGTGTTATAGTTGTGGTTTCTGCGTTTATTTAATTATACCTACGGGTTTTATTATTAGTAATCTATTAGCACGTCTATATATGATGTAAGTTTTTAATAAAATAACGGACGCAGTTATAAGATCATGTCTTATTGTTCAAAAATGAGTGGAGCTTATTTAACAACATTAACAAGTGTAGAACTCATCATTTTCTTCATATCCACGAACTTGGAATTCATCAAAGAATAACTCCATTCATCAGCCCGGCCTGGGAGTTTAATTCTTTGTAAAATCACTTCAAGTGTTGGGGCGCACTCCTCTCTCGTCCTCATAATGAGGAATCCTATGTGCTGGCAGTCCTTTTTATCTAGCACTGCGGCCATAAGGAACTGAATCATCGTAGATATGTAGTGGTGTTCTTCAGAGGGTGAACTGGTTGTTTTTTTGATAGTTCTGATGTCTTGAATATTGTGAAACAACCTTTAAATAAGTAAATAAATGAATCAAAATTTGTTTTGGATTTTAAATAAACTTACTTCTGTTGGTGTAGCTCTCTCATTGAAGTGGTAGTTGTTCTTCAGCATCATCTAAGAACAGCCATCGGAATTTTCATCATCTTCCTTTCTTCTTTACATCTTTGAGATCGATTTTATCCCGTTCCTCTGTGCTCCCTTCAAATCTAGGACATCCTCATCATGCTTCAAGTTTCGTAAACTTAATCGTGAACTTACGCGCGACGACCGCGATACTACTCGATCGATGACTTGATAGATGCTGCCGAATTAACCGAGCCAGATTTCGAGACTTTTAGTGCTTCTGGGATTGATGCTCCTGAATTACTCTGAAAATAATTACCCCCGATGAATCCGACGAGTTCGAGGCCGATAAACGTGACTCCATCTTCGAGATTTTGGAATCTCCTGTTTATACAATCATCAAAAATCTGCATAAATTATATTTTTAAAAGCAAAAATATCCATTACATTTCGTATGTTTTGTTTTCATTTTCGCTGTCAAAATACTCACCTCGTTGTTAAGCTGTCATAACTGGGAACCAACTCAAATTGGACCACGTTCGCATTGCAGTTCTAGGGTACGCCTATACTTTCAGCATGATTTTTTCTGTTTTTAGCGAAATTTTTCATAAAAACCATAGAATTTGTATGCCAAAAGTAGTCAAATATTATTTTTAGCACAGTTTTTACTGAAAAGAACTTGCAGAATTTATTTTTCTTAAAATATTGCATTATTTTTTAATTTTTGAAATCAATGGATCTCTTTTTTGAACGGCTGAGTTCACCTCATAGTTTTTTCCCCCGCGGTTGAGCAATATGGGCACAAATTCCATAACAACTACATTCATAATGGCTTTTTCCCATAAGAAATGCACGGGACAACTAAAAAATGCTTATCCTTATGGACAAAATCCTCTCAATTTAGCTTGTAGGCCGAAAGAGAGCAAACCCATTAAGTCAGGACTCTAGATAATATATTTCCTCTATGGTCTTGTCTTAGATAAAAAACTAAATTGGAAACGCAACGTAGAGGAAAGAGTCAAAAAAGCTACTGTAGCTCTCTTTTCTTGCAAAAAAGCCATTGGTAATAAATGGGGCTTACAACCCAGAATCACGCATTGGCTATACACATCGGTAATCAGACCGATTTTAATATACGGTGTGGCAGTATGGTGGACTGCTTTAGAAAAAGGTATAAACCGAGATAAATTAAATAAAGTTCAACGTTCAGCTTGCCTATGTATAAGTGGATCGCTTCGCACGACCCCATCTGCGGCACTGGACACCTTACTCTACCTAACACCTCTTGACATTTTTAGCAAACAAATAGCTGCAAGCTCTACTATTCGCCTCAAAGCTTCGTCGCAGTGGAATAACAACAACATTGGACCAAAGACCATATAACAAGTAAAGATGTCGCACGTAGAACAAAAATCTGTGCCTGCTTTTTTCCACCATCCCTTTTTTACAATGGGTCCAAAACATGAGTCTAGGAATTTGAATGTATAGAAACATTTCAAATGTTGTGGGTACACACTGTACGAAAAAGAGCGTTGCTATTTATACTGAAAAGTTAGAGGGAGAAACAAGGTATTTCATGTTTATGAGTAGAAAAAACAAAAACAAAACGTATGTCTTTTCAATGGGTCCAAAACATGTTGCAAGATTTGTAATAAATTTATGAAGCAGAAGAGAGAAAAAATATTTTTTTGTCCTATTTGTACAAGCAAGCTAGGTTGATGATCGAGTTAAAAGAAAGAAGGGTGAGTTGATGTCCTTCACGTGTATGTGTATTTATATTGTCTTAGGGATTTTTTTTTGTTGGCTGCGTAAATGCAAACCAGTTTTATTTATTTTTTTTCTTGAAAGATAAAACAACCTTGAAAAGTGAGTTTTGATAATGTTCGTAAATAATGAGTTGTGGTAGTTTCAATATTGGGCTTTGCTTTGCTTTTGTTTTGTTTTGTTTTGTTTTTACTTCTTGGGGTTGGTTGTGATTTGAAAATCGTATTCATTCACATGTTTAAATGTAGGTCAAAAAAAGATTGAATTTTTGATGTGAGGATTTATTTATGCGTATGTTAAGTATGTTAGGTAAATTTTTGATCTCTTAGTAAGGTCTTTTATTTTTCCTTTTTTTTTTGGTTCGTTATCGTTACTATTGAAGTCGGTAATGGATCAATTAAATGAGGAGTACAGGTGATGCGTACATTTCATTTATTTCGTTGATCGAGTACAAATAGGGGTGAGTTGGCGTCTACCTCAACCTTACCATACAGTATACACCTGTAATAATATGTGCGTTTGAGATGATTTTTTTGTTGTAAGCGTTAGCTTTTTTTCCTTAAAATATTATGAAACATGTTAAAAGTGAGCTTAGAAGGTAATTGAATGTACCTTCATATCGAACATATGTTTTATACTTTTTGTTACTCGTAGGGCTTTAATTTGTTTTCATTTATATCTATAGGTCAATTTACGAACAAATTTGTAAATTTTTTTCACAAAACTTTATTTCAAGATTTAATAGGTAGGTAAGTTAGTGTAGGTTAGGTACCACCTATATCAAGGCAAAGTACTTTTTTCACTCTTTACCATTAGTTGATGAAAGATTTTCTAATTTCTAATAACGTAATGTATGAACATATGTAGCGAATTCAATCCTTTATGATTTTAGCTTTATCAATCGAAGGTTTTTTACATTTTCTTGTATACCACAAGCAGTGTTTTCTCAGTAAAACATGTGTCATGAACTCGAGAGCTTTTACTCTGTGATGGTAGCACACACTTTCCCTTTCAAACCAGGACACATTTTCTTCTCTTTTATTGTTTATGCACTTTTCAACTATTTTTTCTTTTATTGTATCCATATTTTTTTCGTAATCGAAAACTTGCCTAAATATTAATATTTGTATCCTGCACACATTAAAAAATTCATCTGTCGGAGCAAACAAATTTCCAAAATCCGAATTTTTTAAATAGTTTTTGACAAAAATAAACATCTCACTGCCACAAGTTAATACTTCATCCTTTTTTCGACATCCTTGTTAACATTCTTCGCAGCCTAAATTTGAAAATACTTTGAATGCAACATATCCAACGAAGTATCTCATTGAAGTTACTTCAGTGGATACGTATGACCCGGACCCGATCTCGTCCAGCATTAAGTCGTTTTCCATTGTTTCGTAAATAGCTTCAATGTAATTATCATCAAATTTTTCATTGAGTTGAACATCTTTTTCAATTACAACTTCTTCGTTGTGAAATTCTGAGTTATTGTCTGCTTCAGTCATTAATGATGTGAGCGATATCATTTGTTCTTCATCGTTCGAACAGTTTGCGAATTTTGAAAAACAGTACAAGTTCGTGGTCATTATTTTTGAAATCAAGAAATTTAATTCATGCACGGATGGATTCTTCGTATTTCCACCTTTTGCACGTATTTGTGAAAACAAATTTTCAATGATGTCTTGATTTAACCTCTTGGTTAAAACAAAATCAATACCTTCATTTTCATTAAACATTTGTTCAGCCATCATCAATGTGGCTCTTAAAGTTTGTTCCAATCCTGCAATCCAATATACTTTCGTTTTTTTCACGAGTCTTATATTTTTAACATATTCTATAAAGTCTTCAATATAGTTATATACGAGATTTTTCATTTTTAAAGCAGATTTATATGCATTCCTGTCATATAGGCTTCCGCTGTTCATGCAATCAAATATTCTGTCAATTTTTTGAAACATTTAGCTGTTGATTGAACAACTACTTTATCGTTTTCAACAAAATTGCCTGTTTCCACTGCCGTTAACAAAGCTGCTGATGTTGTCCTGCTGAAAACTTGAACAGCGTAAACGACACGCATTTTGTCGAAAGATGACGGATTAATATGCTTTTGAGTGAGTTTTGGGCACATTTTCGTGGTGCTGTTCTTTTCAAGATCATACAGCTTTCTTACTGGAGTGAAACTTACTATTCCATCAGGTGTAACCAGATCTGAGTTCAATAAGGTATTTCTCATACTTTTTATAATATGGGGAATATCGTAGAACGAAAAAATTTGCTGCTCCTTGAACATAAAGTAAGGTTTTTCTTTTGTTACTCCTAATATCCCCAAACATTTCCTGTTATTTGGTCCCTGGTCACAAATAATAGCTTTCACATTCAAAGCCAAGTTACTTGCTATTTCAAGATTTTTTAATAAGATTTTACTTAAGTTTTCACCTGAAATATTTGTTTCACTAACAAAGTAGTTCAAAATGCATTTCCAGTTAGATATCAATCCCCGTACCATAAAAACACAAACTTGTTTCCCAATATTGTTGGTACGAACAAAACCTGTATCTTCTAAGCCATCAATTATATCAACTGCAGAATTGTAAGTAAGATCTCTTCTTATAGCAATCTCATCGAAAACAATAGCACATATACGACTTTGTACACTCATTTCATTGAATTTTCGCAAAAGTTCTTGATGAGCAGAATTTTTGAATCCTGGCTGCATATTTTTAACAGGACCCCATCTATGCAGACTTGATACATGCGGAAAATTGAAGTCCAAACCATCTCTTAAAAATATATAAGCCGATTGACTTCTGTAGAAAATATTCTGGGCTAAGACTTTTTGCTCTTCATTCCATTTTCCGTTTCTTTTTTTGTTTAATAACATGCTGCATAAAGTTTTTGCGTTGGCAGATACTTCTAATTTCTGTATCTCCTCTAAAACGAATTTGGATTTGTTTTTTTTTGTTTTTTGAAGTTTTTATTCCTACTCTTTTCCTCTGCATTTTTAAAGCTTTCAATTCCGCTTTAAGAGAATTAACCTTTCTTTGTAAGAAATTACATTTTTTTGAAAAACCTTCGCCGGTGAGTTTACATAATTTCTATTCCCAGGTGGGGTTCTTAAAAGAGCCAATTCATTCAGAGTGAAATCATCATCCGCTTGCACTAGTTGAAAAGGTGGAGTCCTTAAAAGGACAAAGTCATTCTGATCGAAATCATCATCCACCCTTTCAACTAGCTGAGACGGAGTTCTTAAAAGAACTAATTCATTCACAATGAAATCATTATTCACCCTTGGAACTTGCGGAGGCGGAGTTCTAAGAAAAACTAAATCATTCGTAAAGAAATCATCATCCACCTCCCCAACTTCTTCAGGCAAAATCAAAGATTGTGTTGGTAAAAGCAATGTGGGTACAGATCCTTTCTTCAAAAATTTTTTACCAATGCAATCCTCTGTGAAATGAAGACTGCAAATGTAAAACTTTTTCGAAGAATCACGCGAAGAAATGCCACATTTTTCTCTCCAAATTGCCTGTAAACTAAGGTTTTCAGGAAACTTGAAAAGCTTTATGTAGCAATTCTTCCGGTAAGATCTCCCACATTGTTCAACGCAACACCTTTTCCCATTAAAAGAATTTTTTTTGTAAACAGTTATCATTCTTACTTCTTTAGATATCTTCAAAAAACAACCAAACGCAAAGAGATTCGAAATAGAAGTGAGCAATTTAATTTGTATAGGTATATTTATTTTTAGGGAGGAGGTTAATTCAAAACTCGAATTTTTCAGCGGTCTTGAGCTTTAGAAAGCTGAAATTTAGCATATAGTTAGATCAACTAACAAAAAACACCTCAGACAAATCTTAGCTCTCAAGACCTCAAGACCGCTGAGAAACCCGAATTTGAAACTACTTACCGCTCTTTTTGAAAAAAAATTATTTCTCCGCGGTCTGTTAGTCTAGAAGGCTATAATTTTGCATTTAGTAGGACCTTGTAGCAAGAAATGATACAAATAAAAATTAGCCTTCTAGACCAACAAACCGCGGAGAAATAATTTTTTTAAAAATAAATATACCTATACAAATTAAATTGCTCACTTCTATTTCGAATCTCTTTGCGTTTGGTTGTTTTTTGAAGATATCTAAAGAAGTAAGAATGATAACTGTTTACAAAAAAAATTCTTTTAATGGGAAAAGGTGTTGCGTTGAACAATGTGGGAGATCTTACCGGAAGAATTGCCACATAAAGCTTTTCAAGTTTCCTGAAAACCTTAGTTTACAGGCAATTTGGAGAGAAAAATGTGGCATTTCTTCGCGTGATTCTTCGAAAAAGTTTTATATTTGCAGTCTTCATTTCACAGAGGATTGCATTGGTAAAAAATTTTTGAAGAAAGGATCTGTACCCACATTGCTTTTACCAACACAATCTTTGATTTCGCCTGAAGAAGTTGGGGAGGTGGATGATGATTTCTTTACGAATGATTTAGTTTTTCTTAGAACTCCGCCTCCGCAAGTTCCAAGGGTGAATAATGATTTCATTGTGAATGAATTAGTTCTTTTAAGAACTCCGTCTCAGCTAGTTGAAAGGGTGGATGATGATTTCGATCAGAATGACTTTGTCCTTTTAAGGACTCCACCTTTTCAACTAGTGCAAGCGGATGATGATTTCACTCTGAATGAATTGGCTCTTTTAAGAACCCCACCTGGGAATAGAAATTATGTAAACTCACCGGCGAAGGTTTTTCAAAAAAATGTAATTTCTTACAAAGAAAGGTTAATTCTCTTAAAGCGGAATTGAAAGCTTTAAAAATGCAGAGGAAAAGAGTAGGAATAAAAACTTCAAAAAACAAAAAAAAACAAATCCAAATTCGTTTTAGAGGAGATACAGAAATTAGAAGTATCTGCCAACGCAAAAACTTTATGCAGCATGTTATTAAACAAAAAAAGAAACGGAAAATGGAATGAAGAGCAAAAAGTCTTAGCCCAGAATATTTTCTACAGAAGTCAATCGGCTTATATATTTTTAAGAGATGGTTTGGACTTCAATTTTCCGCATGTATCAAGTCTGCATAGATGGGGTCCTGTTAAAAATATGCAGCCAGGATTCAAAAATTCTGCTCATCAAGAACTTTTGCGAAAATTCAATGAAATGAGTGTACAAAGTCGTATATGTGCTATTGTTTTCGATGAGATTGCTATAAGAAGAGATCTTACTTACAATTCTGCAGTTGATATAATTGATGGCTTAGAAGATACAGGTTTTGTTCGTACCAACAATATTGGGAAACAAGTTTGTGTTTTTATGGTACGGGGATTGATATCTAACTGGAAATGCATTTTGAACTACTTTGTTAGTGAAACAAATATTTCAGGTGAAAACTTAAGTAAAATCTTATTAAAAAATCTTGAAATAGCAAGTAACTTGGCTTTGAATGTGAAAGCTATTATTTGTGACCAGGGACCAAATAACAGGAAATGTTTGGGGATATTAGGAGTAACAAAAGAAAAACCTTACTTTATGTTCAAGGAGCAGCAAATTTTTTCGTTCTACGATATTCCCCATATTATAAAAAGTATGAGAAATACCTTATTGAACTCAGATCTGGTTACACCTGATGGAATAGTAAGTTTCACTCCAGTAAGAAAGCTGTATGATCTTGAAAAGAACAGCACCACGAAAATGTGCCCAAAACTCACTCAAAAGCATATTAATCCGTCATCTTTCGACAAAATGCGTGTCGTTTACGCTGTTCAAGTTTTCAGCAGGACAACATCAGCAGCTTTGTTAACGGCAGTGGAAACAGGCAATTTTGTTGAAAACGATAAAGTAGTTGTTCAATCAACAGCTAAATGTTTCAAAAAATTGACAGAATATTTGATTGCATGAACAGCGGAAGCCTATATGACAGGAATGCATATAAATCTGCTTTAAAAATGAAAAATCTCGTATATAACTATATTGAAGACTTTATAGAATATGTTAAAAATATAAGACTCGTGAAAAAAACGAAAGTATATTGGATTGCAGGATTGGAACAAACTTTAAGAGCCACATTGATGATGGCTGAACAAATGTTTAATGAAAATGAAGGTATTGATTTTGTTTTAACCAAGAGGTTAAATCAAGACATCATTGAAAATTTGTTTTCACAAATACGTGCAGAAGGTGGAAATACGAAGAATCCATCCGTGCATGAATTAAATTTCTTGATTTCAAAAATAATGACCACGAACTTGTACTGTTTTTCAAAATTCGCAAACTGTTCGAACGATGAAGAACAAATGATATCGCTCACATCATTAATGACTGAAGCAGACAATAACTCAGAATTTCACAACGAAGAAGTTGTAATTGAAAAAGATGTTCAACTCAATGAAAAATTTGATGATAATTACATTGAAGCTATTTACGAAACAATGGAAAACGACTTAATGCTGGACGAGATCGGGTCCGGGTCATACGTATCCACTGAAGTAACTTCAATGAGATACTTCGTTGGATATGTTGCATTCAAAGTATTTTCAAATTTAGGCTGCGAAGAATGTTAACAAGGATGTCGAAAAAAGGATGAAGTATTAACTTGTGGCAGTGAGATGTTTATTTTTGTCAAAAACTATTTAAAAAATTCGGATTTTGGAAATTTGTTTGCTCCGACAGATGAATTTTTTAATGTGTGCAGGATACAAATATTAATATTTAGGCAAGTTTTCGATTACGAAAAAAATATGGATACAATAAAAGAAAAAATAGTTGAAAAGTGCATAAACAATAAAAGAGAAGAAAATGTGTCCTGGTTTGAAAGGGAAAGTGTGTGCTACCATCACAGAGTAAAAGCTCTCGAGTTCATGACACATGTTTTACTGAGAAAACACTGCTTGTGGTATACAAGAAAATGTAAAAAACCTTCGATTGATAAAGCTAAAATCATAAAGGATTGAATTCGCTACATATGTTCATACATTACGTTATTAGAAATTAGAAAATCTTTCATCAACTAATGGTAAAGAGTGAAAAAAGTACTTTGCCTTGATATAGGTGGTACCTAACCTACACTAACTTACCTACCTATTAAATCTTGAAATAAAGTTTTGTGAAAAAAATTTACAAATTTGTTCGTAAATTGACCTATAGATATAAATGAAAACAAATTAAAGCCCTACGAGTAACAAAAAGTATAAAACATATGTTCGATATGAAGGTACATTCAATTACCTTCTAAGCTCACTTTTAACATGTTTCATAATATTTTAAGGAAAAAAAGCTAACGCTTACAACAAAAAAATCATCTCACACGCACATATTATTACAGGTGTATACTGTATGGTAAGGTTGAGGTAGACGCCAACTCACCCCTATTTGTACTCGATCAACGAAATAAATGAAATGTACGCATCACCTGTACTCCTCATTTAATTGATCCATTACCGACTTCAATAGTAACGATAACGAACCAAAAAAAAAAGGAAAAATAAAAGACCTTACTAAGAGATCAAAAATTTACCTAACATACTTAACATACGCATAAATAAATCCTCACATCAAAAATTCAATCTTTTTTTGACCTACATTTAAACATGTGAATGAATACGATTTTCAAATCACAACCAACCCCAAGAAGTAAAAACAAAACAAAACAAAACAAAACAAAAGCAAAGCAAAGCCCAATATTGAAACTACCACAACTCATTATTTACGAACATTATCAAAACTCACTTTTCAAGGTTGTTTTATCTTTCAAGAAAAAAAAATAAATAAAACTGGTTTGCATTTACGCAGCCAACAAAAAAAAATCCCTAAGACAATATAAATACACATACACGTGAAGGACATCAACTCACCCTTCTTTCTTTTAACTCGATCATCAACCTAGCTTGCTTGTACAAATAGGACAAAAAAATATTTTTTCTCTCTTCTGCTTCATAAATTTATTACAAATCTTGCAACATGTTTTGGACCCATTGAAAAGACATACGTTTTGTTTTTGTTTTTTCTACTCATAAACATGAAATACCTTGTTTCTCCCTCTAACTTTTCAGTATAAATAGCAACGCTCTTTTTCGTACAGTGTGTACCCACAACATTTGAAATGTTTCTATACATTCAAATTCCTAGACTCATGTTTTGGACCCATTGTAAAAAAGGGATGGTGGAAAAAAGCAGGCACAGATTTTTGTTCTACGTGCGACATCTTTACTTGTTATATGGTCTTTGATTGGACACTCCGTAATTCTTAGTTATTTAGAATCAATTCCAAAGCAATTCCCCCAACTGCAATTCGACAGAAATTTCCAGATTTCTATACCTCCCAGATCTTTTTGGGAGGATAGGACATTCCTGGAAGATGAGTCAATCCATTTCTATACAGATGGGTCAAAAACAAAAGAAGGGGTTGGTGGAGGTGTGTACTCTGAACGACTAAAATTAAGTCTCTCATTCCGCCTTCCCAATCATTGTAGCGTGTTCTAGGCGGAACTTTTGGCGATAAGAGAAGTCTTGTCCTGGCTTAAAGAAAACGTGATATCAACATCTGATATCCGTATTTTCTCAGATAGTCAGGCCGCTATCAAATCTCTGGATTCTGTCTCTACAAACTCTATAACAGTCCATAACTGTTGAGCATCTCTAATGGAGATGGCACAACAGTTTAATATTCACCTTTGCTGGGTGCCGGGCCATAGAGACATTCCAGGTAACTGTAAGGCAGATGAACTCGCCAGGAACGGTACAGTACAGCCCATCCTACCACGTTTGGCACGTACTGGCATACCAATCGCTACTTGTAAACTTTTGCTAATGCAAGACGCTGTGAGGAGGGCAGGCACCAGGTGGAACAACATCACCACGTGTCAAGTCACAAAAAACATCTGGCCAACACTGGATTTAAAACGTTCAAGGTGCTTGCTCTCTCTAAGCAGATCGCATATAAGCTCGATAATAGGTGTCATAACCGGACACTGTCTGATAGGAAAGCACGCCACGAGATTAGGCGTATTCTCAAATGATTTCTGCAAAAGCTGTATGGACAAGGAAGAGGAAGAAACAATTCTTCATCTTCTCTGCACATGCCCTGCTCTGGCTCGAAAACGCAAGAATAACCTAGGAGAATTCTTCTTTAACGATCTAAACGATCTAAATCATGTCGGCATAATCAGCCTCTCACGTTTCGTAAGAGACTCAAACTGGTTCCATTGAGCTTAGGAAGTAACCTCAAGATTCATGTGGTATCACAATGGGCCATTAAACTGGCCTAAGTGTGTCCGTTTCCATCTTGGACAGCCACTATAACCTAACATAACCTACACCTCCTTCATTGCAATTTGACTTACTTTTTATTCAATGAAGTGAACTTGTATATACTCTTTTCGTTATAAAGGTTTTTGGTCTGAAAAATATCAAATTATATTAAATATCAAAACAATTAACAAAAACTTACTCTTAAAATCCGAAACCCATTGTTTTGTTTTGCAAAATTGATTGTCATTTTTGACAGGACACAAAAATTCCATAAGTTTCTATTTTAGCCCAATCCCCATTTTGTTTTTTTCCCACTCACATGCATTCACCGATAGCGAATTTGAAAGAGTTTACCTCGAATTTGAGAGAGTTCACCTCGAATAAAATTTGAGGGTGTTTCAGGTAGGACGGGTACCGGTCGGGACTCTAGATAATATATTTCCTCCATGATCTAAACACGGATCATGAAAATAAAACAACACAGGAACATTGAATACATTTGAATATACCCATCTCTTTTTCCATTCCTTTCTTATTTGTGTGTACTCGTTGTCTTTTTTCTTTACATTACTCACCAGATTTCCAAAATGCTGAAAATAAGTTATTTAAGTAGAGGCTTAATAAATAGACCGTCAACTTGCTACTTCTGTTGCCAATTCTCATTGCATAAGATTTGTGAATAGGTGATAAGCTATTCTTACTTACTTGCTTTTAAAGGCTTATCTAAATAAGCCAAAAAGTACTTTTGTACAAAAGTAAAAATATTTGTATTCTCGCTAGCTCAGTGGCTTTGTGAAAAAGAATATATGTACACATTTTTTCTTAAACCAAAATTTAAGCTTAATGCATAAGCTTAAATTTTCATAAGTTTTCCAGTCAGAAACTCTGTTTTAACTAAATCTTATCTTATAGCGAAAAGGAAAAGTCTGTCGGGGAAAATTTCAACAGTTTTTCTGAAAATTGTGGCATTGTGGCTTATTCATAGATGTTTGCTAATCTCTTTAGGCTATTCAAAAACTAATTCAAACCTAAATTTTGGGCTAAACCTGGAGTTATTAGCCAAATTTCATATTTGACTTTTGTGGTGAAATAAAAAGCTGAAAAAGTAATTCATAACAAGTAAAGTTAAGTTAACATTATCGTCCAGGAAATGTCGATTGCTATCGCAATTGAAAAAATATGCATATTTTTTATAAATATGTAAAGAAAATGTACATTCTTTAATCTATTTTATCACCCTGTATACTATAAAAACGTCTAAAATCAAAATGACAGTTCAAATGAAATAAGATTGTCAAAGTAGTTCAAATGAAATAAGTAAGAGTGGTAGAATTTGAACTGCTGAAATCACATATAATTTATTAACATTAAATGTCGTTTCTCGAATTACAGGTGATATTTATTTTAAGTTATTTTAAGTTGAAATATGTAAATAATAAATAAATTCTCGAATTACAGAGCAACACATTTGTTATAAATTTTCATTTTCCCACATGCAAGACCTAACCTTTATAAAACGACATTTTTGGTTATATCAAACAAAATGGACAAACTACGATTTAGTTTCACTGTTTTGGAATCTTCAGGTGGAAAATCGAATTTAATTTGCATAGCCTCAATCGAGACTCCCGACGGACGCATTTTTGATGTTCCTGATGAGTCAAAGTCTGTGAGTAAACATACTTCCATATTAAACTCGAGCATTTTTGCAAAAATAAAAAATTCACTAAAGAAAAGACACCAAGTAAGAAATTTATGGATAACACTGACAGATGAAATGAGAAAAATCTATTTAGATGAATGTGAAAATCTACAGTTTAATGATGCGTACCTAGAAGAAAAACAGCCGGCACTGGCACCTGCACCCACGAGCACAGAAAACAGTCCATCAAAACCTCTTAACTTAGGGAAAATAGCTGAACAATTCTTAATGGAGAAGTTCTCTAATAAAACTTCCAATGTTGACCAATGGATTGAAGAATTTGAGAAGGAATGTGAAAGGTTTGAGATTCTACAAGATGAGAAGAAGGTCGAAACTTTAAAATACTTACTTGAAAAGCAATGTCTGGACTGGTATGGCAGTATGTTGATTAAACTCACTGTAAGCTCGGCCTGGCATCTTTGGAAAAAAGCCTTTTCTGAAACATATGGAAACAAAGGCTGGTCCCAAATCAAATACGCTTTTGCGTTTAAATTTCAAGTAGGTTCAATGCTTGAATATGCAACAAAAAAAGAAAGACTATTACTAGAAGTCAACAAGTCTATCGACGACGAAACAATGATAAACCTGATTGTAATGGGCCTACCAGATCATATAATCGATAAAATTGAGAGAGGTTCACTAAAGTCAACTGTTAATTTGTACAGCGAAATCAATAAATACGAACACTTGATTAAGAAGAAAAATAACAGGGGGGTCATTCCGTAAAACGATTATCGTCAGACGATATCGTTTCGACGATAGTCTCACTTCACGTAAAACGATTATCGTCAGACGATATCGTTTCGACGATAGTCTCACTTCACGTAAGACGATAATCGTCAAAGCGATATCGTCAAAACGATAGCGTTTGCACGATAGCTAAATAGGTATCGTCTGTCATTAATTTCTAAATTCAACTAAGGAAATTGAAGTCAAAATGTTTCGACGTAATTTAGTTTTGTTACAAAGTGGAAATGAAAACTCCAAAAAAAAACAATTAATACGGTTACGAAGACAATTAAGAGATGAATCGGACCCTCTTTCTGTTCCAACCCATATGTAAGCATTTTATTTTATATACAAACGAAAATATGTACATATTACTTATTGTAATATAATTTAACAAAATTGTAGTTTTGTTCAACGTTTTCGAATTTCAAAAGAGGCCTTTATAATGATACTGGAAACAATAAATTTGCCAGACGGTTGTCGTTCCACATACATACCTTCAATATTAAGATTTGCTATAACTATTGAGACTTTGGGTGGCGGAGGGTACCAATGGTTGACAGGCAACGATTTTGGACTCGCTCTTGCACAAAGCACATTATCCAAAATAGTTTCGGAAACAACAAACATTTTGGAAGCCAAGCTATGTCCCCTGTGGATAAAATGGAGTCTATCTGGGGAAAACGAAAAGTCCGAAATAAAGCAATGGTTTTATCAAAAATTTTCAATACCAGGAGGTTAAGTATAGAACGAATATTGACAAAAATCATAAATTGCAAATAGTTATTCATTGAAAATGTACTTATAGTTGTTGGGTGCATAGATGGCACACATTTTTATTTACAAAGACCACGGGAAGACGAACAAATATTCTTTAACAGGAAGGGAAAACATAGCGTAAATGCAATGGTTGTAAGTAATACTGAAAGAACGATATGAAAATCTTTTAATCGATTTTGTTTTAAGATTTGTGATCATAAAATGCGAATAATGGCAATTAATTCTCGATACGGTGGATCTGCACACGACTCATTTGTATGGAAACATTCCAATGAAAGACAATTTTTTGAAAACACTTTTAATCTACGAGAACATAACTATTGGCTTTTGGGTAAAAAACAACACTTTGTTATAAATAACTTATTATAACCAACATTTTTTAGGTGATAGTGGATATCCATTAGAACCTTGGTTGCTTACACCATATAGAAGCTCATCCGATGAAACAAAAAGTCATTTTAATAATGTTCATGCAAAAGCTAGAAATGTAATTGAACGTTGTATCGGTATTTTCAAAGGTAAGCAATATTGAAAATTATAAATAAACTTATTTCAAGACTTCAATACAAATTTTTGGAATCCTCAGGTCGATGGAGAATTCTCTTGGAAGAAAGAAAGAGTTGCTACGAACCGATAAAAATTGCTACCTTTGCAAATGTTTGTGCTGCTTTACATAACATTTGTATATATTATAATGTTGAAAATGATAACATTTTAATAGAGGACGAAAACTTCCCTAGCTATGGATTGAGCGAACCGCAAATATCAAGTGAAAACAATGCAATGAAGCAATTATCAATTAATATAAGAGATGATATAAAAAATTCATTTTTGAGATGATTATTTATTATTATTTAAATATATTTATACTAGGTATATTTCTGAAAAAAAGAAAAAATAACTTCATTAACACATAAAAACAAATGCATAAATTAACATAACTAGAAACTAAATACAAAAATTTTATAGCTTAAGCAAAAAAAAAGAAATGAATTCAAATACAAAATTAATCACAATACACATACACAATACACAACTTAAAAATATCCTTTTTGTAATTGTTTTTCTGCAATGTCGTTGCGTCTTTCGAGTTGTTCAATAACTCTGGCTTGGAACATTGCATCCTGCTCATTTCGTTCTCTCAAAATGTTCAACAATTCATCCTGAAAAATTGAATCATTTTCCATTTGAGTATTCAGTAACTCATTTGTATCCATCTGTTTTCGGCGTTTAGGGGTACTGGCTGCCACAAACGGGGTTGAATTTCTATATTTCATAGGAAGAACAATATGAATAATTTAGAAAGTTAACAACATTTTAAGAAACCAACCTTTTCCTTTTTTGTACATGCTCATTTCCTGGGGAATGCTGTGGACTTTTAACTATTTTTGAATCCGAGGAAGATGGAGCTGTCGATGGTGCTGCTGCTGCCAACGCCGATGCAACTGATAGAGTTGTTGCGGCTGTGGATGGTTTTGGGCTTGGAGCTCCAAAAGAAGGGCACTTCAATCCGGATACTGCCTTCCGAATTGATGTCAGCTCTATTATTTTTTCCTCATCCTCCGTAATTTTTATTTCTTCGAATGGCCCACCTCCGGTTTTTTGCATGGACAACAAATTTTGGCTCAATTTTTTCTTCGCTCGATATTTGTGGTCAGTCCACACCTATGTATGTAGTAAAATGTTTATAAAATAAGTTATTTACACAACCACAATTATATTTACCTTCCTCCAACCAGCAATGTTCTTCATAGGTGGGCCATTCGAATTTAAAATTTCAGCCAATTCGGCCCACAACTTACTAAGGTCCGCCTTCCCTTGCAAAGAATTAGGTTTATACCCATTGGCCAAGGAAGGATGCTCATCCATAAATTTGATACACATTTGGAGCTGATTTTGTGTTACTGACCTATGTATTTACAAAATTATATATTTAGATTTATAAATTTAAAAACATATCAGATAAAAAAACTTACATTTTGAAACTAGAGTTTTATCATCGGCGGCAACAAATAAAAACACTAAAAGTAACAGTAAAAATAAACATCACAAATTAATTAGCATGTTTGGTAACATGACATTTTTTCCAAATTTTCAAAATTTCTCATAGAGAAAAACCAAGTTTAATAACATTTTCAAGTTATCGAACAAGCATTATCTTTCGTTGAGTTCATTTTGACATTTCAGTCATACTGAACGATCTTATACCGAAAACGATTGACGAGACGATTGACGAGACGATAGCGATAAAGTTACGTGAAGCAAATTATTGACGATATCGTTAATGATAATCGTTTTGACGATTATCGTTTCGGAAATTACGGAATGACCCCCCAGGTTTAGTTCAGAATATAAAGAAAAATTTGAATCAAAACAAAACAAAAACCAAAAACAAAAATGTTCCATTTGTGAGAGACTGAAGAAAGGCGATCGTTATCACCCAGAAGCTACCTGCTGGTTTAGAACAGAAAATAAAGGAGAAAAGAAAAACCAAATAAAGCTCGTCAACAACTCAGAACTGGAATGTGAGCTACAAAATGAAGATAAAAAATCAAGAATGTGCATAGATTTTCGTGATCTAAATAAAATTGTTGTGCCGCAATCACAACCCTTCCCTCTAATTGAAGATCTGATGATAAAAACAAGGAATTGTAAATTGTTTTCTACACTCGATATAAATTCTCTCTGCGCATCACCGATAGACACAAAACAGCATTTGTAACTCAAGAAGGGCATTTCCAATGGACATGTTTACCATTCGGCCTCAAAACTGCGCCAGCAATCTTTCAGAGAATATTAAGCAATATAATCAGAAAACATAAGCTCACAGATTTCACCGTAAACTACATCGATGATATATTAATATTTTCAAAATCTTTTTCGGAACACATGCAACATTTGACACAGCCTTTTGAAGCCATTTATAAATATTCCCGGTAAATTGTAGAACTTTATTAATTCGGCCTTTTATAGTAACACAAATAAATAATTTGATGCAGTATTTTTAGATAATACATTAGTTAAGTTATTGGTTAAGATATTACTGTTGAAATTAATATAACATAAATATATGAAAAATATTTACTCGCTCGTATATACAAATAAAGTCTATTCTAAAAAACCTTAACCTTGTTACACTCTTTCTGCACACATCCTTTCTTGTTTTGGTTGTTCCTGCCATCTATCTGTAACTTAGAGAAAAAAAAGAGAAAAACAAATTCACCACGATCTACCGTTATAACTTTTCCCGTTATTTATTGACAAACAAAAATATTTTGCTAGAATAAATTTGAATTATATTTAGTATTTTTTTAGATATAAAAACGACAAGATGTTAGTAAAATTAAAGAAAGAAATTTATGAGAATTACAAATATTATAATGAGACTTTGGAAAACATAGCCTTCTTGGCTATCAATAAACAAAAATGAGAAATGTCGCAATCGCAGAACTGATGTTTTTTTTGTGTACTCGTCTCCGAGGTGAAAACAAGTATACACCGATACAAATTCAACACGCTATAAAAATGAGAGCAAAAGGTTTCGAAGGGACTGAGACGATTAAATTTGACTATCTGGATTAGTTTGTTCACTCTGATATTAAGGGCTTAGTTGTTAAACTTATTTAGGGGCATTAAACTTATTTACGAGAGCCCTTTCCTCTAAATAAAATTAAAGAAATTATTTATGAAATGAAAATAAAAAAACACCACACATTTTATTCCAAATGCAATATATATACTTGAAAAATCAATACTATTTTATTGCTCGCAGCATATGGGTGATTATACAAAAGTTGGGTAACTTTTTAGGATATTTTGTTTGGGTTGGTGATAATTTCCCCCAAGGCATAATCCCCAAAGGAATATCCCCAAATCCATAATCCCCAAAACGAAATCCCCAGCAGCAAAATTCCCAAAGAGAGAATACCCAGGGCGAAAATCCCCAAGTGAATATCCCCAAAACAATTATGTTCAAGTAGTGAATCATGCGATTAAATCGCGCGCGCGATTTAACCTTATGATTCACTACTTGAACATAATTGTTTTGAATATATTAAATTTCATTTATATTGCATGAAATGCAATGTTTTGAAAGTAATATAATGAAATTTAATAAAAATTAGTAAAAATTCTCTTAGGATTTAATAATGGCACATATGTTTTAAAAGTATTAAAATTACTTGGTAACTGTTATGTATTTTCAATTAAGTATTGTGGTAACACCTTCATGGTTTCCTTTTTCGGAACACTTTCTTTTCGTGTTGCTTGTCAATCTTACAACTGACATACACTTCCTTTTTCTTTCTCTTTTTGCTCTGACCTCCAACCAACGAAGACGTGTCCTCTTATAGATTAATAAAATATTGAATTAATACTGAATTATATATTTACCTACATTTATTAATAAAAGATATAATAGTTGGCGACGAGGAAAACTCATTAAGTCCGCATGAAAAAAGTCAAAGAGTTTTAATTTATAACTAAGTCAAAGGAAAAGGTTGGAGGTTAAGGCACGTGCAGTGGAACATGGCACCATTAGTCGGGAACATTGAGCCATTTTTACCGGGAGGAAATTTTAAAGCCTACGAAGACAGGCTTCGTCAATTTTTTGTAATTAATAAATTACCCGAGGAGGCTCGCACACCATTGCTTATCACCGTAATCGGTGCTGAGATTTACGAGATTCTCATGTCTCTCACAGTCCCAGACCTACCGAGTACGAAGGACTTCGAGACTATTATTAAATTGCTCCAGGCACATTTTGCGCCGGCTGAAAATAAAAGAGCAGAAAGGTACAAGTTCTACAAGGCATGCCAAGAGAAAGGAGAACCGATCGGAGATTATATAATCCGTCTGAAGTCGCTCGTGCAAACCTGTCAGTTTGGAGACTTTCTGGACAAAAAAAAGAGACGAAAAGGCTAACGCTACGGAGATCAGCAACGTGTCAAGTTACAAGTCGTGCATCTTGGATGATGTCTTAACAGATCGATTTATTATTGGTCTTCGCAACGAAAAAATCCAGCTGTGTCTTCTTAATGATGATAGTTGCGATTTCGAAAAGTGTTGTCAAAAGGCTTTGAACATGGAAGCTTCAGTAAAAGCATCAACAAATATGCAACCCCATTCGCTGCATGCTATATCATCAGGCCACGTTATGAACCGCTATCCAAAAAAACAAAGCACCGCCACCGATTCCAAGCACGTGTCTAACCCAAAATGGAAAAAACCGTCGTCGAATAAGATCCCAAACCAAATGTCAGAAAGGAAGAGATGTCATAGATGTAGTCGAGATTACCATGAGATGAATTGTCCCGCCAAACAATGGGAATGTTTTTCATGTGGGAGAGTCGGACACACGTCTCTCGTGTGTAGAAACAACAAGTCAATCAAAGTCATTAACAGCGTTCAAGAAGAGCAGAAGAAGCAGTCAGTGTTCAGCATCGTTAAAATAAACGGTATCAACGTCGAGATGGAGGTCGATACAGGGCCTACAGAGTCGGTTATGAGTGAAAGGGAGTACAGAGAAAAATTAAGTAGTTTTTTCGTTTTACAAAAATCTCAGAATAAACTTTGTACAGTTACAGGTAGTCCTATTATGGAAATCGGTATGGTGAAGGTTCCGGTTGCGTTCAAAGGTAGAGAGCATCGTTTGAACCTTATAATTATCGAAGGTGATAAACCGTCAAAAAGCATTATGGGTCGTTCTTGGATTGATTTTTTGTTTCCGAGCTGGAGAAAATGCGGCAAAAATTTAGTTAATGAGATAGAAAAAACTTTTCCGGGGATTACAAGCACTAATTTAAATACACCAATTGTTGGGTATGAGGCGGATATTGTGCTAAAAGAAGACCAAACACCGATTTTTCACTCAGCATATAGTGTGCCATATAGGTTAAGGGAAATAGTAGATAATGAACTGAACAGGTTGGTAAATGAAGGGATTATAGTACCGGTTATGCAAAGTCGTTGGGCCAGCCCAATTGTGATTGTTCCAAAGGCAAATGGCAGCATTCGCATTTGTGTCGCTTGTCGAGTCACCATCAACAAATGCATCGAAACGGTTCACTATAATTTTCCGAAAATCGAAGACATTTTTGCTCAGCTCGCTGGCTGTAGAGTTTTTTGTGTAGTGGATTTAACCGGCGCTTACCAGCAATTGAAAGTTTCAGAAAAATCTCGTGAGCTTCTTGTGATTAATACGCTAAAGGGTCTTTTCGCTTACACAAGATTAATTCTTGGAGTTAGCTCGGCTCCGGCTATTTTCCAGTCCGTTATGGATAGAATTTTAGCAAATTTAAAATTTGTTTTTTGATATTTAGACGATATTATTATTGGTGGTATTGATGAGGAAGACTGTCATAATGTAAGAATAAATTTAGGAAAGTCAAAATTTTTACAAAAGAGTGTGAAATATTTAGGTCATTTAATTTCACAACAAGGAGTTTGTCCAAATGAAGAAAAAGTCAAAGCCATTGTAGAAGCTCCATCACCTAAAAATGTTGTCGAGTTACAGTCGT
The DNA here is from genome assembly GCA_920104205.1 of Eupeodes latifasciatus. Classification (NCBI taxonomy): domain Eukaryota; kingdom Metazoa; phylum Arthropoda; class Insecta; order Diptera; family Syrphidae; genus Eupeodes; species Eupeodes latifasciatus. The sequence goes on along the minus strand of OV049926.1, from coordinate 101,795,756 downwards.
ATCTCGGTCTGCTTAATTATTATGGAAGATTTTTGCCAAATTTAGCAACAACTCTGGCTCCGTTGTACAGCCTTCTAAAGAAAAATTCAGTTTTTGTTTGGTCTGAGCTGTGTTCGGAAGCTTTTAAGAAAAGTAAAGACCTCTTACTTCATAATAATATTCTTGCGTTATATGATCCTTCTAAACCAATTATAGTTGCTACGGATGCCAGCTATGGGGTAGGTGCAGTCTTGTCGCACGAGATTGAAGGTGTTGAAAAACCCGTTCTCTTCGCGTCGAGTAGTTTGAGTCCAGCTGAACGTAATTACTCTCAATTGCACAGAGAAGCTCTTGCAATTGTTTTTGCTTTGCAAAAGTTTCATAATTATATTTATGGACAAGAGTTTGCACTCTATACGGATCATCAAGCTTTGAAGGAGATATTTAATCCAAAAAAAGGCACAACCCCAGTAGCTGCAGGTCGTCTGCAAAGGTGGTCAATATTACTCTCCATGTACAAATATAAAATTTCATACCGTCGTAGTTCCCAAATGTGTCACGCAGATGCTCTTTCGCGTCTTCCGCTTCTGATAGATCAGAGATAGAAGAGTCACCCATTCATTTTTTTCAGTCCGAAGAACCATTTATTGATTTTAAAACAGTTTTGGAACACTACAATCACGATACGGTGTTACAGTCAGTTCATGAGTCATTACTAAAGGCATGGCTGAGGCCTATCCTATAAAAGACGAATTAATGCCAATGGACAATGGATGTGTTTTTTATGTTGACCGTATAGCAATTCCCAAATGTCTTCGGGATAGAGTTTTGAATATGCTTCACGATAATCATGCTGGTATTGTTAGTATGAAGAGATTAGCCAGGTCTTATGTTTGGTGGCCTTTAAGTGATAAAGACATTGAAAACAAAGTAAAAAGTTGTCATGTTTGTGATCAAACTCAGAATGTAAGGAAAGAAACAGTTACAACAAATTGGCCAGAAACTTCATATCCCTTCCAAAGGATTCACGTCGATTTTTTTTCATTTTAAAGGAAAAATGTTTTTTATTTTAATTGATTCTTACAGTAAATTTTGTGAAATTAAAATAATGAAGTCTACAAATGCAGAGGCTGTAACTAAGGTTCTTAGGGAATTTTTTTCGACTTACGGTCTTCCCGGAAAAATAGTCTCGGATAATGGACCACCGTTTAATTCCTTTGTGTTTAGTAAATTTTGTCAGTGTAAAGGTATTCAGCTTGTACATTCTCCGCCCTATCACCCGGCATCTAACGGATTAGCAGAACGCAGTGTACAAAGTGTCAAAAAAGTTTTGAAGCGTTTTTGTCTAGACCACGGTAATAATTTATCAATTCAAGAACAGATTTTCAAGTACTTATACATCATAATCGCAATACTATATGCTCGTCTACCTCGAAAACGCCATCGGAAATGCTTTTCTCGTATAAACCAAAAATAATGTTAGATAGTATTAAGAGGAATGATAATTTAAAGAAAATATGTAGTTTAAGATTTATATTCGATTTCACAAAATGAAAGAAACACAACGCAATTTCTTTTTTTCAATCTTTATTATTTTCTCATAGAGTGCGACCGTCTCGGTTGAATGCTACTTATCGAATGAATAATGAATAATCAGAAAATCTTAACTAACCGGCAGCCTCTCTTTCATTCTGTTCATTAACTTACTTGTACATATTTCTTCTCTCTTTTTGCATTCTCTCTTTTTATCATTTTCTTTCCTTTCTACTCTTACAGCAGTTTTGAAAATTCTGAAGTTCCTACTGTTAAAAATTCTAATGCTAATCAAGTTCAAAAATATGATTCTGTTTTTGTAGAGGGAGAAAAGGTTATGTATCAGTATCATTTTAAACATTTTTGTCGTTGGATACCTGCTAAAATTCTAAAGATAATAAGTAAGCTAACTTATTTGGCAAACATTAACAACAACATCCGCTTAGTTCATCAAAACTAATTGCGAAAAAAATATTTGAAGGATAGTATTTATTTACGAACAAAAACGATTAATGCGAATGATAAAAATTGTAATATAGAATCTAATTGCGAAAAAATTAAAAAAGAAAATTGTAATTTGCAAAAAGAATCCGTTTCAGGAGTCCTAAAAGCAACATTAAGAAGGTCGCAAAGAATTAAGAAAAAGCCTAAACGTTTTACATTTTCGATTTATGATAAGTTAAAACATAAGTAAGTTGGTTACATACCTTGTAAAGGCTTAAGCAAAAAGGGGGAAAGTTGTTATGTATTTTCAATTAAGTGGTAACACCTTCATGGTTTCTTTTTTCGGAACACTTTCTTTTCGTGTTGCTTGTCAATCTGACAACTGACATACACTTCCTTTTTCTTTCTCTTTTTGCTCTGACCTCCAACCAACGAAGACGTGTCCTCTTATAGATTAATAAAATATTGAATTAATACTGAATTATATATTTACCTACATTTATTAATAAAAGATATAATAGTAACAATTAAAAATAATTATTAATATGTAATACATACTGGGAGAAAATAATAAATCACATTTCAAAACAGACTTTTGACATTTAACGTAACGTTATTCATTTATCTTTTACTACTTTTACATAGTTTTACTAAATATTTCTAATTAATCAACAAACAAAATCTAACAATATTCATCTTAAAAATACTAATGATCATGAAATGGAGACCAATAACAATATAGGTACCTGACACAGGACTGACGCCAACGGACTGACGAAAAAGACAAAATTTGAGATTATAATCAGACTAATTTTTTTTTTTGTAATTTCTAATATCAACCAACTACATTTTAACAAATCATAGTCTAATATGTATAAATAAAAATAAACTTTAGATTAACAAAATATAACGACTCACCAAAGGCATTGTATATATATTTCTTATAATACTATTATGAAGAAAAACGATCGAAGCGACATCTGAGAGGCGTGGAGATGATTAAATTTGATCCCTACCCCTCAATAGTTGGGAAGAGTTGAGAATGAGGGAAAATTCAACAATAATTAAAGAGTATAAAATAGAGAAGAACATATGCAAATGTAGTAGGAGATCGAGGGAGACAATAGAAACAACCTTTTGACAAAATATGTATGTGTGTATGCATATTATACTTGAAGATGAATGATTTTACGGTTATGCTTTGGCAAGAAATAGAAAAAGTATTAGAAAAATAATAACAAAGCAAAAAAGTACTGCAAGAGTAATATAATATATTTTTTTTTTTCAATTCAATAGGGTGTTCCTGATAATTGTCTTTATTTTTGATATGACTCTTAAATTAAAACAAAAATTATATTTTATCTTTTTTATACCAAACATTTAGTGTGATATAATTCCTTTAGTTTGTCCGTTTTATGCGTATATGTATGTATGTATATATACATATATAAAAGGTGAATTTTTAAAAGCTATAGAAAAGTTTTTCAAAAAAAAAACACATACAATTCAGAACAATGCATGAAATCTTTATTTGAATCGATAGTACGGTCTATATAATTTAATGTTTGAAGATTATTTCATGTAAATGTTGACCTTGCCTCGAATGGTCCATCCGCTTAGTCCAATTTTGGCATTTTCTTTCCAACAATTCGGCCCACCGTCCTGTTGAAACCACATGTCATGCAAGTCAAGCTCTTGCATTTTGCACAAAAAAAAGTGGATATCATCTCACGGTAGCGCTGACCATTCACAGTTACGTTACGATCGCATCATCTTTACGGTCCAATGATGCCACCAGCCCATAAACCGCACCAAACTGTGACTTTTTCTGGACTCATTGGTAGCTCTTGTAATGCTTCTGGCTAATATTCACAATAGCCCGAATAGCAGCTTCAGTGGGTCGATTAAACTGACCATAAAATGGTCAGTTTAATCCCTTTTCTTTAAAAGGGACTCTTTTGTTTTCAAAAGGATTTTTTTCTTGATTAAATATTCGTTAATAATTTTGATTGCGTCAGTACTTGCAGCTAAACCTCAAACTATCTACTAATTCCTTGGTAAGTTCTCATGTACTAGAGTCAATTGGGCTATATAATAAGATATCCATTTTTGAGACTTTTTTGTTGCTAAAATCCGAAACATGCTAATTAAAATGCCCTCCGATATCAAACTAATGTGGAAACATGGTCATGTTAATTTTGTAAGTATGAAACTCTTGAAACAAGGTGCAAACTAGGCATACAATGCTCTAACAATTATGTTTGAATCTTTTACAGAAAAGACCTCAAAAGATTAAAACAGAAAAAAATTAAATTGTTTTCGACCATATGAATCGAAGAGTCTCACAGAAGCAATTAATGTTATCATATTACATATTATTATTTACATGTTTTTATATGAAACTTAAAAATTCAATGCAGTACATCCTGTTAAGCCAAAGAAAAGAACAAAAAACGACCTAGTTTTGAATACCTTTAAATGTATGCAATTTTGATAGTGTTTGTACTTGATACGTACTTGATACGTATTATTACGCAATAATAACAACAACAAAATAATTGAATATATTTAAAATCTTCAATGCATCATATGCCAAATATGGCAACATTTCATTTTTCACAAAAATTGAAAATATAAAATTAAACGAGAATAATTATTAAATTCAAAATATCTACAACGTTAAAGTATACATAGCTACAAAAATATTACATTACATTACATTACACACTACTCAGCACATAAATGTACAGAGTAGAGCGACTAGACTACATATATAAGGTGATAACAACACAAGACATTAATACAAGACAGAAGGACAGAAGAGAAAGAACAACAGAAAGAAAGAAACACATTACAACAGCACGCGGTAGGTTTCGAGACGGTCCCCATCTGAGTATTAACCACGCTCACTGATGCTTGATTTCGGTGATCGATGGGAACCGATGCTTTTTTTTCCAAATTCATTTTTATTAATTCAATCTTAAATCTATCTTAAAGCTAGACAAAAATTCATAAAACTAGCCTAATTAACCATAACTTACAACTAACTTACTGGTCCCATACGGATACTCTAAGTTAAACAATAATACTTAATGCTAATGCCTTTCGGACCTAAGATCTATTTAACTTCAATTTCATTTTATTTATTGTTTTATTCATTAGAAAATTTCAAAAAAACTAATATCAATATCCTTTTTTATTTTTACTTAAAACTACTTAAAATAAGGTCCTTAATATAAAACTTAAAGCTAACTAAAACTACCTATTCTACCTATAAACTACTTAAAACTAGAACAACCACAGCAGCAAATCCAATTATCTAACGTTTTTTGTTTTTCATATTTTGTTGTTTTTTTTTTTATTTTTTTCCATGTTTTTTTTTTAATTTTTTTTTGTTTTTTTTTTGTATTTTTTGTATTTTCCTTTTTTGTTTTTTTTTGTATTTTTTTTTTATCGTCGGCGTACGCAATTGCCTTTGTAAGACTACCTATCAGATCGCTGGTGTAAATGCTGAAGAGAATCGGCCAATTCACCGCTCCCTGTTGAAGACCATTTTTAATTAAGAATGTTGTGGTAGAAGTTACATTGCCACTTTTGACAACAAATTTTCTACCGTTAAGCATATCATAAAGTATATACAACAATGGCTTGCTTATGCCAAGCCTGCTCAGTTTTAGGTGAAGACCCTCTAACCATACGGTGTCAAAGGCCTTTTCCAAATCAACCAGAACAGCACCTGTGCATTGTTGTTTTGTTTTATTCCATTGGATATCAGAAACGAGTTTAGACGCAGCATGTGTCATGACCCGCCTTGAACCCGAACTGTTTATCCGGAATTATTTTGTTGTCCGCAGCCCACTTAGTCAGAGCCCTATTAATGATTTTTTCGAAAACTTTGCTGATGCTCGGAAGAAGACTTACCGACCGAAGATTTGACGGGTTGGAGTTGTCCTTTCCCTTTTTCGGGAGAGGATGAACCACAGCGGTCTTCCAATGCACTGGATAATATGCATTATTCAGTGCATTATTGAAGAGTGTGGTGTAAATGTCAATTGCCTCCATCGGTAAATGTCTTAGTACAACGTTGGATATACCATCGACACCTGCTGACTTTTTATTTTTTATTGAGTTGAAGATGAGCTGGAGCTCAACCTTCGTCACTAACAAGGGACTTGGTCCCGTTTGCTCGGCGATTATGGCATTTGCCAAGGAATCGTCATCGAACCGCATAAAACCGCGGTTCTCAGATCGCCAATGTGTCATATTATTTCGAAGGTAAAAGTTTAAAAGTAAAAGATTAAGTAGGGCTCTGTTTTCCAGGTCGTGGTTGGGCGAATGCTTACATTCACGTTGTACACTTGCTGGAAAGCAGCTCCCACCGCCTCCACTTTTTCCTTCGGATCTTCAATTATATAAAAGTCATCGTCAAAGATGGCTTCTTCTGGATCTATTTGCGCTGTCATGAGTACGTCTCTGTTCTCTTCAGTTCTTTGGAGTTTCAGACACGGAAGGTCATTGTCGTTCTTTTTCCTGAATATCTTGTTGATTTTAGGGAACATAATAGGGTCACTGGAATTAACTGACCGGATCTTGCGGTCCCAGTACTTGTTAATTGATAGCCTGTAGTTCTCCTTAATCAACAGATTGACATTTTTTATTAACGACTTCAGTGTCCTAACCTCCAAGTCGTGTGGGTCTGTGAGTCGTCTGTACAAGTTTTTGAGTCTTGTCAGTAAGCCACTCTTGTGCCTACGTAGTGCGTCAACAGTCGCGTTTCTGTAAGCGTCCATTTGGTCCCGTTCTTTGTACTTTGGTATTGTCCGTTCCATTGTTCGTTTTATTGTTTCGTCCATCTGTTGTAAATGTCGGTCAATTTCTGTATTTGTCAGGTTTCTGTTGTTTGGTGGGGCTATGTCACTCGAACGAAGTTCTCTCGCTAGGGCGTTGGTGAAACGAGGCCAGCGCATCTTACTGTAATTGTAAGAATGCGTTGCAACGTATTCCTCCAACTCCACGCGTTCGTTCGGAATCTGCATTACAGCAGCCAGTCCGCAGTGATCACTGTCGTACTCGACTGTCTGTAAGCAGTTTCGAGGGTGATTACCCACTTTGTCTGTAACCGTCAGTCTTGTGTCGTAGAGCAAAAGATCCAGAAAGGAGTCGCTTCTTGGATACGATGGCTTTTCAGTACCCAGCAGGTCGACGCCATATTCAACGCTGTAATGATTCATCAAATTAAAAAGATGGTTACCTCTGGGATTACTATTTTGATTTCCCCAATCTTCATGTTTTGCGTTCAAATCACCGGCCAAGATGAAATAGTTTTCTTCCAAGCTCAGTTTAAGTTCCCTAAAAAGAATCTCGAGTTCTGAAGCAAAGTAAGTAACCTGCGGAGCTCCAGCCGCATAAGCCGCAATCATATACATCCGCTTCCACTTCAGTGAGAGAGATGCATACATCGCAAACTTCTAGCGTCTTAAGCTTTCGCAATTCATTGTTGTATATGACTTTATAATTAATGCCTTTTCGTATAAAGAGAGCGACACCGCCCCTTTGAGTGGAGTCGGGCCGGTCTCTTCTTACGATATTGTAATTTTTATGAGTCAATTTGTGCTTGTGGTTTAGCTTAGTTTCGCTAGCCATAAACACATCGGGACTATAGTCTTTCAACAATTGGAACATATTGGCTCTTCGTTCAATCCTTATCAGTGAATTTACATTCACAGCTAGGACTTTTAGACGCGTCTCCGGCAGCGCGCCCATTATGGTCTAAACAAAGGCAACAAAGAGTAGAGATGATCTACCCTTTTGCCTTGCTCCTTTATCTGACTTTGCAGCCCTGTTAGTTGACCTTGAATACTCAACAACAAGGCTACAATGTCAGGCTGGACCTCTGGTGCCTTAGGCACAAGGGCCTTTGCGGCAACCGTTGGTGGAGCCTGTCTCGTATTCCCATTCCCTGACACCATTTGGGCGTAGGAAAATTTGGGATCCACGAATTTTTGTATTGGAGCTTGTCGAACTGTTCGACTTCTTTCGGCTTTTTGACTGGCCTGTTTCTGTTTCATTTCTTGGACCTTAGGGCAACCCCTATAGCTAGCCGGGTGCCCTTCGTTTCCACAAAGGACACACTTGAGCTGGGTTAAATACTCAACCCGCTCATTCCCTAGCTTGCATTCTCCCTCGGGTTTCTGAGCACCTAACACAGCGCAACTGCATATTGCAGTTGGCTTTGGCATGGCCAAACCTCTGGCACTTCGTACATTGTAAAATGTCGTCGTGCCTTTTTAATTTATCCCAGTGTACAGTTTGATAGTCGAGGGATTTGATTTTCTTCACACTATCAAAACTGCTTTGGGCGATAATGTTACGAGGAACATTGGCAGCCTATAACCCCCTCGCCTGGACTTCACCGTAGTGAAAGGCTTGACCCCGATAAAATCGAGATCATCAGTGGCTTTTCCACGGAGCTCATCTAAGAGCACCTCCGGTTCCGTGCTGGAACTTATGCCCTTCAGAAGACCGTTTGAAATTTTTCGCTTTTAGGCGTGTAGCTGAAGAACTCAGCGGTGGCCTGTTTTAGCACTCCTTTAAGTAAATTGTATTCGGCTAGTGAGAAGCACTGCACCGAATACCGCTTTTCTTTTTCGTTCAAAATATTTATTACAAAATTGCCCTTAGTGGCCGACTTACATACCTGTTTCAAGTCCTGCAGGTCAACCCGGTAGGTCCTAATTGGTGGCACCTTCTCCTTCTTAGGCTGTGGTTGTTTCTGGTGTTGCTGCTGCTGCTGTTTTTGCTGCTGCTGTATCTGCTGCTGCTGTTTCTGCTGCTGCTGTTTCTGCTGCTGTTGTTGCTGCTGCTGTTGTTGCTGCTGCATTACTTTATTCGAGGTCGATGGGCCCTGGGCTTGGTTGTGGTTGTTTTTGCTGCTGTGGTTGTTGTTGCTGTTGTTTTTGCTGCAGTTGTTTTTGCTGCTGTTGTTTTTGTTCCAGCTGCCGCGTTGCGCTGCTTCTTGTTGTCGGCGCGCCTCTTGTTTTAATTTCAGCTGACTGAGGAGGGGCTCCATTTCCTCCTTGAGCTTTCTGAGGTCTTCCTCGTATTGGCTGATTTTTGCTTGTTGGGCTTGCAGGGCCTTTACAAGTGCTGTCTCATCTTGGAGGTCCGGGACTGGCTCTGGCTCGGATATGATTACATCCATATTTGGAGGCCTGAAGACCCTCTCCACCTTCGGAAATGTATTCCGTTTTCTCAGACTCATCGTAGTCTGAGAACTCACTCTCGGTGGTAATTCCTACCTTACCACCCTCCATTGCCTTGCGCATATCACGCCGCCTAGCGGCGTTAGCTCTCTCCACCTTGTTAGGGCTATGCTTCTTCAGCTTCCTCTTTTTGTTAGCTGTTGCTGCCGCTATGCCCTGGTCTGATGCCTGACCAGATGTTGTTGGTGTTTTCGATACCGCTCCTGGCACCACCGTAACATCACCTGATGTGTCGGCAGAGGTATCTTTCGATACCCCCGCTTTCTTCTCCTTTACCATTTGCTTCTCTTCCCAATCGATGAAATCAGCAATTTCTAGATTGTGAAAAAAAGCAATAATATTTTTTGTCGACTCCGCACGGGATTCGAACCCACGACCTCTGGATTCGTCTGCAGACGCCACCTGCACTGGGCTACCGATGAGTTATAAAGGTTGTCCCAAAATTAACGCAAGATTTGAATTTGCCGCCATTTGTGCAGTGAAGTGTTGGCAACCCTGAAAAAAAAGCAATTTGACAGCTAACAGTATAGGGTTATTAAAAATGGAGCGTTACACAATAGAACAACGTGTCTTCATTATTAAAGAATATTTCAAAAATAGTGAAAGCTTGGCGGTTGCAGTTCGAAAATTTCATACAAAATATGGTCGGAATAGTGTTTTAACTTCGTCAACTGTGAAGAGATTAATTGAAAAATTCATGGAGACTGGATCCGTTGGAGACGCCAAACACACTGGTCGTCCAAAAACAAGCCGTTCAAATGTGAATGTCGAAGCAGTGCGTGAGAGTGTTGCTGACAATCCAGGAACCTCAATTCGACGTCGTGGACAAGAATTGCAAATTTCAAGAACCTCTCTACAGCGTATATTCACCAAAGATCTGTGTCTTCATGCTTACAAAATTCAATTAACACAACAATTGAAGCCTAATGACCATGGACAGAGAAGAGAGTTCGTTGAATGGATTATTGAACATCAACGACAACAAATGGACCCTGATTTTTCGAGCAAAATCATCCTAAGCGATGAAGCACATTTTCATCTTGATGGCTTTGTCAATCGCCAAAATTGCCGCATTTGGGGTTCGGAGAACCCACATGTGATTGTCGAAAAACAAATGCATCCACAACGCGTGACTGTATGGTGTGGATTTTGGGCTGGAGGCATAATTGGGCCATATTTTTTGAAAATGATGCTGGTCAAGCAGTGACTGTTACTGGTGCTCGATATCGCGACATGATTACACAGTTCTTTCTGCCAAAATTAGATGATATTGATGTGTCCAATATGTGGTTCCAACAAGACGGTGCCACATGTCATACAGCCCGTGAAACAATTCAATTACTGCATGAGACATTTCCAGGTCGTGTACTCTCTCGTTTCGGTGATCAAAATTGGCCTCCTAGATCGTGTGATTTAACACCATTAGACTTCTTTTTATGGGGTTATTTGAAATCACAAGTCTATGTCAACGCATCAACGAAATTCAGCCACATTTATGCAGAATGGTCATGGAAAATTTCAACAAAAGAATGCGCATGTGCATGCAAAGCCGTGGAGGCCATTTGTCCGATGTGTTATTCCATACATAACCCTATCCTATGTACTTTACGAGTCAATAAAAATATAACTATCAAAAGACTAAAAACGGCGTTTTCTATTTAATTCAAATCTTGCGTTAATTTTGGGACACCCTTTATAAAGCTGTGGCAACTTGCCAACTTTAGATTTAACTAACACACTTGGACTTGTTTTACTTGAAAATAAAATAAAAATAGCACTTCTTCACTGGTTGGAAGTCAAATAACGACTGGGAACCGATGCTTTATCAAGCTACAAAAATATGTTTTTGTATATGGCAAATATGGCAACATTTCATTTTTCACAAAAATTGAAAATTTAAAATCAAACGAGAATTTTTAAATTCAAAATACCTACAACGTTAAAGTATACATAGGTACAAACATATGTATGTATATACTAGAGCGTTTCAAAAAAAAAAATTTTTTTCTCGGAACCAGGCTCAAAAGTTTCGTTTACATGCCAAAATACGCCTCTGAAAATATGAGCCCTTAATGTTAATATTTAGGTAATCATATATGTATGTATGTTTTATGTGACCAATTTTTTAATGAATATTTGTGGATTTATTTTTGGTAATGCAGGCTATTTTGGTCAATTGATTTTAAATGCAAATAAAAAACTTTATTCCATCTTTTACCCAACGTTTCGTCGCTACTCACGACTTCTTCAGGGGTTTTTATTATGATATGTTGTTTTTTTGTTGTTGTAATTTACATTGTTTTGTTGGTTTTGTTTTTTAAATCTTATTTTTATTTCGTTTGAAAAGGGAAAATGAAATTGAAAGAAAAATATTTAAACTATTTAATAAATTAACATTAAAAACAAGAGACTAATAAATTAAAAAGACAAACATAAATTATCACAGTGTAGTTCAGGTACTTATTTTATTGCTAATGCGTAGCTTACCTAATCCGCATCGCACTTTTCGATTTCCCATAAGAATAACACAGGAAATTTTTTTTTTTATAATAAGCGCTCACTTAAGGGAATATTACTACCCCTATTATGTAAAGACACAGTGAGCACTAGGAAAGGGAGAGAGGGGTTGAAAGGAGGTGTCGGTGCACATTGGTTTTGAATTCCTGAATATTGCAATGGCTGGGAAAGACAGAGTGTGGTAAGGAATTCCACATTCGCGTAGTACGGCTAAAGAACGAATCTTTATACTTGACGGTACGACCGAAGTTGGGCTCGAGGGTATACTGATGAGCATTCCTAGAAGCGCGAGTATTACGGTTGAACTGTTTAAGGGGAGGAATGTAGCTGGCTATTTCACTAGAGCATAAACCGTTAAAATAACGGTAAAAGAGGGTGAGACAGGAAACTTTACGACGATGTTCGAGCGACGTAAATGATCCTATTATGGTATTATCACCAATCAGTCTAAATGCTCTACGTTCAATACTGTCCAAGAGGCTTAAATAAGTTGAAGGAGCACCAGCCCAGATAAGGGCGTTATACTCAAGCTTTGGACGTATATAAGTCTTGTAAATAACAGCCAGATCAGAGGGGGAGAAAAACTTCTTACATCACCTTAGAAAACCCAAACATCTTGCGGCATTTTTGGCGACATCGCGTATGTGTTCGTTCCACAAAAGGTGGTTGGTGATACATATACCGAGAATATCGAGATGTTCAGTCTCCTCGATGCAAGTGCCATCCATGGATAATGGCAAGGGGGGTGTATCTCGCTTTAACGATACAAGACAGCATTGAGTTTTCGAAGCATTAAATTCCACGCGGTTTTTCAATCCCCATTGTAGAATGCTGTTTAGGTCGGAATTTAATGAACTTATCATATTTTATCGTTGCAGTTCCACATCCGAAGAAGAGGGATGTGAGTCTGAAAACGAATATGAAAAGCTAAGAGTACAATCGTCAGCGAAACAATGTATTGGATTAGAAGTTGCAGACAGGAGATCATTAATAAAAATGAGAAAGAGTGTTGGAGATAGAACAGAGCCCTGGGGCAAACCAGCATTTATTATGTGGTTTTCAGACTTGAACCCATCCAATACTACTTGTATTGAACGATCCGAAAGGTAATTACTAATCCAATGAAGCAGGGATTCGTGAAAACCTAAAGCACGCATTTTCGATAAAAAGGCCTGATGCCAAACTCTATCAAATGCTTTTGAAATATCAAGTGCAATAATCTTACTTTCTCCAAAACGACGTAAAGATTTGCTCCACTGTTCGGTAAGATGAACCATGAGATCACCAGTGGACCTGTTGCTACGAAAGCCGTATTGCCGGTCATTAAGAAGCTTTCGATCTTCGAGATATTTCTTGAGCTGATAATTAATCAGCGTTTCCATGACCTTGGAAAGAAGGGACGTAAGTGCAATCGGTCGGTAATTAGAGGGTGAGGAAGAATCGCCTTTTTTGGGGATAGGCTGGACAAATGCAGTTTTCCATCCGCTCGGAACGAGACCTGAGGAGTAGGACAGATGAAAAAGCTTACGCAGTGGTTTTGCCAGCGTTGAACACCACCTCTTCAGAACAATAGCGGGGATACCATCCGGACCAGCGGATTTATGTATGTTGAGATCTTTTAGGACTCTCGCAACAGTACGAGTGCGAAAAGAGATTTGCCCCATAGAATCCCTAACGCGATCGATGAAAGGCGGAGTCATAACACTCACTGGCAGTGTTGAATTAGCGGCGAACTGCCTAGCGAAGAGGTTAGCTTTCTCTCGAGAGCTAACAAATGGAGTGCCATTGACAACGAGCGTAGGAACCGAGGAAAAAGAAGAATTTATCATGTTTTTTACGAATGACCAAACAATTTTACTGCCTTTGGGACATTGCATGTACAAATTTGGTCCGTCGAATATGGGCGTTGCAGACCTTCCTGGCTTGCTCGAACTTATTCCGGTTTTCCTCAGTTGGATTGGCTTTAAAACAACGGAAACTTACGTTCTCAACCCTAATAACCTCTTTACAGCTCGCATCGAACCATGCGTTTTCCTTAGGTCTAATGCTTTTAACCCTGTTCGGGATAAAAGTTCTCATTCAACGTCACTATCGAGGAAGCATAGTGACCAGTTAAAGATCCTAAAATAATAATTGAGACCGTCCCAGTTGGCTTTCTCGTATTGCCAAACGGTTCTCTTAGGAGCTCTTTCTTTAACTGGAGAGTTTTTAGACGAGAAATTTGCTGATATGACACAATGGTCAGATGTGCCTAGAGGAGATAGAACACTAATAGTGTACTTATCAGGGTCAGAGGTAAGAAACAAGTCAAGAGTGTTTTCTGCTCGACCTACCACGTCCGATATTCGAGTGGACTCGTTGACCAGCTGAGTTAGGTGGTTCAACTCAGCGAAGATCTCAGCACACACTCCTTCGGATGTTGTCTGGCCCGAATGTTGAAGCCATGAAGAATTGTGTATATTGAAATCGCCCGTAACAACGATTTCAGTGCGAGGATAGGACGAAACAATTCTTTGAATGGAGTCAGACAAAGCATCAAATTCACGAGAAGTTGATACTCTGTCTAAATATGGGCTTCGATAAAGGAAGCAGTAGTGAATGATTTGCTTATTTATGGAAAATTTAAACCACATGAAATTAAAAAAAGAATTGGTGCAAAGACCATATTGAGGTAAGAGCTGATAAGCAACATCATTCCTAATGTATATGGCGAGGACATGGTGGGAAAAGAATAGTGGCACCAAGCTATACCCATGAATATAAAATTCAGTAGGATCGGTATCCTCACCTACTTGGGTTTCACTCAGTGCCAAAACAGCTGGCCTGTTTGAAACAGTATGGAAGTACGCAGAAAGAAAATTTGCTCTAAGCCCACGAATATTACAATAATCTACCCTGAAATTAACAGCCATTGCAAATAAAAAAATATCAAAACCAAAACAGACAAAGACTTAAAAAATTATCACTGATTTGAACCACAGAATGCTATTCGATACACGCCACTACTAGTGTTATGCCTTAGTAGTGACTAAGATCGAATCCGCCCCTGTCAATGCAAGACAGTAAACAACTTTTTTTGTCAATAATCCGTCGAACGACGACGTAGCCTGTATATAAATTGCATTGGTTATAAAACGCAATGCAATTAGCTGCACAAGCTAAGCCGTGCGACTGTTAGAGAAGAGGGGAAAGTGAAGAGGATGGTACTCACTGTGCTATGTTGAGCTTGGCTTAACATATTGTTTTGTTGTTTTTTATTGTTGTTTTTGTTTTTATTGTATTATTTCAGTGTGGCGTGGTTTATTCTTTTTTGATGCTATTTTTTTATCACTAATTAATATATTAAGCTGTTTTTTTTTGTTTTGTTTTTGTTATTGTTATTTATTATGTATGTATGTAATATTTATTAATATTTATTAATTTGTAAGATAATTAACACGACTGGGCACAAGACTCAAACAATACGCGCACGAGACGATCGACGCGACGCACAACACAGAGGGGACCTTCCCCAACGAAAGTTCACTGACAACTCCCTGTAACGAACGATAAATTGCATTGTAATACCTCTTATGTATTTTGTAGAGAATTGAACGCTCTACAAAAAAGGTCAAATGTCACTTTTTGATAAATCAACTCAGTCAAAAGTTATTCAAGATCAAAGTTTAATTTACCCTTAATTAAGGCGTTTTCTTTACAATGCTCTTAAATTTATAAGATTCCTAGTTTCAAAACAAACTGAAAGTTTATTTCTAAGCTCTCAGAGTTAAAAATAAAAACAAAACTCTTGTATTTTGCCCTCAAAGATTGCTGAAATTTTATTAATCAAACATTTTTAGGCACGAGTACGATAACTTTGGCGCCAAGATATAATAACGGTTTTTGGTAGAGGGGCTTAATACAACCATTTTTTACTAAGGGAGGGGGGTCTATCTCCCCCCGTTTAGGCGGTAGGGGCAATTTAAAAAAATTATTATTTAAAATGGAAAAAAAAATAAAAAATAACGGTGATACTTACAATTAAGTTTTATACATTTTTTTAAAGCCAACATTCTGTTTTATTAGCCAGTTTTTAATTCAAGTCAAAACTATGCGTAGTTTTTGAAAAAAATTTAATTTTAAACTCAAAATTTGAGTAAAAAAAGTTAAAAAAAAGGTTTAAAGTGTAATTTTTCAATACTTCAAGATTATCTACCATTGTTTTTATTTCAGAATTTATTGCTCTTATTTGTTTTTGATCAAAAACTAAAACTAGATGATCTTATGTCTTTTAGTTTTTGAGAAAATTGAAAATAACCACAACTACTATTTTAATTTAATTCTTTTTTTTTTGCTTGAGTGGTCTTATTTTGATAGTAACAATGGTAGGTGCGAGTTTGGGTGTATGCAACAGTAAGGTGTGTGCGAGTTTGGGTGTATGCAACAGTGGGATCTGTAAGGCAACCCCCCTGCTTGGGAACACTATAGGATTTGGGGTGGGTGCAAGTTGGAGTGCGTGCAAGGTGAGGAGGGGGCAAGGTTCAGTGGGTGCAAGATGGGGTACATGCAAAGTTTCTTTTGCATTTAAATAAGCTGGATTTAAGAAAAATTAATTTACCCTAGGTGTATCTTAATCCATATTCAATTACTTACTTACTTAAGGTGGCGCTACAGTCCTGTGTGAACTAGGGCCTCACCCAACAAACTTCTCCATCTAGCTCGGTCCCTAGCTAGATGTCTCCAGTTTCGCGCTCCGAGTTGGGTGAGGTCACCTTCCACTTGTGCGCGCCACCTGATTCGCGGTCTTCCTCTACTGTGCTGTCCTGTGGGTGTGGATTCGAAGACTTTCCGGGCCGGAGAATTGGTTTCCATGCGCTCTACGTGACCTAGCCATCTTAGTCGTTGGACTTTTGCCCTTCTTGCTAAGTCTACGTCGCTGTACAGCCCGTACAGCTCGTCGTTCCATCTTCTCCTCCACTCCCCTTCGATGCATACGGGACCGTAGATCACACGAAGAATCTTTCTCTCGAAACGACCCAAGGTGCTTTCATCCGCTTTTGTCAAAGTCCATGCTTCTGCACCGTATAGCAGGCCGGGGATGATAAGGGTCTTATATAGCGACACTTTGGTCCTTCGAGAGAGAATTTTTTCACTCAATTGCTTTCTTAACCCAAAGAAACAGCGGTTAGCAAGAGTTATTCTTCGTTTGATCTCAGCGCTGGTGTTGTTTTCTGCATTTACAGCGGAGCCTAGGTAGACGAAGTCCTTGACTACCTCAAAGTTACGTCTGTCGATGGTGACGTTTTGACCAAGACGTCGGTGTTGTAGGTCCTTTCTTGATGACAGCATGTACTTTGTTTTGCCCTCATTAACCGTTAAACCCATTTTGGCCGCCTCTGCCTCAATACTCACAAAAGCCCCATTGACATCACGCTGAGTTCTTCCGATTATGTCAATGTCATCAGCATATGCTAGTAATTGGACAGACTTTTGAAAGATAGTGCCTCTGGTGTTGACGTGTGAGCTTTGCACTATTCATCATCACCTTGTCTAAAACCTTTTTTGACATCGAAAGGTTCAGTTAAGTTGTTTCCAACCTTTATGGAGCAGCGTGAATTCTCCATGGTCATCCTGCACAAACGGACGAGTTTGGCAGGGATGCCAAAACTAGACATGGCTCTATACAGTTCGTCCCTGTAGATACTGTCATATGCGGCCTTGAAATCGATGAAAAGATGGTGGGTGTCGATTTGGTGTTCTTGGGTTTTTTCCAGGATCTGCCGTAATGTGAATATTTGATCGACTGTGGACTTTCATGGTCTGAAACCACACTGATAAGGACCTATCAGGTTGTTGACGATGGGCTTTAGACGTTCACATATTACGGCAGAGAAGATTTTATAAGCGATGTTAAGTAGACTGATTCCTCTATAATTGGTGCAGTTTAGAGGGTCTCCTTTTTTCAGGATCGGGCAAACAATACTGAGGTTCCATTCATCGGGCATGCTTTCTTCCGACCATATCTTACAGATAAGTTGGTGCATGCTCCTAACCAACTTATCTCCAGCTGCTTTAAAGAGCTCGGCATTCAAGCCATCCGCTCCAGCGGCTTTGTTAGACTTCAGCTTAGATATAGCAATCTTTACTTCGTCTAAGTCGGGAGGACGGGATTGTTGGCTTTCGTCGTCTATGTTGAATGGATCATCCTGCCTGACAGCGGAATTCAGTTCGTCGTCGCCGTTATACAGTCTGCAGAAGTGGTCCTTCCATATCCTCAGCATTGACTGCGGTTCCACTATGATGTTTCCACTTTCGTCTTTGCAGCCTTCGGTTCTAGGTTTATGTACTTGTGAATTTCGTTTCACCTGTTCATAAAACTTTCGAACTTCATTTCTGCTTGGCAATGTTGCCACTGGTTTTCTATACATTGTGTTGGCGGCACAGAACTTCGAGAGAGGTTACTTGTAACTCGGTCGGAGAAGGATTTGGCGATCTCTTGCGATTGTAGCCGTTCGACGTTGTACCTTCTCCCAACATCTCCCTGTTTTGCCTTGGGCCTGGAAACCCGAAGTGCTACCTTGGCTACAACAAGGTAGTGGTCCGAGTCGATGTTAGCTCCTCGGAAAGTTCGGACATCCATGATGCTGGAAGCGTGTCTGGCGTCAATCGCAATATGGTCAATCTGGTTGACGGTAGATTGATCTGGAGATCTCCAAGTTCCTTTGTGGATGTTGAGGTGTGGAAAACGCGTACTGGCTACCATGACGTTTCGCCCCGCAGCAAAATCTATGAGCCTGAATCCGTTGTCGGAAGTGTTGTCGTGCAGGCTGTTTTTCCCGATTATTCAATCCATATTCAATTAGTACTATCAAAATAAGACTACGTTAATACTTAAGCAAGGAAAAAGTAATTTAATTAAAATATTTTTTTGGTAATTTTCAATTTTCTCAAGAACTAGAAGACATAAAGTCACCTAGTTTTCAGTTTTTGATCAAAAACAAATAAGAGGAATGAATTCTAAAAAAAAAACAGTAGATAATTTGAAAGTTTTGAAAAACTACACTTTAAACCTTTTTTTTTAATTTTGTTTGCATACATTTTTAGTTTAAAACAATTTTTTGAAAAACTATGCATAGTTTTGACTTCATTTAAAAACAAGCTAATAGACAAAAATGTTGGCTTTAAAAAAAGGTATAATACTTAATTGTAAGTATTACCGTTATCTTTTAATTATTTTTTTTCATTTAATGTACATATTTTTAAATTGCCCCTACCGCCTAAACGGGTGGAGATATAACCCCCCCCCCCCCCATAGTAAAAAATGCTTGTTTTTAACTGTTCTACACAAATCCGTCATTAAACTTTGTCGCCAAAGTTATCGTACTCTCCCCCATTTTTAAATAAATTGCGCTCGAAAACAGGTGAAATTTTTCTGTTTGTTTAATAAAATTTCAGCAATCTTTGAGGGCAAAATATAAGAGTTTTGTTTTTTTTTAACTCTGAGAGCTTAGAAATAAACTTTCAGTTTGTTTTGAAACTAGTAATCTTATAAATTTAAGAGCATTGTAAAGAAAACGCCTTAATAAAGGGTAAATTAAACTTTGATCTTGAATAACTTTCGACTGAGTTGTTTTATCAAAAAGTGACATTAGACCTTTTTTGTAGAGCGTTCAATTCTCTACAAAGTACATAAGAGGTATTACAATGCAATTTATCGTTCGTTAGTTATAAAAATCAGAAGAAAAAAAAATTTTGTTCCTGTTTAATTTTTATGGGAAATCGAAAAGTGCGATGCGGATTACCTAAATATTAATATTAAGGGCTCATATTTTCAGAGGCCTATTTTGGCATGTATCTAAACGAAACTTTTGAGCCTGGTTCCGAGAAAAAATAATTATTTTTTTTGAAACGCTCTAGTATATACATATCTCCTCTGCATTTCCACGTGGAAGCAAAAAAAATGTAAACAAATATTATTCCTTCTTGGTTTGACATTTGTAATTTGGCTATCTCCCTCGAACATATTAATGCTTATGAAACTTAAACAAATTTACTTTTCTCATTCTTTCTTTAGTAATTTTCTCCTCATTATTAATTCCCTACCAAGTACTTTGATACACGCAGCGCCCTCAATAGTTGTGGAGATGAAATAAAAAATTTCGTCTCATAAGAGTACTATAGTGAATATATATACAATGCCAAAGGACTGACATGTTGACTGGCTTAGCACGTGTATAGACAACAAACATAACCCAAACTCTGGTATAGTTAGGCGCCAGTTATAGCTATCATTGAAATCGATCCGGAAAAATGTTTGAATCGATATTTGACGGTGTTTCCCTTTGATTAGAAATGAAAATTATATATTGATCGATCGGAAATCACACAAAAAATTTTTTTGACAAAAAAAGTGTAATTACGCATTTATTTTTCTCTAAAAATATAATTTTAATATACCAATTAAAATATTTAAAATAACAATTTAATATAACAATTCACACAATTCCAGTGACAGATTTCTGTCAGTAAAAATTTTTCGGTGGATTTCAATCAGGAAATTTTTTTCAATGACAGAAATTTCTAATGATAGCTATAAACGACCTGATGATGAAAACCAATGATAGCTATTACTGGAGCCTTATGGTGGCCGTCAAATTGTGCTACCCGCAACTAACTTTATTACAAACATTAAAATTCAAAGTGAGATTTGACGTTGAGTCGGCGATATTTCACACGAATTTCAAATTTAAATAACACACAACGGACTGACGAATGAAACTGAACACAAAATGACTTTTTTTTTTTTAATAAAATGGAGAACACTGCATTATGAAAGTTGTTGTATATATTTAACTACCTATATAAATCACAGATTATAGAAAATTGATAACTTTTCTCAAATCAATGATAATGTTTAAGAGATAGTCACTTAATTGTTGGTTTTCGGGGTTGTGACATGCCAAAGGACTGACGTTGTAAGAACTAACTAAAAATAAAATAAATAAATTAGGTGGCGCAACTGTCCGTAGAGAACCAAGGCCTAGTGCTAGTGACTTACAACTCTCAACCATTCCTGTGTGCGAGTTATTGCAGGGATGGAGGGACCTACAGTTTATATGCCTACAGTTTATATTTGAGAAAGCACTTTTGCATGACAAGAATTACTCTTGGAGAATTTGTCAATTCCTCGCAAGAGGCAGTACCCGTGAAAAAAACTTTAGGTGGTACAGGCAGGGATCGAACCCAAGACCTCTCGCATGGCAGTCCAACGCACTTTTTTTTTTTTTTTTTAAATTCATTTTTATTAATTCAATCTTAAACCTATCTTAGAGCTAGACAAATATCATAAAACTAGCATAATTAACCATAACTTACAACTAACTTACTGGTCCCATACGGACACTCTAAGTTAAACAATAATACTTAATGCTAATGCCTTTCGGCCCTAAGATCTATTTAACTTCAATTCCATTTTATTTATTTTTTTTTATTCACTAGAAAATTTCAAAAAAACTAATATCAATATCCTTTTTATTTTTACTTAAAAACTACTTAAAATAAGTTCCTTAATATAAAACTTAAAGCTAACTAAAACTACCTATTCTACCTATAAACTACTTAAAACTAGAACAACCACAGCAGCAAATCTAACTATCTAACGATTTTTGTTTTTCATATTTTGTTGTCTTTTTTTTTATTTATTTTTTTTTTTTTTGTATTTTTTTGTATGTTTCTTTTGTATTTTTTTTGTGCCACCATGCCTATTCTACTTAAAATTAAACCCTAAAACTATAAAACAAGTATGTAAGCCGGCCAAGGCTTTAAACCTCATCCCGACTACCCGCTATCAAGTCCCGATTGAAGCCACTAAAACTGGTTCTCCTGCTTCATCCTATCAGTTCGGTCCCTTTCGGACACAGCCCTACTGAACCGAAGGAGCTCTGCTCCGCCTTGTGCCATGACGTCCCGATTGTACAGGAGTCGCCTATCCACGGCTCGTCGTCTGACGTGGTAGATTAGCGGAACTGCCAATCTATCCTGTATCAGACCGCATCTATCTAAAAAGAGGAATGCCTCTGGTGGAATAAAGCCGCTCAAGCGTGCACTTTCGAAATACTCGTCGTTCGGATAGAACACCCCGAAAATTAAATTGTTGGTTGAAGACATAGCTCTTGCAATGTGACCTCGAACGAGTTTTATAACGAAATTGTCAATTCTGTTGATTCGAGCCCCGTTGTATAGGACCTCGTTGGAATAGTAACAGTCCAACGCACTAACCATCATGCCACGGGTACTACTACTACTACAAGAACTAATTGTGTTTTTTTAATAACTTGTATTCAAAATGAAGAATTGAAATTGGGTGACTAAATAAAGGTTTTTCCATTTTAAATGTTTAATGTTAAATGTTAAATGTTTTAAAATAAATTGTAATCTCAATAGAATATAATAAGACTGTATATATTACCCGTGTTTTGTTGGCAAATCTATCCATAGTAAAGTAGGATTTTACACGAATAACAAAAACAATATCCATAGTATGAATAACACCGATACAAGTTAGAGTAGAATCTCACTATGGATAGGTTTTTGACATTTATACGAGCCTCGAATGGATCTTATGTGATTTCGTTCTCAAATGATGGTACGATTGATATTGCATTTGTATCTCGATGGCTGTGTTCGTTGAGTAGTTATGCATTTGGAATCATGTGTGTTTTCCATTGGGGAAAAAATCAATCTATTACTGTTGATATTATTTAGATATTGCATTTGTATCTCGATGGCTGTGTTCGTTGAGTAGTTGTGCATTTGGAATCATGTTTTGTTAGTGAAAATGGACTAACTGGTCTTATTTTGCAAGAGAAAACAATAGAAAAGATATTTATGTTTTGTATGTTTCCACCAAAGGTTTATCTCAGTTTAGATTAAATAAGAAGATTTAAAAATGATTAAGTTTGACAGCACTTTCTAAAATGCAAATGGTGTTTCGATGTTTCTTATGAAGTGCAAGTGAGATAGTTTGATTCGTGTTAAACAATGAAAAACTGAATAGTTCAGCACCATATAGGAATATGCTACCTACTCCATGTGCAATTTTTTTTTAATTTGATTAAAACAAAACTATATTTTTTGTACACAAACATGCAAATAAACAGACCATAATGCATTATCTGTAAAACCAACTCCTCCACACAGGTTTTTCTTCACAAATTTCCGATCCCCGACCGGAATCGAGCGAATCAAGCTCATTTCAACTCGATTCAGGTATATAACGAATTTAGGCGAGCTTCAAGCTCGCTTCAACACCACATGTTAATGTAGTAGTCTACGAACAAACCCCCTTCTTGAAGTTTTTATTTTATGTCAAATTGTTTGGTTAAAACTTTGTAATCGATTTTCACATTACACAGACGTATTTTCTTGATTTTGATAGTCTGAATTTCGCTATTTTTTTTTGGAATTTTTTGACAAATTATTCTGGCAAATATTCAGTTGTATCAACATTCAAATATAAAAACCGCGACTACTGCGGATCGTTTTGTTGGCAATTTCTCACTTTACTATATATGGAATACGAAAAAAGGAATTATTGGTTGATGACATCGAGTTACGCAACTTTTGTATAATCACCAAAAATACTCCATTTACCAAGATCGGAATCTTTCGTACGTTTCACTCTCCAAAACCCGTTTGTTTAGTTCTTTAGTTCTTTATTTAAAAGGAATAGCATTACTCAGTAAGATACAATATCTTCTTTATAGCGCAAGCTTTATATACAAATTCAAATTTGTGTGCTACTTTAGGAGTGATTTAACAAAGCAAAATTTAAG
Organism: Eupeodes latifasciatus; assembly: GCA_920104205.1. Classification (NCBI taxonomy): domain Eukaryota; kingdom Metazoa; phylum Arthropoda; class Insecta; order Diptera; family Syrphidae; genus Eupeodes; species Eupeodes latifasciatus. Next base: position 101,772,208 of record OV049926.1, on the reverse strand, counting down.
AAATGTTAATTATTTAATGATATACATACCTATATGTAATTCAAAACCAAACTCAAAAATTAACTAAAATGTTATTTAAAAAAAAAAACAGTTATTTCAAATGAATAGTATTTGGAAAATAAACAAAAGATTATTTAATTAATTTAATAGGTACTAATTAAAATATATAACATCCATCTTAATTAAGTGTCCCTAGGTATTCTTTAAGCCTTAGTTTGAACATGGCTGAGCAGCTTATTAATCTAGCAAAACGGGGTAAGGAATTCCATTGACGGATGGCATTTATGAAAAAATGACGCTCAGATATTAAGAAAGTATATCGTTCGGGTATGAGATCACAGGATCTCGTAGACTGTGGAAAACGGATTCTATTGTAAAGGTAGGAGGGTTGATGTGTTTGCATGATATTATGAAGCAGAATTAAAGTCCTAAACTTGAAAAGATTTTCTAACTGGTGTTATCTTCTGTGTGACGTAAAGCATTCGGAGACCCCCATAAGTTTTACCCAGAATTGATTTTATGTGATTGTCCCAATTAAGCTGCTTGTTAAATATAATTCCAAGATTTGTTGGTTTAAGCAAAGTCCATTTATTTCTGACCAGTGTAAAATTCGATTGAGATTATCATTTAGTTCGCTTATTCCATTCTCTACAAGACCTAAAGGACAACTTTTCCGCAATTGGAGATCATCAGCATACATAACAATGGAGCAGATTACAAGACATGAGGGAAGCTCATTAATGTACTGTTGTGGACGCCTGGTCAGGAACCGTATTCGTAATCCTAAATTAGAAAGAAAATAAAAAAATAACCAAATTAAAATTTATTTCAAGAAAATAATTTTGATACTTACCCAAATGTTGTTTATGTTTTGTTTTGTAATTCTGAGTTTTATAGCTGTCATTCGCCCCGTTGTTGTTCTCAATGGAAATTTTCCATTGGAAAGCAATAGGTCTGTTCCTAAATGCGAGTTCAGTTTTGTGTTCTGCCCCTGAAATGGGTTGAAGGGTTAAGTTGCGGGTGAATGAAACTTTGTTTTATGTCCGTGTTTAGTTTTTATGATTGACTGTTAATAAAGGTTATTGCGGTGGTTAGGTGATTTGTATTTATATGTTTTGTCGTTATTTTGTAATTATTTGCATAGATTTTTGTAGTGCTCTCGTCTCGGGTTGTTTTGTTGTTCATTTATTCCACTTGCAATTTTGGAACACACCCTTGGTTCTTTTGACATTGATACCCCTATTTTGTTGGAAGTGTACTAATACCTACGAAGGGTCCCACTATTTGAGTTTGATAATGTGGGTGGAGGAATACACTATGTGGATGTGGGGATCGGATGATGTTCCTGTTAGAGGTACAATACATCATCCGAATATTTTTTTGCCTGTGTTGGTTTGATTACAATTTTAGCTCACCCTCATTTGGCCGGCTACCTCCTAGTAGAGTGGAAATCGAGGTGTAATTTTTAAATTCAAATTGAAAAGAAAATTTAAAAAAAACGTTAAAAAAATAGGACCTCGGGTAAAATTATTATTTTTCTGGAAGCCAATTGTTTTAAATTAAAAAGGAAAACATTTTAGATTAATTCTTTACAGAAAAAAAAGTGACTGCTAAAATTATATTAAACTTGTGAAAATCCAGTGCTGTGTAGAGTCCAACAACAATAAAAAAATAAACTAAGAATCAGGAAAAGGTGGTGAGTGCCTTTAAAATTTTTTAAGTCTAGGAAATTATTTATTGTTTTCATTTTTTTGGTATGCCAGTATATTTCTCGGCGGCCCGAGTTGATTCGCGGAGAGCGGGGCCGCCGCCTGAAAAAAAATTTAAATTAAATGCAATTTAAAAATGGGAAAGGAAAGTTAAAAGAACAAAATTTGAAAATAAAAGAAATTTAAAAAAAATTGAAATTGAAGGAAACTTAAAAAAAAATCGAAATTAAAGGAAATTTAAACATCGAAAATAAAAGGAAATTTAACATAAACAAATTGAAGGAAAAAAGGAAATTAAAAAAAATTTTAATTGAAAGAAGAAAAAATAGAAATAAAAGAAAAGAAAGAAATTAAAAGATCAAAAAAAGAGGTTAAGAAACATCCTCCTGGTCAACGAAAATTTCGCAAATCCTAAGTGTGAAAAAGAGAAAAAGTGCAGTGAGATAGCGGAGGAGATAGCGTTAGCTTGATAATTAATTATACCATTGCGAGGATTTGTGTTGTGTTTGTCCTAGAATTAAGTTTTTTTTGCAATTTTTAATTTAATTTGTCAATTAATTTAATAACGTAGTCCAGGCGTGGAAGTGTTTTCTTTTTTTTGTCTGTTTCAATAAATTTTTTTTCTTACTTTTTTTATTGTGAGGTGCGAAAAAAACGGTTGGTGTCCCGTAATATATTTTGTGCAAGGTCCTAACCGTTACCTCCATAGAGCTCTGTAGGGGTAGGAAATTAGGGCTTCGTTGTTCGTTTTAGGAAAAAAATACCGCAAAGGGTAAATACATATTTTTGATAGAGACAAGTATACTACTGACCGGAATTTTTTTTGTTACCATTTTATTTGTTTCTTTTTTTCTGGATTTATTATTATATTGTTTTGTTGTTAGAATCTTTTGTTCGTTAATTTTGTTTGTTAAGCTTAATTAAACCTTTACAACATTATTATTTTGGTTATGTGAATAATAAAACTTCCGACAGAAACGCCGGCTAGAAAAAAAAGTTTTTTCTTGTTTCGCACCAGCGAAACAATGTGGTGCTAAGTTTCTTTTCAAGGGTGCCAGGGGTAGCGGAGTGGGCAACGAACTAAGATGACCTGAAACCGATAATCGACCAACTGCTTGGGGGTGTCCAACACTGGCCGCAGACACCTAAAGGTAGGGTGGGTAATGGCCTCACTGCACTAACATCCGCAGTGCCCTGATGTGCCATAGTCCGTCCGTTTATGTTTCCTTCCCTTTCCTCCTTCCTTGGCCTGGTCTGTGTTTTTATCTGCAGGCGAGGTTGAGTTTCGGGGGCAAGATCTCCCCCCCCATCCGACGAGCTAACGCCGTGCAACGCAAGCAGGCCGTGTCCCCCGGAGCTCAACATTCCAACCTACCCTTTCCAAACTCTTCTTATGACTTCTCCCTACCTCATCCTTATCCTACCCTTCCACTTCACCCACCTCCTAACCTCCTCTTGCCTCGCAACAGTACATAACAAAGAGTAGTGGTCCCATAATTGATCCCTGTGGGACACCCCTGCTTAAGGCAAGCAGTCAGAAATACAATCACCAACTGCAACTGCCTGAGATCTACCTTGAAGGTATGAGTTAATCAGCATTTCTGACATTGATGAGAACTTGAACTGCTCTTTAAGTTTTTTGCATAATATACTATGGTTCACAGTATCATATGCTTTAGAAAAATCTAATAATGTGAGAAAAGCAATGTTGTCACTATCTACCGATTGTCTAATATCTTCTACTACATTCATTAGGGCTGTTGTACAGCTATGCCTTGGACGATAGCCAGACTGGTTTAGGCAAAGTAACCGATTTTTATGAAGAAATTTTCGTATCTGTTCATTCATAATTTTTTCAAATACTTTTGAAAATTACATTGTTGTATTTATAAATTTGACAATTAGTCCATGAACAGATGTGAAAATAAACAAAAAAAACGATGCCGTGGGCTAGCGACACTTTGCAAAGCAAAAACAAAATAGGGAGGTTAATAAGTTTTTTTTTCAGGTTTTTCTTTTTACTTTTTTCGATGAAAAAGTCAGTTTTAAGCTTTAGTTTTGCAGTCATTTTGTTGATAGCGAACCAATGTACATTTTTGTCTTGAAAAAAGCATGTTCAACATCAGTTTAATATAATTAATTCACTCATTTACAGCAATCACTACGAAATTCTTTAAATTTCATAATTACATATGTAACTTTGGATTATTGTATCAAAGATGCGTTCGAAGAACCATCAAGTTAAGGGTGCGAGCGCAATTTTTTTATTGAATTCTAATAAATTTTCGTTAATGAACGGCCCAAATATTTTTTTTTGGAAGTAATTAAAATCTGTATCAATTTAATTAATGCAAGTATATTTATAGTTTGTTTTTAATGATATAATCTTCCAACTATTTTTCAATTCCATTTTGATTAATAAATATTAAATTAAAAAAAAGAGTTATAATTGAAAAATACCTTATCCATAACATTCTTGATTGATGGAAACATACATGTATTTGGTATCAAAAAAAAACTATGCATCAAAGCAACACCAATGTTTTAAAAAAATAATCAGAACGATTATAGCGAACCTGTTGAATAAATGCAGAGCAAATAAAATGAAAATTTTGACATACATATATCACAAAATGAAAACCTCTTAAAATCTGTTACACTTTTTATCACTCGCGAGGGGGGAATTATATTATTTAATATTAATTATTTAAAACAAACAATAACAAAATAAAACTAAAACAAACTAAACCAACGACGCGACGGCTGCATAGCGACGAACGACGACGCACGCAACGATTCGAGCAACTCGCACTCAATCGAGTACGAATGCGACACAAAAGAGAATACAAAAAGTGCAACAATACAGCTCGTTGACGAAGCTGTACCCGCGGCTGCTCAGCTGGGCTGGGTTCTTTTGGAAGAATTTGTTTATATGAATTATAACAATGTTGATTGATTTGTAAAATCAATCAAATTGTTACAATTTGGAAATATGTTATTGCAAGTACCTACAGTGGGGTACGTTGCAATAAAAATGGGCGCCAGGAATTTTTTTCAAAACCGAAAAAGAAAATTCCAAAACTCTTTAAGTTGAGTGAAGCGAAAATAAAAAGACAACACAACGACCGTTTGGTTTTTAAACTTAATATTTATTCTTTGGGAAACCGTGGGATTGAAGATCCCTGCACTAAAACCCAAAATGTTTTCAAAAAAAAAAGTTAAAATTACAAACGAATGGAAAAATAAAAAAAAGCAAATAGTAAAAGAAAATGAGTTCTTAACACCAGACGCGTACCGAACAAAAGAACAAAGAACAAAAGAAATACACTAATTATCTTTTCTATCCCTTCCTATTTTCCTCTTTTCCCACAATCCTCACACCTCGATTCTGGAATTTTCCTTTTTCTTTCTCTGGATTTCCTCGACTTTCCGATTTCCTATCCTTCTTCTCAATCTTTTCTTTTTCTTTTCAAAATTCCTCGAAACTTCCTTCTCTATCACTTATCGCTTGTAGGGCTCTATCTAGAGTGCTTTCCAAGGTTAGGTTAGGTTATAGTGGCTGTCCAAGATGGAAACGGACACACTTAGGCCAGTTTAATGGCCCATTGTGATACCACATGAATCTTGAGGTTACTTCCTAAGCTCAATGGAACCAGTTTGAGTCTCTTACGAAACGTGAGAGGCTGATTATGCCGACATGATTTAGATCGTTTAGATCGTTAAAGAAGAATTCTCCTAGGTAATTCTTGCGTTTTCGAGCCAGAGCAAAGCATGTGCAGAGAAGATGAAGAATTGTTTCTTCCTCTTCCTCGTCCATACAGCTTCTGCAGAAATCATTTGAGAATACGCCTAATCTCGTGGCGTGCTTTCCTATCAGACAGTGTCCGGTTATGACACCTATTATCGAGCTTATATGCGATCTACTTAGAGAGAGCAAGCACCTTGAACGTTTTAAATCCAGTGTTGGCCAGATGTTTTTTGTGACTTGACACGTGGTGATGTTGTTCCACCTGGTGCCTGCCCTCCTCACAGCGTCTTGCATTAGCAAAAGTTTACAAGTAGCGATTGGTATGCCAGTACGTGCCAAACGTGGTAGGATGGGCTGTACTGTACCGTTCCTGGCGAGTTCATCTGCCTTACAGTTACCTGGAATGTCTCTATGGCCCGGCACCCAGCAAAGGTGAATATTAAACTGTTGTGCCATCTCCATTAGAGATGATCGACAGTTATGGACTGTTATAGAGTTTGTAGAGACAGAATCCAGAGATTTGATAGCGGCCTGACTATCTGAGAAAATACGGATATCAGATGTTGATATCACGTTTTCTTTAAGCCAAGGCAAGACTTCTTTTATCGCCAAAACTTCCGCCTGGAACACGCTACAATGATTGGGAAGGCGGAATGAGAGACTTAATTTCAGTCGTTCAGAGTACACACCTCCACCAACCCCTTCTTTTGTTTTTGACCCATCTGTATAGAAATGGATTGACTCATCTTCCAGGAATGTCCTATCCTCCCGAAAAGATCTGGGAGGTATAGAAATCTGGAAATTTCTGTCGAATTGCAGTTGGGGGATGGTGTAGTCTGTGTGCTTTGGAATTGATTCTAAATAACTAAGAATTACGGAGTGGCCAATGTTGTTGTTAGTCCACTGCGACGAAACTTTGAGGCGAATAGCAGAGCTTGCAGCTATTTGTTTTCTAAAAATGTCAAGAGGTGTTAGATAGAGTAAGGTGTCCAGTGCCGCAGATGGGGTCGTGCGAAGCGATCCACTTATACATAGGCAAGCTGAACGTTGAACTTTATTTAATTTATCTCGGTTTATACCTTTTTCTAAAGCAGTCCACCATACTGCCACACCGTATATTAAAATCGGTCTGATTACCAATGTGTATAGCCAATGCGTGATTCTGGGTTGTAAGCCCCATTTATTACCGATGGCTTTTTTGCAAGAAAGGAGAGCTACAGCAGCTTTTTTGACTCTTTCCTCTACGTTGCGTTTCCAATTTAGTTTTTTATCTAAGACAAGAGCCAGGCCTTCCAAGCTAATTCCCAAAACTAATTTTTCCTCCCTCGACCATTCCAGTCACAAACACATTCATCCAACACAAGCATTCGTTTTCGTGATTGTCGGTCACAGCATCACGGCTTCCTGGAAGCTTAACGCTCATCAGGAAAGCCACCGTTGTTGACTCTCAGCGAAACTTTGCTTTCACACACACAATCACGGTTTCGACAAGTTGTTGGATGAGTTTCCAAAACTTGCCGAAACATAATGGTGAGTTCAGACCCCTTCCCAACTATTCTTATTTTTCGAGAAAGTTCAAAGAAAAACAAAAATCGAGAAGAAGTCTAAACTAGGCATTTTCCTATTACTATTAATTACGCGCGAGGTTCGAGGTGTGAATTTCGTACCAAATGTTAAATTAAGCTACTTTAAAATGCGGCGTTAAAAACCCATTTTAAACATAAGTGGTTAAATGTTCATTTTAGTTAATCTACGTTAAAATAAGAAAGTATGCTGTTGTTGTTGTTGATGTTTAAGTAAGGGTCCGCCTGACCTCATACTTCTTCGGCTCATCCGCCGGCATTTTCGACCTTGTCGAAAGAACTCGTTCTCGATCTCGATCACCTACTTTTGTTGCTTTTGCAAAATAAAGGCTAGGTACACCTGTGGTTGATGAGACCATGGTTGCCCTCAACTTTGCCGATATTTTGCAGCCACAACTAGAGAAAAGGAAATAGCCAAAGGCTGGTTTTTGTTGCGGTAAAATTTACCGTAACAAATCCCACCCTTACCTCCCAAGAAATGTGTTTTCTTTTCAAGAAAAGCAAACCATTTCTTAAGGCTCAACCAGGGGTAGACAACAACAACAAAGGATCATCATTACATTTAAAAGAAAAAGAAAAAAAATCATTAGTATGGCACGTTAATTACACAAATTACAATGAACAACCAACAGAATTACTACTACCAAAAAGGGACTTGACTTAAAAATCAACAAATGGTTTTAAATCTTTAACGTGCCACGTTCCTCGCTCCTTACCGCGATCATCTATTAAGAGGTATGTCCAAGGTGGCATCCTTTGGTCGCCAACTTCGCCGCGAAATAATTTGCTGCATCGGACAGCGCGAAGTTCCTACGCCAAACGAGATCACCCGTGTGATATTGCGCGTCCCTCCTACGAAAATTATAAGTCTTAGCAGCCTTCTTTCCCGCTGCTTCCAACTTCCTAGCTATGTCCTCTCTCAGTTTCCGAAACTGCCTATCAATTTCGGTTCTATCCTGGTCCCTATCCCTATCCCTAATTCCTACTTCATGGCCACTAGTTACCATGTTCCTACCGAAATTTGCGAAGTATGGCGACACACCTAAAACCTCATGTTGCGAAGTTCGGATTGCACAGGCCACTTTTGCCAGTTGCGAATCCCAACTCCGCTGGTTTTCCGATACACTCGTTAAGAATTCCCGTCCTATCACTTTTCCCTAACACTAACTTCCACTCCTCACCATTATCATGAACGACTATATGGTTTAACCTAACATGTTTATAGAGCCGCCCATTCTCAACTCGCCAAGATGGGTATTCTAACGGGCTCTTTTCTACCTTTGATTTCATTTTAATCACCCAAGGGTCCGAATCCGCCTCAGAGACACCAGCTACTTCTGGAACTCCTCGCGACAACATATCAGGAATGACATGTTCTTTGCCCTTTCGATAAATGATTTTGAAATCAAATTGTTGGAGCCGAATGGCCCAACAAGCTAATCTACCCTGCGGGTCCTTACGGTTGCTAAGCCAGACCAAAGAGTGATGATCAGTTATGACTGTAAATCGAACACCTTCGAGATACGGCCGCAACTTTTCAATCGCCCAAAGGACCGCCAAACATTCCTTTTCGGTCTTAGAGTAGTTCCTTTCATTCCTATTCAATGGCCGACTTAAAATGGCTTTTTCGCCATCCTCAAACTCCTGAGATAATACGGCCCCGATACCATAGTCCGACGCATCTGTTTGTACAACAAACGGCCTTGAAAAATCCGGACATGTCAGAATCGGTGCCGTAACCAAACACTCTGTGGCTTTCCTAAAACTCTCCTCACATTCTTGTGTCCACTCAAATTTCTTGCCTTTCTTTAAGAGATCGGTAAGTGTTTTTCAAAAGAATCGGTGACGATGATAATGTCATCCAAGTACAAAAAGACGAGCGGTTCTAAGTCAGGACCTAAAACGTCGTCAATAAACCTTTGCCAAGTTGCCGGGGAATTATGCAAGCCGAATGGCATCCTGCAAAATTGGAACAGGCCACGCCCTGGCACGGTAAAGGCTGTGTACTTGCGCGATTCTTTCTCCATTGGAATCTGCCAATAAGCAGATTTAATGTCTAAAGAAGACAAGTACTTCGCGTTTCGAAGCTTATCTAAAATCGCCGAAATAAAGGGTAGTGGATAAGCATCCCTATCTGTAACCTCATTCAATTTCCTATAGTCAACACAGAACCGATAACTGCCATCTTTCTTCTTTACTCAGATGAACTCCTACCCGCTGATCGTCAGCAGACGACCTTCCTAACGTCGACGGAATCCTTGTCCTGCTGACACAAGGGCCCGATCCCCATTTCCCAAACACCCACAATCCCTACGATAAACTCCTACCGCTCCACAACCGAAGCAACGTTTCTGTAACGTACATTTCGACGCTAAATGCACTTCCTGGTTACATTTATAACACCTAACCGACTGCCTAACTGGATTTTCAGAAACTGGCGCAACAGCCGCTACTCGGTGTTGTCCAGACGAACTTGGTTGGTAACCGCACTCCGGTTCCAACAAATTTTTGCCTCTAGAAGGCGGGGTCTACGTTCACCTTCAGCGTATCTAATTCCCTACCTAAGATAGCAAGTTCCTTAACCGTCTTTGGTTTGGCACTAGCTATCTAAACCTGATAAAAAGGATCTACATTTTTCCTCAATATCGAAAGCATCCTTCCCTCTGACAAAGGTTCCGATAATCTTCGAAACAATGTCCTCATCGTGGTAAGATACGCGCCGAAAGTTTCCTCCTTTCCCTGCGAGCGCCGATTAATCTCCTCCAACAAGAGATCATCGTAATTCGCAGGAAGGAACTCCGCTTTGAGTTCCTTGACGAGTTCCTGCCAATCCTCTAAATCTTCCCTAACCGTACTAAACCACATAAGCGCCCTACCAGCCAAAAGCTCCGAAGCGGATTTAAAAAGGTGGTTTTCAGGAACATCGTTAGCCAAACGAAGTTCCTCCACTCTTTCCAGGAATGAATTTACTGATGCTCCACCTGAGTCACCAGTTAACTTCACCCCCCACTTCCCTATACGTTCGATGTGTTTTTGCTGAACGACCATTCGTTCAGAAAACCCATCGGCCCTATCAAGCCTACGTTCTGACGGAACCCTAACTGAAATGTTCCCTACTACAGGACTACTGACACCAACTCTTGGCTCAGCCAACATCTCTGTAGTAGGCCCTAACGCAGACCGCGAACCAACACCTAGGGTCTGACCAACTTGTGCTCGAAGTTGGGTTTGAATCTTAATCGGAGTCTTTTCCTTCTCCACTTCCTCTTCCCTATCGCTATTCTCACTATCACCAATGAGATCTCCTAACAAACACAAAACTTTGTTCCGAAGTGAACTAACTTCATCTTCTTCATCTTCGGCCTCACAAGGTGTCCTGGCTAACCTGCCTATACACCACTCAATCTTTGTCACTATCTTAATGTACTCCGAAGACTTTGGATTCTTCGGAGGTACTTTAAGAAGGACCCTAATCTCCTCAATTTTAGCTCCTATTGCCTCAACATCCTCTTCATACGTGAAGGGGTAAACTAAACTAACTTCCATCGAGTTCCTCTTAACGAGTAATCTCGATGACCTTAATGCCATCCGTATCTCCTCAACTGTCCCTACTTTCAATCCCCTGACCTTCATCTCGTAGGCCAGTTCGTCCTGCGCTAACCTACCAATATTCATTTTAACTAACACACAAAAAAAATTATTTATAAAAAAAATATTTAAAAAAAATATCTACTTGGCAACCCTAAAACTAAACCCTAATTTGTAAATTAATTTATTTTTATTAATTTAAAAGAAAAACAAATAATTAAAAAACACACAAAATTAGTTTATCAAATTTTAAATTTTATAAAAAAAATTTGGATGCTCACACCAATCCCCTACTCTAACTAAATTCACTCAAACTATTTGAAAATTCTAAAATTAACTTAGACTCAAAAACAGGAAAACACTCTTGACAAAAAATCTATCACGCAAATAAACAAGTCACTCGAAGTAGGTTAGGTTAGGTTAGGTTGTAAGGGGTGTGCACAGCAAGAAGCTGTTGCGTACACGGGGGCCTATTGGTCCATTGTGATCCCCTGTAAAAGTAAAAATTTAGCATCGATGCTCTCAGTTCAATTCAACTCTGTCGATTAGCGTAGACTGGCTCGTTAACGAACCAGCCTGTGCTATCTATAAATTTCCTCATGCTCGCCATTGAGACCTGTGCTAGATCATCCAGTTCTCCAACAAACCTGTTTCCGAAATGACGGAGTCGGCTGGTTTGGAGGTTCGGACAGTCGCAGAGCAGGTGTTTAATGGTTTCCATTTCCTCCTCGTCCTGACAGCTCCTACAAAAATCGGGTGCAAATGCCCCTATTCTATTAGCCATTGTGCCAATGGCGCAATGACCTGTTAGTACACCTATCAAGATTTTAATGTTCTTTTTACTCAGCGATAGAATATACCGAGTTTCTTTTTCATTTGTGTTAGGCCATAAACTTCTAGAGATTGCACAATCGTTCCTGGATTTCCAGAAGATATTGGTTTTCTCTTTTAGTTTAAGGTCTATCTTCCTCTTGAGTACCCCAATCGGGACGAGTGGTCCCCTAACTGAATGGTCGCTACTACTTGTGTCTGCTTTTGACCCTTTCCTGGCTAGTTCGTCTACTATATCATTCCCTTCTATATTGCTATGTCCGGGAACCCAGCAGAGTATTACCTGGTTAGTGTGGCAGATTTTGTTTAATTCCTTCCTACAGTTTAAAACTGCTTTTGATCTAATAGTCTCACTGGCTAAGGCTTTGATAGCAGCCTGGCTGTCCACGAAAAAAGTAATCTCCGAAGAGCTTAGCTTTTCGTGATGTGCCAATTCAGCTGCTTTTCCAATGGCAAAGACCTCGGCCTGAAAGACACTACAGTCAGCCGAGAGTGTATATGACGCTCTGATGTTGAGAGATTGGCAAAACACTCCAGCACCTGTTCCTGATTCCATTTTTGAACCGTCAGTGTAGAAAGGGATACCCTGTTTACTTATAAGTGAATTAGGATCCCAACCCTGTCTTTCTGGTATGAAAATAGAATATTTCCTTTCGAAATCTAGTAAAGGGGGGATGTAATCGGTGGTCTCTCTCAGTCCTGGGATCGTGTCATATCTTTGTAAGATTGACCCGTGGCCATAAGTGCTATGCCTCCAAAAACTCAGTTCTCTTAAACGAATTGCAGTTTTGGCTGCCGTGCACTTTATGAACTCATCCAGAGCCGGGAGGTCCAAGATCATTTCCAATCCAGCTTGTGGTGTGGATCTTTGAGCCCCTGTAATTCCTATACAGGCTAGTCTCTGTACCTTATTCAGGTTCTTGAGATAGCTTGATTTTTCCACCGCCTTCCACCATACAATAGAGCCATAGGTAAGAATGGGTCTGACAATCGCTGTGTACATCCATTGGATGACTTGCGGTCGCATACCCCAACGTACACCGAAGGTCTTTTTGCATGTGTAGAATGCACATAGTGCTTTTTTCATTCAAAATGCTGCCAGGGTATATTCTTTATGTTCAAGACTTTTCTCAATATGAGAAACTACTTCATGCAAGGCAGTCTCCACTGATTTACCTTTAAGGTAGGCGTGTTGGTAGTTGCACAAGTTGTGTTCGTTGAGAAGTTCTCTAACATGTAGATCAATTATCCTCTCTAGTGTCTTAAGGAGAAACGAAGAGAGACTTATTGGTCTATAATCCTGAGCGGTCGAGTGAGTCGGTTTCCCTGCTTTTGGGATAAAGACTACCTTGACCTTTTTCCAGCTATTAGGGACGTATCTAAGTTTGATACAACTTATGAAGATTACCCTAAGCCACGGAGTTATTACTTTGAGAGCGTTTTGAAGGAGAGCTGGGAAAATCTCGTCCGGTCCCGCTGATTTATAGGATTTGAACGAGTTTATTGCCCAGATAATCTTCTGCTCAGTAATAATCCGATTTAGTTCTAACTTTGATTCCGTGTGAGTAAAATCCAGCGTGTTCGATTGCAAGCAATCGGAACTTTCTGGGTTTTTACAACCGGGGAAATGAGTTTCCATGAAGAGTTCAAGCGTCTCTAGGCTCGAGTTCGACCATGTTCCATCAGGGTGTTTTATGTACCCCGAGATCGTGGGATTAAGGGCCAGGGTTCTACGGAGCCTTGCCGCCTCGCTTGTTTTTTCAATGGATTCACAATGTTTAGCCCACGAATCCTTTTTGGCCTTCCTTAACTCTTTGGTGTAAGTGTTAAGTGCGGCTCTATAAGACTTTAAATCCTCTTCTAATTTACTCAGTTTAGCTTTATTGAAAAGTTTTCTGACCTCTGTTCTGCGTTTCTTTAGTACACCATTCCACCAGGGTGGTTTAGTGGAGTTATTGGAACGAGATAAAGGGCAGTGTTTTTCAAAAGACATTCTCATTTTGCTAGACAAGTTATGGACAACAGTGTCAATGGTTGAAGTACTTAGACTTGTATTGTCCTCTGGTGGATCAATACAGTCTTTCAGCCATTTCGTACTCTGTCCAATTCGTTCTAGTTGGGTTCCTGTAAGGTTTCTTTTCAGTAAAGTTCCTGTCTATAGAGAAGAGTATCCTAAAGTGATCCGAAAAAGATTCTTTAGGTGAGACTCTCCAGTCCTCAACCGGAATTTTACTATTATTGCTAATAAGAGTCAAATCTATGATTTCCTCCCTGTTTTTGTTTCGAAAGGTAGGGTGATTGCCCCTATTACATATCGATAAATTAGAACAGAGAATATATTCAAAAATTGACTCACCCCTTTTATTGATGTCCTTAGAGCCCCATTGAGTGTGGTGAGCGTTGGCATCACCTCCCAACACCAAAGGTGTACCGCTTGCTGTGGCATGGACCACCAGATCGCGGACTGTTTTTGATGGTGGGCTCTCCTCCTCGTACGGCATGTACGTCGACGCTAGAATGAAGTTTCCTTCATTCGATTCGACGCTGATTGCCGTGTTGTCCTTGTTGCTGTACCTAGATAGGAAGAAAGCGTTAATTGATTTTTTCACTAGGATACAACTTCTAATATTACCTTCATCTGACGTGGAATGGAAAAGGTTGTAATGTTTTGACCTCAACCCACGGATTCGTTTTTTGCCTAACCATGGTTCCTGGATCAAGGCCACATCCACGTTCTCGTGAGACATGTAGAGCGTAAGGTCGTACGTTGTTGCTTTAGCGTGGTGCAGGTTTATTTGCACCACTAGCAGCTTTTGACTCCCCTTTGCCCTCATGCCTCTTAACCTTTACGGTTCCGAGACCATACCTCAACACGTCTTTTCTCTCTTTCAGCAGAAGGTCAGATTTCTTGTCTGCCACAAACAAGAGGTCCTTCCCTTCGCCTCCATGACTCTTTCTTGAGTGCTGGAGCTTCCATTCTAAAATGGGAAGCTCTTTGTTCTGTTTCGCCAACAGCTTTATAATGGCTGCGTCCTCATGTTCTGCAGGAGGGGGGATCCATATGCTAAACTGCTGGCGGAGTGGTAGAGCTGCGGCGGGTAGAATCTCAAGGGAGGAACCTTCCCATAGTTCGCCAATGTTGGCGATTGTACGGTTCAGAAACTCCCGTGATTTCTGGTCACCGCAGCAGACCACTTTAACTCCTCGCCGCCATCCGGCACCATCAAAGATATAATCTTCAGAACTATCGTTCTCTGATGCTGCCATCATAGCTTTGAGGATCTCATTTTCTACAAGAAGCCAGTTTTTTGCCGAGATTTTCCCATCTGGGTCGTCACGGCTTATAATGGCAATTTGTAGGTCGATCGGGGTGGTGTCGAAGCTGTTGGTTCTAAGTTTCTTAGCACCGTCTAGCTTGACTGTCTCCTCCGATCTTTGTCTCTTGGACGTTCCTGGTTTCATTCCAGAAGAGGTGCCTGCTGGTGCTTGGTCTTTCCTAGCGTTGGCTGGCTGTTTCTTGCTGGAAGTCGTCTGAACTTTTCTCTTGTCGTTCCGAGCGGTCGAGTTATTGCCAGCCTGTTCACAGTTTGCCTTTTTAGGGACAGACCTAGATTTGGCAGCATCTACTCCTTTGCTCTCCGACTCTTCGGCATTCACTTGCCTTGTTATTCCCCTGGGTGCAGTGGCAGTCTCTGCCAGCTGCCGCTCGAAGTTCTTAACCAGCTTCCTGTGCTTTTTTAGGAGAGCTTTATCTCTCGAACTGAGCGCCGCAGGGTCTTTTAAGTCGGTCTTTTCCACGAATCTTTTGTAGGATCTGTAGTTGCTGCGTTCCCTCGAAGCTTTGCAGACTTCAGCATAGTCTCTTCTTGATTCGGTTCCATCAGTAGCTCGTCCTCGGTTTGACTACCTATGGAAGGAGGTCTGTCCGAGGTCTCCGTACTTTTGATAGTTAAACTATCTAAGTCGGGAAGGAGATCTACTGAGAGAAAGACCGGTTGTCTTTTTAACTCTCTTTTTCCTTCTTTGAAGTTTACTTCTGTCACTGGTGACTTAGCTTCTTGCGAAGCCAAGCCCTCGCCGGCAGCCGTGACCTCTGCCGACTTTTGAACGTATATCCCCGTTCGATTTTTTTCCTTTTGTAAACTTTTGTCCATGGTTCGTTTATTAGATTGACATCTCTGCTTTTGTTGGTTTTCTTAGTTGCCCTACTCCGCAGCTGGATTGCTGAAGAGTAAGACGTAAGCCCCCTCGCCAAAACAAGGCGAAAACCGTGAGGGGGAAAGTAGCTAGCGATAAAAATTCTCTCTCACACCAAAAAAGAGAGAAAACAACAAAAATTATGGAAGACAAAATGTCGACCGAAAAATTATTAAAAATAAATAACAAAAAAAAGAAAAACAAATCTTATTAATAACAGGCACCACACAGTAAATAATAACAATAATAATAAAAAAAAAACACGAGTTTACACCTCACAATAAAAAAAATACTTGCGATTTGTTTTTCACTTTAAAAACTCCCTCTGTGAAATTTCACTATTTGTTTCTTTCAGGAACAACACCTCGAGTAAAACACCACTAAAAATTTTCCACTGGAACTCAAACAACTCGAATCAAACACCTTCAATAATCACCTATAAAAAAACAAGACGAATTAAATGTTCTTTTTAAAAACAATATATATAAAAAAACACGATACAAATTCCAATTTCTTTGGCCCCACACGTTGGACGTCAATTTGTTACACTTTTTATCACTCGCGAGGGGGGAATTATATTATTTAATATTAATTATTTAAAACAAACAATAACAAAATAAAACTAAAACAAACTAAACCGACGACGCGACGGCTGCATAGCGACGAACGACGACGCACGCAACGATTCGAGCAACTCGCACTCAATCGAGTACGAATGCGACACAAAAGAGAATACAAAAAGTGCAACAATACAGCTCGTTGACGAAGCTGTACCCGCGGCTGCTCAGCTGGGCTGGGTTCTTTTGGAAGAATTTGTTTATATGAATTATAACAATGTTGATTGATTTGTAAAATCAATCAAATTGTTACAATTTGGAAATATGTTATTTCAAATACCTACAGTGGGGTACGTTGCAATAAAAATGGGCGCCAGGAATTTTTTTCAAAACCGAAAAAGAAAATTCCAAAACTCTTTAAGTTGAGTGAAGCGAAAATAAAAAGACAACACAACGACCGTTTGGTTTTTAAATTTAATATTTATTCTTTGGGAAACCGTGGGATTGAAGATCCCTGCACTAAAACCCAAAAAACCCTCTTTTCCCACAATCCTCACACCTCGATTCTGGAATTTTCCTTTTTCTTTCTCTGGATTTCCTCGACTTTCCGATTTCCTATCCTTCTTCTCAATCTTTTCTTTTTCTTTTCAAAATTCCTCGAAACTTCCTTCTCTATCACTTATCGCTTGTAGGGCTCTATCTAGAGTGCCTTCCAAGCTCATTCCCAAAACTAATTTTTCCTCCCTCGACCATTCCAGTCACACACACATTCATCCAACACAAGCATTCGTTTTCGTGATTGTCGGTCACAGCATCACGGCTTCCTGGAAGCTTAACGCTCATCAGGAAAGCCTCCGTTGTTGACTCTCAGCGCATGAATGAATAAATAGAAGATTACGACAGCTGCTGTTTCATTTTTCGATTTTCTGCGCATGTACGTCACAAGTGACAAGAGACAGTTTGTTGTAGTAACGCGATTGAATTTATCAAAAAAATGTAAATTTTGGTATAATTTGTTATTAAAATTAATTTGTTATTAAAATAATATGTTATTGTTTTCATAAAATACGGCACGTGAATAAGTATAATTGAGTATAAGTATCTATCGATAAGCCAATCAATTGGAAAAAAAGTGCTGAAAATGTAAACAAAAAGAAATAAATTCAAAAGAAAAGATACCAAATTGATGTTTATGTTATTATTTTATTAAATTTTCTTTTTTGTGATTGTGTGCTTCAATTATTGCCCGGTTTAGTGTTCTTATTCGAAAGTACATTCGGGCTCGGAAAAATAAAGTTTTTATTTTGGTGTCTACTGCAACATCCTCCGCCAAATCCAAAAGATTTTTAAGATAGTTGTTGCATATAACAATATCTTCAACATTGAAAGACATGAATATTTTGTCTAACTTATTCATATGCGATATCAACTCTGGGGACGGCTTCATCAAACCACCTTCACTAACGTGGCTCACCCACGAAGTCGGTAATACATCTCGTAGATTGGTATGTTGGGCGAAGGTTTCGACTGGTAACCTGTGGCAAATATAACCAGCCAGATTTTCAAGTCCGTCATACGCCAAGCTTTTTAGCTCTTCCTGCTCTGGGCAATTTTCTTCCTCCTCGGGCACCCACGCAATACTCTTTAAAATTGTGCCTTTATAAGTAGGGTCGGTTGGGGTAAATGTAAACATGGGGTAAATGTAAACGACCGTTATTTTCACGATTAAAAACAAATTGTAGCAGCCCAGACGAAAAAAAAATCAAAATATGAAATGTCGCGACACCGGTGCATTTAATGCCTTTCAGTTGTTGTTCGGATTTCCTTGAGAATTTTAGTCGTGAAAAGAAGCTGTCTCTGAAAAGTGAAATTCAAGTTTGTGAGTGTGTTTGTGACCTCTAAAAAAAAGTTAATTTTATTTCAAACGTAAGTATTATTTTCTTGTTATATGTAATTAAAAGTGCATTGAAGTAGTTCCTGTGAAAAAAAACCATGCTCTTGTCATTCCTTGTATGTTTTTGTTGCATGTTTACATTTACCCCAGTAATTGAAGCATATGGGGTAAATGTAAACATATTTTTGGGGTAAATGTAAACGTCGCTTTTCCTGTATCTTTTTTTGATTAACTCCATTTCTAGCGTTTAAAATGCCCCGAACATATACAAAGAAGAAACCACAAGTAAATTAAAGTGTAAACGATCTTCAAAACGCTGTACGAGATGTGTTGAATAAAAAAACTACATACCGCGAAGCCGAGGAAAAATACAAAATCCCGAAATCGGTCATCTTTCAAAGAATTAATGGGCGAAAATCATCATTAGATGCAATTGGGTCGGGGCGAGCACCCTCCCTTCCAAAACTGACTGAAGATGAAATAGTTAAATGTATAATTACTCGTGCAAACATGGGATTACCCTGCGACAAACATGAACTTAAGGAACTTGTTGGAGAACATGTAAAAAACAACAGAATAAAAACTCAATCCAAGGACGATACCTCAGGTGAGGACTGGTACTTGGGATTTATGAAGCGCTACCCGGAGATAACTTTATAAAACCAGAACATCTGCAAAAATTAAGAAAGGATGCCAGAAACCCATTTGTCGTATGCGAATTTTATGATAAACTTCAAAAAGTTATGGAAGATAAAAACTTCACCAATAAACCACAATACGTTTTTAACGCCGACGAAAGCGGATTTCATCACGATCACAGCCGCATGCAGGGTTTGGGTGTTAAGGGCAAAGCTCTAAGCCGGATTTCAGGTGGAACTAGATGGGAATCCACTACAGTGCCTTCATGCGTTTCGGCCGATGGCTCCACATTACCACCGTTAATAATTTTTAAAGGTGCTGCTGTTCAGGCAGAATGGGTTTCTGAAGCTGGTTTTCCGGGAACACTACGCGGCCTCCAAAAATGGATGGATGGAGGAACCACAATTTTTTAATTGGTTGTGTGATGGCTTTATTCCTTTTGTTAAAAATATTTGTGATGGAGAAGTATTACCATATCAAGCAGCATTGTTGGTATATGATGGTAATTGCCATTAATGTAAAAGAAAATTGAAGAATGAAAACATTGTTTTCTTTTAATAACTGCCTAGGTCTACCCAGGTACCTGTATCTTGTTCCTAACAAAAAGATTTGAAAGCATGTGAATAAATATAATATTTTTAAATAAAACTAGTTTTGTTTTTATTAAAAAAAAAAAGATAGGTCCATTTCCAATGCTTTTTTGATGGGTAATATTCATTTTATGGGGTAAATGTAAACATTGCGATTACCAATTTTCCAAGTAAATAATTCAAATGAAATTTATATCTGTTTACTTTAACCCCATAAGCGATCTCCTAGCACTTAGGGAACAGAAGTTAGCTGTCCACATTTACCCCAGAATTTTTAAAATTATGGGGGAAATGTAAACAAGGAAGGGGTAAATGTAAACACTGTCCAAAATCGTGTTTGTGTTTTTATACATTTATTTACACATAATAAGTAGAATATTAGGTTTCTAATTATATAATATCCGTTTTCAAAAGTTAAAAAAAAATAAAATTTAATACATTTAAGTTTTCTGAAAAAAATATTTCTCTAAAAAATGCAAAAACTGTCCACATTTACCCCAACCGACCCTAAAAGAATGTTGTTTAGCTTTTGGTCAAAAAAGACGAAAATATTTCTTATACCAGTTATGGGTGCTACCAAATCTGGAGTGTCGTCCGAGCTAACATTAGCGTTATCAGAAATAACGCCTTCATTATGCCCTAAGATGTGAGACCGCAGTCTGTATTTAAACTCCTGACGATCAGGGTGGTCATGAAGCCCTCCCTTAGCCCTTAGTAGACCAAACGTATTCTCCAACACATCTTGGTTGAGTCGATACGTAAGGATGTACTTAAATCCGAAGTGGGTCTTTATTTCTTCGTACAGAAGCCTTACCGCGGTGTTTGATTGAATAATACCTTCAAAATAAATTGAACCTCTTAATATTTGTACAAATTTATGTAAAATAAGTAGGTTCTTACCTTTTTGGAATGGCAATAGAGTGTTTTTGCCGATTACCCTCATGTTTTTCATTGTTTCGGACATGGTGTCCAGAATCTGGTTTTGAATTTCTACTGCAATCCCATAAGCATGAAGTCTTTCCCTTGAATCGGCTTTGGGTACTCGAACATTCATAACATCAAACCATTCATCGACCTTAATAAAAGGAAATCAAAAAATGTTTATCAGTGTAACATAACTATTTCAAAAGGTGCTTACTAGCTTGAACAGTTCATAACACTCTCTCCAGTTATCCCCAAGAAGATTAAGTGAAACTGCCCTTTCTATTGCTTTGGCAATGGTGTGTGAAAATAGCTTAGTTGCCAGCTTCACTTTTTGCCTTTCTGAACCCTTGACATTGATGTGATACTTATCTTGTGGGTTATTGTAAGCTCTGTTGCAGTACACGATAATAGCTTCTCAATAGTGTCCTTTTTGACATCATTTCCGTTTATCAGAAAGCCACTGTCTATGAAGTGGTTTCGAAGAAGTTTTATTAGGTGGGGAACGTCAGCAAAAACAAAAACTCTATGTTTGCCATTCAAAAACCTAAAATTATAAAAAAGTTTAGGAATGACCTTAATGACTTAAGCGTATTATGTACCATGGTTTTTCTGGTGTAATGTTTAGTTCACTGTAAAGTCCCCTGTTCCCTCCCCCCAAGTCACTGACCAAGCCAACAACGGTATATCCACAGTCTTCAGTGGCACTTAAAATTTCTTTTAAGATACCAGTCGTCATTTTGCAGTCAAAAGAGTAAAAAATCGGCTGCTTCCAATTACTCATAAGTCCTTTAAAGAAAAAAAAATTGATCATATTAGGTACTTCCAAAAGTGAAATAATCTTACCTCGCAACATCGCTACTTGGACATAATTTGCTGGAGCCAAAGTGGTATCCGTCGGCTTTTCGTAGCAATATGCCTTTTTAATTTTCATCTCATCAAAGCTTAAGATGCAAACTTTTTGGCTTAGGCTAAGCTGTGGTGCTGCTTTTAGTATTTTCACTACTGGCTTTAAAATACCTGGCGAGATATCAATTTTTTTAGCCCAGCGTTGAAGCGTTCTTATCGAAGGAAGTGGTAACTTATTTTTTTGCAAAAGTCTGTATGCCCTTGCACTCGCTTAGTATAAGGTAATTGACCTAGCGACGTCAACTTCTGACCAATGCGTAAGCTTTGCACCGCTCTTCAATTTTCGGATTTGGCCGTAGGTGAAGATGGAAGCCAATTTTTTCTCCACGTTCTTGCTTTTTGTCAAAGACGTTAGGAGATTTTGTTGATTTTTTTTTAACAAATTGATTTCGTTTTCTAATTTTTGTCTGAAAATAAACAAATTAATAAGGACCTCAATAAAAAGCTTCTTAAGACATACATTTGTGTTAGGTGCTCTTCAATTTGGTTTCGTTGAACATCGCAGTTCTGACAAGAACTGATTTGTGTGGCGTCGTCGATGCTCTCTCCTAAAATGCAAGTAGGAACTTCCTCTGCTTCCTGTAACAAAGCATCTATAGCCCTCTTATCTTCTCTTGTCTTAACTCTGTTTTTTCTGTTATCCTGAGTGGAAAGTACCTCCACGTTTTCAGTAATAAAAATAGAGGGAACAGAACCAGGTTTGAGTAAGAGCCTTCTATGAGTGACAAAACCTGAAATAAATACTGGCACCACTTAGATAATAGCTCTTGTTTAATTTTTGTGTGTAATTTACCCATTTCGTACTGAAGGTTCCTTTCGAAGTCATCAGATCCAAAATGGTCACTGGAAATCCTACCCGTCTTCGTGTTGATTTGGTCTTTACGTTTACAAAAATGAATCCAACTTTTAAGCAAGCCAGAATCTTTTGGAAACGTAAAGAACGACACATTTTCTTTATTGTTTTTGTCATTTTTATTGTTATTGTTATTACAACCACACACTGCTCATCGCATTTTGAATTTTAGGATGTTAAAACAGTTTCAAAAAGAATAAATTTAAAAATTGCCCGGATTTCCTTTTCAAGTTCGCGCCTTTTCGTCTCTTCATACGTCACAGCTTATGTCAAAAAAAGTAACACATGCGCGTGTCGTAATCTTATTATTTTTCATTCATGCTCTCAGCGAAACTTTGCTTTCACACACACAATCACGGTTTCGACAAGTTGTTGGATGAGTTTCCAAAACTTGCCGAAACATAATGGTGAGTTCAGACCCCTTCCCAACTATTCTCATTTTTCGAGAAAGTTCAAAGAAAAACAAAAATCGAGAAGAAGTCTAAACTAGGCATTTTCCTATTACTATTAATTACGCGCGAGGTTCGAGGTGTGAATTTCGTACCAAATGATTACTATGCATTTAGATTTCTTAGGGTTCAAAAAAAGACCATTTAAGTGAGACCAGTTTGAAATAGTATCAAGATCCTCATTGATATTAGTAGCACCATGCTCAATAAGTCCCAGGGGACAACTGAAATAAAGTTGAAAGTCGTCGGCGGCGTACAGATGACAGGAACAGTTTTTGATTAGACCTGGAAGTTCATTTACATAGATACAGAATAGTAGAGGACCCAAAATCGACCCTAGAGGAACACCGGACGAATTTGGTAAAAACTAGACAAACAGTCACCAATTTGAACTGCTTGTTTTCTGTTAGACAAGTAAGAATAAACGAGCTTAGCAGAGCTTGCCGAAAAATCAAACTGCTGCATAAGTTTTTTACACAGAATTACGTGGTTGACAGTGTCAAAAGCCTTAGAAAAGTCGAGCAAGACTAAGAAAGTTACATCACCCTTATCCAGCGCTTGTCTTATTTCTTCAGTCACGCAAAGTAGTGCTGCTTCCGAAAACCAGATTGTTTTGGAGTGAGCAAATAGTTTGCTGTAAGGTAAGCGTTGATTTGTCGCTGTAAAATTCTCTCAAAGACTTTAGACAAATAGGGTAGAATTGAGATAGGTCTATATTCAGATCACTTAGCATTTTTAGGAAGTGGTATGATTTTTGCTGACTTCCAAATGTCTGGAAAAACTCCAGACATCAAAATAGTATTAAATGCGTATGTAATGTAAGGCAACAAAATTGGCAAGATTATTTTTAAAAATTTGGGGTTAATATTGTCCAGACCGACAGCACTTGACTTCACTGAAAGCAGACTTTCAACAACATCGTCAGCATCCACCGAACAAAAACTGAAACAAGAGTGATCTAAATGTTCCCTAAATGAAATATTATCAGAGAAAGTCGCCCCGGTTGATGGAACTGAGATGAAAGTTTTATTAAGTGAGTTTACATCAACATCGTTAGTAGGCATATTTCTTGCCTTACCAATACCAACGTTTCGCAAGTTCCTCCACAATTTACGTCCGTTTAATGAAGAACTCAGTTGATTAGACAAAATTTGAGATTTGGCTAAACGGATTTCAGCTGTGACTTTGTTTCGTAGTGAACAAAACAAGCGTCGCAATTCGGTCAACCGATATCGCTTCCAGTTGTTATATGCATTATCTCGTTGTTGCATCAACAGTCTAATATTTTGCGTGAACCATGGTTTATCATTAGAATTAAGAGTTTTTGTTTTCAAAGGAACATGCGTATCGAAAAGGGTTTGGATATTATTTGTTAAGAATTGCCATTGTTCGTTAGTGGAGGGCATAGAAAATATACTCTCCCAATTGATGAGTCTAGTATGCTCTTCAAGATACTGAAAGTTAATATTATTGAAGTCACGGTATGATATTTTTTTGTCAGAATATTCGAGATTAAATTTGATTGTTAAAAAAATTAAGTCATGTTTTGAAAAGGCAGGTACGGAAAGTTGATCATACAAGGCTACATCGTCTATGTCACTTACAAAAAACAAGTCAAGCAGAGTTGCCCCAATATCAAAAAAATGAGTTGGATTCGTGGAGTTAACTGGACTTAAACTGAGCGATAGCATGCTATCAGTCAAAGTATTGGTATTCAATAAGTTGCAATTGAAGTCTCCGCATAATACAATATTAGGGAAACCCAACGAGACTTCTTCTATAACTGACAAAAGAGGTGAAAGGTATATGTTCCTATTTGTCCTATAAATAACCCCTAAAAGTAGACTACTGTCACTGCCCAGAAGATCAATGAACATATATATCAATGAACATATATTCAAGGACGTAAACTTAAGTTTGCATTTGATAACAGATTTAACAAATATTGCTACACCACCCCCAACACGATCAAATCTATTTAACCGAAAAGTACGATAGCCCTCTAATCTGCACAATTCGTCACGGAACTCATCAATTTTCGGTAGTAAGCTTTGCGCATTAATATGACAAATCCTGAGGCCACATTTCTGCTTACTCAGGATTTTAACGATAGAACGCAGAGAACTAAAATTATTCATTATACACAACAAGAAGAAAATAGAATACAAAAAACAGTGTATATACAATAATAAAGATAACAAATGATTATTTAAATTTAATTTAATTTAAGTATTTATAAATATTAATTTTCATAAGAAACTGCTGATCTGGCAACGTCATCAAGTCCCTCGATGCAGTCAACTTTCACAGCTGTGTCATCTGAATGACGTTTTACAAATACCACCCCACGAGCAGTATACACAGTGGACAATTGTTTACTTTTCTTCAAAGCAAGTGCACGTTGCATGATGAGCTTGTTGTGCTCTGTTAAGCTCTCACGAATATAGATCGTAGAAGATGACGAAGAGGCGGGAGTGCTATCGAAAGCAAGGTTTATATCGTTTAAGCAAAGGTGTTTATTGTTTGTTTTTCGGTAATTCGCCAACGAAGTAAGAACAAAATTTTTATCGAATGGTGTGTTGAATTTAATTATAATCGCGGAGTTTTTTGTGTTCGGTTTTGGGCGAGTGCGG
Source organism: Eupeodes latifasciatus (assembly GCA_920104205.1). NCBI lineage: Eukaryota > Metazoa > Arthropoda > Insecta > Diptera > Syrphidae > Eupeodes > Eupeodes latifasciatus. The sequence goes on along the minus strand of OV049926.1, from coordinate 101,747,107 downwards.
TAAATATTATTAAGTGTTGGTGGTTTAATGTTAATTGTTGTGCAAATTAGATTGAAAATAGATTTGAGATTTTCATTAGGTAAACACGGGATACCAAAAATAAAGGCGTCTCTAGCGATAATTCGGTTTTCATACACGTTCAAGGAGCTTTTAAGCTTGGCAATTTCGTCAGCGGTGTGATCAAAGTTATTGTTTACATTATTGATTTGATAAGAGTTTTCAATTAAACAAGATCTAGTGCTCGTACATTCGGTGGTAACTTTAGCTAGTGATATTTTGATATTACTTATTTCGGTGTTTAGAGAGTCGATATCTGATTTAATTTCGGTTTTGGCGGTTTCTAATATCACAACACGATTATTTATTTCCTGGACACTAGTTTTGATTTTATTAATTTCACGGCCGAGTTCTTCAGTTATTTTTTTTTCTGACTCTTCGAGTTTTTTTGACAGAAGTGAAACAATAAACTCGCTTTGTTGACGAAGTTTTTCATCCATCCATGTCTTATCCATGATTTTTATTGATGTCGGAATGTTCTTAGGTGTTAGGATTTTACGAGATGATAAGCTTTTGGGCGAATTAATGGGTGTGGAATTCAAAGTGCGTGGTCGTTTAGATGGGTTTGAAGGCATGGGTGAGTATTAGATAAACGTTAATGTATTGGACTTTAATAAGTTTGAGAGCACAGTCAAGAGAATTTCTTAAAGATTCGTTAAATAATTTGCACAAAGGAAACAAAAGAATATTTTTCCACTTTTATTACACATTTATTTAGGCAAATATTATTTAAAATGTAAGCACTTTTGCCCAAAAAGAACTTTATACAAACAGCAAATCAGCTTATGCACAGGAAGACATAAAAACTAGCGAGGTTGAATGCGTTTATCGATCAGAAAAAAAAGTATGTTTGTCACCGGATCAAATACACGTCTTATCAGCAGCTCATAACTTAACGTGGGACATCCAAATTTTATTTCGCTCGGCAGTCTGATGTTCCTTCCCATCAAAATCTCAGAGGGTGTATGACCAGTTGAGCTATGTCTTGCACTTCGATACGCCATCAAAAACAATGGAATGTGTCGATCCCAATCTCCCTGCTTGTCGTCCACAACTTTGCAAAGATGTTCCTTCAGGTGTCGGTTGAATCGTTCGACCATGCCATCAGATTGTGGGTGAAGTGGTGTTGTTCTTGTCTTCTTGATGTCAAGAAGCCCACAAACTTCCTGAAATATTTTTGATTCAAAATACCTTCCCTGGTCAGAATGCAGTTCTAATGGAAAGCTGCTGCATTTGGCTGTGGTTCTTTTTGTTCGGACCTTTGGTGGCAGCACAGGTATCACATTTTCGGCACCACTTCTCGACATCTTAGTTTGCATGTAGCCAGTAAAATCGTTGTCGAACCTTTTCTAGCGTCTTGTTCACTCCTAGATGGCCTCCCGAAACTCCACCATGCATCTCTCGCAGAACGTCCATAACCTTTGATCTCGGTAAGACTAGCTGCATTACACAAGACTTTCCATCTGCTGATTCCCATTTACGTCGAAGGACACCCTCTTGGACATGAAACGAGTCCAACTGTGCCCAATAAGCCTTCAGAGTCGGACTTCTATCGGAGATATCAGCCCATTCTGGTTTTTCCTGGTGTTCCTTCCAAGCGAGGATGGGTTCGATATCTGAGTCTTCTTGTTGAGCCTTCCTCAACTCGTCGTTGCTCCAGCCATAAATGGGATCGGCTCTGGTTCGTTGGACAGTAACCACTTCTTTTTCTTCTTGTCGTCTGCAATGCTTACAGTCTTGCTTGCATGGTCTCCGAGTCAGTGCATCTGCATTTGAGTGAAGCTTCCCCTTCCGATGTTGAATTTCATAATCGTACGTCTGCAGCCTCTCAATCCATCTCGCCACTTGACCCTCTGGATTCTTGAAATTCAAAAGCCAGTTTAGTGCTCCATGGTCAGTTCGGAGAAGAAACGTATGTCCATAGAGATACTTATGGAAGTGCTTTGTTGCTAAAATCAGTGCAAGAAGTTCTATTCTGCGACAGTACAGCACCAATCCCGACATTGCTGGCATCAGCATCAATGATAAACGGTTTTCCTACACTCTTAGCGATTCCAGCAAAGTCCTTCACAAAGCGCCTATAGTAGGTGGCTAGACCCAGAAAGCTTCGGAGTTGGTGTTTGTCCTGTGGCGTTGCCCAATTCTTCACGGTGTCAACCTTATCAGGATCCGTTTTTACTCCTTGGGATGAGATGATATGTCCCAGATATTTCACTTCGGTTTTGAAGAGTGAACACTTTTCTGGGTTAAGCTTGAGGTGGGCTTCTCGAAGTCTTTGAAACACGGCTCTCAGATTTGTACAGTGTTCGTCAAATGTTTTCCCGTATACTATGACGTCATCTAAATAGACCAAGCAAGATTTCCATGTGAGTCCTTGCAGGACGCATTCCATTAGGCGCTCAAAAGTCGCTGGAGCATTGCAAAGTCCAAAAGGCATCACTTTGAACTGCCACAATCCGTTTCCTGTTGAGAATGCTGTCTTTTCTTTGTCTTCAGAATGGATTTCGACTTGCCAGTAACCACTTTTCAAGTCCAAAGTTGAGAACCATTATGCTCCTTCCATTGCGTCCAGAGTATCACTGATCCTAGGCAGAGGGTAGCTATCCTTCTTGGTCACATCATTCAACCTTCGATAGTCCACGCAAAAGTGGGTTGATCCGTCTTTCTTCTTTACCAGGACCACTGGAGACGCCCAAGGGCTTTTAGAGTTTTCGATCAGACCTTCTTCCTTCATGGTGGTTATCAGTTCTTCAACCTCCCCTTGTTTGGCTAGTGGAAGGCGTCTTGCAGGTTGACGAATCCGTCTTGCATCCCCGGTATTGATTCGATGTTGCACCAGTTGCGTTCTGCCATATTTCCCTTTCGATGACGAAAAGATGTCTGCAAATTCTTCGAGGAGACCTTCTGCAGTTCTTTGTTGTTGGTGGCCAAGATTAGATGACTTGAGAATGTTCGTCTTTATGGATTTCAGCTCTTCGGACTTCAAGGATTGCCTTGACTCTTCTTCGTCGATCCTTGTTATCGCTGATACAGATTCGCATTGTCCGACAATCTCACCTTTTCTAAGCTTAACTTCATACGGCTTGATGTTCAGTATTCGTATCGGAACAATGTTCTTTACAGGTCTCACAAGAGTCTTCCCAATGGTGACGTTTTGGGAGGACTTTACAGATGCTGGTTCGACCATGAGGTATCGATGGCTGCCAGGTTTACCCTTCAATTTCGTCCACACGAATACCTCTGAAGAAGCAGCAAAGTGAGATCTTCTTTGATGACGGCTTTCACAGATGACGAGGTCTCATATGAGTTGGTCCCATAGATCATCGGAATCTCCATGTTTCGATATTTCAGGACTTGGTTCCCGATGTCCAATATCACTCCGTGATCTTTCATGAAATCGACGCCGACAATGCACTCATCGCATATATCTGCTACCAGGAACAGGTGAGAGAATTCCAACTCTGCCATCCGGATCTTAAGACGTACCTCACCATAAACTTTTGCGGCCTCTCCAGTTGCAGTCCTTAGACGATAGCTATTGGTGTTGTGGAGCCATGCCTTCTTGACGAGGTCTTGCCGTACGATGGACGCCGTGGCACCGGTGTCAATGGTAGCCACACATTTGTTGCCATTTATACTTGCTTCCACGATCAGGCTCTTGTTGTCACGTTTTGTTTGAGAAACCTGGATGTCATTTCTGGGGCCATCGATACCAGAAACCAGCTTCTGCCCCTCGAAGTTGGTTCTTATTCGTTTCCCGGGTAGGAAGCAACTTCGGAAGCATCTTTGTTGGTGTTACTTTGACCATTTGTATAACTTGTGTTTCCACAGTGTTGGCATGCAGTTCCTCTTCGCGGTAATCTGCACTGTCGCTGTAGATGCCCATTCTTATTACAGTTCCAGCATCGTGCTGGTCCGTCTCACTGACTCCTTTCTACAGTAGCCTTCGGACAAGAACATTCTTGGACTTCTAATTCTCTTACGCGATGCATGTTTTGGGAAGCTTGTTCTGCAGCTTCCATCGTCAGAGCGAAAGCCAATGCTTCTGGTAGTGTTCGCTTTCCGGCAGTGCGGATGGCCCTTTGGAGATTCATATCACCCACAGCTCTCACAAAGGCTTCATCAGCAAGTTGATTTATTATCTCGTTACCAGCTGTTGGATATGCCAGATGAACCAATCGCTCGATATCTGCCTGAAGCTGCTGCAGAGTTTCACCTCTTTTCTGTGTCCTATTGTTAAGCTGAACTCGGAAGACTTCTGTCATGTGGCTATCCCCAAACCGCTGTTCGATTGCATTTACCAGAACTGTGAAGTCACCACTCTTCTCTGCTGGGATAGTTTGTAGCAGTTCAGCAGCAGATCCTCTTAAAGCAAGCGTAAGAGCAATGTATTTTTCGTGATCGTCCCAGCCGTTTGTTACCGCTGCTGCTTCAAACTGTTTCTTGTAGATTGACCACGGAATTTGCCCATCAAAGCTTGGAGGATTCACTTCTCTCTTCCTAGAGCACTCACCAAAAGGTTCTCGAGCTTTCATCTTTCGCACTTTTTCCAGTTCATTTGTAATGGTTTCGATTCGTTCGTCCATTTTCTCGAAACGTGCATTTTGTTTTTCGACGCGCTCGTCGACAGTTTTGATTTTCTCTTCGAAGTCCGCAAACCTGCCTTCTAAAAGGTTTTTCTGTTCGTCGAATCGCTCTAGAATATTCTACTGTTCTTGCTTTTGGTCACTTCTTTGGGCTTCTAGTTGTTTGAGAACATTCTGCTGTTCTTGCTTTTGGTCGCTTCTTTGGGCTTCTAGTTGTCTCAGGACATCATTTTTATTTTCTTCAAATTTGGCTAAATGAACTGACATCATGTTGGATAAGGCAACATTTTCATTTACCTCTTCCACTTTTGCTTCTAATTCGAAAGCAAACGTATCTGGGTCTTCATTTTTCTGCTCCAGATATTCCTGCAGCCGTTTAACGAGTTCGGTTTTTACTCCTGTCCCACTTAAGCCACGTTTGCTTAGTTCGGCCTTTAGCTCAGGGACAGTTAAGTCGTTCAAAACTTTACTCATTTTTTTTTAGCTTCACTACTTCACACAAAATAGTTCAATCACTGCTCACTGTTTTTATTCTCAATAAGTTTTAATCCCTTATTCTGACACCAATGTAATATTCGGCTTGGTCCGACAATTAAAACTTATTCACACTTCGTAAATAAAAACACAAATTCACTTTATTTAAATTACTCACAACACTTTCTTTATTCAACTCTTTCAAATATTACTTTTTAAACACAGTCTTTACTTTCAATTATTATTTTACACAGTCTTTACTTTATCGCAGTTCACAACCAATAATAAACCGCTTCGCTTCCGAGCGCCTATTTATATACCTCAAATCGGTTCGAGAATCTACAAGGTTGTTCTCGATGCTTAACGAAGTTCTCCTATTTATCACTAGATGCTTAACGAAGCTAGTTCTCCTCTTAATCCCTAGATGTTGCCCCTTTCGAGGTTCTTGTATGCGCTGAATGAATTGAGTTCCCCTCTTAGCCACTAGATGTTTCACGATGCTTAAAGAAGCGAGTTCTCCTATTAATCCGATATTAAAAGAGATAAAGAGTGTATATACACATTACAATATTTTCCATATTATGCAGATGACATTTATTTTTTAATAACGTACAAATAAACTCACAAAATCCCTAACATACTTAATTAAATTAGATTAACCCAAATAAAGATGACGAAATATAAAAACAAAGCTTGAACATTAGATCAAAGTTGCTTAAATAAGCCTAACAGTTATTTCTATCTAGCCAAGTGAGTATGTTAAAAGAACGTTTTCGTTACTCAAATTGTGGAACATATTTTGTCGTTTCCGAAAAATATGACCAAATGGAATTAAAAATGACCATTTGACCAAGTGAAAAAACAATGACCAAATTTGGTCACAGATGGCTAATGTGCTAACCGTGTATACAATATGTGCAAAGCCGAAGAGCAAAACAAGTATACCTTTCACATCGACGAACAGAAAATAATGAGAAATTCGGAACGAAATGAGAAAGGAACTGTACTGCCCAAGCAGAAAATTCAATTTTTGTCATGAGCATCCCGTCCCTTTACTCAGCTCCTCGCTTGTCCACAAACTCTCGTCAGAACGTTGTGGGCATAGACACACCATATAAAGACCGGAAACCTATCTGTCATTCTGGTTTTGCCTACAAGCTGAAACGTCAATTCTCACCAGCGTTGCCGCGAAGACAAAAATTGTAAGGGCCATTTTGAGGGTCATTTCCAAAATGTGCGGGCCACTAGCCCACTACCCTGGAAAATTTTTTTTTTAAGAAAATAATAACAGTTTGTCTTTTCTAAATAAACTTATTATATTTCAGGTCTTTTTGTTTACGGTATTAGTTATCACACTTGTACAAATTCCCGATCGGGCACATTTTGGCAACGCTGCTTCTCACGCACCCTTATTTCTAATTCTAACATCAATTCACCACTGCTAACATCAATTCACCACCCTCTAACATCAATTCACCACGAAAATAAAGTATAGTGATGAGAAATTCTTTAGGGGAGGCACCTAGTGGCTAGCTACATCGACATTAGCTATTGCATTTTTTGGGAAGAGTACGATAACTCAGCCGACAAAGTTTAATGATGGATTTGTATAGAACAGTTAAAAACATAAATTTTGTACTATGGGAGCGGGGTCTATTCTCCCCGTTTAGGCGTTAGGGGCAATTTAAAAAAATATGTACGTTAAATGGAAAAAATAATGGTAATACTTACAACTAAGTTTTATACATTTTTTGATTTTACCTATTACCTTGTTTTTGTCTATTACCTTGTTTTTAAATCAAATCAAAACTATGCAAATTAGAATAGTTCGTTGAGATATTATATTTTTAATAAATATTTACTAATTCGATCATCTCAGATGCCAACTTAAGACTAAAATGGAAAAACATTTTCGCTGTAAACTGTCAACAAATATGGTTAAACAAAGATCCTATGGTTTCTTATACATGAATCACTTATTAGGAAAACAACATGTTCCTACGTGATTGTATTGAAATGTAACATAATATTTAATATCATATTTTATGATCCAGAGTATCGTGCTTATTGCTTATTATTATATTTTGGTTCATATTTTCTAATTACTAATGGAACAGACGTGTGTTAATTTGCATAGTTTTTGAAAAAAAAATTTTTAAACTCAAAATTTGGGCAAAAAAGGTAAAAAACGGTTTAAAGTGTGATTTTTTAAACTTTAAGATTATTTACTATTGTTTTTAGAATGCATTGCTTATATTTGTTTTTGATCAAAAACTGAAAACTAGATGATTTTATGTCTTGTTACCAAAAAAAAATATTTTAATTAAATTATTTTTTCCTTGCTTGAGTATTTACGTAGTCTTATTTTGATAGTAATAATCGAATATGGATTAAGGTATACCCGGAATAAATTATTTTTTCTTAAATCCAGCTTATTTAAATACAAAAGAAACTTTGGCTAGAAAACTTTGTGATTGAAAGTGGCGAGAAATTTTTAATTTTTAACTTCACTATATATTTAAAAGTGTGTACTACGTATAATAGACTTTTCAATTCAATAAATTGTCTGAACAAGGCATTTGTTGTATTATGTAAAGAAAATTCGAAATATATTAGCAAAAATGTAAAACATTGTTGTTTTTTTTTAATTTAAATGTAATACAAAGACTTCTGATTCAGGTAAAATTATACATTCCAAAAATTATCTTTTTTGAATGTTATAATAATTCTTTTTTTCTCGAATTTAAAAACGATGACTATTTCCTTAAAGTATTTTGATAATTACAAAACAGTCACCAAGTTTTAACAATTTCACTATAAGTTAAGTTTTTCAAATAAAAAAAAATGATAAAAGTGTGACATCACCTCAACATCACACATAACATAAGTGTTTTTTTCTTCGAGGTGAGTTTGAAAACGTCAACAAAAATTCCAATGTTTGCATTTTTAAACATTTTTAAAAGGAAAACAAATTTCATACAAGAGAATTTGTCACACTACATCGTTGGATACTTTCACTATTTTGGATGCATAACAGCGGTATTGGCCAATACCGAGGAATTCGTAAGGGGTTTGTGTTTCACAACACTTTGTTGGAAGTTCATTTGGGTAAAAGATATTTTATCGTTTCAGGAACAACACCATCGGTATTCTCAATCCAGAAAATCACCTTCATGCAGTACATTTGCTGCTTCAGCTTCCACTTCAGCTGGTCACAGCAATACAAATCCAACATGATTTTTTTTTGACAATCTGCGTAAGGATGCCGCCGACAAACACTTCATGCCACAAGGTGAAGGTGGATTCTTTGAGTTAATTTCGTCGCCTCATATGTTATTTGAAGTTGCTATGTACGTGGCTATCTCTGGGGTAATTCCAGGCAGTAGCACTTGGGCTTACATCGTCATTTGGGTAATTGCCAATCAGGTAAAGTTGCAGGGAAATCATCGCTTGAGTTTCTCTTTTTAACTTTGTTTGTATCTTTTACAGACTGAAAACGATGTGCTTACGCACAAATGGTACAGAGAGAATTTAAAGATAATGTTTATAGGAAAATACAAACATTGGAACTTACTTGGACGTGTTCTTACAAGTTTTTTTTTTATTTTTACTGAAAAGTGTGAATGCAACGTTCTTACTCACTCTTCAAGGATTCTAGGAAGGTATAAACCATTCCTGTAGGTACATTATTGTACCAAGGACATGACCAAATGAGTTCCAATATTTGTATTTTCCTATCAAAAATGTTTAAAAATGCAAACATTAGAACTCATTTGGTCGTGTCCTTGGTACAATAAAGTACCTACAGGAATGGTTTATACCTTCCTGGAATCCTTGAAGTGTGAGTAAGAAAGTTGCATTCACACATTTTAGTTACAATCAAAAAACTTATAAGAACACGTCCAAGTGAGCACCGCATCGAATTGTTGTTGGATTTCAAATTTCAAAATGGACGTAATGTCAAAATTACAAATACAACAATGTAAACAAATGGGTGTTGGAGGGTAAAACGTACGAAAGATTCCGGTCTTTATATGGGGTGTCTATGTATATAAGTTTCAATCAAAAACACTCCATTACCAAGCCCGGAATCTCAGACTGACATTTCGGTTTGCCTACAAGCTAGAAAGCACTAAATGTGAGAGAGTGTGCGTGAAATGATGCAAAAAACCAAACACATTCTCACATTTAGTGTTTCGGCCCATCAAAACGCTTCATTATAGTAATCAGCCCCATCTAAATGCTTCATTTTGAATGTTTCATGGCCTCGTTCAATAACTAAACAATCCTAACCAACAGAATCTGAAGTGCTGACATGGTCTTAAATTGGAAGATTTGTATAGCTTTTTAATTTCCATCCAAATAAATGTTGTAAATGTATATTAAATAAAATAAAATTGACCAAATACATATTATTTAATGATTTATTAGTTTATTATTATTTATTTTGTTTACTTAAATAATTTGCGAACCCAACATGCGCTGCAACCGGTTAAGTATAGTTATTGCAAATGGACAAAAGTGTAACTCAATACTTTGTAAAACAACAAAACCGACAATTTTTTCAGGTGTAGTTTGTTTAGAGCATTTTCTTGGCGACGTTAGAAGTTCAGGTGGAAACAATAGGCGGATGCCTCCGTATTTTTTTGTACAGACAATGCTACGAGAAGCATACTTGTGAAGTTCCATTGCCAACTTTAGCTAGTTCAGATTCCTCAATTAGATTAGTATTTTCATCATTTAAGAAGTTCGGTAGTTGCAAGACCAAATTTTAGTTTTGTTTGTTGCAGAAATATTCCTGAAAATTTCTTTTTAAGGGACTATGTTAGAGTTGGAATTCTGTTTGTAGTTAGATTTTGGAATACAAATTTGAGGGAACCATGTTTTAAAAATAAGCTGCTTTGTGTAAAGCATCTTTAAGGAATAGAAATAGGCAATATGGTTACACACAATACCAACTAAATGCTGCTATTAATGCTAATTTTGTTTCTAAAAACTTGATGAAGGTTAGCTGAAGCGGAAATTTCTTTAATGAACATACCTAAAATATTATTGGCTTTCTCAAAAATATTTTTCTATACTAACCTCTGCTTTATATCTGAAAACTATTGTTTATATATATTTTCTTCTATGTTCTGCATTTATAAAATGTAATATATGGAAGTATTTATAATAAAAACAAAAACATGTACGTAAAACTCATTTATTTTTTTCATTATTAGCAGCACTTTTACTAAACATACCCTTCAAACAATAATAAGTAAACTTGAACTTTGGTAACTTAACATTTTTAAGGAATGAATGAAAATTATATTTTGAGTTAAACTGTGGGAATTCACTAAAAAAAAATTCTGTACGTCAAGAATCAACATTCATGTCGATTACTTGATCTATTGAATGAGTTGTGCATGAATTCAGAACGATTTTAAGACGTTTTCATTTTGTGATATATGTCAAAATTTGTTTTTTATTTGCTCTGCATTTATTCAACAGGTTCGCTATAATCGTTCTGATTACTTTTTTAAAACATTGGTGTTCCTTTGATGCATAGTTTTTTTTACATGTATGTTTCCATCAATAAAGAATGTTATGGATAAGGTATTTTTCGATTATAACTATTTTTTTAAATATAATATTTATTAATCAAAATGGAATTCAAAAATAGTTGCAAGCTTTAATCATTAAAAACAAACTATAAATACATTTGGATTAATTAAATTGATACAGATTTTAATTATTTGCAAAAAAAATATTTGTGCCGTTCATTAACGAAAATTTATTAGAATTCAATACAAAAATTGCGCTCGCACCCTTAACTTGATGGTTCTTCGAACGCATCTTTGATACAAAAATCCGAGGTTAATTTTGAAATTTGAAGAATTTCGTAATGATTTTTGTAAATTAGTGAATTAATTATATTAAACTGATGGTGAACATGCTTTTTTGAAGACAAAAATGTTCATTGGTTCGCTATCAACAAAATGACTGCAAAATTAAAGCTTAAAACTGACTTCTTCATCGAAAAAAAGGTAAAAAGAAAAACCTGAAAAAAACTTATTAACCCCTCCATTTTGTTTTTGCTGTGCAAAATGCCGCTAGCCCACGGCATCGTTTTTTTTTGTTTGTGCTCACATCTATTCATGGATTAATTGTCAAAATTACAAATACAACAATGTAAACAAACGGGTTTTGGAGAGTGAAACGTACGAAAGATTTCGGTCTTGGTAATGGAGTGTTTTTGGTTTCAATTACTGTTTTATCTTTTTCTTTGGCACTTCCCAATAAACCGTCGCTAAGAAAAGAACAATATTTTGTCTCGTGTTTTTTTTTTAAAAAGAGTTTGTATACAAATATCTGTATTTGGATTATCCTTACATTTGCTTGCGTTTTTTTTTGTGTGTTGTCATGGGGAGATATTGATATGTATTGAACTATGTAGTCAATCAATCAAAAAACTTATAAGAACACGTCCAAGTGAGCACCGCATCGAATTGTTGTTGGATTTCAAATTTCAAAATGGACGTAATGTCAAAATTACAAATACAACAATGTAAACAAATGGGTGTTGGAGGGTAAAACGTACGAAAGATTCCGGTCTTTATATGGGGTGTCTATGTATATAAGTTTCAATCAAAAACACTCCATTACCAAGCCCGGAATCTCAGACTGACATTTCGGTTTGCCTACAAGCTAGAAAGCACTAAATGTGAGAGAGTGTGCGTGAAATGATGCAAAAAACCAAACACATTCTCACATTTAGTGTTTCGGCCCATCAAAACGCTTCATTATAGTAATCAGCCCCATCTAAATGCTTCATTTTGAATGTTTCATGGCCTCGTTCAATAACTAAACAATCCTAACCAACAGAATCTGAAGTGCTGACATGGTCTTAAATTGGAAGATTTGTATAGCTTTTTAATTTCCATCCAAATAAATGTTGTAAATGTATATTAAATAAAATAAAATTGACCAAATACATATTATTTAATGATTTATTAGTTTATTATTATTTATTTTGTTTACTTAAATAATTTGCGAACGCAACATGCGCTGCAACCGGTTAAGTATAGTTATTGCAAATGGACAAAAGTGTAACTCAATACTTTGTAAAACAACAAAACAGACAATTTTTTCAGGTGTAGTTTGTTTAGAGCATTTTCTTGGCGACGTTAGAAGTTCAGGTGGAAACAATAGGCGGATGCCTCCGTATTTTTTTGTACAGACAATGCTACGAGAAGCATACTTGTGAAGTTCCATTGCCAACTTTAGCTAGTTCAGATTCCTCAATTAGATTAGTATTTTCATCATTTAAGAAGTTCGGTAGTTGCAAGACCAAATTTTAGTTTTGTTTGTTGCAGAAATATTCCTGAAAATTTCTTTTTAAGGGACTATGTTAGAGTTGGAATTCTGTTTGTAGTTAGATTTTGGAATACAAATTTGAGGGAACCATGTTTTAAAAATAAGCTGCTTTGTGTAAAGCATCTTTAAGGAATAGAAATAGGCAATATGGTTACACACAATACCAACTAAATGCTGCTATTAATGCTAATTTTGTTTCTAAAAACTTGATGAAGGTTAGCTGAAGCGGAAATTTCTTTAATGAACATACCTAAAATATTATTGGCTTTCTCAAAAATATTTTTCTATACTAACCTCTGCTTTATATCTGAAAACTATTGTTTATATATATTTTCTTCTATGTTCTGCATTTATAAAATGTAATATATGGAAGTATTTATAATAAAAACAAAAACATGTACGTAAAACTCATTTATTTTTTTCATTATTAGCAGCACTTTTACTAAACATACCCTTCAAACAATAATAAGTAAACTTGAACTTTGGTAACTTAACATTTTTAAGGAATGAATGAAAATTATATTTTGAGTTAAACTGTGGGAATTCACTAAAAAAAATTCTGTACGTCAAGAATCAACATTCATGTCGATTACTTGATCTATTGAATGAGTTGTGCATGAATTCAGAACGATTTTAAGACGTTTTCATTTTGTGATATATGTCAAAATTTGTTTTTTATTTGCTCTGCATTTATTCAACAGGTTCGCTATAATCGTTGTGATTACTTTTTTAAAACATTGGTGTTCCTTTGATGCATAGTTTTTTTTACATGTATGTTTCCATCAATAAAGAATGTTATGGATAAGGTATTTTTCGATTATAACTATTTTTTTAAATATAATATTTATTAATCAAAATGGAATTCAAAAATAGTTGCAAGCTTTAATCATTAAAAACAAACTATAAATACATTTGGATTAATTAAATTGATACAGATTTTAATTATTTGCAAAAAAAATATTTGTGCCGTTCATTAACGAAAATTTATTAGAATTCAATACAAAAATTGCGCTCGCACCCTTAACTTGATGGTTCTTCGAACGCATCTTTGATACAAAAATCCGAGGTTAATTTTGAAATTTGAAGAATTTCGTAATGATTTTTGTAAATTAGTGAATTAATTATATTAAACTGATGGTGAACATGCTTTTTTGAAGACAAAAATGTTCATTGGTTCGCTATCAACAAAATGACTGCAAAATTAAAGCTTAAAACTGACTTCTTCATCGAAAAAAAGGTAAAAAGAAAAACCTGAAAAAAACTTATTAACCCCTTCATTTTTTTTTTCTGTGCAAAATGCCGCTAGCCCACGGCATCGTTTTTTTTTGTTTGTGCTCACATCTATTCATGGATTAATTGTCAAAATTACAAATACAACAATGTAAACAAACGGGTTTTGGAGAGTGAAACGTACGAAAGATTTCGGTCTTGGTAATGGAGTGTTTTTGGTTTCAATTACTGTTTTATCTTTTTCTTTGGCACTTCCCAATAAACCGTCGCTAGGTTAGGTTAGGTTAGGTTGCAAGGGGTGTGCACAGCATGAAGCTGTTGCGTACACGGGGGCCTATTGGTCCATTGTGATCCCCTGTAAAAGTAAAAATTTAGCATCGATGCTCCTCAAATCTGTCGATTAGCGTAGACTGGCTCGTTAACGAACCAACCTGTGCTATCTATAAATTTCCTCATGCTTGCCATTGAAACCTGTGCTAGATCATCCAGTTCTCCAACAAACCTGTTTCCGAAATGACGGAGTCGGCTGGTTTGGAGATTCGGACAGTCGCAGAGCAGGTGTTTAATGGTTTCCATTTCCTCCTCATCCTGACAGCTCCTACAAAAATCGGGTGCAAATGCACCTATTCTGTTAGCCATTGTGCCAATGGCGCAATGACCTGTTAGTACACCTGTCAAGATTTTAATATTCTTTTTACTCAGCGATAGAATATACCGAGTTTCCTTTTCATTTGTGTTAGGCCATAAACTTCTAGAGATTACACAATCATCCCTGGATTTCCAGGAGATGTTGATTTTCTCTTTTAGCTTAAGGTCTATCTTCCTCTTGAGTACCCCAATCGGGACGAGGGGTCCCCCAACTGAGTGGTCGCTACTACTTATGTCTGCTTCTGACCCTTTCCTGGCTAGTTCATCTACTATATCATTCCCTTCTATATTGCTATGTCCGGGAACCCAGCAGAGCTTTACCTGGTTAGTGTGGCAGATTTTGTTTAATTTCTTCCTACAGTTTAAAACTGCTTTTGATCTTATGGTCTCACTGGCTAAGGCTTTGATAGCAGCCTGGCTGTCCACGAAAAAAGTAATCTCCGAAGAGCTTAGATTTTCTTGGTGTGCCAATTCAGCTGCTTTTGCAATGGCAAAGATCTCGGCCTGAAAGACACTACAGTCAGCCGGGAGTGTATATGACGCTCTGATGTTCAGAGATTGGCAAAACACTCCAGCACCTGTTCCTGATTCCATTTTTGAACCATCAGTGTAGAAAGGGATACCCTGTTTACTTATAAGTGAATTAGGATCCCAACCCTGTCTTTCTGGTATTAAAATAGAAAATTTCCTGTCGAAATCCAGTAAAGGGGGGATGTAATCGGTGGTCTCTCTCAGTCCTGGAATCGTGTCATATCTTTGTAAGATTGACCCGTGGCCATAAGTGCTGTGCCTCCAAAAGCTCAGTTCTCTTAAACGAATTGCAGTTTTGGCTGCCGTGCACTTTATGAACTCATCCAGAGCCGGGAGGTCCAAGATCATTTCCAATCCAGCTTGTGGTGTGGATCTTTGAGCCCCTGTTATTCCTACACAGGCTAGTCTCTGTACCTTATTCAGGTTCTTGAGATAGCTTGATTTTTCCACCGCTTTCCACCATACAATAGATCCATAGGTAAGAATGGGTCTGACTATCGCTGTGTACATCCATTGGATGACTTGCGGTCGCATACCCCAACGTACACCGAAGGTCTTTTTGCATGTGTAGAATGCACATAGTGCTTTTTTCATTCTTTCCTCCGTATTACGCTTCCATGTAAGCTTGGAGTCAAGGATTACTCCTAGAAATTTAGCTTCCTTAGAAGGTTTTAGAGGAATGCCATTTAGTTTGGGAGGGTTGAAGCCCTCCAGTTTCCTTTTCTTCGTGAACAAAACTAGCTCTGTCTTGGTGGGGTTGACCCCGAGACCGTTCTTAGTTGCCCAAGAAGATAAATCCTTTAATGCATTTTCCATAATGTTTTCGATGATGGTAAGAAACTTGCCTGATACCAAAACCACTATGTCATCTGCATATGCTACTATTTTAATGCCCTGATCTTTGAACTTTGTGAGAATTTTGTTGACTACGAGGATCCAGAGCAGGGGTGAGATGACTCCTCCCTGTGGTGTGCCTCTAGTAACTGTTTTCTCAATAGTACTAACTCCTATTTGAGAGTTGATAATTCTGCCATTTAACATGGTGAAGATCCAATCGACAATGACAGATTCAACCCCAACTTCAACTAAGGCAGTCTTGATCGATTCCGTTTTAACGTTATTAAACGCACCCTCGATATCAAGAAATGCTGCCAGGGTATATTCTTTCTGTTCAAGACTTTTCTCAATATGTGAAACTACTTCATGCAAAGCAGTCTCCACTGATTTACCTTTAAGGTAAGCGTGTTGGTAGTTGCACAAGTTGTTTTCGTTGAGAAGTTCTCGAACATGTAGATCAATTATCCTCTCTAGTGTCTTAAGGAGAAACGAAGAGAGACTTATTGGTCTATAATCCTGAGCGGTCGAGTGAGTCGGTTTCCCTGCTTTTGGGATAAAGACTACCTTAACCTTTTTCCAGCTATTAGGGACGTATCTAAGTTTGATACAACTTATGAAGATTACCCTAAGCCACGGAGTTATTACTTTGAGAGCATTTTGGAGAAGAGCTGGAAAAATCTCGTCTGGTCCCGCTGATTTATAGGGTTTGAACGAGTTTATTGCCCAAATAATCTTCTGCTCAGTAATAACCTGATTTAGTTCTAACTTTGATTCCGTGTGAGTAAAATCCAGCGTGTTCGATTGCAAGCAATCCGAACTTTCTGGGTTTTTACAACCGGGGAAATGAGTTTCCATGAAGAGTTCAAGCGTTTCCAGGCTCGAGTTCGACCATGATCCATCAGGGTGTTTAATGTACCCCGGGATCGTGGGATTAAGGGCCAGGGTTCTACGGAGCCTTGCCGCCTCGCTTGTTTTTTCAATGGATTCACAATGTTTAGCCCACGAATCCTTTTTGGCCTTCCTTAACTCTTTGGTGTAAGTGTTAAGTGCGGCTCTATAAGACTTTAAGTCCTCGTCTAATTTACTCAGTTTAGCTTTATTGAAAAGTTTTCTAACCTCTGTTCTACGTTTCTTCAGTACCCCATTCCACCAGGGTGGGTTAGTGGGGTTATTAGAACGAGATAAAGGGCAGTGTTTTTCAAAAGACATTCTCATTTTGCTAGACAAGTTTTGGACAACAGTGTCAATGGTTGAAGTACTTAGACTTGTATTGTCCTCTGGTGGATCAATACAGTCTTTCAGCCATTTTTCGTACTCTGTCCAATTCGTTCTAGTTGGGTTCCTGTAAGGTTTCTTTTCAGTAAAGTTCCTGTCTATAGAGAAGAGTATCCTAAAGTGATCCGAAAAAGATTCTTTAGGTGAGACTCTCCAGTCTTCAACTGAAATTTTACTATTATTGCTAATAAGGGTCAAATCTATGATTTCCTCCCTGTTTTTGTTTCGAAAAGTAGGGTGATTGCCCCTATTACATATCGATAAATTAGAACAGAGAATATATTCAAAAATTGACTCACCCCTTTTGTTGATATCCTTTGAGCCCCATTGAGTGTGGTGAGCGTTGGCATCACATCCTACCACCAAAGGTGTGCCGCTTGCTGTGGCATGGACCACAAGATCACGGACAGTTTTTGATGGTGGGCTCTCCTCCTCATACGGCATGTACGTCGACGCTAGAATGAAGTTTCCTTCATTTGATTCGACGCTGATTGCCGTGTTGTCCTTGTTGCTGTACCTAGATAGGAAGAAAGCGTTAATTGATTTTTTCACTAGGATGCAACTTCTAATATTACTTACATCTGACGTGGAGTGGAAAAGGTTGTAGTGCTTTGACCTCAACCCACGGATTCGGTTTTTGCCTAACCATGGTTCCTGGATCAAGGCCACATCCACGTTCTCGTGAGACATGTAGAGCGTAAGGTCGTACGTTGCTGCTTTAGCGTGGTGCAGGTTTATTTGCACCACTTGCAGCTTTTGACTCCCCTTTGCCTTCATGCCTCTTAACCTTTACGGTTCCGAGACCATACCTCAACACGTCTTTTTTACCTTTGAGCAGAAGGTCAGATTTCTTGTCTGCCACAAACAAGAGGTCCTTCCCTTCGCCTCCATGACTCTTTCTTGAGTGTTGGAGCTTCCATTCTAAAATGGGAAGCTCTTTGTTCTGTTTCGCCAGCAACTTTATAATGGCTGCGTCCTCATGTTCTGCAGGAGGGGGGATCCATATGCTAAACTGCTGGCGGAGTGGTAGAGCTGCGGCGGGTAGAATCTCAAGGGAGGAACCTTCCCATAGTTCGCCAATGTTGGCGATTGTACGGTTCAGAAACTCCCGTGATTTCTGGTCACCGCAGCAGACCACTTTAACTCCTCGCCGCCATCCGGCACCATCAAAGACATAGTCTTCCGAACTATCGTTCTCCGATGCCTCCATCATGGCTTTGAGGATCTCGTTTTCCACAAGGAGCCAGTTTTTTGCCGAGATTTTCCCATCTGGGTCGTCACGGCTTATTATGGCAATTTGTAGGTCAATCGGGGTGGTGTCGAAGCTGCTGGTTTTCTGTTTTTTAGCACCATCTTGCTTGACCGCCTCCTCCGATCTTTGTCTCTTGGACGTTCCTGGCTTCGTTCCAGAAGAGGTGCTTGCCGGTGCTTGGTCTTTCCTAGCGTTGGCTTGCTGTTTCTTACTGGAAGTCGCCTGAACTTTACCTTTGTCGTTCCGAGCGGTCGAGTTATTGCCAGCCTGTTCACGATTTGCCTTTTTAGGGACAGACCTAGATTTGGCAGCATCTACTCCTTTGCTCTCCGACTCTTTGGTATTCACTTCCTTCGCTATTTCCCTGGGTGCAGTGACAGTCTCTGCCAGCTGCCGCTCAAAGTTCCTAACTAGCTTCTTATGCTTTTTTAAGAGAGCCTTGTCTCTCGAACTGAGCGTCGCAGGGTCTTTCAACTCGGTCATTTTCACGAATCTTTTGGAGGATCTGTAGTTGCTGCGTTGCCTCGTAGCTTTGAGGGGTGCAGCAGACTTCAGCATAGTCTCTTCTTGACTCGGTTCCATCAGTAGCTCGTCCTCGGTTTGACTGCCTATGGAAGGAGGTCTGTCCGAGGTCTCCGTACCTTTGATAGTTAGACCATCTAAGTCGGGGAGGAGATCCACTGAGAGAATGACCGGTTGTCTTTTTAGCTCTCGTTTTCCTTTCTCCAAGTTTACATTTGTCACTGGCGACTTAGCTTCTTGCGAAGCCAAGCCCTCGCCGGCAGCCGTGACTTCTGCCGACACTTGAACGTATATCCCCGTTCGATTTACTTCATTTTGTAAACTTTTGTCCATATTTATTAGATAAGCATCTCTGCTTTTTGTGGTTTTCTTAGTTGTCTTACTCCGCAGCTGGATTGCTGAAGAGTTAGACGTAAGCCCCCTCGCCACAACAAGGCGAAAACCGTGAGGGGGAAAAAAACCGTCGCTAAGAAAAGAACAATATTTTGTCTCGTGTTTTTTTTTTAAAAAGAGTTTGTATACAAATATCTGTATTTGGATTATCCTTACATTTGCTTGCGTTTTTTTTTTTGTGTGTTGTCATGGGGAGATATTGATATGTATTGAACTATGTAGGTTTTGTTTTTGTTGCATTTGATTTCAAATTTATAAAATCTAAAATAATTCAAATTTCTTTTCACAATGAATACACTGTTGTCATATTTTGAATATTGTACATAGTTGTGTGGATGTGCATATTTAAAGATTGGCAACAGATTTTTGTTGGTTTTTTATCATTTATTTGGAAAGAAACAATACTTTAGGTAGGGAAATTCAATTTTGAGTCAGTTATGTTATGTAGGGAGGTAGGTACAATTTTTGTTACTCGAAAGCAAAAACACTCCATTACCAAGACCGGAATCTCAGACTGACATTTCGGTTTGCCTACAAGCTACTGAGGACTAAATGTGAGAAAGTGTGCGTAAAATGATGCAAAAAACCAAACACATTCTCACATTTAGTCCTCAGGCCCATCAAAATG
This sequence comes from Eupeodes latifasciatus, assembly GCA_920104205.1. Classification (NCBI taxonomy): domain Eukaryota; kingdom Metazoa; phylum Arthropoda; class Insecta; order Diptera; family Syrphidae; genus Eupeodes; species Eupeodes latifasciatus. The sequence continues at coordinate 101,727,315 of OV049926.1, read as the reverse complement.
CTTCATTATAGTAATCAGCCCCATCTAAATGCTTCATTTTGAATGTTTCATGACCTCGTTCAAAAACTAAACAATCCTAACCAACAAAATCTGAAGTGCTGACATGGTCTTAAATTGGAAGATTTGTATAGCTTTTTAATTTCAATCCAAATAAATGTTGTTAATGTATATTAAATAAAATAAAATTGACCAAATACATATTTAGTGATTTATTAGTTCTGTATTTTGTTTACTTAAATTATTTGCGAACGCAACATGCGCTGCAACTGGTTAAGTATAATTGGAAATGGACAAAAGTGTAACTCAATACTTTGTAAAACAAGAAAGCAGACAATTTTTTCAGCTGTTGTTTGCTTAGAGCATTTTTTGGGCGACGTTAGAAGTTTTTTTTACGAGAAGCATACTTGTGAAGTTCCATTGCCAAATTTAGCTAGTTCAGATTCCTCAATTAGATTAGTATTTTCATCATTTAAGCAGTTCGGTAGTTGCAAGACCAAATTTTAGTTTTGTTTGTTGCAGAAATATTCCTGAAAATTTCTTTTTAAGGGACTATGTTAGAGTTAGCATTTTGTTTGTAGTTAGATTTTGGAATACAAATTTGAGGGAACCATGTTTTAAAAATAAGTTGCTTTGTGTAAAGCATCTTTAAGGAATAGAAATAGGCAATATGTTTACACATAATACCAACTAAATGAGTGCAATAAATAGATTTAAGTAACTTTTTTTATTCCAGTAGGGGGAAACCGAACACCCAATAGAAAAAAACCGGTATACGCGCCAAAATCCATACTTCTTGACTAAATAATGTTATCTTCTATGTTTACGCATAAAATTACGAATTTTGTAGCGTATGAAAATTTCTAGACATTTTACAATCTGAAAAATTAATTATGCTATGAAATAATTGGCTGCTATTAATGCTAATTTTTTTTTTCTAAAAAGTTGATTAAGGTTAGCCGAAGCGGAAATTTCTTTAATGAACATACCTAAAATATTATTGGCTTTCTCAAAAATATTTTTCTATATTAACCTCTGCTTTATATCTGAAAACTATTGTTTATGTATATTTTCTTCTATGTTCTGCATTTATAAAATGTAATCTATGGAAGTATTTATTATATTAACAAAAACAAAAACATGAACGTAAAACTCATTCATTTTTTCATTATTAGCAACACTTACTAAACACACCCTTCAAACAATAATAAGTAAATTCGAAGTTTGTTAACTAAACATTTTTAAGGAATGAATGAAAATTATATTTTTCGTTAAACTGTGGTTATTCACTAAAAAAAAACTTCTGTACGTCAACAATAAACATTAATGTCGATTACTTGATCTATTGAATGAGTTGTGCATGAATTCAGAACGATTTTAAGACGTTTTCATTTTGTGATATATGTCAAAATTTTCATTTTATTTGCTCTGCATTTATTCAACAGGTTCGCTATAATCGTTCTAATTATTTTTTTTAAAACATTGGTGTTCCTTGGATGCATATTTTTTTTGATAGCAAATACATGTATGTTTCCATCAATAAAGAATGTTATGGATAAGGTATTTTTCGATTATAACTATTTTTTTAAATATAATATTTATTAATCAAAATGGAATTCAAAAATAGTTGCAAGCTTAAATCATTAAAAACAAACTATAAATACATTTGGATTGATTAAATTGATACAGATTTTAATTACTTGCAAAAAAAATATTTGGGCCGTTCATTAACGAAAATTTATTAGAATTCAATACAAAAATTGCGCTTGCACCCTTAACTTGATGGTTCTTCGAACGCATCTTTGATACAAAAATCCGAGGTTTATTATGAAATTTAATTAAAAAAAAAAATTAATTTCGTAGTGATTACTGTAAATTAGTGAATTAATTATAATAAACTGATGTTGAACATGCTTTTTTCAAGACAAAAAGGTACATTGGTTCACTATCCACAAAATGCCTGCAAAATTAAAGCTTAAAACTGACTTCTTCATCGAAAAAAAGTAAAAAGAAAAACCTGAAAAAAACTTATTAACCCCTCCATTTTGTTTTTGCTGTGCAAAATGCCGCTAGACCATGGCATCGTTTTTTTTTGTTTGTGCTCACATCTATTCATGGATTAACTGTCAAAATTACAAATACAACAATGTAAACAAACGGGTTTTGGAGAGTGAAACGTACGAAAGATTCCGTTCTTGGTAATGGAGTGTTTTTGCTCGAAAGTTGGATATGTATGTAGGTGTAGGTATAGCTTCATTTTTATCATAGGTTATTCGTATTTGGTATTCTATTGTAAGCATAGTTATAAAGTATTATAGGTATGTATATAGAAAAAACTGTAGGTCGATTTTTTTTTTAAAACTTAAGAAATGTTATCAACAGTATCTTGTATTAAATAAATTAAATTTGAAGACAATAGTTTCAACTGTCCTCGAAATATTCGAAGCAAAAAAAAAACTTTCCAATCGTTAGTTAATTTTTGTTTTGTTGAAAAAGGGTGTCAATAAGATCTTTTTTTAAATTTTACCTAATGTAAGAAACAATTAGTTTGAAGCCAGTATCTTCATTTTGGCCAAGATATTCGAGTCGAAGTCAATTTAATTTTTGCAAAAATTGATACATGTGTCGAAAACGTTATTCTTAGGTATTTGTATTTAGACATTCTGTACCGATAAAAATAACTTATTATTGGAAGTTAATAATTTTAACTAAAATAATAATAAGAATAATAATGCGACCCAAACTGATAACTTTAAATCCCGTCTGTCGATTTGTCTTTCTTAAACCTTTTACAAAATATTCATAACAATATTTTGTGTAAGATAAATAATTTGAAGTCAGTATTTTTCTTTGTTCTTCAATACCTAAGTCAAAAACCATTTATAATTCATTTGTTGTTGTTTCTGTAGGTTTTCGTGTTTTTTTTTAAAGTTAAATTTTTCAAAAAGATTAACTAAAAATTATCAACAATATTTCGCATATGATGAAATACCTAATTTGATTTCAAAATCTTTTTTAGGTTAACGAGATTTTTAGTCGAAAGCCAATTTTTACCAATTTTGCGTTTTAATTTTTACAAAAAAATTGAATGTTGTTTTTTATAAAAATGTTACTGAATGTCAAAAACAATACATTAAATTCTTTAAAATCAATAAATCAATTTTTACCAACTTTAAGATGTTTTTTAGGTTTTTTATTAAAAAAAACTGTCAATTCGATTTTTATCAAAATTATAACAGATGTCGAAAATGTTTTTATATTAAATTAATAGATATGAAAAGTTTATTATGTGTTTCAATTTGCCATTAGTTTGACGAAAGTGTCACTTTTGATGTTTTTGGGACATTTATATTCTTGAAATTCGTGTTTAAATCTTAGTTCTAAAGCTTCCAAAGCAAATTCACTTCAAAAAGTAGATTTCTTTCATTTTTAAGATATTAAAAGATTTTCTATTTAATAGGAAATCCATTTTGAAAGAAAAAACACTTTAAGAATGTCTTACAATATTTATTTGCTTCAAATCGCTTTTTGGTAAATATCGTTAGGTAAATTACTAAAGAATCTTTAGATAAAGTCTTTAATTATGCAACTTAACTTAAGAGGTGTGAAATTCATTACGGCAATACTATAAGTTTTGAACTCAAGGGAATTTTTAAGAAAATGAAAACAAATATCTTCCAGGTGGGTGTCATCACCCCTACAACCCCCCTGGATCCGCCATTGACTTTTATTTGTCTTCTTTTCAAATATACTTACATACCTGTATTGATAGCGTATTCTTTTCATTTCAATAATAATAATTCCTACTTTCATTTGACGTAATATACATATGTACATATGTAGATGCATATGTATATGTATACCTAAGAAAAACAAAAACATTGTACCTATTTTCTTTTTGTTTTGAAAATAGGTATTTCAGCGTATTTTTGTTGTATCCATTGGCAATCGGCTAACCGGCAACAGTTACAAAATTTAAATTTGAATTGATATTTGGCTTATTGGTATTTGTCTTTTTGGTATTTGTCTTTATTATTGCTTTATACATACAATACATAAATAAATAAACAAAAAAATGTCTCTTTATTGTCTCCCTCCAACCATAGCTACTTTTGTTTACATTCTTCTCTGTTTTGTATTGTCAAATTGTCTCTAAATTTCCCCAATTAAAATTCTGCACAAACTTTGCAGATTTAGTTCATTGACGTTAGCCCAGACGTCGCTTCGTTCGTTCCTCTTCATGATAGTACTATCTTTGTATATATAATCTATAGTACTCTTATGGAACACGAATTTTTAGTTCATTGACGACAGACAGGCGGCGCTCGAAGTACTGAAAATTTGTTGTGCAGATTTTAGAAATTAAAACAAAAAAGAGTTGAGGAAAAGAGGGTTTTATTATTTTCTCTCTTGTTAGAAATGAAGAGAGTAAGTGAGGCAATAAAATAATACAGTTGCTTATGTTTTTTTTTTGTGTGTTGTCATGGAGATATTCCTATGTATTGAACTATGTAGGTTTTGTTTTTGTTGCATTTGATTTCAAATTTTCAAATTTATAAAATCTAAAATAATTCAAATTTCTTTTCACAATAAATACCTACACTGTTGTCATATTTTGAATATTGTACATAATTGTGTGGATGTGCATATTTAAAAATTGGCAACAGATTTTTGTAGTTTTTTTTTGCATTTTTTGGAAAGAAATAATACGGTAGGTAGAGAAATTCAATTTTGAGTCAGATATGTATGTAGGGAGGTAGGTACAATTTTTGTTACTCGTAAGTTCTTGGATATGTATTAAGGTACAAATTTGAAAACACTAATTAGATAGTGTTTACAAATTTGTACCTATGCACATGTAGGTATAGGTATAGCTTCATTTTTATCATAGGTTATTCGTATTTGGTATTCTATTGTAAGCATAGTTATAAAGTATATTATAGGTACATAGGTATATAGAAAAACTGTTTGTCGACTTTTTCTAAAAATTAATTAATTAAATAAATTAAATTTGAAGACAATAGTTTCAACTGTCCTCGAAATATTCGAAGCAAAAAAAAAAAACTTACCAATCGTTAGTTAATTTTTGTTTTGTTGAAAAAAGGTGTCAATTAGATCTTTTTTTAAACTTTACCTAATGTAAGAAACAATTAGTTTGAAGCCAGTATCCTCATTTTGGCCAAGATATTCGAGTCGAAGTCAATTTAATTTTTCAAAATTTGATCCATGTGTCGAAAACGTTATTCTTATTTGCATTAAGACATTCTGGACCGATAAAAATAACTTATTATTGGAAGTTAATAATTTTAACTAAAATAATAATAAGAATAATAATGCGACCCAAACTGATAACTTTAAATCCCGTCTGTCGATTTGTCTTTCTTAAACCTTTTACAAAATATTCATAACAATATTTTGTGTAAGATAAATAATTTGAAAGCAATATTTTTCTTTGTTCTTCAATGAAATAGTTTGATTTCAAAATCTTTTTCAGGTTAACGAGATTTTTAGTCGAAAGCCAATTTTTATACCAATTTTGCGTTTAAATTTTTACAAAAAAATTGAATGTTGTTTTTTTTATAAAAATGTTACTGAATGTCAAAAACAATATAGGTATAAAAATGTATTGCAGTAACCTATCTTCTTCTTAAAATGTATTAACCTAACCTATGACAATCACACTTAGTATGGCCTCATCACATCTCGGCACAATTCAAACATATGTACGTACAAAAAAGTACAGCTCATCCATAAAAATATTTGAGATTTTCTTTCAGCATAAATTTATATTACAGTTCTAAAGCCGATCAAAGTATTTTTTTCAACTTCTTTTCTCTTCAAAGTCCGTAAATTGTTCGGTAACCGGTGCCACGATCCTATTTAATTCTTTAAAAGATATTTGAGTCGAAAATCAATTTTTACCAACTTTTAGATGTATTTTTAGGTTGTTATATTAAAAAAACTGTCAATTCAATTTTTATCAAAATTATACAGATGTCGAAAACGTTTTTATATTAAATTAACAGATATGAAAAGTTTATTAGGTGTTTCAATTTGCCACTAGTTTGACGAAAGTGTCACTTTTGCTGTTTTTGTTTTTTCGTGTTTAAATCTTAGTTCTAGAGCTTCCAAAGCAAATTCACTTCAAAAAGTAGATTTCTTTCATTTTTAAGATATTAAAAGATTTTGTATTTAATAGGAAATCCATTTTGAAAGAAAAAACACTTTAAGGATGTCTTACAATATTTATTTGCTTTAAATCGCTTTTTGGTAAATATCGTTAAATTACTAAAAAATCTTTAGATAAAGTCTTTAATTATGCAACTTAACTTAAGAGGTGTGAAATCCATTACGGCAATACTATAAGTTTTGAACTCAAGGGAATTTCTAAGAAAATGAAAAAAAAATAGCTTCCAGGGGGGTGTCATCACCTCTAAACAACCCCCCTGGATCCGCCATTGACTTGTATTTGTCTTCTTTTCAAATATACTTACATACCTGTATTGATAGCGTATTCTTTTCATTTCAATAATAATAATTCCTACTTTCATTTGACCTAATATACATATGCAGATTCATATACATATACCTAAGAAAAACAAAACATTGTACCTATTTTCTTTTTGTTTTGAAAATGGGTATTTCAACGTATTTTTGTTGTATTCATTGGCAATCGGCTAACCGGCAACAGTTACAAAATTTAAATTTGAATTGGTATTTGGCTTATTGGTATTTGTCTTTATCATTGCTTTATACATAAATAAATAAACAAAAAAATGTCTCTTTATTGTCCCCTCCAACCATAACTACTTTTGTTTACATTCTTCTCTGTTTTGTATTGTCAAATTGTCTCTTAATTTCCCCAATTAAAATTCTGCACAAACTTTGCAGATTTAGTTCATTGACGTTAGCCCAGACGTCACTTCGTTCGTTCCTCTTCATGATATTACTATTCCACTTCATATACAAAGGTACTATTCCACTTCATATACAAAGATAGTACTATTCCACTTCATATACAAAGCTAATACATCAATATGGGACACGAAAGTGAATTCAAATGGACGATAGGTATACCCACGGTTGCCACCTCTGGAAAAAAAAGTTTGTGTCCAAATTTGAAAATAAACATGACCACTTGTAGGTAAAAATTACCAACATAATTCAAGTCCGAAAAATTTGTAAACACAGATTAATGAATTCATCACATTTTATTTAACATATTTTCCATATTACGCAGATGAGATTTATTTTTTAATTACGTACAAATAAACTCACAAAATCCCTCACAAACTTAATTAAATTAGATAAACTTAAATAAAGATGACGCAATATAAAAACAAAGCGTTTTAACATGAGATCACAGTATATAAGTTCTAACAATAATTTTATTAAAAGTAGTAAGGTTCGATTTTGAGAATTTTTACGGCTTGTGTTCTCTCTGTTCCCTAAGTCCAATTCAGATCAAGAGTTTATATTTTTAATAAAGTTATTATTTACACAAAGTTGTTTAAATGAGTTTAACCGTTGTTTCTGTTTAGCCAAGTGAGTATGTTAAAAGAACGTTTTCATTACTCAAATTGTCAAACATATTTTTTTCGTTTCCGAAAATTATGACCAAATGGAATTAAAAATTAAATTTGGTCACAAATGACCAATGTGGTAACCGTGAGTTGGGTACACCAAGCGAGCAACGAAAGTAGAAATAAAAGATATCTGTCAAAAGAATGCACAGACTTAAAAATCCGAAAAGTCTTTGTGTAATAATGCGCGCATCACCGAATGACTCTTCAAACCAAAATAGCCGATTAATGCACATTAAATACATGTGCTGTGTAATACCGGACTATATTGTATTTTGATTTTATTATTCTTAGACCCCGTACCCACTGAGAAATTAAGTTGCCAGTAACTTAAGTCGTTCCAAATTATTGGCTACTGCAACTAACAGCTACGTTTTCTAGTAGTTGTTGAGTTTGGATTTCTTTACTTTGTTTTACTTCAGAAAATTTTCAAACCACATATATCCATTAAATTAAAAGAAAACGAAAATATTTGTATTAAAAAAGAAATACTTATATTAAAGAATAAATAATCACATCGGTTACATAACCCGATGGAAATCAAATGCCAGTTTTGACATTTTTATCATTCAAATCAATCAACAGATTCTGTAATCGGCATTTATTGTTGTAAAACGGAAATCCTTTATAAAAATAATATATACATTATCAACATAGTTCTCAATTCGTTCTCACCTAGCAATGAAATTAGCTTTGCATTTCTTTTCATCATTTTTGAACTATGCGACTGAGAATTCTTGAGAAATGGAATCATAAAAGTTCTGTTCTCAGATTTCTGACAACAGAAGTAAAAAATTGCTCATTTTTTTCTCAGAAAACGGCGGAAAGCTCTTAGATCTTAGAAATATAAACTGCCCAATCAGTAATGGATTGAATTGTCAAACCGAACACACCTTATTTGACATTTCTATATTTGACAGTCAATGGCGTGCGGCTACCGGCTTGGAATTGTTTTTTTTTTTTGTTTTTGAACGGTTATTAAAATTAAAATAAACCAATAATTGTCCTGAGTTCCTTCTTTTTAAAATGGAAAAACTACAAATAGCATTGTCAGAATTAAAACTTAATTGTAAATGCATCTCTCCCGAAATTCAAGAAATCGAGTGCTTGAGCATAAAGATAGCAAAATCTATAGAAACATATCAAGCAAGTATTGTTGAGATACAGAATAAGACTCAGGAGATTGCAATTTTAATGCAAGAAGATTTAATAAGAAAAATTAAAGGCCAAGAAAACGAATTTCATCTTACTATGGATAAATTAGAAAACTTATACAGTGAATATGAAGAACTATCGGGATTTGGTATGTGGCCCGAAAAGATATCTGTTTCAGAACTATTATTTTTTTTTTCAGATGAATACAAATTTGGATTCTTCACGAATTTTGATTTCGAAAACGAAATAAAAGTGTTTGGAATAACTGCTGACACTCAATTCATAGAACCAGCTGTTGTTCAAATTAAAGTAGATATACAATTTTTTTTAATTTTTCTACATCTAACTTTGTTTATTTGGTTACAGATCTTATTTTCGGAAGACAAATTCGTTGTTTTAAATTACAATTTTATTGAAAATAGTTTTGATTTACAGAGATTTGAACCAAAGCACAATCGTTTCGACAATATCCGAATATTTCTTTTGGATTCTAGAGATATTGGAGGATTTTTGTATAGTGTAAGAAATATGTTCAGATCCAGGGATTTGTTTAATTAAAAAGTTTTACCAATATATCCAATCATTTTTTAGTTGGCACAGGCAGGAACTTACATTATTATTTAATTTTTATAAAGGCGCAAATTAGGAAAGTCTGCCTTTCTGTTTGGGGATAAGGCTATTGATTATAAGTAGGATTAGATCGAGAGCGGATGGCGACTTTTTGGCGTGAAAGAAAAGAAGTAGATAGTCTTGGTAAATGTAATAACAAAAACATTCGTCTGCCGGCACGTAGTAACCGCCACTCGCTGTATTCATATATATGGTTTCGACAGGCATGTAAATGGCCGCATTGGTCCTGCAGAAGTCACCGCCAAAAACGCGTTTTATTTTGAGTTTTTAGACTTTTGGGAAACCACTATAAATGTGTTTCATTGGTGAGTACGAATATGTACGTGACAGATGTGTTAATGGCCGCATTCTCTAGATCCTTTTTTAATAATTTTTCCAGTTTCCTCAAAAACTAAAATATTTAGTGTTATAAATTTACTGGGTCTCTTTTTTCTTGTTCTTAAGTGCCAGCCAATTTTAAAAAACCTTGTTTATACTTATTTAAATGTAGGATTATATTATCATATTGAAAATTATACAAACGATTTTTCAATCATTTGTGCACGATTTGGAGGAAAACGACGTGGCAGGTTTTATATTGTATTTTATATTTCTCCAAATCATTAGGTAGCTACAATTATTGAAAATATGGAAGGTGAAAAGTTTTGACAGACCATAAGTATTAAGTGATGTGTCTTAACACTCTATTCTAATTAAATTAGATAAAAATCAACGATTTTTTGTATTCAATGATTCTTTATTTGAATCAAGCTTATTATCTATTTTACAGCAGTTTCATCTTAATTAAAGACATTGATGTGGACGATGGACAAAATTTGAATTCTTGGCAAAAATTATTAACGGCATCTATCTATCTACATATCTTTAAACTTAAAACGAAGTGAATTACCGTGTTCCACATTTCAATTTTTATGTGATTGATTGATTGTGTGATTTCAAGTGACTTGAATTCGACAAGATGAAATCTTTAAAAAACAGTGTTAGTTTCAATTAAAGAAAATACACCTTAACTTTTTTATGTAACACACTTGTATTTGAGTAAATGAACAAAGCATTTTAAAAGATTTTTCAGCACGCCAACTGTCTTTTTCATATCATTTGGCGTACAACAATGTGGTGTGTTACATAAATTTGTTCAGTGGTATGTCCTTTTTTGAACAATTTAGTCAGTTTATATTTCTAAGATCACTGAGCAATCAAATTAGCTTTGCATTTCTTTATATTCTTTTTGAATTGTTCGATAGAGCATTCTTTAGAAATTTTCTCTATCAGATTAACAGAGCAGGAGAATGATGTATGTATATAAATAACCTCACCTAGTTATCAAATTAGCTTTTCATGTGAATTTCTTTTCTTCTATTTTGAATTCTTGAGAAATCGAATCAATATATTGTAATGTGTATACACTCTATCTCTTTCAAAAATAAAAAATAAGGGGCAACATCTAGTGGTAGTAATAGGAGAACTCGCTTCTTTAAGCATCGAGAAACCTCTAGTGGCTAATAGGAGAACTCGCTTCTTAAGCATCGAGAAACATCTAGTGGCTTAGAGGGGAACTCATTCAGCGCATACAAGAACCTCGAAAGGGGTAAGCATCTAGTGATAAAGTGGAGAACTTCGTTAAGCATCGAGAACAACCTCGTAGATTCTCGAACCGATTGGAGGTATATAAATAGGCGCTTGGAAGCGAAGCGGTTCATTATGGATTGTGAATTGCTGTAAAGTAAAGACTGTGTTTGAAAAGTAAAGACTGTGTTTGAAACGTAATAATTGAGTGCTCAATAAATAAGTTTATATCGATTTAAATAAAGAAAATTTGTGTTTTTTATTTACGAAGTGTGAATAAGTTTTAATTATCGGACCAAGCCGAATATTACATTGGTGTCAGAATAAGGGATTAAAACTTATTGAGAATAAAAACAGTGATTGAACTATTTTGTGTAAAGTAGTGAAGTTAAAAAAATAAAAATGAGTAAAGTTTTAAAAGACAACTGTCCCTGAGTTAAAGGCTGAACTAAGCAAACGTGGCTTAAGTGGGACAGGCGTAAAAACCGAACTCGTTAAACGGCTGCAGGAATATCTGGAGCAGCAAAATGAAGACCCAGATACGTTTGCTTTCGAATTAGAAGCAAAAGTGGAAGAGGTAAATGCAAATGTTGCTTTATCTAACATGGTGTCAGTTCAGCTCCAGCATATTGTACATTGTTCAAACAATTTAAAAAGGTAACCAGTTGTACTTTTTCTATCTCTTTCATCGTTTCCTCCCCAATCAGAATCCACATAACCACTCAAAATATCAGTATAACTACATTGGGTATAGGTTAATTTCAAATCTATAGATCCTTTCAGATACCGTAATACCCTTTTCAAGCATTGCCAAAGCTCTTTATTATTTTTATTTAAATATCTACTTAATATATTAACAGCTGTACTTAGGTCAGGTCGTGTGCATATCATTATATACATCAAACATCCAACAAGATTTCTACAAGGAGCATCATAAGATTCTTCTAAATTTAGAGCTTTATATAATCTAACCTATTTTCGAGTGGAGTACTAACAGCGTTGCAATCCTGCATATTAAATTTATTTAAAACTGTTTTTATGTATGAACTTTGGTCTAGTGTTAAAATTTCCTTATTTCTTCGAATTCTTATTCCCAAAAAAAGTTTAATTTCTTTCAAATCGACCATTTGAAATTTATGCATCAAATACTTTTTAAAACTTTCCATTGTTTCACTATTGGCTGTCACAATCACAAGGTCGTCTACATATAGTACTACATATATATTTTTTGAAAAATGTCCCCTGTCTAGAATGTATATACATCGATCTACTAACGAATTTTTAAAACCTTTTTCTTTTAGAGCTTCTTCAAACATTTCAAACCAACACCTTGCTGATTGTTTTAAACCATATAATGATTTATTTAACCTTCACACTTGATTACTTGTGCTTGCAACTCCCTCAGGAACTTTCATATATATTTCCTCTTTTAAAATACCATTAAGGAAGGCTGTCTTTACATCCATATGATGTACCAGTAAGTTAAATTGATTTGAAAATGCTAGAATAAATCTAAGGCTTGAAATTCTTGCAACAGGTGCGAATGTTTCGTTATAATCTAGTAAATATTCTTGACTAAAACCGCGGGCAACAAGACGGGCTTTGTATTTTAAAGGAAATCCGTTTTCATCATTTTTAATTGTAAATACCCACTTACAATCAATAATGTTTTTATTTTCAGGCTTAGATACTAGGGTCCATGCAGGGCCGCACAAAGCATATGTGCAAGATGTGCAAATGCACAGGGCGCAGAATTCTGGGGGCGCATTGCCAGGAGCAAGAAAATGTAATCTGATCTTGCAAACAAATATGTACCTACTACTACATATTTGCCATTCTTTAACCACAAACATTCTTAAAATAATCTCAAAAAAACATCCATCACAACTGTCCTAAGTTATCTCTTGCGCACTAACTAACATCACTTTCATTGTTGCATTCAATGAAAATTTAACTCAAGATATCGCAGAACTAAAAATTCTACCTACCTCATTTCCAAATATTTCACCCTGTTCGTACAAGAGAAAAAAAGAAAAAAATCTCAACACAAAAAAATTCCATGCAAGAGAAAAGAAGAAAAAATCTCAACACAAAAAAGTTCCATGCCACCTCATATGTGCAAGATATATTTTATATATATATATATATTTTTTGTATCACGCACCGTACCTGAATGTGAGTTCTCATCTACAAAGAAAACAACAGCAAAAATATATGGAGTGTCTTTGATTTGTAGTAGAAGCAGAAGGTAGCAGAGCAACCTACCTGCGCTCTTTTTTCTGAGGCATTTTTTTGTTGTTTTTTTTTTGTAGATGAGAACTCACATTCAGGTACGGTGCGTGATACAAAACCTGCACGTACTAGCCCATACGATTCGATATGAATAAGTATTTTACTTCGTCATACTCTCTATCATAGAGGAAATATATTATCTAGAGTCCCGACTGGTACCCGTCTTGCCTGAAACACCCTCAAATTTTGTTTGAGGTAACTCTCTTAAAAGCCCGTAACAACTACATAGAATCTGCATTTTCCCATTAGAAATGCACGGGACAACTAACACATGCTTATGCTAATGGGCAAAATTCGCTCAATTTAGTTTGTAGGCCGAAAGAGAGCAAACCCATTAAGTCGCGACTCTAGATAATATATTTCCTCTATGCTCTCTATGTTAATTTTGGGACTCGGTGTGCATAAAATATATCTTGCACATATGAGGTGGCATGGAACTTTTTTGTGTTGAGATTTTTTCTCTTGTATGAACAAGGTGATATATTTGGAAATTAGGTAGGTAGGTGTCTTTGCTACAAATAATGGTGAATGGATGTGCAAGTTTTCTTTTTTGCACACTGAGTATCGAAACTAACATGGGAGATATTTAAAAAAAAACTTATTTATACGGAATCATATGGATCAGAGCGTGCAGGTTTTCTTATTGCACTTGCACACTGTGTAAGAGTTAAGTGCCTGATTACAGGAGATGAAATTTTTAATAGAATGGAAAAGGAGCATAGAGCTTAAAAATTAAAGAGGGATGATTCTATTTGGAGTCGAATTGTTCTTGCGCAGGCAGTTTGTTTTTTTTTGTTTGAAAGTTAATGACTATTGTAACGGCTACTTTTAATGTATATCTAGTCTGGTGCAGAATGCAGATTGTTTCAATTGTTTTTTCGCTTTGTTGGTTAATTAATATTAAATAAATAGCTACCAGTTTTTAATAGAAGTGACGTATTTTGAAGACAAGACAAGCCAAAGTTATGATAATGGTTCGAATATGAATATGAAAGGAAAAGAAGCGGGTGTTCAGAATCGAATTCGAACCCTGGAACCAAGAGCATTTTTGGTTCCATGTTGCCCGCATTCCTTAAATTTAGTGGTTAATGATGCTGCTCGGTTCTCATTTTATGCAGTTAAAATTTTCGATACAATTCAATGTTTGTTTAACTTTTTTTCAATTCAAGAAATATATGAAGCCCTATAGAATTAAGAAATCTAGAGGCAAAAAACATTACAGAATCGTTAGGAAATAAAATTTTTGATTTTACATTTATTTGCTGCCTGCTAATTTGGTTTGATATTTTAGAAAATATAAATTAAACTAGTAAATATTTGCAAAGTTCGTCCGTTAATCTGTCAACTGGCATAACAGTTTTAGAAAATACAAAAAACAGTTTGATTTTAATGCGTTCCGATGAAAAATTTAATGAGTAGGTATGTCCAATTAACCGAGCGTATTGCTAGTTCCCTAGAAATACCAAATATGTTTCTTGTAGCTTCATCATTGCGATCTCAACGGAGAAAAATACTTTATGCTGATGAATGTCCTGAAACTATATTAGCCGAAACAAAGATTCAAAGTTGAATTTTTTTTTCAAATACTTGAAAGGTTTGATACGTATAGTATCAATTTTACATTTTTGAGTAACATAAGCGAATGTTTAAAAAATAAAAATGTACGTGCTTCATGCCTTAATTTGCAGAATGTTTTAACATAAAGTAGTTTTAAATATTTAGATGGAGAAGAATTGTTTCAAGAGTTAACCGTAATATCCCAGCTTGCTACGCCACAAAGCTCAAGTTTAGATATGTTAAATTTTATTTTTAGTTCAAACCTTGAAGATTTTGCTCCGAATTTAGTAACTGCTCTCCAAATCCTTAATACAATCCCGGTCACGGTAGCTTCAGGAGAACGTAGTTTTTCTAAACTTAAAATTATTAGGAATTATCTTAGGACAACCATGACTCAAGAGAGATTGGTAGGTTTATCTATAATGTCCATTGAAAAGAAATTATTAAATTCTTTAGACTTTGATGATCTCATTTCTGAATTTGCAAAATGTAAGGCCAGAAAAGTAAGTTTCCAAGTTTAAAAGTTTCCCCTCTGCTCATTTCTTCGCTGCGTTTTAGTTTAATGGTTTAGGCCTCCTGGGGATACCTCAATAAAAAAAAACGCATTGAAAGTCTACCTCCTGGGTAATCTGGGAAAGGCTTATGCTTGTGTATCAGTTTATGTGTAAAAAAAATATAAAAAAGGGGCGCTTTCTACAAATCTTGCACAGGGCGCAAGTTTGGCTTGGGCCGGCCCTGGGTTCATGCATTGTTAACTAGAAGAGAATTAAGCTCTTCTTTAATAGCATCATCCCATTTGGATCTGTCTTCCCTATTTTGAATATCACTATAGGAAGTAGGAATCGTACATACTATAGATTGAGCACTCAATATATAATCATCATACAAAATAGGCCGCTTTTTGGTTCTATCACTTTTTCTGAAATCAATAGTAGTTTCTATTTTTGAGGGACTACCATCAAGTAAACACTCAGTTTCCAAAAAATCATTAGATTTATTAATTAATTCATTATCTAATTTGTTTATTTTATGAGGGATTACCTCTTCTGTGTATTTTGGCATTTCTCGTTTGTTTTCATATTCAATAGACTCTACTGATTTTGACTCAAATAATTTTAAGACAGATGCATCAGTTTTCTTATTGGAGTTTTCAAAGTTAATTCCTTTTATTTTAAGTACAGGTCTAGATTCTAAGAAATGTGTCTCATCGACAATTACATCTCTTACCATTACAAACTTTTCAGTATCCACATTTAAAACTTTATAACCATTTGGCCCATATCCAACCAAAATGGCTTTCCAAGACTTCTCTTCAAATTTAGTAGTTCTGGTTTTATTATGCACATAGACTGTAGCACCAAAAACTTTCAGATATTTTATTTGAGGCTTTCTACTATGCCACAATTCATATGGTGTTTTGTCTTGTTTTAAGGCTTTTGTTGGAGACAGATTTATTAAATAAGTTGCAGTTAAGACTGCTTCACCCCATAGTAAAGCTGGTAAACTAGCACCATGCAACATGGAACGAGCCTTTTCAGTTATTGTTCTAACCATTCTCTCTGATACACCATTTAATTGAGGGGTTCGTGGAACCGTTAAATGATAGCTAATGCCTTTTTCTACACAGTATTCTTTCATTTCATGAGATAAATACTCGCCCCCATTATCACAATAAAGATTTGCAACTTTCAGATTAAAATGTGCTTCACTTTTTGCTACAAAATCTTTAAAAACGGAAAACACATCTGACTTATAGGATATTAAATAAGTTACACAGTAATGTGTATTTTCATCCAAAAACAATACAAAATAATTTTTATTATCAATTGTTGCAGGATTTATTGGGCCACATACATCTGAATGTACAATAAACAAAGGTCTCTGAATGTAATTTTTATTTTTTTTATTTTCAAAGGGTAATCTACTTTGTTTACCATTTATGCATGCTTCACATAGACTGTCATTTGGAGATATATTCTCTATCTGATTTATATGATTTACCATGCTTTTCTTTATAATAAATAAATTTAGATTTTCCTATATGGCCCAAACGCTGATGCCACAATTGATAATTTTCCTTTTGTGTACTAAATGCTTTTTTATCATTTATTTGAAAATCAATGCTAAATAAATTATTAAAACTCTTACCCTCAATAATCATTTTACCACCTTTATTTATTATTACTCCGTGTTCATTGAAGATAATTGTCATTCCAGCTTGTTGCATTTTTCGCACAGACAGCAAATTGTATGGGACATCAGGGCAGTAAAGCACGTCCTCAATTATACCCTCTACACCAATATTACTAGTAACACTGAGATTGCCTTTCTTAGTAGCAGATATGTATGCACCATTTTTGGCAATATATATTTTGATTGGCGGCTTCAAATCCATGAACTCTTTAGTGTATTCCTCCTTGTATATTATATGGTCTGATGCTCCAGAGTCCAAGAGGAATGACAAATTTGATCCATTTGTCAAGATATTGACACCAGCCATAAATGCGAAACTTGAAGATTCATTATTTGCAGTCGAAGGCTCATTAGACTGAGCTGTGTGGACGATTTTTTTTTTATAATTATTATTTTTGTTTAAGTTTCCCCTTTTATAATAAAAGCAGTCGTTTATTGTGTGTCCTTTTCTACCACAGTGGTAACACTTTATGTTATTGTTATTTGTTTTTTTGTTTGGTTTATATTTTTGTTTCGAACCGTGATTGAAATTTGTATTAAATTTAAAGTTTGAAGTACCGAGATTAGGTTTATTTTTAAAGGTCGAAGTTCGAGTTTCTACGTGAAGAACTTTTAAACTTGTATCACGATTCTCGGCAGCCAATTTAACTTCGTGGTCAAGCAACCGCGTTTTAACAAAAGCTAGTGTTAAATTGTCTTCCGCTAATGTTTCAATCGCGGTTACTATTCCATCGTACGAAGAAGGGAGTGTAATAAAAAGATGAGAAATCTTGTCCGCTTCTTGTAGTTTAGCACCCGCAGCTGACAACTCGGCAAATAACTCGTCAATTATTAAAAAATGTTTCGAGAGGGGGGTGTCACCTTGAAGTTTGAAAGTTAAAAGTTTCTTACGAAGCGCCAATTGAGTGGCGAGACTTTTTCTCTCATACACTTTGTCAAGACTTCTAAAAACATTTTTCGCGGTATACTCTTGTTTAGCAAAATTTAAAAAAGAATCGGACAAGTAGGTACTCCACGATTGTGCCTTTCGCAATACGCTCAGCCCTTTTCCACTCATCATTTATAACTTTCGGAGTTTCGTAGTCTATGACTTTAATAACGTCGAGTTCACTGAGTAAAGCACGCATTCTTATCTTCCATACACTGTATTTTTCACCGTCAAAAATTTTGATATTCTTTTTCTTTTCCATAATGATAAATTATTGATAGACAAACACTTTTCGGATCAGCGACAATAATTTTTTTTTATTTTTTTTTTTGCTCTAACAGAACACAAAAAAAGTTGCACACGGATGTGTGTTGTTGTAGATACTTTTCTGTTTTCTCTTTTTCTTCTTTGTTTGTTATATGTATATAGGCAGATCGCAGATGTCTGGACGAATTTGATTCAAGTAAAAAAAACGAAATACGAGAGTGAGACACAAATAGTTTTATGTTTAGGCGTACACACACAAATGCATAATCAAGAACCGTTAGCCTTAGCAGACAAGCACAATATGAACGAGAAAAAAAAAGAACAAAAATAATGCGCACTTCAAAAAAATTAAATTGAGTTCTTCAAAAAACATTGAATTGAAATTTCTTTAATCCGAGAACAAATATTTATAGAACAGCGAATTACTGGGCCCATAACCTATTGGATCAATTTAAAATAAAACAAACAATTTTAACAAAGAAACACTTCACAAATTTATTCCTTTTAAAAAAACGAAACAGACTAACTACACAGTTGGTTTTTGATACAATAGAAAAGGGTTGTGTTCAGCAATAACTTAAAAGATATTGAGGTGGCTGTATTCAGCTACAATTCAACACAGATTACCACGAAGAAGAACCACATGCCAACACTGTGGAAATAGAAGTAATTCAACCGTTCAAAGCAACACCAACAACGTTGCTTCCGAAGTTGTTTCCCACCCGGGAAACGAATAAGAACCATGTTGCGAGGCAAGAGGAGGTTAGGAGGTTAGGAGGTGGGTGAAGTGGAAGGGTAGGATAAGGATGAGGTAGGAAAAAGTCATAGGAAGAGTTTGGAAAGGGTAGGTTGGAATGTCAAGCTCCGGGGGACGCGGCCTGCTTGCGTTGCACGGCGTCAGCTCGTCGGACGGGGGGGGGGGATCTTGCCCCCGAAACTCAACCTCGCCTGCAGACAAAAACATATATCAGGCCAAGGAAAAAGGAAAGGGAAGGAAACATAAACGGACGGACTATGGCACATCAGGGCACTGCGGATGTTGTTGCAGTGAGGCCATTACCCACCCTACCTTTAGGTATCCGCGGCCAGTTTTGGATACCCCCAAATTGTTGGTCGATGGTCGGCTTCAGGTCATCTGATTTACATGTCTGCTCTGCTACCCTCGACACCCCTGAAACGAAACTTAAAGTCTCATTGTTTCCCTGGGCGAAACAAGAAAAAACTTTTTTCCTCTTTTACCGGCGTTTTGTCGGAAGTTTTATTTCACATATTAAAAATAATAATGTTTTAAAGGTTTAATTAAGCTTAACAAAAAAAATTTAACGAACAAAAGATTTTTAACAACAAAACAATATAACAATAAATCCAGAAAAAAAAGAAACAAAGAAAATGGTGACAAAAAAAATCTCAGTCAGTATAGGTATATATTTAGGATTACCCTTTGCGGTATCTTTTTTTTCTGCAACGATCGACGGAGCCCTAATTTCCTACCCCTAAAGAGCTCTCAGGAGGTATCTCTTAGGACCCTATAAAATAAAACTTATGGACCGAACACGCAACTTACACTAACAGTTTTCTTTTCGCACCTCACAATCAAAAATAATTAAGAAAACGAAATAATTAACTAAACCACAAAAAAAAACAACTTCCACGCCTTAAATCAAAAATAAATGACAAATTAAATTAGAAAAGAAATTGCAAAAAAAACTTAAATATAGGACAATCACAAACACAAGTAGGTCGAAGGGGTATGTATAGTTATATACGTATACACTATATACACGTTCAAGCGAATCAATTAGTGATCGCTTTTTCCACCGCTATCTTGCTTAACTATTCACTTTTATCTTTTCTAAACCACCTCCTTGTTGGAATACCAGGAATTTTTAAACTAATTTTTCTTTTGGTTAGATTTAAATGTTCTCTCTTTTAAATTCCTTTCTTCTTTGTTCTCTAATTTTTTTTTTTTTTTTAAATTCCTTTTTTCCTTCAATTTTTTTATTTTTAACTTTCAATTTTCAAATTTCTTTTAATTTCAATTTTTGTTCTTTAGTTTTTTTTTTTCAATTTAAATTTGCTGGCGGCGGCCCAGCTTTCCGCAAATTCATTCGGGCCGCCGATAATCAAACTAGTATAAAAAAAAAAAATAACAATAATTATCTTACTATACTCAAATTCACCGGACTCACCAACTTTTATTTGTTATTTAATACTTTCTTCCTTCTTTCAGAGTTGTTGGCTCCAATTATAATTACTTGGTTTTCACTACTCTTAATTCTCTAGGCACTGTTCTTTCCTATAAGGAATTATTATTTATATTTGTTTTTTCATTTATTTATTTTTTTATTTTAAAACAAATTAATTTTAAGAAGAATAATCACTATACCAGAAATCTTTGTTTGCTGGTCCAATCGTTTCTCGAATTTTCAAATATTTGAATTACAATCACTCTATCTTAATCACCCACTTTGTACTCCACTGTATGGTAGCTGGTCAAATGATGGAGTGCTGAAATTATCATCCCACCCACACCGGCAAAACTATATTCGGATGTTGTATTCTATCTCTAACAGGAACACATCATCCGATCCACCTATCCACACAGTGTATGCCTACACCCACATCATCAAAACCAAAATAGTGGGAGGCCATACAGGTGTTAGTACACCTCCAACGAAATAGGGGTATTATTATTTTATTACCAAGGTGTGTTCGAAGGTCAAAAATGGGGGAGACCTGTGAAACAGAACCACATGAGACCAGAACACTACAAACATCACAACACTTAATTACAAATCTACAACAAAACATATAACCTATGACAAATAACAAATAATAACATGCACATATGGTCGTTCACGAAGTCTGAATACGAACATAAGACAAATCTACGATCACAAGATTTCAGGTCACACGCAACTTAACTTATCTGACACCCTACTCGGAGTAGGACACAAAACCCAACTCCATTGAACACACCTATTCCTTTTGAACACACCTATTACTTTACATCCGTGTAGAGTTTGGAGAACTGTCAGCCAACGACAACATTCTCATCAAAAGTCAAAACACGACGGCGCTTCCCACTGGTAAGTTTATATTTATTTTCCCTTTTTTTTCGATTATTATTTTTATTTCATATTTTGTTTATGTTATTTCTTTTTTCAGAAATTTTCAGGCGTCCGCAACAAAATTTGTTGCTTATTGAGATATATTCTCAATAAGCAGCAAAAACAGAAATTTTCGGCCGCCTGAGAAAGGAATACAAGCGAAGGCTATAACGGGACGCTCAATGGACGCGGAGGTAAGTTTATAAATTTCTATTTGTTTTATTTTATACTAATTATTTATTCCTTTTCTTTTCAGATATCTTGTCTGATAAAGTAAAGGCCCAACTATAATAGGCATAAGCAAACATAAGCTTATGTCAAAAACCCAACGAAAATTCACTTAAGTTTGTGAAATTACTGCGGGTAGCCATAGTGCAATTTTGCTCACTTATCTACATGTCAAAATAATATTCGCAGCTCTATATGAAGATAAAAAATCCTTCGTACGTATTACCCTCCAAAACCCATTTGTTTACATTGTTGTATTTGTAATGTGAAAGAATTCAAAGAAAAAAATTGACGTGTTTTCACGCATACATAGAAATAACTAATGAGTTTTTTGGGGAAATTTCATAAATTAGAAGAGAAATAACACGCACACTATGAATAAGTTTATGAGGCTGATTTCCGCTTATGATAAACATTCTGAGAGAAATTATCTGCAGTGGAGTTGGCCTGTGTGTATTTGATCCAAACTGTCAGATTTACTTATGTGGCGAGCGACTGGGATCGCTCTTGCTTAAGTTTGCTTAAGTTAACGAAACTGAGAAAAATTGAACGAAACGGAGCTAGACTCCATTATGGTCACTCGTATTAGATTCTTTGTATTCGTACGTTTACTTATGCGCGCATATGCTAGCTTATGTCTATTATAGTTGGGCCTTAACTGTGGGGAAAAACCCACGTTAAAAGCCGGGCAATGCATTTGGTGCAACGCTTAAGTTAAGGTAAGTCTTTCATAAGTAATTCAAAATGATTATGCCTCATACAATTTTTTTTTTCCAGCTGTACCTCTAGAGGGCAATGACCTGGACCTTTTAACTCCCGACCTATCTCAACATTGATGATATTGGCTGCATTCAATCTCGTGTTGGATAGGGTATCTGGGATAGGTGGATTTTTAGATACCTTGTTGAACTAGTTGGATAGCAGTGTTGAGATAGCTGTCAAAAAAAAAATAAAAACAACTTTCAGCTGTTCACAATAAGCAGAGAAACATTTAAACTTTGAAGTCAAAATAGTTGTAAGGTGAAACATTTAATGGATAATTCAACTGATTCGTCCGACGGTGATGAATTGATAGGTGCGTATCAGTATAATAAATAAGAGATAACCTTAATTTGTAATCTATGTTAAATTTCCTCTTAGATAAATTGGAATTCTATACGTTTAATAATTTTCTTGCGAAATCTCCGGTTTTAAACGATTTACGTTTAACAGAAAACTATTCTAACAGAAAAGAGGACTATTACAAAGTGACAATTTATAAAAATACCTTCTAAAATTCGGAGGCCAATAGCTTCTTCATCGTCTATTGTGTACAGAACATCCTCACATACAGCTTCAACTAACATTGTGTAACTTTTTGGTTTACCAACAAATATAAAAAGCTGATATCAATTTTCGAGTTTCTTGAAATTCAACCAGGGGTTGAATCAGCAGATCTGTCAGATGACTACATACCCCAGACATTTTTGGATACCTTTGGATTCCTTTTTTGACATCTCAGCTGGTTTTGATGAGCTGTTATTTTACACGTAAAACACTAACAAAGAGGTATCCGGATACCCGATCTGTCTGAGATTGATAGCAGCCATTAGGTGCGATTTGTTTTTAATAATGGGTGATTTTTTTGAGGTTAGGATTTTCATGCATTAGTATTTGACAGATCACGCGGGATTTCAGACATGGTGTCAAAGAGAAAGATGCTCAGTATGCTTTGACATTTCATCATGAATAGACTTACTAACGAGCAACGCTTGCAAATCATTGAATTTTATTACCAAAATCAGTGTTCGGTTCGAAATGTGTTTCGCGCTTTTTTATCGACAAATTTTGTTCAGCGATGAGGCTCATTTCTGGTTGAATGGCTACGTAAATAAGCAAAATTGCCGCATTTGGAGTGAAGAGCAACCAGAAGCCGTTCAAGAACTGCCCATGCATCCCGAAAAATGCACTGTTTGGTGTGGTTTGTACGCTGGTGGAATCATTGGACCGTATTTTTTCAAAGATGCTGTTGGACGCAACGTTACGGTGAATGGCGATCGCTATCGTTCAATGCTAACAAACTTTTTGTTGCCAAAAATGGAAGAACTGAACTTGGTTGACATGTGGTTTCAACAAGATGGCGCTACATGCCACACAGCTCGCGATTCTATGGCCATTTTGAGGGAAAACTTCGGAGAACAATTCATCTCAAGGAATGGACCGGTAAGTTGGCCACCAAGATCATGCGATTTGACGCCTTTAGACTTTTTTTTGGGGGGCTACCTCAAGTCTAAAGTCTACACAAATAAGCCAGCAACTATTCCAGCTTTGGAATACAACATTTCCGAAGAAATTCGGGCTATTCCGGCCGAAATGCTCGAAAAAGTTACCCAAAATTGGACTTTCCGAATGGACCACCTAAGACGCAGCCGCGTTCAACATTTAAATGAAATTATCATCAAAAAGTAAATGTCATGGACCAATATAACGTTTCAAATAGAGAATCGATGAGATTTTGCAAATTGTATGCGTTTTTTTTTTAAAAAAAGTTCTCAAGCTCTTAAAAAATCACTCGATATAAATGGTGATTAATCAATTCGTCATGTGAAATTAACATATATATATATACATAAATATCTATACATCTAACCATCAACATTTATTTTCCAGGTTTTTTTTTCCGAGACTACCGGGAGGTACCACTTTAGTGATGCGGAGACGAGTAAGAACCAAGCTTGTGTATTACCTGCCAAGCAAAAAGGTGAATACGAAAACTATATTTATGTTGTAGTACCCACTAATTTGTCTGTATTTTTTCAGAATTCGGAAAATGAAACCAGACAGCCAAAATTCTACTATCCCGTCATCTCTATCCGCCACCACTACTAATTTCTACATCAAAGTACCCGTATACAATTCAAGTATTATTGGTGAGTGATCTTTTTATAGAATTATTTTGAGTGATTAGATTATAGTTAAACAAATTGATAAATTAATAAATAAGTAAATAAATAAATAAATAAATAAATAGAAGATAAATTAATAAAATTAGCAATTTAGTGAATATCACAGATCGTAGTTTTTAATCATTGCGGATGCAATAACGAATAAATAAATAAATAGTAACTAAGTTAATATACTCAGTAAATTTAGTATCACAGGTTTTAAAAGATCAGTTACTTAAACTAAATTTAAAAAAAAAATAATAAATATCACAGATAAAAAATTTAAAGCTATCAGTCTTAATAGGATTAATAAGGTTAGTAAAAATATCACAGATGGGATGGTTAAACCATTTTATCACAGGTAAAAAAAAACTATCAGTCTTAGTACAATTAATAATGTTAGTAAAAATATCACAGGTGGAATGGTTTAACCATTTTATCACAGAAGCTTGATAAAATAAGTTAAGATATATAAATAAATCAATAAATAAGAACATTTAACATTAAGTAACATTTAAAACTTAAAGCATGCAATAAATATAATAAATATATATACATAAAATATCCATGTTTATTAATCATTTCCAGGTAGTTGTGTGTTTTGATAGAGGGTGTTTCGGTTTTTTCTTTTTTTTCGAACTGTTGCTGAATAGATATAATAAGTGATACTCACGGATAGTTTAATAAATTAACTAATAACAAACAGAAGCGATACGAATAGCAACAATGATAATTATGAAAAACGATTTGTATTTAAAACAATCAAACAAACGCGTTTTTGAAGCAATCTGCTTATTGTTTTAAATCTTTTGCGTGATTATATTCCAAGTCTTTTTCCGGTCAAATTTTCTAATTCATACATTTGGTTTCCAATTCGTTTAACTACGCGGCATTTAACGTACTTTGGTGAGAGTTTCGCTGATAAACCTTTCGATGAATCGCTCAACACAAAATTTTTTCTATACACCTCTTGCCCGGGTGAAAATTGCACGTTTTTAGTACGGAGATTATAAATTCTTGAGGATTTATCGTTGGCCTTAATTATGTTTTCGCGGATTTGATTTCGTATGCACTGCAATCGACCTTGTCGGGGAAGAGCTAACAACTCGCTGTCGTCCAGCGCATGCAACTTCTTTGCAAGTTCATAACTGCTACCGTGCGTCATCATGTTAGTGCCGAATAATGCATAATACGGTGACACACCGGTTGAGCTATGAACCGCGCTTCTTAACGCACACGCGATGTCGCTAAGGTGCGTATCCCAATACCTTTGGTCATCTTTCAGGTACGATCGGATAGCCGCCAACACCGAGCGGTTCACCCTCTCCAACGCGTTCGATTGCGGTGCATAGTGAGCGGTTTTAAAATGCCTTATGCCGTATTTAGTTATCATCGATTCGAATTCTTTGGATACAAATTGTTTTTCATTGTCGGAATGGATGATACTGGGTACTCCAAACATATTAAAGACGTCTTCTTTTAAAAATTTAATGACGCTTGAAGTACTTGCTTTTCGTAACGCTTTCAACAACACAAATTTGGACAAATGATCTAAGACAACAAACACGTATACATTTCCTAATTTTGACCTCGGATATGGTCCTAAAAAGTTTATGGATATTTTTTCAAACGGACGATTACTACAATAAGACGTAACAATAGGAGGACGAGATACTTGATTAGACGCTTTACTTTGTTTACACACACAACAATTGGAGACGTATTCACGAACATGCACCGTCATATTAGGCCAGTAGAAATAATTTCTCAGTCTAGCTAGGGTTTTTGCTATACCACCATGTGCGGATTGAGGAGGATCATGAGCCTTCTCTATAATTTCCTCGGTTAAACCCGATGGTACCCAAAGGAGCCAAGAATGTTCCCACATTTCTTCTTCGCCTAATTTATTAAAAACTTTTTTATAAACATATCCGTCTTCGTATTTTAAGTCGGGAAGCTCTTCTTTATGGTTGTTAACCGTCTCGATGAGGTCTAAATATTCATCGGAAAGGAATTCCGCTGACTTCAAGTCAATCAACGGGGCAACGTCATCAAGGACCAGAGAATCTACATGTACCCGAGAAAGAGTATCCGGTACTACGTGTTGACTTCCTTTACGGTGCTGTATGTCGAAGGTATAGGCCTGTAACGAAAGACTCCACCTTGCGAGCTTACCACTAAGGTCTTTCATGCTCATCAGCCATTTAAGGCTGGAATGGTCCGTTATGATCGTAAAGTCCATACCTTCTACATACGGCCTGAATTTCTTCACAGCCATCACCGCAGCCATACACCTTCTCGGTGACACTGTAGTTTCTCTGGCTTTTATTAAATTTTTGAGAGAAAAACGCGATCGGGACCTCCTCTCCTTCCTCGTCCAACTGAACCAGTACAGCACCGATCCCCGCGTCAGAAGCATCACATTGGATGTAAAATCTTTTGGTGAACTCCGGGCGCGAAAGAACCGGTGCTGAGATCAACGCTTTCTTCAGATTCTCAAAAGCCATCAGCGCTTCATCCGTCATGAAGAACTTCTCGCTTCTCTTCTTCAGCAGGTCAGTCAAAGGAGCAGTCAAAGTTGAAAAGTCCTTTATGAACTTCTGATACCAGCCTGCCATTCCAAGTAGCCTACGGATCTGCCTAGGGGTTTTCGGGACCGGGAAATCCACGATCGCCTCTACTTTCGCCGGATCCGTTTTAAATTTCCCACCACCAACTATGAAGCCCAAGTATTTTAACTCTTTGAAGCAAAATCTCGATTTCTTCATGTTGATGGTGAGATTGGCTTTACGTAAGCATTCGGCTACTTCGCTTAGCAGGCTGATATGGGTTTCAAAATCGGGTGCCATGATGAGCAAGTCATCGAGGTACACGAAAACACGCTCCCTAAGTCGTGCAGGAATCACCTTGTCCATCAACTGGCTCAACCGTTGAGCTGCATTGCACAACCCAAACGGCATCACTGTGAACTGGTACAAGGGTCTTCCCGGTACCGCAAAGGCAGTCTTTTCTCTACTCTGTTTCTCCAGCGGAATTTGCCAAAAGGCCTCTTTAAGATCGATGCTACTCATGTAGATCGCGTCAGGAAATCGGCTGGTGAGCCCTTCGATGTGAGGAAGAGGGTTGGCGTTTTTCTTCGTCAGTGCGTTCACCTTACGGGAATCCAAACAGAGTCGGTTTTTGCCGGGTTTCCGCAAGAGAACCACTGGCGAACACCACGGGCTTTCACTTTCCTCTATCACACCGAGACTCAGCATCCGATCCAACTCATCGTATAACAAGGTTTGTATCGCTGGAGAGACAGGGTAGTGACGCTGTTTCACAGGGAGGGCATCTCCTGTATCGATGACGTGCTCCATCATGGTAGTCTTTCCAAGACCATCGCGCTCAAAACATAAAAATTTATCCTTGACTGCATCCAGTCCGGCCTGTTGATCGGAGGTTAACTGGTGGGCATTTGGAGAATCCGATTGTTCGTCAACCGAGATACTACTTATAATTCCCGGAGCTAACTGTCAACTCCAAGATAGATCTCCTGATCCAAGCTGGGAACGAGGAAAAAGGTCAACATCTCTTCTTTATTTTAATATTTAACACTAATAGAAATTTTGCCCACAATTGATTGACTTTTTCCGTCAGCGGTCCTAACTCCTGAACTAAAGGGTGTAATAGGACAGCCAAGTTCTTCAATCAACTGTTTGCAGTTTTTCCCTAATATGCTTACACTAGCACCGCTGTCTAATAAGCCCAAAAACTCTCTCGAACCTATTTTAATTTTAGCATAAGGCCGAGCATCGGATTCTAAATTTAAAATCGTGGAAGATATCTTCTTCGAAGTATCTTTCCGAGCCTTGAATCTCGCCCTAGCCTTTAAAATATTTTTTGAAGGTGTGCTAATTGCACTGTTAAAAATTCTTGCCCGAACCTTTTCATATTCCTGAAGACGGACATGTAGCGGTTTAATTTCGTACAACTTTCTTTCTCTTGCTTCATCTTTTATAATTTCCCCTCTTTCTTCTCTCTTTAAAATTTTAATTTTCATCTCTTTATCTTTGGGAAAACTTTCCAAAATAGCTTCCTTTTTCTCTTCTTCATTTTCTTCTTCTTCTTTTAAATTTATTGGGGGTTCGGTTTCAGGGTTGAACGCGATTCCCCCAGAGCCCTCGCGTCCCTCGCTCGGTTTTCCGGATGACATCGCGGACAACTTGGTGTCTTAACACCCTCCTGACCACATTTAAAACAAAATAGATTGCGTGTATCGGACTCGCAATCAAAGTATGTATGCCCTTGAACTTGGCAGTTCTAACAAACTAAGTTTGTAGAATCGGCATAGCGGCGTGGAGGATTCTTGGAGCGTGCTCCACCGAACTGGTATGCGGCGAGTTGTTCATCAGCAGGCTGATAATCATCATCACATTCCAACTCGCTTACTCCAAACTTATGTGGAGGCCTACCAGCTGGTCTCGGTAAGTCTCGCTCTCTTTTTGGAAAAGCTGCTTCCGCTTCCTTGCAAACATAACGAAGCTGATCCAAGGAAAAAATCTGCTGCGGAAATACTAAGCTCCTAAGCTTGTCGTTTAAATTGCGTTTTATGCTTTTGATCAAATCGGCCTCCGGAATTGGCCTTCTAAGTTGGTATCTCATTTTATTGATAGCAACGAAATACTCTTCACTACTTTTGTAGGAATGCTGTTTGCGGTCTAGGATATCATGCGCTATCTCTAGATCCGTCCTAGGGTTTTGGTACCTACTTAATAACGCTTCTTTTAACGTTGGCCAATCAAAGTCTTTATCCACTTGGAACTGCCAGAACCAATCATATGCTGGACCTGAGAGCAATTGGTGGAAATCTCTTAAGATTTCATTCCACGAGCAACCATATCTTTTGTGCATTTTTTCCAGTCTAAGAACGAAGTCTTCCACAGTAAGCTTGTCCGAAATCCCGTCAAATTTCAGACCCCACTTGTCAACTTTGACCGGGGTTCTGAATCCTGACGGCATATACGGATAAACTACCGGAGGTGGAAAAGGAAACGGGGTCTGGTAACCCCCAAAAACTGGTTGGTTAGCCTGTGGTTGAAACGACCTTTCCGTAGCTACTGGTGGTGGATTGGATCCGCGTTGCCCTACCGGAACAAACGCACTTCTATTATGGTTACTCGAACGATTTGGTAACCTCGGAGGAAGACCTACAGGTGTTGGATTGGATATCGGTGGAGGTACCGCTGGTTCTCGAGACGGCGGTGGGTTATTCGAGTTTGGAATAGCTAAAGAAAGCTTATCGAGAAACCCACTGAGCTGCCGTTCGATTTGAGCGCTTACGTGAGCTGTTATGTCCCTCTCCAACTCCTTTCTACAGGTAGATATACCTTCAGCTATTCCTCTATTTATTATGTGCTCTAAATTTTCAGGACTAATGATTCTTGGTTTCGTTTTAGGCAACGTTCGAGCAATACTCTCCAGAATCCCTCGGGAACCCTGGTTGGATGAAACACCTTGCGCCATACCATCATTTTCCCTAGCAGTGTTTGGCCTAACGGTGTTGTCGAAGGTCCCGCACATTTCAGGTGCAAGCGATGCGTCTAGATCTCCAGCACCGCTAAGATCACTGTATGAAGGAGCAGATAAGGACCTCGTATGGACACTTGTGTTAAGGACGCTGGGAGCGTTAACTCCTGAGGTATCCACTTGCTGATATGTGGATCAGATGTGCCTGTCGGAGACCAGGGGAGAATGTAACACTTTTTGCCTTACTCGTGAATCTAAGTTTTGAGTGGCTGACCTAGTAATAGCTCTACTTTCCTCTTCTATTTCAGCGTTCCTGATCAGCTGTTGCACGCGATCTTCATCGTTTCCCTGGCAAGCCATTTTAATATAGTCAACAACCAACAGCGGAAAACGGATACAAAAACAACAAAAAAAAATGGTGAGTTTCAAAAAAAAATTACCTTAGCTAAGAGACCTAATTTCTTCGTTAATACAAAAAAAAATGTAAACTATTTAAAAAAACTATTTGTAACAAAAAAAATTTAACTAAACCTTACAAAAAAATGATATTGTCAAAAACAAAAAATGCATAAATAATGTAATGACAAAAAAAAATAAGATTAACGAAAGTAGAATAAGAAAAATGAAAAAGATAAATTCAAAAACCTAATTTAAGATAAATAAATTAATCAAAAAAAACAAATGTAACTTAAATGAAACCTGTACACCAAATACTAAATAAATAAATGAATAAGATAACCAAAAGACTGTAAACTATAAACTAGAACCAAAAAAAAATGTATACTATATTGTAACAGAAAAAATAATAAATGACCAAAAGAAAGGTTTAACAAATAACGAAAATGTAAATAAATAAAAGAAACAAAAAAAATAAAGAAAAATATTGTAATTAAATAACGAATTCCTAAAAAAACTGTACTTAAACTTACAAACAAAACCTGTAACTATATGAATGTAAATTACTAACTACTCAAAAAAACGGAAAGAATTCTTATTTATGAAAAGTTTACGTAACTTACCCTAAAAAGTATATAGCTATAAATAATTTAATTTCTGTTTTAACTCTTCCAAAAAAACAAACAAAATTAACTGCAAAAAAAACAAAACAATGAATAAATAAATTAACAACTAAACGTAAGACAACGTTCAAGTTTTTTTTTTTATAAATCTTTAGTTAATTTTTCTTCCGAAAAACAACTAAGACCAAAAAAACTATAAATGAAATTATATAAATTTTTAAAAAAAAAGTATTTTTCAATTTCAGAATTTTATATTAACAAAATAACTTTATTGAAATTTACTTAATATACGTATATACGAATCAAATCAAAAGAACGTTCTGATCAACACCAACGAAAATAATTAAAATAAACAAGTTTTCAACAAAGAGTTATGAAACGAAAAAAAAGGTATAATAGAACAAGACTTGATGTTCTATTTAAATTAAATTATATTATAGAAAAAAAATTAAATTTGAAATGAATGCGAAACAAAAGTACATATAAAAAAATAATAAGTTCAGTAATTCTCTTACTTGGACTTTAAAGTTCTTTTCGCAAACAAAAACTTAAACCTGCAAGAAAAATGTTTTAACAACTAATAATACGAAATAAGAATCTATAACAAAGCAATCACACAAAAGCAATAAATAACACCCAAGGTTGGAAAAGTTTAGATTTTAAGATTTGTATTGTGAGTTTATTAAATTGTAGGTATAAACGTAGTTTTAGGTTTAGGGTTTTTGATATCATAAGCATTCGGGGTGCCTTAGGTAGCTTCATGACGACATAGTATGACCCTACTGACGACCTCGCTAAAAAAAAGACATCAGACGGACAGATTAAACTTCCCCTGATGTGACCATAATAGGACAGGAAAAATACTAAGAACACAAACGAATTACGTTACAAAGTTTTTCCATACCGTTCCCGCAATTCTAGACTGTCTCTAGGGACCTTGCTAGAAGACATGAAACGGTAGGATAAAACTCACACACAATTTTGGAACGATGATGTCGGACTACACGTCTCGCACAATCAATCGTCCAAGTAGAAAATGACGAAACTAGGAAAAGAAAATGAAAAATTAGAAAGAAAGAAAAGTAAAAAAAAGTTAGGATTGGAATAGGTAAAAGACAAAACGAAAAATGTACTGACTGACATCACTGAAGCTTTCGCAAAGGAACGTCGCGATACACCTAGGTTCGCCTGAGGCCTTCCTGGTGCAGACATATGACCTTCACGAAAACTCCAGTAACCCCTGACAGGAACATTACACTTATTAACCGCGGTCACTGTGAATTTTCAAACACTCGTCGCGATACGACTAGGTACGCCTGTGGCCTTCCTGACGCAGACATACGAGGTTTAAAAATCCACAGCAAGTTTGGTTAAGACAATACAACATAGAAAAACGGAAACTAGTACAACATGAACTAATTCGCCAAAAAAAATGTTCCAACTGGGTTGGAACACCCTTTAATGACGTTGGGCGCCATTTTGTTGCGAGGCAAGAGGAGGTTAGGAGGTTAGGAGGTGGGTGAAGTGGAAGGGTAGGATAAGGATGAGGTAGGAAAAAGTCATAGGAAGAGTTTGGAAAGGGTAGGTTGGAATGTCAAGCTCCGGGGGACGCGGCCTGCTTGCGTTGCATGGCGTCAGCTCGTCGGACGGGGGGGGGATCTTGCCCCCGAAACTCAACCTCGCCTGCAGACAAAAACATATATCAGGCCAAGGAAAAAGGAAAGGGAAGGAAACATAAACGGACGGACTATGGCACATCAGGGCACTGCGGATGTTGTTGCAGTGAGGCCATTACCCACCCTACCTTTAGGTATCCGCGGCCAGTTTTGGATACCCCCAAATTGTTGGTCGATGGTCGGCTTCAGGTCATCTGATTTACATGTCTGCATCTGAAACGAAACTTAAAGTCTCATTGTTTCCCTGGGCGAAACAAGAAAAAACTTTTTTCCTCTTTTACCGGCGTTTTGTCGGAAGTTTTATTTCACATATTAAAAATAATAATGTTTTAAAGGTTTAATTAAGCTTAACAAAAAAAATTTAACGAACAAAAGATTTTTAACAACAAAACAATATAACAATAAATCCAGAAAAAAAAAAGAAACAAAGAAAATGGTGACAAAAAAAATCTCAGTCAGTATAGGTATATATTTAGGATTACCCTTTGCGGTATCTTTTTTTTCTGCAACGATCGACGGAGCCCTAATTTCCTACCCCTAAAGAGCTCTCAGGAGGTATCTCTTAGGACCCTATAAAATAAAACTTATGGACCGAACACGCAACTTACACTAACAGTTTTCTTTTCGCGCCTCACAATCAAAAATAATTAAGAAAACGAAATAATTAACTAAACCACACAAAAAATAACTTCCACGCCTTAAATCAAAAATAAATGACAAATTAAATTAGAAAAGAAATTGCAAAAAAAACTTAAATATAGGACAATCACAAACACAAGTAGGTCGAAGGGGTATGTATAGTTATATACGTATACACTATATACACGTTCAAGCGAATCAATTAGTGATCGCTTTTTCCACCGCTATCTTGCTTAACTATTCACTTTTATCTTTTCTAAACCACCTCCTTGTTGGAATACCAGGAATTTTTAAACTAATTTTTCTTTTGGTTAGATTTAAATGTTCTCTCTTTTAAATTCCTTTCTTCTTTGTTCTCTAATTTTTTTTTTAAATTCCTTTTTTCCTTCAATTTTTTTATTTTTAACTTTCAATTTTCAAATTTCTTTTAATTTCAATTTTTGTTCTTTAGTTTTTTTTTCAATTTAAATTTGCTGGCGGCGGCCCAGCTTTCCGCAAATTCATTCGGGCCGCCGATAATCAAACTAGTATCAAAAAAAAAATAACAATAATTAACTTACTATACTCAAATTCACCGGACTCACCACCTTTTATTTGTTATTTAATACTTTCTTCCTTCTTTCAGAGTGGTTGGCTCCAATTATAATTACTTGGTTTTCACTAGTCTTAATTCTCTAGGCACTGTTCTTTCCTATAAGGAATTATTATTTATTTTTGTTTTTTCATTTATTTATTTTTTTATTTTAAAACAAATTAATTTTAAGAAGAATAATCACTATACTATATGTAGTACCCGTAGCGTGATGGTTAGTGCGTTGGACTGTCATGCAAGGGGTCTTGGGTTCAATCCCTGCCTGTGCCACCTAACCTTTTTCACGGGTACTGCCTCTTGCGAGGAATTGAAAAATCCTCCAAGAGTAATTCTTGTCATGAAAAGTGCTTTCTCAAATTAGCCGTTCGGATTCGGCATATAAACTGTAGGTCCCTTCCATCTCTGACAATATTACTCGAACACAGGAATGGTTGAGAGTTGTAAGTCACTAGGCCCTGGTTCTTCATGGACTGTTGCGCCACCTAATTTATTTATTTATTAAATCACTATACCAGAAATATTTGTTTGCTGGTCCAATCGTTTCTCGAATTTTCAAATATTTGAATTACAATCACTCTATCTTAATCACCCACTTTGTACTCCACTGTATGGTAGCTGGTCAAATGATGGAGTGCTGAAATTATCATCCCACCCACACCGGCAAAAATATATTCGGATGTTGTATTCTATCTCTAACAGGAACACATCATCCGATCCACCTATCCACACAGTGTATGCCTACACCCACATCATCAAAACCAAAATAGTGGGAGGCCATACAGGTGTTAGTACACCTCCAACGAAATAGGGGTATTATTATTTTATTACCAAGGTGTGTTCGAAGGTCAAAAATGGGGGAGACCTGTGAAACAGAACCACATGAGACCAGAACACTACAAACATCACAACACTTAATTACAAATCTACAACAAAACATATAACCTATGACAAATAACAAATAATAACATGCACATATGGTCGTTCACGAAGTCTGAATACGAACATAAGACAAATCTACGATCACAAGATTTCAGGTCACACGCAACTTAACTTATCTGACACCCTACTCGGAGTAGGACACAAAACCCAACTCCATTGAACACACCTATTCCTTTTGAACACACCTATTACTTTACATCCGTGTAGAGTTTGGAGAACTGTCAGCCAACGACAACATTCTCATCAAAAGTCAAAACACGACGGCGCTTCCCACTGGTAAGTTTATATTTATTTTCCCTTTTTTTTCGATTATTATTTTTATTTCATATTTTGTTTATGTTATTTCTTTTTTCAGAAATTTTCAGGCGTCCGCAACAACCAACTTCGAGGGGCAGAAGCTGGTTTCTGGTATCGATGGCCCCAGAAACAACATCCAGGTTTCTCAAACGAAACGTGACAACAAGAGCCTGACCGTGGAAGCAAGTATAAATGGCAACAAATGTGTGGCTACCATTGACACCGGTGCCACGGCGTCCATCATACGGCAAGACCTCGTTAAGAAGGCATGGCTTCACAACACCAACAGCTATCGTCTAAGGACTGCAACTGGAGAGGCCGCAAAAGTTTATGGTGAGGTACGTCTTAAGATCCGGATGGCCGAGTTGGAATTCTCTCACCTGTTCCTGGTAGCAGATATATGCGATGAGTGCATTGTCGGCGTCGATTTCATGAAAGATCACGGAGTGATATTGGACATCGGGAACCAAGTCCTGAAATATCGAAACATGGAGATTCCGATGATCTATGGGACTAACTCGTATGAGACCTCGTCATCTGTGAAAACCGTCATCAAAGAAGATCTCACTTTGCCTGCTTCTTCAGAAGTATTCGTGTGGACGAAATTGAAGGGTAAGCCTGGCAGCCATCGATACCTCATGGTCGAACCAGCATTTGTAAAGTCCTCCCAAAACGTCACCATCGGGAAGACTCTTGTGAGACCATTAAAGAACATGGTTCCGGTACGAATACTGAACATCAAGCCGTATGAAGTTAAGCTTAGAAAAGGTGAGATTGTCGGACAATGCGAATCTGTATCAGCGATAACAAGGATCAACGAAGAAGAGTCAAGGCAATCCTTGAAGTCCGAAGAGCTGAACTCC
Source organism: Eupeodes latifasciatus (assembly GCA_920104205.1). NCBI lineage: Eukaryota > Metazoa > Arthropoda > Insecta > Diptera > Syrphidae > Eupeodes > Eupeodes latifasciatus. Next base: position 101,691,352 of record OV049926.1, on the reverse strand, counting down.
ATAAAGACGAACATTCTCAAGTAATCTAATCTTGGCCACCAACAACGAAGAACTGCAGAAGGTCTCCTCGAAGAATTTGCAGACATATTTTCGTCATCGAAAGGGAAATATGGCAGAACGCAACTGGTGCAACATCGAATCGATACCGGGGATGCAAGGCCGATTCGTCAACCTGCAAGACGCCTTCCACTAGCCAAACAAGGTGAGGTTGAAGAACTGATAGCCACCATGAAGGGAGAAGGTCTGATCGAAAACTCTAAAAGCCCTTGGGCGTCTCCAGTGGTCCTGGTAAAGAAGAAAGACGGATCAACCCGCTTTTGCGTGGACTATCGAAGGTTGAATGATGTGACCAAGAAGGATAGCTACCCTCTGCCTAGGATCAGTGATACTCTGGATGCAATGGAAGGAGCACAATGGTTCTCAACTTTGGACTTGAAAAGTGGTTACTGGCAAGTCGAAATCCATCCTGAAGACAAAGAAAAGACAGCATTCTCAACAGGAAACGGATTGTGGCAGTTCAAAGTGATGCCTTTTGGACTTTGCAATGCTCCAGCGACTTTTGAGCGCCTAATGGAATGCGTCCTGCAAGGACTCACATGGAAATCTTGCCTGGTCTATTTGGATGACGTCATAGTATACGGGAAAACATTTGACGAACACTGTACAAATCTGAGAGCCGTGTTTCAAAGACTTCGAGAAGCCCACCTCAAGCTTAACCCAGAAAAGTGTTCACTCTTCAAAACCGAAGTAAAATATCTGGGACATATCATCTCATCCCAAGGAGTAAAAACGGATCCTGATAAGGTTGACACCGTGAAGAATTGGCCAACACCACAGGACAAACACCAACTCCGAAGCTTTCTGGGTCTAGCCTTCTACTACAGGCGCTTTGTGAAGGATTTTGCTGGAATTGCCAAGAGTCTACATCAGCTAACGGAAAAGGGAAAGCAGTTTAAATGGTCAGGTGAGTGCGAGCGCAGCTTTCAAGAGCTCAAGCAACGCTTGTGTAATGCACCAGTGCTGACCTACCCAACTCCAGGAAAACCGTTCATAATTGATGCTGATGCCAGCAACGTCGGGATAGGTGCTGTACTATCGCAGGTGCATAATGGCGAAGAAAAGGTGATTGCCTATTACAGCAAAGTACTCTCCAAGTCGGAAAGAAATTATTGTGTGACCAGAAGAGAACTCCTTGCACTGATTTTGGCCACAAAGCACTTCCATAAGTATCTCTATGGACAGAAGTTTCTTCTCCGAACTGACCATGGAGCACTTAACTGGCTTTTGAATTTTGCCGAAAATGCGATACCTGTGCTGCCACCAAAGGCCCGAACAAAAAGAACCACAGCCAAATGCAGCAGTATAATGTCGGAGCACCCTTCGAAAGGATTGCAGTAGACGTGGCGGGACCATTTCCGGAAACAAACAATGGAAATCGTTATATTCTGGTCGTCATGGATTACTTCAGCAAGTGGCCTGAAGCATACGCCATTCCAAACCAAGAAGCCAAAATAGTCGCAGACCAAATTGTCTTCAACTGGGTGAGCAGATTCGGCGTTCTATTAGAACTGCATTCTGACCAGGGAAGGAATTTTGAATCGAACATATTTCAGGAAGTTTGTGGGCTTCTTGACATCAAGAAGACAAGAACAACACCACTTCACCCACAATCTGATGGCATGGTCGAACGATTCAACCGAACCCTGAAAGAACATCTTTGCAAAGTTGTGGACGACAACCAGCGAGATTGGGATCGACACATTCCACTGTTTTTGATGGCGTATCGAAGTGCAAGACATAGCTCAACTGGCCATACACCGTCTGAGATTTTGATGGGAAGGAACATCAGACTGCCGAGCGAAATAAAATTTGGATGCCCCACATCGGAACCGCAAGCCGAGTTGTACATCGCGACCGGCTACATCGCTACAGTGGTGATGAGAACGATGGATTTGTTCGGGACGATCAATCCTAAGGAGGGGGCAATGTAATGTGTATACACTCTTTATCTCTTTCAATAATAAGGGGCAACATCTAGTGGTAGTAATAGGAGAACTCGCTTCTTTAAGCATCGAGAAACCTCTAGTGGCTAATAGGAGAACTCGCTTCTTAAGCATCGAGAAACATCTAGTGGCTTAGAGGGGAACTCATTCAGCGCATACAAGAACCTCGAAAGGGGTAAGCATCTAGTGATAAAGTGGAGAACTTCGTTAAGCATCGAGAACAACCTCGTAGATTCTCGAACCGATTGGAGGTATATAAATAGGCGCTTGGAAGCGAAGCGGTTCATTATGGATTGTGAATTGCTGTAAAGTAAAGACTGTGTTTGAAAAGTAAAGACTGTGTTTGAAACGTAATAATTGAGTGTTCAATAAATAAGTTTATATCGATTTAAATAAAGAAAATTTGTGTTTTTTTATTTACGAAGTGTGAATAAGTTTTAATTATCGGACCAAGCCGAATATTACAATATGTACATATCTCTAAGAATACAGAAATCTTAAAAATCTAAGAAATATAAACTGTACTCTGTTTAATTTAACCACAACAACCGGAATGAGAACTTTATCATTGATACATTGAGTGATCATCCTTGTAGCCGTTTCTGTAAATATGAGCACGACCCATAATCCAATACTAATTGACATATAAAGGAATTACCAATTTTCTTAATATCGTTTTTCAAGACTCTTGCTAATTGATCAAGAGTTAAGTATTCAAATTTTGCAGCGATACTGTACATACATATATACCGAATGCTATAAGATGGTGCTTTCCTTGTACGACCCATGCCTGGCGCTTAGACGAAATCTAAATTTACAAAAATCGTAATGCTTTTCGAAGCATTTAACTTTTTTTAATTATTTTCTGTAGTTTTTCCGAAAATTATTATTTTTTTTGACAACTACTGTGTCTCGGTCAGCTTCTAGGTTTTTTTCTCTTAGTTTTAGAACCAAGAGCTCATAGGCTTTACTTTTCATTATCCTGTTGCTATATTCCGGGCTTTTTATTTTCCATAGAGCCGGATGTTCTTTATAAAGTTCGAAGAACTCGGTCCAGAACTTTTGTTCATCAGCCATTATAAAAAAAAAAACAAAAACAATGTATACTGGCGTAAATAAAATTTTTATACTGAGCGGTTGCACAGTTTTTGACATTCACGACACAAATAACTGCATAAATTTAAGACTTGAGCAAAAATATCAAAATTGATTTAATTTTTACACAGTTAACTGCACAAATCGCAAAAACAACCCCATTCACAACACAACTAAACTGCGAAAACCCCAGTTTGCGCAGTTATTTTGTGTCGTGAATTGGCGGCCTTACACAGCGCATGTTTTTCCTTGCATCAATGAAGTGCGAAAGAGAAAGGAATAAATGAAATAGAAATAGATCTGTCTCGGCATCCTTTGTACGTATCGCCCAAAACCCATTTATTTATATTGTTGCATTTGTAATGTCGATGAAAAGATTTGTATTCCAACACCAATTTTTGGCTTGTTTCCACGCATACATAAATTAACTAAGTTTTGTTCGCCTTAACTCGTAGACAAACCAAGACGGGCAACATCGATTTATATCATCATAATATGGAATACTTTTTGATAAAAATCATCGATTTTGATTTTCATCTTTGGGTTTTGGAGAGTAAGGAGCCAGTTATAGCTATCATTGAAATCGATCCGGAAAAACTATTGAATCGATATTTGACGGTGTTTCCCTTTGATCATAGAGAAATATACTTATTAGGAATTAAAATTGAAATTAATTGCGCATTTATTTTTCTCTAAAAATGTATTTTTCTATTTTCCGGACGGAAATTTATTTTCCTGAACAACTGATACTTTTATGTTTAGGCGCCAGTTATAGCTATCATTGAAATCGATCCGGAAAAATTTTTGAATCGATATTTGAAGGCGTTTCCCTTTGAGTAGAAATGAAAATTATATACCGATCGATCGGAAATCACACAAAGAATTTTTTTTGAGAAAAAAAGTTTAGTTGGACATTTTTTAAACGAATCGTTCCACTGATTTGTGTTCCAATTTCGCACAATTCCAATGACAGATTTCTGTCAGTAAAAGTTTTTCGGTGGCTTTCAATCAGGAAATTTTTTTCAATGACAGAAATTTCTAATGATAACTATAAACGACCTGCCAAAAAAATTCCAATGTTTGTTTTCAATGATGAAAACCAATGATAGCTATAACTGGCGCCTAAAAATGTATTTTTCTATTTTCCGGACGGAAATTCATTTTCCTGAACAGCTGATACTTTTATGTTCAAAAGTTAAACGAATCGTTCCACTGATTTGTGTTCCAATTTCGCACAATTCCAATGACAGATTTCTGTCAGTAAAAGTTTTTCGGTGGCTTTCAATCAGGAAATTTTTTTCAATGACAGAAATTTCTAATGATAACTATAAACGACCTGCCAAAAAAATTCCAATGTTTGTTTTCAATGATGAAAACCAATGATAGCTATAACTGGCGCCTAAAAATGTATTTTTCTATTTTCCGGACGGAAATTCATTTTCCTGAACAGCTGATACTTTTATGTTCAAAAGTGAAACGAATCGTTCCACTGATATGTGTTCAAATTTCACACAATTCCAATGACAGATTTTTGTCAGTAAAAATTTTTCTATGGATTTCAATCAGAAAATTTTTTTCAATGACAGAAATTTTTAATGATAGCTATAAACGGGCTGTCAAAAAATTTCAATGTTTGTTTTCAATGATGAAAACCAATGATAGGTATAACTGGCGCCTAATACAAGGATTTGTTCACAATAGATTGAGTGCTATACAAGTCCGGTATTACACAGCGCATGTTTTTCCTTGCATCAATGGAGTGCGAAAGAGAAAGGTATAAATGAAATAGAAATAGATCTGTCTCGGCATGCACGTACAAGCTATTCCTTGCATGTTTTTGACGTTTGTCTTTCCTTTTCTTTGTATTTTTCGCATTTGCTTCACTTCGTGTTCGTGTTCAGTAGAGCTAATACCTAAATATGGGAAACGAAAGTGAATTCAAATGGACGATAGGTATACCCACGGTTGCCACTTCTGAAAAAAAAGTTTGTGTCCAAATTTGAAAATAAACATGACCACTTGTAGGTAAAAACTACCAACATAATTCAAGTCCGAAAAATTTGTAAACACAGATTAATGAATTCATCACATTTTATTTAACATATTTTCCATATTACGCAGATGAGATTTATTTTTTAATTACGTACAAATAAACTCACAAAATCCCTCACAAACTTAATTAAATTAGATAAACTTAAATAAAGATGGCGCAATATAAAAACAAAGCGTTTTAACATGAGATCACAGTATATAAGTTCTAACAATAATTTTATTAAAAGTAGTAAGGTTCGATTTTGAGAATTTTTACGGTTTGTGTTCTCTCTGTTCCCTAAGTCCAATTCAGATCAAGAGTTTATATTTTTAATAAAGTTATTATTTACACAAAGTTGTTTAAATGAGTTTAACCGTTGTTTCTGTTTAGCCAAGTGAGTAATGTTAAAAGAACGTTTTCATTACTCAAATTGTCAAACATATTTTTTTCGTTTCCGAAAATTATGACCAAATGGAATTTAAAATTAAATTTGGTCACAAATGACCAATGTGGTAACCGTGAGTTTTGTACACCAAGCGAGCAACGAAAGTAGAAATAAAAGATATCTGTCAAAAGAATGCACAGACTTAAAAATCCGAAAAGTCTTCGTGTAATAATGCGCGCATCACCGAATGACTCTTCAAACCAAAATAGCCGATTAATGCACATTAAATACATGTGCTGTGTAATACCGGACTATATTGTATTTTGATTTTATTATTCTTAGACCCCGTACCCACTGAGAGTTAAGTTGCCAGTAACTTAAGTCGTTCCAAATTATTGGCTACTGCAACTAACAGCTACGTTTTCTAGTAGTTGTTGAGTTTGGATTTCTTTACTTTGTTTTACTTCAGAAAATTTTCAAACCACATATATCCATTAAATTAAAAGAAAACGAAAATATTTGTATTAAAAAAGAAATACTTATATTAAAGAATAAATAATCACATCGGTTACATAACCCGATGGAAATCAAATGCCAGTTTTGACATTTTTATCATTCAACTCAATCAACAGATTCTGTAATCGGCATTTATTGTTGTAAAACGGAAATCCTTTATAAAAATAATATATACATTATCAACACAGTTCTCAATTCGTTCTCACCTAGCAATGAAATTAGCTTTGCATTTCTTTTCATCATTTTTGAACTATGCGACTGAGAATTCTTGAGAAATGGAATCATAAAAGTTCTGTTCTCAGATTTCTGACAACAGTAGTAAAAAATTGCTCATTTTTGTCTCAGAAAACGGCGGAAAGCTCTTAGATCTTAGAAATATAAACTGCCCAATCAGTAATGGATTGAATTGTCAAACCGAACACACCTTATTTAACATTTCTATATTTGACAGTCAATGGCGTGCGGCTACCGGCTTGGAATTGTTTTTTTTTTGTTTTTGAACGGTTATTAAAATTAAAATAAACCAATAATTGTCCTGAGTTCCTTCTTTTTAAAATGGAAAAACTACAAATAACATTGTCAGAATTAAAACTTAATTGTAAATGCATCTCTCCCGAAATTCAAGAAATCGAGTGCTTGAGCATAAAGATAGCAAAATCTATTGAAACATATCAAGCAAGTATTGTTGAGATACAGAATAAGATTCAGGAGATTGCAATTTTAATGCAAGAAGAACAAGATTTAATAAGAAAAATTAAAGGCCAAGAAAACGAATTTCATCTTACTATGGATAAATTAGAAAACTTATACAGTGAATATGAAGAACTATCGGGATTTGGTATGTGGCCCAAAAAGATATCTGTTTCAGAACTATTATTTTTTTTTTTTCAGATGAATACAAATTTGGATTCTTCACGAATTTTGAATTCGAAAACGAAATAAAAGTGTTTGGAATAACTGCTGACACTCAATTCATAGAACCAGCTGTTGTTCAAATTAAAGTAGATATACAATTTTTTTTAATTTTTCTACATCTAACTTTGTTTATTTGGTTACAGATCTTATTTTCGGAAGACAAATTCGTTGTTTTAAACTACAATTTTATTGAAAATAGTTTTGATTTACAGAGATTTGAACCAAAGCACAATCGTTTCGACAATATCCGAATATTTCTTTTGGATTCTAGAGATATTGGAGGATTTTTGTATAGTGTAAGAAATATGTTCAGATCCAGGGATTTGTTTAATTAAAAAGTTTTACCAATATATCCAATCATTTTTTAGTTGGCACAGGCAGGAACTGTTACATTATTATTTAATTTTTATAAAGGCGCAAATTAGGAAAGTCTGCCTTTCTGTTTGGGGATAAAGCTATTGATTATAAGTAGGATTAGATCGAGAGCGGATGGCGACTTTTTGGCGTGAAAGAAAAGAAGTAGATAGTCTTGGTAAAGGTAATAACAAAAACATTCGTCTGCCGGCACGTAGTAACCGCCACTCGCTGTATTCATATATATGGTTTCGACAGGCATGTAAATGGCCGCATTGGTCCTGCAGAAGTCACTGCCAAAAACGCGTTTTATTTTGAGTTTTTAGACTTTTGGGAAACCACTATAAATGTGTTTCATTGGTGAGTACGAATATGTACATGACAGATGTGTTAATGGCCGCATTCTCTAGATCCTTTTTTAATAATTTTTCCAGTTTCCTCAAAAACTAAAATATTTAGTGTTATAAATTTACTGGGTCTCTTTTTCAAATTGTTCTTAAGTGCCAGCCAATTCTAAAAAACCTTGTTTATACTTATTTAAATGTAGGATTATATTATCATATTGAAAATTATACAAACGATTTTTCAATCATTTGTGCACGATTTGGAGAAAAACGACGTGGCAGGTTTTATATTGTATTTTATATTTCTCCAAATCATTAGGTAGCTACAATTATTGAAAATATGGAAGGTGAAAAGTTTTGACAGACCATAAGTATTAAGTGATGTGTCTTAACACTCTATTCTAATTAAATTAGATAAAAATCAACGATTTTTTGTATTCAATGATTCTTTATTTGAATCAAGCTTATTATTTATTTTACAGCAGTTTCATCTTAATTAAAGACATTGATGTGGACGATGGACAAAATTTGAATTCTTGGCAAAAATTAATAACGGCATCTATGTATCTACATATCTTCAAACTTAAAACGAAGTGAATTACCGTGTTCCACATTTCAATTTTTGTGTGATTGATTGATTGTGTGATTTCAAGTGACTTGAATTCGACAAGATGAAATCTTTAAAAAACAGTGTTAGTTTCAATTAAAGAAAATACACCTTAACTTTTTTATGTAACACACTTGTATTTGAGTAAATGAACAAAGCATTTTAAAAGATTTTTCAGCACGCCAACTGTCTTTTTCATATCATTTGGCGTACAACAATGTGGTGTGTTACATAAATTTGTTCAGTGGTCTGTCCTTTTTTGAACAATTTAGTCAGTTTATATTTCTAAGATCACCGAGCAATCAAATTAGCTTTGCATTTCTTTATATTCTTTTTGAATTGTTCGATAGAGCATTCTTTAGAAATTTTCTCTATCAGATTAACAGAGCAGGAGAATGATGTATGTATATAAATAACCTCACCTAGTTATCAAATTAGCTTTTCATGTGAATTTCTTTTCTTCTATTTTGAATTCTTGAGAAATCGAATCAATATACATATCTCTAAGAATACAGAAATCTTAAAAATCTAAGAAATATAAACTGTACTCTGTTTAATTTAACCACAACAACCGGAATGAGAACTTTATCATTGATACATTGAGTGATCATCCTTGTAGCCGTTTCTGTAAATATGAGCACGACCCATAATCCAATACTAATTGACATATAAAGGAATTACCAATTTTCTTAATATCGTTTTTCAAGACTCTTGCTAATTGATCAAGAGTTAAGTATTCAAATTTTGCAGCGATACTGTACATACATATATACCGAATGCTATAAGATGGTGCTTTCCTTGTACGACCCATGCCTGGCGCTTAGACGAAATCTAAATTTACAAAAATCGTAATGCTTTTCGAAGCATTTAACTTTTTTTAATTATTTTCTGTAGTTTTTCCGAAAATTATTATTTTTTTTGACAACTACTGTGTCTCGGTCAGCTTCTAGGTTTTTTTCTTTTAGTTTTAGAACCAAGAGCTCATAGGCTTTACTTTTAATTATCCTGTTGCTATATTCCGGGCTTTTTATTTTCCATAGACCCGGATGTTCTTTATAAAGTTCGAAGAACTCCGCCCAGAACTTTTGTTCATCAGCCATTATAAAAAAAAAAACAAAAACAATGTATACTGGCGTAAATAAAATTTTTATACTGAGCGGTTGCACAGTTTTTGACATTCACGACACAAATAACTGCATAAATTTAAGACTTGAGCAAAAATATCAAAATTGATTTAATTTTTACACAGTTAACTGCACAAATCGCACAAACAACCCCATTCACAACACAACTAAACTGCGAAAACCCCAGTTTGCGCAGTTATTTTGTGTCGTGAATTGGCGGCCTTACACAGCGCTTGCTTTTCCTTGCATCAATGAAGTGCGAAAGAGAAAGGAATAAATGAAATAGAAATAGATCTGTCTCGGCATCCTTTGTACGTATCGCCCAAAACCCATTTATTTATATTGTTGCATTTGTAATGTCGATGAAAAGATTTGTATTCCAACACCAATTTTTGGCTTGTTTCCACGCATACATAAATTAACTAAGTTTTGTTCGCCTTAACTCGTAGACAAACCAAGACGGGAAACATCGATTTATATCATCATATGGAATATTTTTGATAAAAATCATCGATTTTGATTTTCATCTTTGGGTTTTGGAGAGTAAGGGGCCAGTTATAGCTATCATTGAAATCGATCCGGAAAAATTATTGAATCGATATTTGAAGGTGTTTCCCTTTGAGTAGAAATGAAAATTATATACCGATCGATCGGAAATCACAAAGAATTTTTTTTGAGAAAAAAAGTTTAGTTGGACATTTATTTTTCTCTAAGGGGCCAGTTATAGCTATCATTGAAATCGATCCGGAAAAATTTTTGAATCGATATTTGACGGTGTTTTCCTTTGATTAGAAATGAAAATTATATACTGATCGATCGGAAATCACGCAAAGAATTTTTTTTTGAGAAAAAAAGTGTAATTACGCATTTATTTTTCTCTAAAAATGTATTTTTCTATTTTCCGGACGGAAATTCATTTTCCTGAACAGCTGATACTTTTATGTTCAAAAGTGAAACGAATCGTTCCACTGATATGTGTTCAAATTTCACACAATTCCAATGACAGATTTTTGTCAGTAAAAATTTTTCTATGGATTTCAATCAGAAAATTTTTTTTCAATGACAGAAATTTTTAATGATAGCTATAAACGGGCTGTCAAAAAATTTCAATGTTTGTTTTCATTGATGAAAACCAATGATAGCTATAACTGGCGCCTAATACAAGGATTTGTTCACAATAGATTGAGTGCTATACAAGTCCGGTATTACACAGCGCATGTTTTTCCTTGCATCAATGGAGTGAGAAAGAGAAAGGTATAAATGAAATAGATCTGTCTCGGCATGCACGTACAAGCTATTCCTTGCATGTTTTTGACGTTTGTCTTTCCTTTTCTTTGTATTTTTCGCATTTGCTTCACTTCGTGTTCGTGTTCAGTAGAGCTAATACCTAAATATGGGAAACGAAAGTGAATTCAAATGGACGATAGGTATACCCACGGTTGCCACTTCTGAAAAAAAAAGTTTGTGTCCAAATTTGAAAATAAACATGACCACTTGTAGGTAAAAATTACCAACATAATTCAAGTCCGAAAAATTTGTAAACACAGATTAATGAATTCATCACATTTTATTTAACATATTTTCCATATTACGCAGATGAGATTTATTTTTTATTTACGTACAAATAAACTCACAAAATCCCTCACAAACTTAATTAAATTAGATAAACTTAAATAAAGATGACGCAATATAAAAACAAAGCGTTTTAACATGAGATCACAGTATATAAGTTCTAACAATAATTTTATTAAAAGTAGTAAGGTTCGATTTTGAGAATTTTTACGGTTTGTGTTCTCTCTGTTCCCTAAGTCCAATTCAGATCAAGAGTTTATATTTTTAATAAAGTTATTATTTACACAAAGTTGTTTAAATGAGTTTAACCGTTGTTTCTGTTTAGCCAAGTGAGTATGTTAAAAGAATGTTTTCATTACTCAAATTGTCAAACATATTTTTTTCGTTTCCGAAAATTATGACCAAATGGAATTAAAAATTAAATTTGGTCACAAATGACCAATGTGGTAACCGTGAGTTGGGTACACCAAGCGAGCAACGAAAGTAGAAATAAAAGATATCTGTCAAAAGAATGCACAGACTTAAAAACATAGAGGAAATATATTATCTAGAGTCCCGACTTAATGGGTTTGCTCTCTTTCGGCCTACAAGCTTGTTGCAAGGCAAGAGGAGGTTAGGAGGTGGGTGAAGTGGAAGGGTAGGATAAGGATGAGGTAGGGAGAAGTCATAGGAAGAGTTTGGAAAGGGTAGGTTGGAATGTCAAGCTCCGGGGGACGCGGCCTGCTTGCGTTGCACGGCGTCAGCTCGTCGGACAGGGGGGAATCTTGCCCCCGAAACTCAACCTCGCCTGCAGACAAAAACACAGATCAGGCCACTACAAAAAAACTATGCAGATAGTTACCAAAATAACAACAGAACCTATAAATACAAATCACCTAACCAAACACCTAAATTAAAATCACCTATCCACAGCAATGACAACGAAAACTAAACATGGACATAAAACAAATTTCCATTCACACGCAACTTAACCCGTCACCCAACTTCAGAGACAGAACACTAAACAGAACTCACTTTTAAGAACAGACCTATTGCTTCCCAATGGAAAAATTCCATTGAGAACAACAACAAGGCGAATGACAGCTACAAAACTCAGAATTACTAACCAAAACATAAACAACACAACAACATTTGGGTAAGTCTGAAATTTAGTTTCTCGATATAAATTTTAATTTGTTTATTCTTTTATTTTCTTATTTACATAGGATTGAGGATGCAGTTCCTGGACAGGCGTCCACAACAAAATTTGCTGTTTATTGAGATATACTCTCAATAAATAGCAAAAACACAAAATCTGGATGCCTGGGAATTGGGTACGGATGACGTCAATAAACGGGAGGTACAAAGGGACGCTGAGATAGGTGAGTTTTTGAGAATCGCAGATTATTTTCTTTGAAATTATTCGTTTGTTTTTTTCTTTTCTAGAGTACTTGAGCGAGTGGAAAACTGTGGGGAAAAACCCACGATTTAAGCCGGGCAAAATATTGTCCTTTTACAATTCAGTAAAAGTAAGTATTCACATACAACTTAGTTGGCTTCCATTTCGTTTTTACTCCTATTTTTTTCTTTGTAGTAATCTATTAGGAAGGTCAATGACCCCAACAATAACCGACCTACCTCAACGTTCGTGATATGAGGAGCGATTTACTTTTAATCATAAACTGTATTCAATCAACTAGACATGGGTAACTAACACATATATACATAACTATTTATACATTTAACAATTAACATGCATTTTTCAGGATTTGTTTCGAGACTGCCGAGACCCCCACCTGCTGGAGCGACCCAAGTACCGAGTTCACGAGGCTGGGAGGTACACACATGCGGATCGGAGGTGCTCCATAGAGGCTGAAGAACAACAACCAAGCTGGTATATCATGTCAAATATAAAGTGCATACCTACAAAACAAACTATATTTACTTCGGAGTACCTACTAATTTTCCTATATTTTGTTTTTCAGGTATCGTCAAATGGAACAGTCAACAATTTTTACTATCTAGTCATCTCTATCCGCCACCACTACGAGATTCTACATTAAAACCCCCATACACCAATCAAGTATTTATCGGTGAGTGATTTTTTTTATAACTTTATTTTAAGTGATTAGGTAATAGATAAAATTAAAAAGGTATAAATTAATAAATAAATAGATATATAAATACATGAATAAATAAATAAGTTAATAATATTAGGGATTTTGTAAATATCACAGATCGTAGTTTTTAATCATTGCGGATAGTCTCTAAGTTAATAAAATTAGTAAATTAAGTATCACAGGTCGTAGTTTTTAATCATTGCGGATGGAATTAATAAATAAATAAATAAAAAGTAACTAAGATAAAAAAAATTAGTAATTTAAGTATCACAGGTTTTAAAAGATAAGTTACTTAAACTAAATTAAAAGAAACTATAAATATCACAGATGAAAAAATTTAAAGCTATCAGTCTTAGTAGGATTAATAAAGTAAGTAAAATATCACAGATGGAATGGTTAAACCATTTTATCACAGGTAAAAATTTTAAAACTATCAGTCTTAGTACAATTAATAATGTTAGTAAAATATCACAGGTGGAATGGTTAAACCGTTTTATCACAGATGTTTGATAAAATAAGTTAAGATATAAATAAATAAATAAATAGTACTTAAGTTAATAAAATCAGTAATTAATGTAAATATCACAGATTGTATTGACTAAGTGTATCCTTATATAAACAATAATAACATATATTCAAATAATAACAATAGACGAAAATATTCTAATAAATAATATACATGAATAGACTAGATAAGTAGGGAAATCCATGCAATAAATAAATGATTACTAACAATTTACCAATCTGTTTTTTAATAAGTAGGATGTTTTCAGGTACAAGGTGGCTATAGTTTTTCTTTTAAAAATTTGTTTTTCTTTATAAGAATAGAAATGCGTGCCGAGTTTTAGAGGAATAATTTCATAAAAATAAATAAACTAAAAGTGATTCAGTCGGGTACTAAGTGAATCAAAAAAAACATTTAAGGAAGTCCCTGATAAACGGACAATATGCTTAGTTTTTTTTTTTTTCATCGACGGACGTTTCGGTTTACGAATTAGTTTATCGGTTTTCATGTGATCAGTTTTGTGTCGTGAATTTATTATTGTTTCAGATCTTTTGCACGAAATATACCCATCTTTTTGCCACTAAGATTCTCAAGTTCGTACATGTTGTTTCCAACTTGTTAAACGATTCTAAATTTTATGAATTTTAGCGATAGTTTTGCGGATAAGCATTTCGTAGCATCGCTTAAAATGAAATTCTTTATACATATTTCCTGTCCGGGTACAAATCTTAATTTGATCAACAATCAACCACGAAAATAGAAATACGAAAACAACAAAAAAGAAGTGTGTGGTGAGTGCCAAAAAAAAAATTATTATTTTAGCTAAGCAACCTAATTTCTTTACTAATACAAAAAAAATAACTATTTAGAAAAACACCTATTTGTAACAAAAAATAAACACACTTAACTTACGAAAACAAAAATGTCAAAAAAAAATACAAAAAATGAATAAATAATGTAATGACGAAACAAAATAAGATTAACGAAAGTAGAGTAAGAAAAATGAAAAAGATAAATTGAAAAACCTAACTTAAGATAAATAAATTAATCAAAAAAAAACAAATGTAACTTAATTGAAACCTGTACACCAAATAATAAATAAATAAGATAACAAAAAAAACTGTAAACTATAAACTTGATCCAAAAAAAAAATGTATACTATATTGTAACAGAAAAATTAATAAATAATCAAAAAGGTAAATAACTAACAAAAAAATGAATAAATAACAAAAAAACAATGATCTATGTAATTATCAAAAGAAAACAAAACTGAACGAAAAATATGATAAATAATTCCGAAAACAGGATTGTAAATAATCAATTTTGAAAATCGAAGAAAAAATGTACTTACTTAACACCGTAATCTAAATGTAAATATTTGAAAACGTATCGTTTTAAACTTGTATCTTACCCTAAAAAGTATATAGCTATAATTAATTTAATTCCTGTTTAAACTCTTGCAAAAAAACAAACAAAACTAACCGCAAACAACAAAACAAATGAATAAATAAGTTAACAAATAAACGTAAGACAGCGTTCAAATTTTTTTTTTTTTATGAATCTTAAAGTAATTTTTCTTCTGAAAAAAACTAAGACCTTAAAACTATAAATGAAATTGTTTAAATTTTCGAAAAGTATTCTTCAATATCAGAATTTTATATAAATAAAAAACTTAATTGAAATTTACTTAATATAATGTATATATACATATATGTACGAATCAAATAAAAAAAAAACAAAACAAAAATATTATATTGTAACAAAAAGATATATAACTAACAAAAAAAAATTTAATAAATAACCAAAAAAAATAAATAACAAAAGAAAGGTTTAATAAATAACGAAAAAAACGTAAATAAATAATGAAAACGAAAAAAGTAGAGAAAAATATTGTGAATAAATAACGAATTTTTCAGAAAGTGTACGTAAACTTACCAAAAAAAGAAAATATCCAAGAATTATAATTACCAAAAGAAATAAACTACAAGTCTCGTTCTAAATATAATCAACAAAAATGTACCTAACTAAAAAAAATATGTAAACAAAAAAAATTGTACTTCTTGCTTGAACTTATATCACAACAAGAAAAAGTTAAATTAAACAAAAAAACAAAAATATAACGAATAAAGTAACGATAATCAAGAAACTTTTATGTTCTTTAAAATCTTGAGTATATTTTTTTTCTCAAAAAAAAAACACTAAGATCTTTTTAACTAATTTTCTTTTATGTCTTGAAGATAATATTTCAACTTCAGAATTTTACCTAAAAAAAAACTGAATTGAAAATAATAATAAAAATCAAAACAAAATATATTTATAAACGTCTAAAACCAAAATAGAAACGAAACCTGTTCTATACAAAAAACAAGATTAACAAAAACTTATAACGAAAAAAAACTATAACTTTAGAAAATTTTCACCAAAAGAAAACTTCCTTTAGAAAGTAAAAATTTTGAATAACAAAAAAAAATTTAATTAACTGAAATTCAAACTATACCAACAGAAACACAAGCACAAAAACACTTAAATTATCAAGCATAAATTCGAAAATTGTAACTTGATAACATAAATTGGAAGATTTTGGTAAATATTTGTTTTGTTCACGTAGTTTGTTTCAAGTACTTTGTATAAACTATATCTGTATTAATGTTATTTAATTACATATAAGAAAAAACGTAGGGATAGAATTAGGGTTTTCAATTTTATAAGCATTCGGGGTGCTTTAGGTAGCTACATGACGACATAGTATGACCCTACTGACGACCTCGCTAAAAAAAAGACATCAGACGGACAGATTAAACTTCCCCTGATGTGACCATAATAGGACAGGAAAACTACTAAGAACACAAACGAATTACGTTACAAAGTTTTTCCATGCCGTTCCCGCAATTCTAGACTGTCTCTAGGGACCTTGCTAGAAGACATGAAACGGTAGGATAAAACTCACACACAATTTTGGAACGATGATGTCGGACTACACGTCTCGCACAATCAATCGTCCAAGTATAAAACAAGACTAGGAATAGAAAGTTGAAAAATTAGAAAGATAGAAAAGTAAAAAAGTTAGGATGGGAATAGGTAAAAGACAAAACGAAAATGTACTGACTGACATCACTGAAGCTTTCGCAAAGGAACGTCGCGATACACCTAGGTTCGCCTGTGGCCTTCCTGGTGCAGACATACGCCCTTTTCAAAAACTTCAATAATTCCAGAAAGAACATCACATTCATTAACCGCAGTCACTGTGAATTTTCAAACACTCGTCGCGATACGACTAGGTACGCCTGTGGCCTTCCTGACGCAGACATACGAGGTTTAAAAATCCACAGCAAGTTTGGTTAAAACAATACAACATAGAAAAAACTGAAACTAGTACCACATAAACTAATTCGCCAGAAAAAATGTTCCAACTGGGTTGGAACACCCTTTAATGACGTTGGGCGCCATTTTGTTGCAAGGCAAGAGGAGGTTAGGAGGTGGGTGAAGTGGAAGGGTAGGATAAGGATGAGGTAGGGAGAAGTCATAGGAAGAGTTTGGAAAGGGTAGGTTGGAATGTCAAGCTCCGGGGGACGCGGCCTGCTTGCGTTGCACGGCGTCAGCTCGTCGGACGGGGGGGAATCTTGCCCCCGAAACTCAACCTCGCCTGCAGACAAAAACACAGATCAGGCCACTACAAAAAAACTATGCAGATAGTTACCAAAATAACAACAGAACCTATAAATACAAATCACCTAACCAAACACCTAAATTAAAATCACCTATCCACAGCAATGACAACGAAAACTAAACATGGACATAAAACAAATTTCCATTCACACGCAACTTAACCCGTCACCCAACTTCAGAGACAGAACACTAAACAGAACTCACTTTTAAGAACAGACCTATTGCTTCCCAATGGAAAAATTCCATTGAGAACAACAACAAGGCGAATGACAGCTACAAAACTCAGAATTACTAACCAAAACATAAACAACACAACAACATTTGGGTAAGTCTGAAATTTAGTTTCTCGATATAAATTTTAATTTGTTTATTCTTTTATTTTCTTATTTACATAGGATTGAGGATGCAGTTCCTGGACAGGCGTCCACAACAAGCTAAATTGAAAGGATTTTGTCCATAAGGAATGTGTTAGTTGTCCCGTGCATTTCTTATGGGAAAAATCCATTATGAATGTAGTTGTTATGGAATTTGTGCCCATATTGCTCAGCCGTGGGAGAAAAAACTGTGAGGTGAACTCAGCCGTTCAAAAAAGAGATCCGTTGAATTCAAAAATTGAAAAATTAATGCAATATTTAAAGAAAAATTAATTTTGCAACTTCCTTTCATTGAAAACTGTACTAAAAATAATATTTGACTGCTTTTGGCAAACAAATTCTATGATTTTTATGAAAATTTTTGATAAAAACAGAAAAAATCATGCAGAAAGTATAGGCGCACCATAGAACTACAATGCGAACGTGGCCTAATTTGAGTTTAACCCAGTTTTGACAGATTAACAGCAAGGTGAGTATTTTGACAGATCTACGAAAATGTAAACAAAACAAAATTAATTCCCAGCAATGCAAATGAAGGTAAAACAATTTAAATACAAAATATTAATTTATTGAAATAAAAATATATAATGAATTTGCACCTAGTTTAATCCTCAGATAAAGAAGAAACCAAGGAGAAGGTTAAAACAGGAAAAGTGGAATCTCCCGAGAAGGAAGCCAGCAACGCCGACGTATTTATTCTGGAGCGAAGAGGTACAAATTCAAGGTGTGTTCATTACGTTAATTTTAAACTCGAAATTATATGAATATTATTTTGTTTTTTTAGTTAAAATTACATCGCTCTAATCCGATAAATTCGTATGTCCTCATTTTTAATCAAATATCGTCTGGCTATCTGCTATCGTGAGCTGAATGACTCCAATTTGGCTTTTTCGACATTGCAATCGATTCCGAGTAAGTCTAGACTTCCAAAGATAAACATGCTTCTAGCAAAGATACAACATCGACAATCAAGAAATCCATTGGAGGCGATTGCCTCTTACAAAGATGTACTGCGTGCCAATGGCCATGTAGGCTGTAAGTTCACTCTTGGAAGTCGGCGTCGATGGAATTGAAGTCAATTCGTTGGTAGTGAATGGGAAGCAAGCAAGTTGAATCAATTGCAGCGTTTGATAGCAGTAGCACATTCATGTCATGTGTCACCATCTGTGCAATGCAAAGCACTTCTTTCAGCCACCTACCGATAGGCGAAAGATTGCAGTGTATGCAAGCCCTTCCTCATGATGTGAACAGTCAGTTTTTAAAGACAGTACCTACCGCCGAGGATTGGCCAATTGATGTGTTTCACTATGTTCTCAAGTATGATGAGGTAATGCTTGTGGCTACCGATACAATTTTGCAGAAATTCACAGTTGAATATCTGCCTTGTACATGTTTTGGCGAACTCTGTGATGTAGGTGGTGAAGATATTTTTATAAATAATAAAATAAGAACTATCTTAACTTTTTTCACTTTCTAATTTAAATTGTAGGTCTCTGGAATTCAATTAAAATACCTTCCTTCATTCATTATAAATATATTGCTTTCGATGCCATCAACAACAATACAAACCGACTCCAGAATTACTCTATAAATTAAGGTTTTTGAGATTTTATTTTTGTAATTCGAAATCACTTATCTACATACATACATACATATAAATCTTTTTGAAGCTATCAATTTCATGAAATAGTTTTTTTTTTCAAAAAAATGTGTGATGGTTATTCAAACCCACAATATCTTCCTTGAATGTTTTCAATTTTTTACTATTTCCTATAACGAATTTGTAGTCTTAAGATTATAACATCAAGTTCTTGTAATATATTGAAAAAAATACAAAAATAATGTTCAAAAATTAAACGAACTATTTAAAACCAAAAAAGAATTACATTCTAGTTTTTTGTTCAAAACTTCAGGTAAAGTCAAATGAAGCAAAATGATTTAAACTGTAGGTTAAAGCAAATACATGTATGTATCTTGCAATTTAAAGTTAAGAGATACGTCATGTTTTACCGGTTTTGGTTGTCTTTAAAATTTTCAAAGAGGTATATTTTAAAAACCTGATGTAGTAGATAAATTTAAAGTTGAGATTCGAGGTCAGGATATCTTAATCCTCTCAAAAATTATTTTTTGTTTGGGTGACAAAAAAAAGTATAATTTTGTCGACCAGTGTTATCAGACTCAACGGAATTTAAACTTCGCACACTGAGGCAAAATTAAAAGAACGAATTTCTGACCAATGCTGTTGATTACATGAAATCACAAAGGAATACGTACGAACGTGATGAACCAAAACATAAGAAGAATAGGATTAAAAATACTAAGTTTTTAATTTTGTTAAATTGAACATATGTGTCAATAAAAAAAATAAAACCCACCTAAAACAGCTTATTTGTTTTTTATTATTATTTGCTAAAAACGAAATAAAAAATAAAAAAAGGTATAATCCACTATAATAATTGACCTGAGCAGATCAAATTTGGGAAAGCCAAAAAGAAGTGTTTTTCTTAGAAAAAGTACATTTAATATTTTTTTATTTACTCAAAAACTAAGAAGTTGTATTTTAAAATCCAGTTTTTGTTTTTTAAATGAAAATACATTAATAGCTTTAAATCTAAAACAAAATTATACTAAATTACATACAATTTTGAAAAAAAAAATACAACTTTATTTAAAAACTAGCTGCGCCACGAACTTTGACTATTAATGGATGAGATTTAAAGAGTCAAATCGACTTCGAATCATCTTGCAGGATTTGTTGCAAAACCGCTTCGTTTTGACTTGTTGCTGAAAAAAAAAACAATTAGTGCTTTCAAAGTTTGTGGTTTATGTTACTTACTTTGAAGTGGTCTTGGCATTATGAGTTTTCTGCTCAATGAAATTGTAGTAAATTGATTGGTTTTGAATTGTACCATTCCCGGAATAGTGCTCGTAAGTCGATATTTTGATTAAAAATTTGTGGCAAGTCGTTTGTGACATTCTTATGCGAGGCAAATTCCAAAATCCTAATCGGACCATGTCACAAGTGCACAATTTTCGATTGTATTATTTTTGGACATCTCCGGCAGGTGAAGGTTGCGGGTTCCCAATTCTTGGAACATCATTAGAGTAGTTTGTAGGGGTATTCCTGTGTCGACGGTCTTCTATGTGAGTCCAGTTAGTTGTGTTCAGAATGCACTTAGTTTTGGTGATTCAATAGGCATTATGTTTTCATGGAATTCAGATTTTATTTTTCCAGTCTATAAGTTTACCAACATTCTGATTCCGGTCATTTAGAAGGTGTTCTCACAGCAGGTTGCTTTCGACTTTCAGTTCCTCATCTACTTGGTATGTGTCGGCGTAAGCGGCCGCAGTAGCCGCTTTCAGTTCAGTTCAGCGTCCCCGCTATAATTTTGTGAGACAGTTGCACTCTAAGATGTTGTGGCCGCCTTTCTGAAAGTGATTTGAACCCTGAAATTCGGATTCGATTTCTCCTCATATTTTATATCATTGTGCGGAAGTAGCCTTGGTGTAATCGGGGAGAAAAGGAAAAAAGTCCTAGCGCCACCTAGTTGTCAATAGAAATATAAGCTTTTGAAGGGAGAGAAGAGTATAGCCAAGTTTTCGCGTGAGGGAAAGAACCACAAGTATTTGGTGTACCAATACATCTACAGTAAGTACAAAAATACTTCCATAGATTAGAATAATGATAACGGGTGAAGTGTAGGATATAGGTACGATGTAAATGAAAAAAAAATAAAGAACTGTGATATGGGGTGATGTGTGCGGTGTCCATATACTTGACCGTTTTTACTGTTATCAACAATAGACGATTATTAAACGTCAATTAATTTTCAGTATTCAGTTCAGTTGTGATTGTATCTTCTGTGCGGTGCGTCGTCACGTCTGGCGATTGATTTGTGTTTTTTTTTATATATTATGGTGAGATAGAGGGTTCAACCTTACCATTTTAAGAAATTAATTAAAGTAAAACAAAAAAAAAAACTGAATAATTAACCAAAAAAAAAACGACAAATAGTAACAGCCAAAGAAAAAAATACCAAATCAACAGGGATACAGCACAATTTTTACAATAAAATATTCAACAATTATAAAAGGGTGAGTTTTTGAGAAGTGTAGAAAAAAAAAATTTGAAAGAACACGGAAATGTGTGGAGCTAAATTTAATAAGTCTTTCTATTATTTTAATAGGAGTATTTGGCGGTTTCCAATAAAAGCCTACGAAAGTTGGGGCCGCCCTCCCTTCTTCCTTTTTCTTGTGGGACGTCCTATCGGACATACATTTTGGCGCTTCCGACTTGGTGTTCAACCAGAGCCTTCGTCCTGAGGCAGGCAACATTGCCCTCTGTGAAGACATCACCATCATAAGGCAGTTGTGCTGGTCGCAAGTGAGCGACGAAGAAAACGGATTTGTTACCACAAACCCTTATAAAAAAAAGAATAAGGGTCACGTGAGTCTTTTTAAGAAAGGAAAACTATACCTAAACAACCTTAAAGAACCTTAAAGCTATCACCCAAAAAGAAAAACTAAAAGAAAAAAAAATCTTACTTAGAGATATTTTGAAATCATAAAGCTCCTAACAGTTAAAGGTATATTTGATGCGGCAAATTATTTGACATAAGGGTAGATAAGAAACCAAAAAAAACGCAAAAAGCAAACAAAAAAAAATAAACCCCTATTAAAACGTAAAGATAGTTAAACATTCTTAATTTTATAAGACTTAAAGCTAATTGAGAACTTAAAAAGATTAAAACATAAAGACATAGGTAGTTAAAAATTCTAAATTCTAAAGTTATAAGACTTAAAGATACTTGGAAACCTAAAATTTATTAAAACAAAGGTAGTTAAAAATTCTAAGTTTATAAACGTAAAGTTACAAGAAAAACATACAGCTATTACAACTTAATGATATCTAAAATTCTAAAGCCTTTAATACGTAAAATTATCCTAAAACATAGAGATTAAAATTTAAGGATATTTAAAATTACTAAAGCTTTTAAAACTTAAAGGTACTTAAAATTATAAAAACTTACAGCTGCGTAAAAATTTTAAATTATAAAAACTTACAACTACTTAAAAATTTAAAATTATAAAAACTTACAGTTACTTAAAAATTTAAAATTATAAAAACTTAAAGATATTAAAGCTTTTAAAACTTGAAAGCCAACCACATGGTTCGCGACCACGGTGTCAAAAGTTGTAAAAATACATAATCGCCTTTGAAAATCGACGATCCATTTTTTTTAAATATTTTGTAAAAATTTCCATTTTGTTAAATCCTAATAGGAACGTGTTGCGGAAGTTTTATAAAATCGTAAATTTATACCATCTCTCATTGTAAACCCCGTTTTTGTGTCCTTTTTTTTTGATTTCATTTCAAATTTCCAGTCGAATTGGGTCAATTTTCGATGACCTTGTTATTAGTAGGCACCTATACAGAGCTCTATCTAGGTAGCATCAATGCATAAAGATAATTATTCAATTTTTTTGTCAAGTTGGGAGGCAACAAGGGGGCGTAGAGTACGCTTAACTTTTGTACATTGTTTGACTCTTATAATATTTGTATATGTAAATAAAACTCCACTTCCGTTTCATTGAAAAAAACAAAAAAATAATGTTTTTTTTTCACGTGAATTGACATGAATTTGAAAATACGGAAAATGGATGTACTAACTGAGTGAAAGAATTTCTAGGGGTGTGGAAGGGGGCGAAACTAACCGGAGGCCTAATGGAGTGATCTGAACGGTATTGGACCGTTATGTTAGGGGGAGTTCAAAATTTAAAGGCCGACGAACTTCCAGGTTGGGTGGGAAAAATGGCCTCGCTGCGCAGACAACCAGCAGCGCCCTAGTGTGGTGAAGTCCGTCCGCGGTCGTTTCGGTAAATTTTCGTGAGGCCTGTTTTGTGTTTTGTTGGGAGGTGAGGTCTAGCTTCGGGAACAAGATCCCCCCCCCCATTCCGGCGAGCTGAGCCGTGCTTCGCAAGCAGGCCGCGTTCCCGAACTAGGCATTCCGTTCCTTTTCCTTTTCGATCCGTTCCTTTTTCCTAATCCTAGATCCTGCCTAAGCCACCATACCTACCCTCTTTCCTTACATCCTCTTGCCTCGCAACAAATGGCGCCCAACGTTTAGGTTTTTGTAGTTTTCATATTTGTTTTTTTTTTTGTCGTGATAGTCCTAACCAAACTCGCTATGGATTTTCAAGGATCGTAAGTCTGCTTCAAGAAGGTCTCTGACGTACTTAGAAGTATTGCGACGATTCCTTGAAAGTTCATAGCGACCACGGTTAATGTGTGTTTTCTGAACTTGCTGTAAATTTTTAGTTTCCGTAAGTCTTAACTAAGAAGGCCACGGGCGGACTTAGGTTAATTGCGACGGATAAATGAAAATTTACAGCGACGACAGTACCCTTACCCTGTATTGTTTTTCCTTTATCCTATCCTTAACTTTATTTTTCTTTTCTATCCAAATTTTATCTTCTTAACCTTTTGTCCAGTTTTATTTAGTTTTCTTTTGGAATCGCGTCCGTGTTTGGAAATGGTTCGAACATCGTTGCGATGATTCCAAACAATATTCGAGTTTTCGAAACTTTCTCTCTTTATGTCTGTTATCTCTTCAATACCAAGTCTTCAAAGAAAGTCCTTGAGACAGACTTGAATTGCGGGTTTGAAGAAGATAACATTGTAACGTAAAATTGTCAAATGTTTATAGTTTCCACTCATTTTCGCCACACCAAGGGATCAACATTATAGTCCGTCCGATGTCTTATTTAATCGATACGCCAGTAGGGTCACTCCAGATCGTCAAAGGGTATACAACAAACAGCTTCCTGAAGCACCCCGTATGCTTATAGAAAACAAACAACCAAAAATACACATAACATAAAACAACTCATACAAACACTTACCTATAATTAAATCAGTTACCTATATTAAAACTAGTTTTTTGTACATCTACAAATCTTAATATATACACTGAAAGAAAAAAAAAATAACGTATACATTGAAATATCATTTATTTCAAATACTATATTTTAGTTATACCTCAAATATTTAATAGCACATAAAAAAAAAATTGAATACCTATACGTACATAAATATTTAAATACCTTTATTCATTTTCGTTTACAAGTATTTTTTTTTTCGTTTATATACTGTTTCTCTATTTTTTATTACTTAATTTTGTTCAACTTTTTGTTTAGTTTTTATCAACAGCTCTCGTTAGCTGTTATACATTAGAAAAAAATTGAAAAGTTTTTTTTCTTGCAAATTTTTTTTGTTTCTTAATTTAAATTTTAGGTGTTCCGCTTCACTTTTTAGTTTTACAGTCAGTAAAAGTAATTTAAGTGCATAATATTTTTTTTTTTAAAAAGAAAATTATACTAATTTGAAATAGGAACTAGTAAAGTTTATTTTTCCAATAAGGTAATAGTTTTCTTTGTTATTTTTTTGTCGTTCGTTTTAGTTCACAGTTAGCTTTGAACTTATCACTTTATTTTTTTTGTTTTCGTTTTTCGTAAAACTTCTTACTGGAGACTTCACTCAAACTTCAAAGTTTTTTTTTCTTAGACTTTTCAATTTAATTAAGTATATTCATTTCACTTCTAATTCTTTTCAAAATTCGCATTTGAATTGTCAAACATACTTTTTCCTTGGATGGAAGGTTTTCATGTTTTTATTTTGAAACTTCAAGTCTATTTTCTAAGTTGTTAAGTTTTGCTACATACATATCTATGGAGTTTGGTCAAAACAACTTAAGTCAAAAATCTTCGTTTTGAGATAAATGCGTTTCAAAGTTAAAAAAATTCCTCCAAATCCAGTTTTATTAAATAAATATTTTTTTGGATGCAATTTTGTTTCAAATAATAATATTTACACGAATAAAATAAAAAAAAATTAATATTTAAGCTTGTTTATATATTTATAGTGAGATATGTTGTTTTGCCCAAACTGGGTTGCGTTCAAGAAAAAGATTATTTTGAGTTGTGTCTTTAATACCAATATTGAAATAAGATTTTAACTACATTTTTTTTTTAGAAAACAAATTTATTTCACTTTAACAAAATACAATAAGTAAAAATTAAATAAAAGCATTATAAAAATTCATTATTAAAAAAGGAACGAGTAAGAAATTAAAAGTTTTTATTGATTTTTGTTTTAATATTAATCTACATCGGATGAATCGGATAAATCCGGATCTACATCCTGTTTTCCCTTTTCTGATTTCAAGGCTTTATAAAAATCGTGGAAAATTGTTGGAATTAATGGCAGTAGAGATATTATGTCATTTTTTTTTCTTCCGATATTAGTGGTGGTATCACGTTTTCCAAATCAAATTTTGTTGAGTTTTTACCCCTTCGTTTGAAACTTACACATTGAAAAACTGTTTCTTCATGCAGTGTTGTTTTGAAAAAGGCTTTTCCGGGATCTGATTTCAAATAACGCAACCATTTGATGGTTTGAAAACCAAACATGTTCCCATCTTCATCTTTCTTTCGAACGACAAAGCCCGCACTCGCTATCAATAAACTTGAAAAATTCCAAACTTCCTGTGGCTTTAATTCATGTCCCACAAATTTTTGTTTTTTCCCACATGATTTAACAAGTTGGTATCAGTCTTGGGGGTGGTAGATTTCAGAATTTGAATATTTCTTCTTCTTTTCTATTACAGAATGGTCGATATCACACTCCATATGTGTATGGCCAGGAATAAAAAATTTATGTTCCACTGTCTCTATGCCGATTTCGGGTGTTTGCATTGATAGCAAAAACATGGCCACAACAATCGTGTTTTTGTTTTTAATCGACTACTGCACAACAAGACGTTACACATTAATTTAACAAAAGAATGTTACAGCATGTGGTTTATCTTTATACTAAGAATTCGAAGCAAAAGTACCTGCCTACTACGATTAGTTTCAAAACAGCATTCAGTTTCTTGAGTTGTGCTATTTTGACCAAACACTTTTTTGATTTGTCAAAACAGCACAAGTCAAGTTATGCCATTATGACCAAACATTATTTTAGAAAAAGCAGTTAAGTGTTGTTAGGATCAGTAAATATCTTTATAACTAATTTACATAGAGTTATGTTGTTAAGACCAAACGAAAATAGATTTTTTTTTAAATACTTCTGCATACTTAACTCATTTTCGAAAAAAATTGACTTATGCTGTTTTGACCAGACTCCATAGATATTTAGTTTAAATTTTGTTTTGTTGGTCGAGTTTCTCTAATGTTAGTCTTACCGTTTTCATTTCAATTGAGTTAATTTTGTTAATTTTGTTAATTTTGGTTTTTTTTAATCTTTAAAGATTGCTAGACGCCCAATATAGGTCTAATATACATATATACATATATATATAAACCTAAAAATTAAAGAAAAATAGGTTTTTCAAGAACAAATTTCTTTTTCATTTTGAAACGCACATAAGAGTTTGAATTCGTTTTTGTTAAATTTTCATTTGTTGTCTAAGATATCTCGTATTTGGTAAGTTTTTTTTTGTCAAGTTTGTTAAACAGGAAATCAATTTGATAGTATTAAAGTTTTTCAATTAAGAGTTAGAACTGTTGGTCTTTTAGATTTTTCGTTTTTCACAAACTCACGAATAATTGAAATCCTTGCGACATGGCCGAGTCGAATAATAACGGTATGGACGAAAACATTTTGAAACGTATACGAGATACGCAAATGGATCAAACTAATACTAACCCAGGGTTGGTTGACAGTGGTTCATTAAGACATCGTCCACAGCTTTCACCTCCAGCACTCACCGTACAAGTAGAATCCGCCGATCATCCACTTAGTTCCGGGACTTCAATCTCCGATATCCAAGCTCCTTCTTATAGTAGTTTAAGCGATCAGGGGGCAGCTTCCAGGCCAATTCCACAGGGACATGGGAAACCCAGACCAACCAACCAGACTAACCGACCTTTAGTAGGCTCACACAATGTAGGAGAGGGTAGGAATTCTCGAGAGGGTATGGCTGGTACGGTACGGGAAAGAATTATAGTTCCAGAAGATCTTAAAGCTTACATTAACCTCGCGATAGTTAATGCTTTTTCTTCCTATCAGACTTCTGTTCGTTCTGAAATCGCCAATAAATTGAAAGACGAAATCCAACAACAAATGGGAGGACTGATGAGGGAGTTGAATATGAGTAGAGCGGCTCCTTCCGTGGATCCAGCGCAAAAACCGGGAGGATCCGCCAATGCGCCTCAACCTCCAGCTCCACCGCCGGTTCTTCCCCAACCTCAGGTGAATTTAAACAACGGGGCGTTTGTTAGGGTAGGTCATCAAAATCGTAGGCAAAACGAACCTAGTAGAGTAGCTCAAGAACGCATGTACCAGCCCGAAAATTTCCAACATTTTACTGGTCAACCTCCCGTAGATAACTCGAACTATATGTTCACTCAACCTCCACCACCGATCAGTACAGTTTTCACACCTGTAAGAGGAGCAATCAAAATCAATAAGTGGAACATAAACTTTAATGGTAAACCTGATCACCTCACCGTGGAAGATTTCATATTCAGGGTAGAAACTCTTCAGGTTCAGCATGGATGCCAGTGGTCAGAAATTTTGCGTGATTTTCACTTATTGCTTTCGGGAGCTGCATACGATTGGTTCTGGCAGTTCCAGCGGAACAACTATACAGTCCCTGGCCATATTATTAGACGCACTTTAGATTTTATGCAAAATCTTAATTTCGTCCTATTTTAGTCAGGTTTTCGAATATTGTAATGCATTTAAATTATTTTGTATGCAGAATATAAACTACTTCCTAGAAATAAAGCAAAAGATTTAAAGATTTTTTTTTTAAATTAATATTTTTAGTTTTGTTGTTGTTATTTTTGTAATTTTGTTCAATATTTTGTCGAACCTCCTTGTGCTTTAATAAGAGCCTCAAATCTGCGCGGTATACTGTCAATGCATGATTTGACTGTTTCCTGCATTTGTGGGTGGTGATTCCACACGTGAATTACTCTTTCAATAAGTGACCGCATCTTAGCTACTTCCCTCTTCATCAGCTCCCACACGTTTTCAATTGGGTTAATATCAGGGCTGTTTCCAGCCAGTCCAACAGAGGGATGTTTTCTTACCTCAAATAAGTTTTTTATAGACCGGGCTGTGTGGCATGGAGCTCCATTTTGCATAAAAATGTACCCATACATCCATTCTTGAACGTTAAAAATATTGCGTATGATCTAATAATTATAAAAATTCTGCAGTGCGTCTAATAATATGGCCAGGGACTGTAGACCTGACTGGCCCATGTTGAAAGACGCGTTAATGCGTCAGTTCAAAAATCTGAAGTCGGATTATGAAGTAATGCGCGACATTATGGAACGCAAATAAGCTCCTTGGGAAAATGTTGATGATTATTTCGCTGCAATCAATCGGATGAGATCGCAGTTACGAATTCAGATCCCTGAATGGGATGTAGTGAAGATTCTCAAAAAAAATCTTCATGAAAAGCTTAGGACATTGATTTTTCCAATGCCTATATTTACGCTAGATCAGCTCCGATACGCGTGCAAAGATGCGGAAGTTGCTTTCCCGAAGAGAGATCAACCTTTCGGTAAATCCTTCAAACACCCTGCAAAACTGGCAGCCAATGAACTCGAATATGATGACGATGAGTTATGTCCAACAGATGAACAGGTGGCAGCTTTTCAAGTGGGTGGGACCCGCCCAAAAGTTCCTCCACGGAAGTATACCGATACCACTAAGTTAGTCTGTTGGAACTGTAAAATTGTTGGTCATACTTATTTTGAGTGTGATTCCGAAGTCTTGAATGTTTTCTGTTACAAATGTGGTAACGAGGGTGTTAAGACTCCTCACTGCCCCAAATGTAATCCGGAAAACAGGTCGAAGAACGCGAAGTCTTCGGGGGAGTCGCGTTCGACTCAGCCTTAAAACCCCCAGTGGTAGAAACCAAACGTCAAACCGATAAAATTTTAAATGAAAGTTCTGAAAAAGAAAAAACGAAAATCCAAATTTTAAAAAGAAACAAAAATGAAGATACAATAAAAGAAAAAGAAAACATAAACAGATACCCCTTAAAACCATTACATGTAAGAATTTTAGAGTATAATCAAGCCCGCAATCGAATTTTCAATAATCCCCTGCCTATAGTTTCAAAAAACATTTTAAAAGCAAGAGAAAGATATAAGGCTAGGAAAGAACAGATAAAGAACATTTCCTCAACCGTGTTAGATAGTACTTCTGATCCTAGACCTTACGCTACTATATTAATAAAAGGAAAAGAATTATTAGGATTGTTGGATAGTGGCGCAAGTATAAGCATTCTTGGCAAGAATTGCATGCAACTGGTCCACTATCTTAATTTGCAAATTATCCCATTTACATCAGGTGTAAAAACAGCCGACGGAAAAAATCAGAAGATCGTGGGAAAAACTTTAGTGCCAGTGAATTTTAAAGGCGAAGAGAAAAACATAACATTTTTCTTGGTTCCGAATTTGGATCAAGAGGTATATTTAGGCGTTGACTTCTGGAGAAGTTTTCAACTTGCTCCTAATATAATAAGTTCCATCACTATGACAAAAGAGGCTGACCTTTCAAATGCTCACCAGTTGACTATGGAACAGCAAGCCAGATTGGATGCGGTCAGGCGAAAATTTCTCTGTTTCGATCGAGATGGACTCGGTAAAACGGCGCTCATGGAGCATGTCATAGATACCGGGGACGCGGCCCCTGTGAAACAGCGTCACTACCCTGTTTCGCCAGCGATACAAGCCATTTTGTATGAAGAGCTGGACCGGATGTTGAGTCTCGGCGTTATTGAGGAGAGCGAGAGTCCGTGGTGTTCGCCAGTAGTTCTCTTGCGAAAACCAGGCAAGAATCGACTTTGTCTGGATTCTCGCAAGGTGAACTCACTGACGAAGAAAAACGCTAATCCTCTCCCCAATATAGAGGGACTCATCAGTCGGCTACCAGATACTGTCTACATGAGTAGCATAGACCTCAAAGAAGCATTCTGGCAAATACCGCGGGAGAAACGGAGTAGGGAAAAGACTGCCTTTGCGGTACCGGGAAGACCCTTGTACCAATTTACTGTTATGCCTTTTGGGTTGTGCAATGCAGCCCAAAGGTTGTGCCAGTTAATGGACAAGGTGATTCCTGCACGACTAAGGGACCGTGTGTTCGTGTATCTGGACGACTTGCTTATCATGGCGCCAGATTTTGATACGCATATTGCCCTGGTGGATGAAGTAGCTGAGTGCTTGCGTAAAGCCAACCTCACCATCAACATGAACAAATCCAAGTTCTGCTTCAAAGAACTGAAGTATTTGGGGTTCATTGTTGGTGGTGGGAAAATCAAGACCGATCCGGCGAAGGTGGAAGCAATCGTGGATTTTCCAGTTCCCAAAACCCCTCGCCAGGTTCGACGGTTGCTTGGTCTGGCAGGGTGGTATAGAAAATTCATCAAAGATTTTTCAAGCCTGACTACACCCTTGACGGACCTGCTGAAGAAAAAGAACGGCAAATTCCAAATGACGGAAGAGGCAATGGAAGCATTTGAAAGATTGAAAACGGCCTTAACTACCGCACCAGTACTGACCAGCCCGGACTTTTCGAAAAGGTTTTACATCCAGTGTGATGCGTCCGATGCTGGAATAGGAGCAGTATTGTTCCAAAAAATGGATGGTGATGAAGAGGTTCCCATCGCTTACTTCTCGCAAAAGTTCAACAAGTGCCAAAGAAACTATAGTGTGACCGAGAGGGAGTGCATGGCGGCGGTAATGGCAGTAAAAAAGTTTAGGCCGTACGTCGAGGGCATGGACTTCACTGTGATAACCGATCATTCCAGTCTTCAGTGGCTGATGACTATGAAAGACCTGAGTGGCAAACTCGCCAGGTGGAGTTTGTTGTTGCAGTCCTATGTCTTCGACATACAGCACCGAAAAGGGTCGTTGAACGTGGTACCGGACACTCTTTCTCGGGTACATGTAGAATCTTTGGTACTTGAAGAAGTAGCCCCTCTTGTCGATTTAGACTCCGAAGAATTTCAATCCGAGGAGTACACCAGTCTAATTGAGACAATTGAAAAACACCCTGATGAATTACCAAATTTAAAGGTAGAAGATGGCTTCGTATACAAACGTGCGTTAAGATGCGAAGATGATGAGGTAATGTTAGAGCATACATGGTTATTGTGGATACCTTCCGGACTTACCGAAGAAATTATATCTAAGGCCCACAATCCTCCAAAATCCGCTCATGGTGGAATTTCAAAAACGCTCTACCGAATCCGACAACATTTTCATTGGCCTAATATGACAGTCCAAATTCGTCAATATGTATCTAATTGTTCAGTGTGCAAACAATCGAAGGCCACCAATCAAGTAACTCGACCACCTATTGTTACTTCGTTTTGTACTAACCGTCCTTTCGAAAAATTATATGTAGATTTTTTAGGTCCTTATCCTAGGTCTAAAACTGGAAATGCACATGTTTTTGTAGTCCTTGACCATTTATCCAAATTTGTGTTTTTAAAAGCTCTGAAGAATGCGAATACTTCGAGCATAATCAGGTTTTTGCGTGATGATATATTCAATATGTTTGGCGTTCCTAGTATCGTACATTCAGATAATGGGAAACAATTTCTAGCAAAAGATTTCCAAAATTTCCTGTCTAGCTACGGTGTAAGACATTTCAAAACGGCGAACTATGCACCGCAATCGAATGCGTCGGAGAGGGTTAACCGTTCGGTGTTAGCAGCTATTCGATCCTATCTTAAAACAGACCAACGCGAATGGGACAGGCACCTCGGTGAGATCGCCTGTGCGTTAAGGAGCTCCGTTCATGGTTCTATCGGTGTGTCACCATATTACGCTTTGTTTGGCACCAATATGATGACTCACGGTAGTAGTTATGAACTGGCCAGGAAACTGAATGCTGTAGACGACAGCGAATTGTTAACCATTCCCCGACAAAGTCGTTTGCAGTGCATCCGGAACAATATCCGTGAAAACATTTTAAAAACAAACGAAAAAGCAGCCAAAACCTACAACGCTCGTACTAAAACTATAAGATTCCTGCCCGGACAGGAGATTTACCGAAGAAATTATATCTTAAGCGACTCCACGAAGTATCTGTCCGCTAAACTTTCTCCGAAATACATTAAATGTCGTATAGTGCAACCTGTTGGCAATCACATGTACGAATTAGAAAATTTAGCAGGAAGAAAAATTGGCATTTTTCACGCAAAAGACCTGAAACAGTAACAGAAAGAAGAATAGTAATAGTCCGTAGAATGTCCATCAATTTGTCTAAAATAACTTTTTATTAATATTTATTATTCAGTAATTAATTACTACCTTACATTTTTCCTAAATGCCATCTCTAGGTACATTACTGAAAACACGGATTCAGTACCTACTCTGATTTTATTATATTATTGTTTTGGTCTATATCTTCCTGATTTTATGTTAATGCACGAAAATCTCTGTCAAGTAACTCATATGGTAATTTCAATATCGTACTTCTTGATTGTTTTAATTTATTTGTCACATAGTACCTACTCGAGAGCCAAGACCGTATCTAAACGATACCTAATACCTAAGTGATAAGACTGAAAGATCTCCGATTTGATTTTCCATCCAAAGTACCTGATAGCAAGTAGTCATCCATAGCCTTAGTTATTTATTATTAGTATTAAAATTCCCCGCAGGCTGACCAATTTCCTCGATCCCTTTTCATTTAGTAATTACTTAAGAGTATACTCCATCTGTGATATCAAGATGAACCGACTGTGATAAAACTACTGATATTTTTTTTCTTTTGTATCTTTTTTATTTTTATACTTTATTCGCTGTACGTCTTAATTATTCATTTAATCCAGTGCTGTTGTGAAATTTCACATTTTTTTTTGTTAAATGTTCTGGTCCTTAACAAGGTCTTTCCAACGTTGAGTCGTCGGCTTTCACAAAGGTGGCCTTGCAGGGAATACCTTTGCATTTGAAGCCGTCCTCCCGAATCGCTCGAAATCGAAATCTCTGAATAGTTTTCCGACCGCTCAGTTTTGCATTTTGGTCGTGTTTCATTTTTCTTTGGTAAGGTGAATGGCTTCCCTATTTACTGTAAATAAATTGCTATCAACAGTATATATTGGAAAATAAAAATGAATAATATTACCTTGAAGTTCCTTCGAAATAATTTTAGCAAGGTTCCAAGGGTCCATAATGGATGAAGTAGAAAAACAAACAAGACGAATAATAATAAACCAGTACCAGAAATGAAAAAAATGACTATTAATAACTGTTTAATTCTCCGAGAAATCTGGAAGATACAAACGTCAAAAATAAAACAAGAGAAGAAGAAACCAAAAAGTTATTCTTCACAAATCAGAGAGGGCGTTGGGACTAAGGCTACGTTTACATTAAAGAATTTTACAACAATTATTAGAAACAAACGAAACAATAAACCTAATAATATCTATAATAATAAAAAGTATCATTGAGAATAGGAGACTGAAAATAACAGGTGAAATTGACTCGGTGGGTTGTAGTAACAGGAGGCAGTGATAGGTACATATGTATACCCGGCTTGATATTGTGAGTTCTTCCCCACGGAAACATAAACAGAAGGCAGGCGATCATTTCATCCTCGTTGCACTTAATGCCACTAAGCCATGCTAGTAATCCTGGCAGTTCACTGGTAGGTCCAGCCGTAATATTTCGAAAATGGATTCAAGGTATCTTGAGTGATAAGGCCAGAGTTGAGATTCTCTTTCCAAAAGCCGGTACAATCCATCTATTAGTCACGTTCACGGTTCACAAACAAATGACTAAATGTCACGGCGTCCCTTTTATCCATCCCTGCTGTTGGAATAAACCCACCCGGCATGGATAATTTGTTGTGGCCGCCTTTCTGAAAGTGATTTGAACCCTGAAATTCGGATTCGATTTCTCCTCATATTTTATATCATTGTGCGGAAGTAGCCTTGGTGTAATCGGGGAGAAAAGGAAAAAAGTCCAAGCGCCACCTAGTTGTCAATAGAAATATAAGCTTTTGAAGGGAGAGAAGAGTATAGCCAAGTTTTCGCGTGAGGGAAAGAACCACAAGTATTTGGTGTACCAATACATCTACAGTAAGTACAAAAATACTTACATAGATTAGAATAATGATAACGGGTGAAGTGTAGGATATAGGTACGATGTAAATGAAAAAAATAAAGAACTGTGATATGGGGTGATGTGTGCGGTGTCCATATACTTGACCGTTTTTACTGTTATCAACAATAGACGATTATTAAACGTCAATTAATTTTCAGTATTCAGTTCAGTTGTGATTGTGATTGTATCTTCTGTGCGGTGCGTCGTCACGTCTGGCGATTGATTTGTGTTTTTTTATATATTATGGTGAGATAGAGGGTTCAACCTTACCATTTTAAGAAATTAATTAAAGTAAAACAAAAAAAAAAAACTGAATAATTAACCAAAAAAAAAAACGACAAATAGTGAAACAGCCAAAGAAAAAAATACCAAATCAACAGGGATACAGCACAATTTTAACAATAAAATATTCAACAATTATAAAAGGGTGAGTTTTTGAGAAGTGTAGAAAAAAAAAAATTTGAAAGAACACGGAAATGTGTGGAGCTAAATTTAATAAGTCTTTCTATTATTTTAATAGGAGTATTTGGCGGTTTCCAATAAAAGCCTACGAAAGTTGGGGCCGCCCTCCCTTCTTCCTTTTTCTTGTGGGACGTCCTATCGGACATACATTTTGGCGCTTCCGACTTGGTGTTCAACCAGAGCCTTCGTCCTGAGGCAGGCAACATTGCCCTCTGTGAAGACATCACCATCATAAGGCAGTTGTGCTGGTCGCAAGTGAGCGACGAAGAAAACGGATTTGTTACCACAAACCCTTATAAAAAAAAGAATAAGGGTCACGTGAGTCTTTTTAAGAAAGGAAAACTATACCTAAACAACCTTAAAGAACCTTAAAGCTATCACCCAAAAAGAAAAACTAAAAGAAAAAAAAATCTTACTTAGAGATATTTTGAAATCATAAAGCTCCTAACAGTTAAAGGTATATTTGATGCGGCAAATTATTTGACATAAGGGTAGATAAGAAACCAAAAAAAACGCAAAAAGCAAACAAAAAAAAATAAACCCCTATTAAAACGTAAAGATAGTTAAACATTCTTAATTTTATAAGACTTAAAGCTAATTGAGAACTTAAAAAGATTAAAACATAAAGACATAGTTAAAAATTCTAAATTCTAAAGTTATAAGACTTAAAGATACTTGGAAACCTAAAATTTATTAAAACAAAGGTAGTTAAAAATTCTAAGTTTATAAACGTAAAGTTACAAGAAAAACATACAGCTATTATAACTTAATGATATCTAAAATTCTAAAGCCTTTAATACGTAAAATTATCCTAAAACATAGAGATTAAAATTTAAGGATATTTAAAATTACTAAAGCTTTTAAAACTTAAAGGTACTTAAAATTATAAAAACTTACAGCTGCGTAAAAATTTAAAATTATAAAAACTTACAACTACTTAAAAATTTAAAATTATAAAAACTTACAGTTACTTAAAAATTTAAAATTATAAAAACTTAAAGATATTAAAGCTTTTAAAACTTGAAAGCCAACCACATGGTTCGCGACCACGGTGTCAAAAGTTGTAAAAATACATAATCGCCTTTGTAAATCGACGATCCATTTTTTTTAAATATTTTGTAAAAATTTCCATTTTGTTAAATCCTAATAGGAACGTGTTGCGGAAGTTTTATAAAATCGTAAATTTATACCATCTCTCATTGTAAACCCCGTTTTTGTGTCCTTTTTTTTTTGATTTCATTTCAAATTTCCAGTCGAATTGGGTCAATTTTCGATGACCTTGTTATTAGTAGGCACCTATACAGAGCTCTATCTAGGTAGCGTCAATGCATAAAGATAATTATTCAATTTTTTTGTCAAGTTGGGAGGCAACAAGGGGGCGTAGAGTACGCTTAACTTTTGTACATTGTTTGACTCTTATAATATTTGTATATGTAAATAAAACTCCACTTCCGTTTCATTGAAAAAAACAAAAAAATAATGTTTTTTTTTCACGTGAATTGGCATGAATTTGAAAATACGGAAAATGGATGTACTAACTGAGTGAAAGAATTTCTAGGGGTGTGGAAGGGGGCGAAACTAACCGGAGGCCTAATGGAGTGATCTGAACGGTATTGGACCGTTATGTTAGGGGGAGTTCAAAATTTAAAGGCCGACGAACTTCCAGGTTGGGTGGGAAAAATGGCCTCGCTGCGCAGACAACCAGCAGCGCCCTAGTGTGGTGAAGTCCGTCCGCGGTCGTTTCGGTAAATTTTCGTGAGGCCTGTTTTGTGTTTTGTTGGGAGGTGAGGTCTAGCTTCGGGAACAAGATCCCCCCCCATTCCGGCGAGCTGAGCCGTGCTTCGCAAGCAGGCCGCGTTCCCGAACTAGGCATTCCGTTCCTTTTCCTTTTCGATCCGTTCCTTTTTCCTAATCCTAGATCCTGCCTAAGCCACCATACCTACCCTCTTTCCTTACATCCTCTTGCCTCGCAACAAAGAAACCAGAAAATGTTGCTTTAATTGCAGCTGCAAGTCATTTTTTTGGTCGGCTTGCAGCATCATATGTATTTCTTGGCGGCTGATGAATAAGCGGAGGACGTTTTGGAAATACTAAAGAACAATAGAATTTAAAACATCCATTAAATTACTCGTAAGTAAATGAATTAATTAACCTGATTTGCCTGCATAGGTACTCAGCCGTTGCTGATGCTGCTGTTTAGTCGTTCCAAAACTAGGCGGTCGACTATTAATGTCGAAGCTTTCACTTGTAAAATTGACTTGAATCTCACAAAGTAACACGATGGCATAGCTGAAGATGTTCGCTAATTTGGAATTGAATTCGTAGCTTTGGTGGGGTTGTTGCTGCTGGTGTTGTTGCATTACAAGCATCTGGCTATTTGCAGCGACGCTGACACCTCCGCCGTCAACACCTGCGGCAGCTATGGCCGTTGAGATGTACACACAAATACAATAGGCAGCGTCTATCGTTAAAAACATTGATATTATTTTGTTAAGAGCAATATAATATAAAAAACTTACCTGTTAATAAGTATACTTTGTCTTCCAGATTTCTTGATGGAAGTTGCTTTCTAAATTATGGTATGTAATGGGCAGCATCTAAAATGGAAACACAGAGTATAAAATAAATCGATGCACCTCCTTCGCTGCAATTTGACTTACTTTTTATTTAATGAAGTGAACTTGTATATTATACTCTTTTCATTATAAAGGTTTTTGGTCTGAAAAATATCAAATTATATTAAATATTAAAACAATTAACAAAAACTTACTCTTCAAATCCGAAATCCATTGTTTTGTTTTGCAAAATTGATTGTCATTTTTGACAGGTCACAAAAATTCCATAAGTTTCTATTTTAGCCCAATCCTTCATTTTGTTTTTTTTTCCCCACTCACATGTATTCACCGATAGCGAATTTGAGAGAGTTCACCTCGAATTTGAGAGAGTTCACCTCGAATAAAATTTGATGGTGTTTCAGATAAGACGGGTACCGGTCGGGACTCTAGATAATATATTTCCTCTATGCTTAAAAATCCGAAAGGTCTTCGTGTAATAATGCGCGCATCACCGAATGACTCTTCAAACCAAAATAACCGATTAATGCACATTAAATACATGTGCTGTGTAATACCGGAGTATATTGTATTTTGATTTTATTATTCTTAGACCCCGTACCCACTGAGAAATTAAGTTGCCAGTAACTTAAGTCGTTCCAAATTATTGGCTACTGCAACTAACAGCTACGTTTTCTAGTAGTTGTTGAGTTTGGATTTCTTTACTTTGTTTTACTTCAGAAAATTTTCAAACCACATATATCCATTAAATTAAAAGAAAACGAAAATATTTGTATTAAAAACGAAATACTTATATTAAAGAATAAATAATCACATCGGTTACATAACCCGATGGAAATCAAATGCCAGTTTTGACATTTTTATCATTCAACTCAATCAACAGATTCTGTAATCGGCATTTATTGTTGTAAAACGGAAATCCTTTATAAAAATAATATATACATTATCAACACAGTTCTCAATTCGTTCTCACCTAGCAATGAAATTAGCTTTGCATTTCTTTTCATCATTTTTGAACTATGCGACTGAGAATTCTTGAGAAATGGAATCATAAAAGTTCTGTTCTCAGATTTCTGACAACAGAAGTAAAAAATTGCTCATTTTTGTCTCAGAAAACGGCGGAAAGCTCTTAGATCTTAGAAATATAAACTGCCCAATCAGTAATGGATTGAATTGTCAAACCGAACACACCTTATTTAACATTTCTATATTTGACAGTCAATGGCGTGCGGCTACCGGCTTGGAATTGTTTTTTTTTTTGTTTTTGAACGGTTATTAAAATTAAAATAAACCAATAATTGTCCTGAGTTCCTTCTTTTTAAAATGGAAAAACTACAAATAACATTGTCAGAATTAAAACTTAATTGTAAATGCATCTCTCCCGAAATTCAAGAAATCGAGTGCTTGAGCATAAAGATAGCAAAATCTATTGAAACATATCAAGCAAGTATTGTTGAGATACAGAATAAGATTCAGGAGATTGCAATTTTAATGCAAGAAGAACAAGATTTAATAAGAAAAATTAAAGGCCAAGAAAACGAATTTCATCTTACTATGGATAAATTAGAAAACTTATACAGTGAATATGAAGAACTATCGGGATTTGGTATGTGGCGCAAAAAGATATCTGTTTCAGAACTATTATTTTTTTTTTTCAGATGAATACAAATTTGGATTCTTCACGAATTTTGAATTCGAAAACGAAATAAAAGTGTTTGGAATAACTGCTGACACTCAATTCATAGAACCAGCTGTTGTTCAAATTAAAGTAGATATACAATTTTTTTTAATTTTTCTACATCTAACTTTGTTTATTTGGTTACAGATCTTATTTTCGGAAGACAAATTCGTTGTTTTAAACTACAATTTTATTGAAAATAGTTTTGATTTACAGAGATTTGAACCAAAGCACAATCGTTTCGACAATATCCGAATATTTCTTTTGGATTCTAGAGATATTGGAGGATTTTTGTATAGTGTAAGAAATATGTTCAGATCCAGGGATTTGTTTAATTAAAAAGTTTTACCAATATATCCAATCATTTTTTAGTTGGCACAGGCAGGAACTGTTACATTATTATTTAATTTTTATAAAGGCGCAAATTAGGAAAGTCTGCCTTTCTGTTTGGGGATAAAGCTATTGATTATAAGTAGGATTAGATCGAGAGCGGATGGCGACTTTTTGGCGTGAAAGAAAAGAAGTAGATAGTCTTGGTAAAGGTAATAACAAAAACATTCGTCTGCCGGCACGTAGTAACCGCCACTCGCTGTATTCATATATATGGTTTCGACAGGCATGTAAATGGCCGCATTGGTCCTGCAGAAGTCACCGCCAAAAACGCGTTTTATTTTGAGTTTTTAGACTTTTGGGAAACCACTATAAATGTGTTTCATTGGTGAGTACGAATATGTACATGACAGATGTGTTAATGGCCGCATTCTCTAGATCCTTTTTTAATAATTTTTCCAGTTTCCTCAAAAACTAAAATATTTAGTGTTATAAATTTACTGGGTCTCTTTTTCAAATTGTTCTTAAGTGCCAGCCAATTCTAAAAAACCTTGTTTATACTTATTTAAATGTAGGATTATATTATCATATTGAAAATTATACAAACGATTTTTCAATCATTTGTGCACGATTTGGAGGAAAACGACGTGGCAGGTTTTATATTGTATTTTATATTTCTCCAAATCATTAGGTAGCTACAATTATTGAAAATATGGAAGGTGAAAAGTTTTGACAGACCATAAGTATTAAGTGATGTGTCTTAACACTGTATTCTAATTAAATTAGATAAAAATCAACGATTTTTTGTATTCAATGATTCTTTATTTGAATCAAGCTTATTATTT
Source organism: Eupeodes latifasciatus (assembly GCA_920104205.1). Taxonomy (NCBI): domain Eukaryota; kingdom Metazoa; phylum Arthropoda; class Insecta; order Diptera; family Syrphidae; genus Eupeodes; species Eupeodes latifasciatus. The sequence continues at coordinate 101,650,737 of OV049926.1, read as the reverse complement.
ATTTTACAGCAGTTTCATCTTAATTAAAGACATTGATGTGGACGATGGACAAAATTTGAATTCTTGGCAAAAATTAATAACGGCATCTATGTATCTACATATCTTCAAACTTAAAACGAAGTGAATTACCGTGTTCCACATTTCAATTTTTGTGTGATTGATTGATTGTGTGATTTCAAGTGACTTGAATTCGACAAGATGAAATCTTTAAAAAACAGTGTTAGTTTCAATTAAAGAAAATACACCTTAACTTTTTTATGTAACACACTTGTATTTGAGTAAATGAACAAAGCATTTTAAAAGATTTTTCAGCACGCCAACTGTCTTTTTCATATCATTTGGCGTACAACAATGTGGTGTGTTACATAAATTTGTTCAGTGGTCTGTCCTTTTTTGAACAATTTAGTCAGTTTATATTTCTAAGATCACCGAGCAATCAAATTAGCTTTGCATTTCTTTATATTCTTTTTGAATTGTTCGATAGAGCATTCTTTAGAAATTTTCTCTATCAGATTAACAGAGCAGGAGAATGATGTATGTATATAAATAACCTCACCTAGTTATCAAATTAGCTTTTCATGTGAATTTCTTTTCTTCTATTTTGAATTCTTGAGAAATCGAATCAATATACATATCTCTAAGAATACAGAAATCTTAAAAATCTAAGAAATATAAACTGTACTCTGTTTAATTTAACCACAACAACCGGAATGAGAACTTTATCATTGATACATTGAGTGATCATCCTTGTAGCCGTTTCTGTAAATATGAGCACGACCCATAATCCAATACTAATTGACATACATAGGTATAATAGTAGGGGAGCCCAGGGTGCCAAATCGGGATTTGCTTGAGCGTCAAAGAGACCTATTGGATTTCGAAGCTTAGATGATAAGAAGAAAAAAATGTTATATCATATATACACTTTCATCGGTGGGGGGAGCGGCTATAAGTTTTCAAAAATGTAAAAAAAAAAAACAGTTGCATGGACATACTCGAGCGCGTCAGATATTAATAGCATCCATGTTCTACGTATTTTTGAAAATATACGTATGTTAATCTGACCGTTTCCATGATGGGGGTGGTTGTACGTAAGGGTTGAAAACGGTAAAAAAAAAATTTTATCGAGCGCGTCAGATTTTCAAAGGGGATGTTAAGTGAACCTAAAGGAACGCTCTTATGTAATAATCTGACGATTTGGATGTGACCCAAACTCGTGGCCATTATTATAACTTGCAAAAAAAAAATCGCCATTTTGAAATACTCGAGCGCGTCAGATTTTGATATATATGGTTCATGTATATACCCTAAACGTGTTGTCTCTTAATCTGACGATTATCTGGAGGGATTCGCCTAATCTGACAATGGAAAGATTTTTTTTTTTTTTTCCAAATCTTTTAACAAATTGAAGAGCTAAAAAAATAGCATGCAAGGAAAACAGTATATATTCTTTGAAGTACAAAACTTTTATTTATGAGTATAAAGATAAGTATAAAGAATATAAAGAATATACATTTTTTTGAAAATCATTTTTTTCAGTCATCATCTTCGTCGGTAGAATCATCTTCCTCTTTTGGCTCAATTTCATCCTCAGATTGTGTATCTGAAACAAGAAATCATGAGAGTATTAAACGAATAACGATTTCTTCAATCATAGCAGAAAAAATATACCTAATTCAGGAGTATCCTCAAAAATATCTGGTGTTATGACTACATCTTCATACGCTTTTGGCAATTGATCACCCGCAAACCAGATCATTTGGTATTTTTCGTCGACAACTCTCCACCCATAGTCCGTTGGTAAAAGATCAATAATTTTTGCTTTATGCGCATTACTCCACAAGCATGCTATGAATCTTGTGCGTAACACTTGTTGGAATAACTCCGATTGTAACGGTGGCAAGTTGCAAGCATCGTAATTCCGGATACTCAAGGAGAAGGGTTGAGACTTGTCTTTTACCTTGTACGTCTTATTGAAGATAACAACTCTGCCTTGATTAACATCGCTTAACTTCTTCAACCCGTACAGGTGGCAAGTAAAAGACTGTATAATGTGAAACGAATCCTGCACATTGTGCTCCTTTGATCCCAAATCAAGAAATGCATTTTGAAAAGATTCAGAAGACATCAGAAACTGTAAAGGTTTCTTTTTCCCTCGTCGGCACAATGCTGGATTAAAATCACAACCAGTGAATGCATGCAAACCTGGAAGTGCTTTCGAAATTTTAGGGCCAAGTTTATTGTAGAGAGCGGATACGTCGATGTATCGGCGTGCATTTCCAATTACAAGATCCATCCAGATTTCTACTGTTGCTTCCAGGTGTTCCATATTTGCCAACATGATCACCAAAATATCAGTATCCGATGTTCTGATAGTAATAGTAGAATCTTCTTTTTGTTGGCAAGCAAGAAATGCTATCTTTGTATCCGCTTCTTCGTGGTCAGGGCAAGAGAACTCATAATTAATGATGCGCGTTACTTTATTATCGGTAACAGAATATTCATAACACAAATCATATGTTATGTAAATAACCTTACTACCGATAATCGCTGCCATCTCCTGATCAGCCCAATGATCGATGAAAAACTTAACAATAGCTTGCTTAAAGTTTGATTTTTTAAATCTTTTGTAAAATCTGCTGTTCTCATTTGTTGAGGGCCGGTGATATGAAATTCCTTGTCGTCTACGTTGCCTCTGATAGAATGCTCGTAATCTTTGATTGAGGGTGTGAAGTAGCGGTCAAATACATTGCAAATCTACTTGCTGTGTTATTAATTAGGCATTGCAATATTCTTTTTGACACACCTCCAAAAGTACGAGGCATTTCTTTGAAGGTATTCAAAAAAAAGAAGCCATCAACAATTTCCACATTTCCACTCCACATTTTCGACTAGTTTTTCTAACTCATGAACGAGTGCCGACTTAACAGTCTTATTTATCGAGCCATCTATATGGCACAGAGATAACGGCATAGGAGTTATGGGAAAACAAAGAACTTTCTCCAAGTCTATACTCGTGTCAAGAGATAGAGCTAATAATCGACCAAATAAATCCCGTTGCAATTTTACTTCGTGTACTTTTCCACCAATTGTCATTTTTTTCTTCTTCTTGAAGCTTGCAAAAGTCTGCACAGTATTTTTTTTTATTGGCTGGTGAAACCTGTCAAAATTTAAATTACATTTTATTATAAATTGATCTCGTAGAAATGTACCACCAGACATTGTCTTCAGTAAACAATTCGTAATTTCTAAAGAGGCAGCTTGCCCTGTTGATATGTTAAATAACTCATTCTTATCGATTGAATGAGAAAATGGATTAATGCTCTGCAGAACACTGTTTGAAAAAGATTTTAATTGAATGTGTTGTTTTTTCATTCTGTCTGGGTGTAGATCCGCAGCAACATCATGGTAGTTTTTGTCAAGTCCTGCACGAGCAAGTACATGAGATATGATTCTTGTTCGAGCCCCATGATTCTTAGCCCAACGTTGTCTAGCAGCATTTGAATTTGTAAGATTAACTATTCCAGTAAGACGACGAGCAGCATCACCATTTATCGTCTGCTCTAATGTTAAGTCCACAGGAATTCGTGAGAAAGGCTTCGTGGTTCTTCTGATTCCAAACGAACCCTTAGCCATTTCAGTTCGGAGGCCCGGATGAGTTTTATCTACGTGGTGCAGTAAATTAATGTAGTACACTAGCCATCGACTATAGTTGGGTTGATTGTAGTAGAAAAATAAGCAGACTATCTTCGCAATGGTGTATAAGTACAAATCTAAATCTCCAACTCTAATACTTTTTACAAATAAGTGGTAAAGATCTACAAAATCGATGTACATTGCGTAAAATTGCGCTGTTTTTCCGTGTTTACCGTCTAATGTGTCTTCGGTGTATTCCTCATAAGATAGCATGAGACGTTGTGTTTCCGCATGCTCAACTTGTGGAGAGACATCTTTGTGACTCAAAAATGTGGTAAGATATTCTACCACTGATTCCCCGACCGTCAATTGCTCGTTCTCCAAAAATGCCTCGAAATGTAATTGTTGCAATGCCAATGACACGAGAGAATGTAACCGTTTACATCTATTGTAAATTTTTCCACTAATAAAACCTGGAACTGAGCCGTAAGCGATGAGTTCACATTCAGTCATGATATTGCTCAGTCCACAATCTTCGATAAAAGTGCCAATAGCCTTGAAAAAAGCCATTTCAATGTGAAAGGCCCCTAAATGAATAAAAATATTGTTAAATCTAGGAGATTCTTGAGCTTGAATGCAATAACTAGTGCGAGCAATAGCTAAATCATAGGTTATCTGTATATAGGGTGCTTGACATTCATTTGCAATATCCTGACTTAATTCTAGAGTTTTCAAGACAGTTGAATTGTTGGTCGGAGATTCATTTATGGGAGTAAGATATGAAATTTTTTGAACTCGCGAATCGTCTGTTTGAATCTTGCTGTGAAATCCCACCCACATTGGCACATCAGATTTTCCATACATATGTAATAACATCCACGTAACGTCTAGCTGTTTTGCCACACTCAAAGTGTCTGGAGTTTTATTAAGCTCTGAGATGTCTAGCTGACACCAGTTGGTAATTTTTAATTTCTTGGTAAATGGATGTATTTCATAATTAACTTCTTCAAAAGCTTTGCGTTTTCGGGATTTTGTTTCTCTGGTGGTGACGGATAATTCTGAAAAACTACCACGCGCGATCTCATCGGTTATTGAGTTTTCATGTACACAAGTGCTAGAAGATTCCACAGACACCAAATCCGGATTTTGCACGATATCCTGATAAATAATCCCCACCGTATCATGCAGAGTATCTTTGCCGTTCATGGTTTCCACGAAACGGTCGACACCAGTATTCAAGTCTGGGCGACGTAGAATATTTTCAGGACATACGTAGCCGCTATTTACCGTTGAATATGTCAGCTCAGTTTCTAGCTCTTCCAGAGTTGTGTAAGAACAACAGTGCCCATATTTTGACAATATGTTAACAACTTTCTTACTATTGCATAAGCTCTTCACCGTCAGACCTAGGGTAATGTGCTTAGAAGTTTTAATTTTGTGGCCAGAAGCTGCGTAGATCAGATCTTGTCCAATGGAAAAAATAGAAAGTTCATTTTTATTTTTTCTCTTTTCACGTTTTTTTTTTGGATATATGAGACATATCACCCCAAATGAGTGATTCCAAAAAACAAGTAACAAGCTCGGGCACATTATCGCATTCTCCCATCATCAAATCTTCAGCCGTAAAATTTTCAGGCAAATTTCTCCTGGTTGAGTTATTTCTTCTCGAAGTTGTGTTGCAACTGACCGAACGGTTTCTTTTATCGCCATCGTTTTAAATAAATCCTTATAAGTTAAAAGAGTAGCGGAAAATGGAGCAAGACATTGGGCAGGTTCAGCCGGCACAAGGGACTTGAAAGTAAGGCAAATTTCTTGCATCTGATTGGCTAGCTGCCAAAAAATTGCCTTCCAATTAAGGCAACTTTATTGGAAAGTTGGCTGGAAAGTTAGGCAAGAAAAATCTCCCTTACTATCAAGTCAAGTCAACTTATGTCAAAATGACAATTGATCATATTTTTTAATTCAACTAAAAGCTGAACTTTATTACTCATTGATTTATTTATTTTCTGCACAACTTCATTTAATGCTTTCTGTAAAAAGGTTCCTTGTTTTATAGACAATAATGATTTTGGTAGTTTTTGTACTATGAACTTGACTTAGAGGTTTGTGAAGTTAAGTTCTGAATTTGAAATTCATGACACTTGAAAAACTAACTAGTTGCCTTGGTCAAAATTTACGTTCAAAGAATGAAGTTGACTGCAAATGAAGTCCCTTATGTTGTCTGAACCTGCCCATTTTCTCTTTTCAGCGTAAATAATCTTAATTTTTTTGTCAAAAGTTTCCATTAATTTTCTTTCCAGGTGGCGGTCTGAAAACGAAGATGTAGTAACGGAAGTAGACAGTAAACTGTATTCCTGTTCCAGCAAATTTTGATACTCTTTTTTTATGTAGTCAAAAAAGAAGCATTCATTATTCTTGACCACTCGTTCTTCTAGCATATCACAAAGAATAGTATACGCAGTATTGTAAATTTTTGTTTTCCTTACAAATTCGCTTTCGTCTTTTTTATAAATTTCTCGTAAGTATTGATCCTTGCAACATTTATGATAAGAAATTTCGGTATTTTCTGAGAAAGAACTTAGCTTTTCCAACATCAATACATCATTTTGTTCGGTGGCCGCGATTTTTAAAATCTCTATAGTTTTCAATCTAGTGCCCGTGGCATGATGGTTAGTGCGTTGGACTGTCATGCGAGAGGTCTTGGGTTCAATCCCTGCCTGTGCCACCTTAATTAAAAAAAAAAAAGAGTTTTCACGGGTACTGCCTCTTGCGAGGAATTGACAAATTCTCCAAGAGTAATTCTTGTCATGAAAAAGTGCATTCTCAAATTAGCCGTTCGGATTTGGCATATAAATTGTAGGTCCCCTCCATCCCTGACAACATTACTCGCACACAGGAATGGTTGAGAGTTGTAAGTCACTAGGCCTTGGTTCTCTACGGACTGTTGCGCCACCTAATTTATTTATTTATAGTTAACAATCTACTGACAGCTAAGCGAACTTCACGACCATGATGCCGTTTACGTTGTTTTTCGCAAATGAAGCACTTTTGCGAGGCAGGATCGTTGTGAGTGACAGACTCGTCTATGTTGCATGAATCATTGAAATCCTCAATGTTTTCCTGAATGTTGCTGTGCTCTCTCGCTCTGAAATTTTTTAAAATTAATATTCAAAAAAAAAAACTGATGATTATAACATGAAATTAAAATATTGTTAGAAAAATAGATTCTTTCATCTTAAAATAGTATTAATAGCTTTGTCAGTGAAAGAAATAATTAATGTTGTTTTTTTAAAATAATTATTTTTGACGTGACAACGTCTTAAATTAGGTTGCGGCTGGGAGTCACTTATGAAAAAGTGTAACGCCCGGTAACGTTACGATGAGTCACCGAACGAGAGAGAGGCCCGCCGAATGCCTTGCGTCTCTCTCCCACTCAACTATGATCGGTCTGCCGCGCGCGCAGCACTAGAGAATTAGGCGCATTGAATCGGCGCATGCTTGTGTCTCTGTCTTTGTCTTTCTCGAACGTTCTTGGCGTTGGAAAAACAAGAAAGCGTCATAATACAAGTTCACACGTGTGGTTAAAGTATCGTCAGCTGTGTCTGTAGTGAAAATGTGGAGTGCTTAGATTCGTCATTTACAACTACAACAATAAAGGTAAATAATTGTACACTGATATTTCATTATCGTAAATTATGATTGATTGATTAATTGTTAGATTGACACAAAAGTTGAGAAACTGAGTTTATAGGTTATGTCATACTATTGATAAATGTTGATAGTGTTAAGTAAATTATTAGTTTAAAAAATTTGTGCAATTCTTATTTTCATTCAATTCCTTGTTCCTATTGTGCAATTTAATTATATTCATATCAATAAATATTCTACCGAGAAAAAGACGTTGTCACGTAAAATCTTCGCCCGTAAAACCGACTTTACAGGCAACCATTTTTTTTTTGGTCTGAAAATTTCACCAAAAAGTATCTTAAAAAAAAAGTATAATCAATTCATATTAGAACTTACTCGTCCGTTGATGTACTAGCAGCCTCAGTAGAAGGGGAATCAACATCAGCATGTGATTTTGAGCACACTCCAGCCACAGAAACTTGTGAGCCAGAGCACTCTCCAGCAATTGAAAAATGCGACTCGGAACATTCTCCAAAAGCTGGAACATTTGATTCGGAGCTATTTTCAGCACTTTGCCGCTGTGGTGAATGCTGAACATCGCGCGGTATTTTTATTGCTGTAAATAATTTGTAGCACTGTGCGTGGTATACTTCATTTCAAAACAAATAAGAGCAAAAAATTCTAAAATAAAAACAATAGTAGATAATCTTGAAAAATTGAAAAATTAAACTTTAAACCTTTTTTAACTTTTTTTAACTCAAAATTTGAGTTTAAAATTAAATTTTTCAAAAACTATGCATAGTTTTGACTTTATTTAAAAATTGGATAATTAGAACAGAATGTTGGCTTTAAAAAAATGTATAAAACTTAATTGTAAGTATTACCGTTATTTTTTAATTATTTTTTTTCCATTTTAAATAATTATTTTTTTTTAATTGCAACTCCCCTCACTTCGGCTAACGGAAATCGTCAGATTATATATTATTTGTGAACGTTGAATTATTACCTTCAAAATAAAAAAAAATTTAGCCACGCTCGAGAAAGTCAAGGTGACGTTTTTTTTTACAAGTTTGTAACTCGCCTTCTTCTTATCGTCAATCGAAAATTGTCAGATTAGTGGAATATACACTTTTTAGCATATCACTAACTTACCCTATTTTAATCTGACGCGCTCGAGAATTTCAGATTATCAATTTTTTTTACTAATCTGATCCTTTATCCTTGACGCGCGGCCACATATACGGCGCTAATACTTGGTGGAGGTATTCAATGGGGTACTAGGTACCTCCCTGTATATTAATCTGCCGCGCTGTAGTAAATCCCAAAATCCCTTCTTGGGCTCCCCTACTATAAAGGAATGACCAATTTTCTTAATATCGTTTTTCAAGATTCTTACTAATTGATCAAGAGTTAAGTATTCAAATTTTGCAGCGGATATGGATCTGTACTGTACATAAAGGGTGTCCCAAAATTAACGCAAGATTTGAATTTGCCGCCATTTGTGCAGTGAAGTGTTGGCAACCCTGAAAAAAAAGCAATTTGACAGCTAACAGTATAGGGTTATTAAAAATGGAGCGTTACACGATAGAACAACGTGTCTTCATTATTAAAGAATATTTCAAAAATAGTGAAAGCTTGGCGGCTGATTTTTCGAGCAAAATCATCCTAAGCGATGAAGCACATTTTCATCTTGATGGCTTTGTCAATCGCCAAAATTGCCGCATTTGGGGTTCGGAGAACCCACATGTGATTGTCGAAAAACAAATGCATCCACAACGCGTGACTGTATGTTATTGTTATTTGAAATCACAAGTCTATATCAACAAGCCCACAACCACCCGTGCATTAAAGGAGGAGATTCAACGCTGCATCAACGAAATTCAGCCACATTTATGCAGAACGGTCATGGAAAATTTCAACAAAAGAGTGCGCATGTGCATGCAAAGCCGTGGAGGCCATTTGTCCGATGTGTTATTCCATACATAACCCTATCCTATGTACTTTACGAGTCAATAAAAATATAACTATCAAAAGACTAAAAACGGCGTTTTCTATTTAATTCAAATCTTGCGTTAATTTTGGGACACCCTTTACATACTATATACCGAATGCTATAAGGTGGTGCTTTCCTTGTACGACCCATGCCTGGCGTTTAGACGAAATCTAAATTTACAAAAATCGTAATGCTTTTCGAAGCATTTAACTTTTTTTAATTATTTTCTGTAGTTTTTCCGAAAATTATTATTTTTTTTGACAACTACTGTGTCTCGGTCAGCTTCTAGGTTTTTTTCTTTTAGTTTTAGAACCAAGAGCTCATAGGCTTTACTTTTCATTATCCTGTTGCTATATTCCGGGCTTTTTATTTTCCATAGAGCCGGATGTTCTTTATAAAGTTCGAAGAACTCGGTCCAGAACTTTTGTTCATCAGCCATTATAAAAAAAAACAAAAACAATGTATACCTACTGGCGTAAATAAAATTTTTATACTGAGCGGTTGCACAGTTTTTGACATTCACGACACAAATAACTGCATAAATTTAAGACCTGAGTAAAAATATCAAAATTGATTTAATTTTTACACAGTTAACTGCACAAATCGCACAAACAACCCCATTCACAACACAACTAGTTTAGTTGTGTCGTGAATTGGCGGCCTTACACAGCGCATGTTTTTCCTTGCATCAATGAAGTGCGAAAGAGAAAGGAATAAATGAAATAGATCTGTCTCGGCATCCTTTGTACGTATCGCCCAAAACCCCTTTATTTATATTGTTGCATTTGTAATGTCGATGAAAAGATTTGTATTCCAACACTAATTTTTGGCTTGTTTCCACGCATACATAAATTAACTAAATTTTGTTCGCCTTAACTCGTAGACAAACCAAGACGGGCAACATCGATTTATATCATCATATGGAATATTTTTGATAAAAATCATCGATTTTGATTTTCATCTTTGGGTTTTGGAGAGTAAAACAAGGATTTGTACACAATAGATTGAGTGCTCAAGCTGGAATCACGCGGTCAAAGTAAAGGGTCAACGAGTTGACTGAAGTCACAAATCTTAATTTTCTGTGCCAACTTATCGTAAAAGTTCACAGCGTCAATGCTTAAAACGTTTGCTATCACACGATTTGACAAAATAATATCTATGTGAGCCAACGTTACTTTTATTATTTTCATTTTAGCCTGGAAAAGCATATTAAAATTGGTACAGTATAATATAACATAATTTGTATGTAGTTTTTAATTTTGGTTCTACAAATAACGTCATTTTAACGTAAAAGAGTCAACGTGTTTATCGTTTACGTTGACCTTCTAATAGAAGCTTCAGACTTTTTTCTTTTATATTTTGTAGTGCAACCCATCGTATATTCCATGCACACATATTATTTGAACACATAGGCAATTGTATAAACTTACGATAAAATACAATTATTATATCGACAAGCCTTATATACGTCCAAAGCTTTTGTATAACTCCCATATCTGAGCAGGTGCTCCTTCAACTTATTTAATTCTGTTGGACAGTATTGAACGTAGAGCATTTAGATTGATTGGTGATAATTCCATCATAGGATCATTTACGTCGCTCGAACATTGTCGTAAAGTTTCTTGTCTCACCTTCTTTTACCGTTATTTTAACGGTTAATGCTCTAAAAAAAACATTACTAAAAGTTGGTAAAAATTGATTTCGACCCAAATATCTTTTCAAAAATTTAAGATTATGACTTTAAACTACTTTAATCTTGTAGGAAATATTGTTTTCAACATTCGGTAAAATTTTGAGAAAAATCGAATTGACAGTTTTTTACAAAAAAAAAACTTAAAAAAAACAATACTAAAACTTGGTAAACATTTTTTTTCCACACAAATATTTTTTCAAAAATTAAATATATTGGCTCATTGTTTTTGGCTGGAGATATAGCTATTTCGTGCTTTGCCACTTTTGCACTCATCAGTCTCCTTTTTTTGGTGCTGAGCTTTAATCCAATTTTATTTGAAAAACTTTTTATGCACAACATAGGATTCGAACCCACGCATATCAGATTTGCTCAGTCTTAGAAGTCGTGTGCACTGCGCACTCCACTACTTTAGACCACTGACGTCACAGGTCGAGATGTGCTAATTGTTTATCAAATGCATTTGAAGCATCAACCTTTTTATAAGCTCCTTTAAGTATGCTGTTTTGTTCCGCCTCCATTTTTCTCCATACCTTATTTGATAGACTTACAATTCGTAGTACGTATCAAAGGGGGAGAGGTTGGAAGATCGGTAACGAACCAGACTATTAAGTTATTATTGTTATTATGTTTATTGTACTATTCGTACTAGAATGTCAGCTTGTTAGACTTGACCATTCCTTTTAATTTCATTGAATGTTTTTGAACAACAACAACAACTTAAAGGTGCTACCACTCATTGTTTTTGGCTGGAGATATAGCTATTTCGTGCTTTGCCACTTTTGCACTCATCAGTCTCCTTTTTTGTGGTGCTGAGCTTTAATCCAATTTTATTTGAAAAACTTTTTATGCACAACATAGGATTCGAACCCACGCATATCAGATTTGCTCAGTCTTAGAAGTCGTGTGCACTGCGCACTCCACTACTTTAGACCACTGACGTCACAGGTCGAGATGTGCTAATTGTTTATCAAATGCATTTGAAGCATCAACCTTTTTATAAGCTCCTTTAAGTATGCTGTTTTGTTCCGCCTCCATTTTTCTCCATACCTTATTTGATAGACTTACAATTCGTAGTACGTATCAAAGGGGGAGAGGTTGGAAGATCGGTAACGAACCAGACTATTAAGTTATTATTGTTATTATTTTTATTGTACTATTCGTACTAGATGTCAGCTTGTTAGACTTGACCATTCCTTTTAATTTCATTGAATGTTTTTGAACAACAACAACAACTTAAAGGTGCTACCACTCATTGTTTTTGGCTGGAGATATAGCTATTTCGTGCTTTGCCACTTTTGCACTCATCAGTCTCCTTTTTTGTGGTGCTGAGCTTAAATCCAATTTTATTTGAAAAACTTTTTATGCACAACATAGGATTCGAAGCCACGCATATCAGATTTGCTCAGTCTTAGAAGTCGTGTGCACTGCGCACTCCACTACTTTAGACCACTGACGTCACAGGTCGAGATGTGCTAATTGTTTATCAAATGCATTTGAAGCATCAACCTTTTTATAAGCTCCTTTAAGTATGCTGTTTTGTTCCGCCTCCATTTTTCTCCATACCTTATTTGATAGACTTACAATTCGTAGTACGTATCAAAGGGGGAGAGGTTGGAAGATCGGTAACGAACCAGACTATTAAGTTATTATTGTTATTATTTTTATTGTACTATTCGTACTAGAATGTCAGCTTGTTAGACTTGACCATTCCTTTTAATTTCATTGAATGTTTTTGAACAACAACAACAACTTAAAGGTGCTACCACTCATTGTTTTTGGCTGGAGATATAGCTATTTCGTGCTTTGCCACTTTTGCACTCATCAGTCTCCTTTTTTGTGGTGCTGAGCTTTAATCCAATTTTATTTGAAAAACTTTTTATGCACAACATAGGATTCGAACCCACGCATATCAGATTTGCTCAGTCTTAGAAGTCGTGTGCACTGCGCACTCCACTACTTTAGACCACTGACGTCACAGGTCGAGATGTGCTAATTGTTTATCAAATGCATTTGAAGCATCAACCTTTTTATAAGCTCCTTTTAGTATGCTGTTTTGTTCCGCCTCCATTTTTCTCCATACCTTATTTGATAGACTTACAATTCGTAGTACGTATCAAAGGGGGAGAGGATTGGATTAAAGCTCAGCACCACAAAAAAGGAGACTGATGAGTGCAAAAGTGGCAAAGCACGAAATAGCTATATCTCCAGCCAAAAACAATGAGTGGTAGCACCTTTAAGTTGTTGTTGTTGTTCAAAAACATTCAATGAAATTAAAAGGAATGGTCAAGTCTAACAAGCTGACATTCTAGTACGAATAGTACAATAAAAATAATAACAATATATTGGCTTCAAACTAATTTTATCTCACAGAAAATATTGTTTTCGACATTCAGTAAATGTTTTATAAAAATCCAACTCTCAAAAAATAGTACGCAAGTTTGGTAAAAATGTATGCTCGGTTCTCGGTATCTCGTGAACAATAGAAGGTATTGACTTCAAATTCATTTCATTAATCCAATTTGTATTTGTTTATATGTATAAAAAATAAAAACTTTTAAGAAATGCTATTAAAATTGGTAAAAATTGGTTTTCGACTAAAAATCTCGTTAACAAAAATAGATTTTGAAATCAAACTATTTTATTATATGTAAAATATTGTTCGTAATTTTAAAATTTCTAAGAATAACTGACAACTTTTTTAACAAAACACGAAAACCTACAAACTTTTTCGACAGACGGAATGGGAAGTTATCATTTTGGGTTGCATTCTAGCGACGAAAAAAACTTTCCGAACATACAGACATGAACACACGCACGCACAGACATCTCTCTAAAAATCTTTTATTTCGACTGTAGGGATCTGAAACGTCGAGAAATGTCCAAATTTTCAATCCGACAAATCGGACAGATTACAATAACTTCCTATGGGAAGTGTTGCGAGGCAAGTGGAGGTGAGGAGGTGGGTGAAGTGGAAGGGTAGGATAAGGATGAGGTAGGAAAAAGAGATAGGAAGATTTGGAAAAGGTTAGGTGGGATTGTTGAGCTCCGGGGGACGCGGCCTGCTTGCGGTGCACGGCGTCAGCTCGTCGGACGGGGGTTGGGATCTTGCCCCCGAAACTCAACCTCGCCTGCAGACAAAAACATAAATCAGGCCAAGGAATAAGGAAAAGGTAAGGAAACATACACGGACGGACTATTGGCACATCAGGGCACTGCGGATGTTATTGCAGTGAGGCCCTTACCCACTCTACTTTTAGGTGTCCGCGGCCAGTGTTGGACACCCCAAAGATGATCGGTTTCAGGCCATCTCCAGATCCACTCCGCTACCCTCGACACCCCTGAAACGAAACTTAAGTTGTCATTGTTTCGCTTTTGCGAAACATAAAAAACTTTCTTTTTCCTTTTTCACCGGCGTTTTGTCGGAAGTTTTATTTCACATAATTACACAATAATTTTTCAAATTTTAACTTGACCAAAACAAAAAAATATAATGAGAAAAAGGTTGTAAATTTAAACTAAAATAATAAATTAAGTGAGAAAAAACAAAAATGGTAACTAAAAAAAAACTAGTTTGGTAGTCCTACGATTCAACTACGGTTCTACAGTTTCGTAGAATTACGCTTTGCGATATTTTAGTTTTTGTTTTTTTTTTTTTAAACTATCAACGGAGCCCTAATTTCCTACCCCTAAAGAGCTCTCAGGAGGTATCTCTTAGGACCCTATAAAATAAAACTTATGGGACCGAACACGCCACTTACACCAACCGTTTTTTTTGCACCTCACAATCAACAATTAAGAAAAACAAATTAATGAAATAAACAATCAAAAAAACAACTTCCACCCCTTAAATAATTAGATTGAAAAATAACGAAAAAACTTAAATATAGGACAAACATCGAGATGGTAAGTAGATATACATATGTATCGATATGATTTAGAGTTATTATTGGTGACCGTTTTCTCTTCCACTTTGCGAGTATAATAATCAAATAATTTCAAAATTTTATTGGAATACCAGCACTTCTTTTTTTTGAACTTCTTTTCTTTGGTTTCATTTGTTTCTTTTCGGTTAAATTCCCGTTTTTTTAAGTTTCTTTAAATTTCAATTTTTTAAGTTTCTTTCAATTTTTTTTTAAATTTCTTTTAATTCCAATTTTGTTCTTTAGTTCTTTTTCTTTCAATTTAAATTTTCTGGCGGCGGCCCAGCTTTCCGCAAATTCGTTCGGGCCGCCGATAATCAAACTAGTATCACAAAATAACAATAATTAACTTACTATACTCAAATTCACCGGACTCACCACCTTTTATTTGTTACTTAAGGCTTTCTTCCTTCTTCCAGAGTTGGTGGCTCCAATTATAATTAAACTTTCTTTTCACTAGTCTTAATTCACTAGTCACTTTTCTTTCCTATAAGGAATTATTTTTTTTTAAATTTATTTTTTTTGTTTAAAACAAATTAATCTTAAGAAGAATAATCGCTATACCAGAAATCTTTATTTGCTGGTCCAATCGTTTCTCGTATTTTCAAATATTTGAATTTCACTCACTCTATCTTAATCGCTAACTTTTTACTCCACTGTATGGTCGCTGGCCAAATGAGGGAGTGCTGAAATTGCTATCAAACCAACACAGGCAAAAAAAGTATTCGGATGATGTATTTGTACTTCTAACAGGAACACATCATCCGATCCACCTATCCACACAGTGTATAGGTACCTCAACCAACATTATCACACTCAAATAGTGGGAGACCACGCAGGTATTAGTGCGCTTCCAACAGAATAGGGGTATCAGGGGGGTTATTATGAAAAACGATAATCGTTTTTAATACGGAGTATTTGTGAAATTGCGATTACGAAAAACGATTGCAGAAGCGCGTATTTGTAAAATTGCGATTACGAGAATCGTAAAAAAACGATACTCGTATTTTTATTTACGAGTGCCTTCAAGCACTCGTTCAGCTTTTGTTTTGGCGGGTTACTGTCAAGTGTCAAACATTATTGTGTTTTGGTTTGGTTTTCATTTTGATGAGAGAGAAAAAATGTAAGTTAAATAATAAATATAATGGTGAAAAACATAAAAATAAGATATTTTTAATATTTAGGCCTACAACGAATGCTAAAACAAATTGACTTGATGGTAGTTTTCATGGAAAGTAATCCAAAAAAAATACAATTTTTCATTTTTGGCTGGCAACATTTTCTTGATTCCATTTTCGTTTCTCATAATCGCTCTACGCCATGAGTTTCGTTTTTCTGGGTTTCGTTTTTCTGCCGTTCGTTTCGTATTTCATAATAAGGGCCCAGTGTCCCAAGAACCAAGGGTGTGTTCCAAAATTGCGAGTGGACTTAATGAAAACAAACAAAACAACCCGAGACGAGAACACTACAAAAATCTATGCAAATAATTACAAAATAACAACAAAACATATAAATACAAATCACCTAACCACCGCAATAAAATTTGTTAACAGTCAATAATAAAAACTTAACACGGACATAAAACAAAGTTTCATACACACACAACTTAACCCTTCAACCAACTTCAGGGACAGAACACAAAACCGAACTCGCATTTAGAAACACACCTATTGCTTTCCAATGGAAAATTTCCATTGAGAACAACAACGAGCAGGGATGAGAATGCTAAGCCCGAAAAGTGAAACATTTTGCCCAAAAAAACCAAGTAGATTTGTAAAATATGTAGCAGATAATGAAAAAAACAAAAAATACAAACAAAACAAATTTATTTTCATTTTATTTTACATCCATATAACGAAAACATACTTTGACTAGAACAAGTCTCTAAGGGAAACATAACACAAATTCATAAAATATTATAAAGCATATGCATATAATATGGATTTTAATCAGTTCTTAATACTTAGCCCTCCTGAACATATTTAAACTTTGAAAAATATCGTAATAACTTCTTGGGAGGTTCAAAATCTTCCAGTCCAGCCACAAACTCTCTTATTAATAAAATCGTCTTTCGGCTGCTGCACTGCTATGCGGTAAACTAGCTAGTGTAAGCATATAGTCGGGCAACACCCTAAACATATCTTCTTCCAATATATTTTTCTGAGAGTGTAAACGCGTCCAAAACTCAACAACATCTTCGTCGTCGTTCATTTTTATGCTCTTAGTAACCATAAGCGTTCTAAATTCGGAGTTCAGAGTTTCTATGTTTGTTACATTATTATCAAAATAAGGAAATTCATTCAAAAGTGGAAGGATTGTCGGATATGTTTCAGTTTGTATTACTTTTGGATCCAAAAGTTCTAACAATTCTAACTTTTTGTCAGTTAAATCAAAACGAAGTTTTTTCGGTTAACAAAAAATGAATCAATACAACACATCTTAAATGAAATTTTGTACGTTAGAAAAAATTTTAAAACGAAGTAGAAATAAGTGGCTACGTAGCAGATACATACAAATAAATTAATGAAGTAGATCTGCTACATATGAAGTAAATACTCATCTCTGACAACGAGGCGAATGACAGCTACTCGGAATTACAAAACAGGGTTGTTGCGGATGTACAAATTTTGACATCCGCGGATGCGGATGCGGATTTTTTGAGACTCACATCCGCGGATGCGGATGCGGATTTTAGAATTTATTAAATAAAAACAATTTTAAGTCCGTAAATAAAGGAAAATTTTATTGATTATCTTTGTGTTTAATAAATAAATTTAAAAATGGGTGAGTTATATTTAATAAAAAGCAAGATTGCAGCCTTCTCAGACTGCAATCTGTTTCTTAGTGGATCGTATATTAATCCAGCTCCACTAAATAGTTGTTCGCTGGGAACACTGGCTGGTGGAGGTGATAAATACCTCAGTGCAACTTTGGAGAGTATTTTAAAGTCTGTTTGATGGATTTTCCACCAATCAAGTGGATTATTATCCAATTCTAGTCTTTTTTTATTTCGGTAACAGATCAGATTCTCCTTCACCTTCGTCTTCAGTTGATGAATCTAGCATCATTGCCATATCGCTTCTGAAGCAAGCCTTGTAACTTAAACCGGACGTGAGTGATGAGGGAGTGCTGAAATTGCTATCAAACCAACACAGGCAAAAAAAGTATTCGGATGATGTATTTGTACTTCTAACAGGAACACATCATCCGATCCACCTATCCACACAGTGTATAGGTACCTCAACCAACATTATCACACTCAAATAGTGGGAGACCACGCAGGTATTAGTGCGCTTCCAACAGAATATTATGAAAAACGATAATCGTTTTTAATACGGAGTATTTGTGAAATTGCGATTACGAAAAACGATTGCAGAAGCGCGTATTTGTAAAATTGCGATTACGAGAATCGTAAAAAAACGATACTCGTATTTTTATTTACGAGTGCCTTCAAGCACTCGTTCAGCTTTTGTTTTGGCGGGTTACTGTCAAGTGTCAAACATTATTGTGTTTTGGTTTGGTTTTCATTTTGATGAGAGAGAAAAAATGTAAGTTAAATAATAAATATAATGGTGAAAAACATAAAAATAAGATATTTTTAATATTTAGGCCTACAACGAATGCTAAACAAATTGACTTGATGGTAGTTTTCATGGAAAGTAATCCAAAAAAAATACAATTTTTCATTTTTGGCTGGCAACATTTTCTTGATTCCATTTTCGTTTCTCATAATCGCTCTACGCCATGAGTTTCGTTTTTCTGGGTTTCGTTTTTTCTGCCGTTCGTTTCGTATTTCATAATAAGGGCCCAGTGTCCCAAGAACCAAGGGTGTGTTCCAAAATTGCGAGTGGACTTAATGAAAACAAACAAAACAACCCGAGACGAGAACACGACAAAAATCTATGCAAATAATTACAAAATAACAACAAAACATATAAATACAAATCACCTAACCACCGCAATAAAATTTATTAACAGTCAATAATAAAAACTAAACACGGACATAAAACAAAGTTTCATACACACACAACTTAACCCTTCAACCAACTTCAGGGACAGAACACAAAACCGAACTCGCATTTAGAAACACACCTATTGCTTTCCAATGGAAAATTTCCATTGAGAACAACAACGAGCAGGGATGAGAATGCTAAGCCCGAAAAGTGAAACATTTTGCCAAAAAAACGAAGTAGATTTGTAAAATATGTAGCAGATAATGAAAAAAACAAAAAGTTCAAACAAAACAAATTTATTTTCATTTTATTTTACATCCATATAACGAAAACATACTTTGACTAGAACAAGTCTCTAAGGGAAACATAACACAAATTCATAAAATATTATAAAGCATATGCATATAATATGGATTTTAATCAATTCTTAATACGTAGCGCTTCTGAACATATTTAAACTTTGAAAAATAACGTAATAACTTCTTGGGAGGTTCAAAATCTTCCAGTCCAGCCACAAACTCTCTTATTAATAAAATCGTCTTTCGGCTGCTGCACTGCTATGCGGTAAACTAGCTAGTGTAAGCATATAGTCGGGCAACACCCTAAACATATCTTCTTCCAATATATTTTTCTGAGAGTGTAAACGCGTCCAAAACTCAACAACATCTTGGTCGTCGTTCATTTTTATACTCTTAGTAACCATAAGCGTTCTAAATTCGGAGTTCAGAGTTTCTATGTTTGTTACATTATTATCAAAATAAGGAAATTCATTCACAAGTGGAAGGATTGTCGGATATGTTTCAGTTTGTATTACTTTTGGATCCAAAAGTTCTAACAATTCTAACTTTTTGTCAGTTAAATCAAAACGAAGTTTTTTCGGTTAACAAAAAATGAATCAATACAACACATCTTAAATGAAATTTTGTACGTTAGAAAAAATTTTAAAACGAAGTAGAAATAAGTTGCTACGTAGCAGATACATACAAATAAATTAATGAAGTAGATCTGCTACATATGAAGTAAATACTCATCTCTGACAACGAGGCGAATGACAGCTACTCGGAATTACAAAACAGGGTTGTTGCGGATGTAAAAATTTTGACATCCGCGGATGCGGATGCGGATTTTTTGAGACTCACATCCGCGGATGCGGATGCGGAATTTAGAATTTATTAAATAAAAACAATTTTAAGTCCGTAAATAAAGGAAAATTTTATTGATTATCTTTGCGTTTAATAAATAAATTTAAAAATGGGTGAGTTATATTTAATAAAAAGCAAGATTGCAGCCTTCTCAGACTGCAATCTGTTTCTTAGTGGATCGTATATTAATCCAGCTCCACTAAATAGTTGTTCGCTGGGAACACTGGCTGGTGGAGGTGATAAATACCTCAGTGCAACTTTGGAGAGTATTTTAAAGTCTGTTTGATGGATTTTCCACCAATCAAGTGGATTATTATTCAATTCTAGTCTTTTTTTATTTCGGTAACATGCTAACTCCCTTCGGAGAAGTGCTTCGGGACTAGCGTTGTCGGATTCTCCTTCACCTTCGTCTTCAGTTGATGAATCTAGCATCATTGCCATATCGCTTCTGAAGCAAGCCTTGTAACTTAAACCGGACGTTCCTGGTTCCGAATGTAAAGACTCATCCATTTTCTTCTTTTTTGTGTTGTTTGAATTTGGTGACAACGTAGGAGAACTGGTGCTTAATGGATCATTTATCATCCTTAGAATAACATCTTTCATTCTTTCCTCGGTGATGGGTTTGAAAAATGTATGCTTATAGCGAGGGTCTAAGTATGTTGAAATCGCATACAAATCGTTGTCTTGCAAAGATGAAAATTTTTACAAATTTCAAAAAAGCGTTTAAAAACATCCGCATCCGCAACAAACTCTGCATCAGTTTATGCGGATGCGGATGCGGATGTTGGAATTATTGCGAATAATCCGCAATTGCGGATGCGGATGCGAAAATTCGCAACATCCCTATTACAAAACACAAACAACACAAGAACATTTGGGTAAGTCTGAAATTAAGTTTCTTGATATAGATTTTAATTTGGTTATTCTTTTATTTTCTTATTTACATAGGATTGAGGATGCGGTTCCTGGACAGGCGTCCACAACAAAATTTGCTGTTTATTGAGATATACTCTCAATAAATAGCAAAAAACAAAAACTCTGGAAAATGGATTTGGATGACGGGTGGTACAAGGGATACTGAGAGGGTGAGTTTTCGAAAGTCGAAAGTTTTCGAAATTTCTTTGAAATTATTTGTTTATTTTTCCTTTTCTAGATTACTTGAGAGCGTTTAAAACTGTGGGGAAAAACCCACGATTTAAGCCGGGCAAAATATTGTCCTACAATTCAGTAAAAGTAAGTATTCACATATAAATAAGTCGGCTTCCATTTTGTTTTTCCTCCTATTTTTTCTTTGCAGTAATCCATTAGGAAGGTCAATGACTCCGAGAGGGCAACAAAAGGAAATACAACAACAAGGTTGACGACCTACCTCAACCTTAATGATATTAGGTGCGATTTGCTTTCAAGTATGAATAGTGTTTAATCCATTAGACATTGGAAATTAACATACATATATATATCTACATAGCTATCTATACATTTAACAATTAACATTCATTTTTCAGGATTTGTTTCGAGACTGCCGATACCCCCACCTGCTGGAGCGACCTGTGGACCAAAGTTTAGGATGTTTAGGTAGGTACACACCTTTAGAGATGCAGATCGGAGGTGCCCGATAGAGTCTGAAGAGCAACAACCAAGCTGGTATATAATCTGTCCTGCATGAAGTGTATACAAAAAAACTATATTTGCTTTGTAGTACCTACTAATTTTCCTGTATTTTGTTTTTCAGAAATCGTCAAATGGAACAGTCAACAATTTTTACTATCGTCATCAGTGGCGATTCCTGCTCATGATCTCAGGGTTAGCTACTTTCCTAGAAGTTGGAGATAAGTTTTCAAGAATAATAATTAATTTTATTCAAATTTTCTGCAGTCCGCCCTGAGCTTACATCGATAAATGCAGCAAATGTTTCATGATTTTTTTTTATTAAAGTAATACAAAATAGATAATTGTGACTTTAAATGAATGTCAGACAAAGCTTTAAACTCTGGCTGTCGGATTCTATCAGAAATGTGATCGCCTAACTGCTGGAACACAATGCAAAATCGGAGCCGGAGTCGTAACTGGAGTCGCAAAATCTGTCACAAGTTTTCGTACGTTTCACAAAAAGTACGCATACAATGTGTCGTACGGCTTTTTGATGTTATTTGGTATATTTGCAGTTTACAACCACATCAAATTTCTCAGAAAATAATTTTTTGTTCACTTTTATTTCTTATATAAATATTTTCCACTTTTTTATTGAAAAACTATTAAAAAAAAAATATAATCACCAAGTTATTCACTTCAAAAATGGAAAAGTAACATGTGTCGTACGTCAAAGTTAAAAGCTGGTCAACTCTTCCGACTCCGGCTGCGGCTCCGATTCCAGTTGCGTCGCGTTGTGTTCGTACATTTGCATTTGCGTACATTGAATACTTTGAAAGCTATTCCAGTTACGACTCCGACACCATTGTCTTCCAGCAGTAAGACGTCAGCAACAGTTTTGATTAAATCATTTTGGATAGCAATTGAAAAACTTTGAAAATTGTTGACGTTTTAACACTGCACGATTTTTTTGAATGTTATGTTGGACACTTAAAGCACAGATAAGAAACTATACAGATGTCTCATCCGCATAGAAGAAAATGTCCCGTATTTTTTTCACTACTCCTTGGCTATCAACCGACAAAAAGCTTTTTGTCGGTTGATCGTCAAGCACAAAAAGCTGTTTTTGATTTCATATATTGGCTTGCCAGTATGCCTGTTCAAAGCTATGTGTCTAACTATAAAAAATTCTAAAGTTGTTTTTTCTCTCAAGTCAATGTCCATAGAGACAAAGAAGAACAGAAACTGTTTTGGTTTCGATGATGTTTTGGTCCCGATCGATGTTACCATATTTCAGTTGCTATTGTTCAAGCGATGTAGGTATTTTATGCTATTTATGCTATTTATTATTGAATATGTAAATAAAAACCATAGTTATTAATTTTTCCATGTTATATTTTACTATATCAAATAAAACAATATACATATGTTGAAAATACATTTAAGAAAGGAAGAGAAGATGAGTTAGGTGCAAGACATTTTAAAAATAATTTGTATGGATTCCTATGGTAACACTGATGCAAATGTACGTGCGCCGCTGGTGCGCGTATGAGGCTTAGTTTTGGTTGCCTTCCTTGATTTGATTTTTTTTGATACATATATTGAACGCATGTGTGTATGTCATGTATCCATAGATATACATATATGACAAAAGGGTAAGTTTCAATTTCGGTCTTTTTGTTGTTTATTGATTGTTTCTCTGTTGTCCTATGCAAAACGTAAGTTGCGTATTTTGTGAATTTAAACAGGTGTAGGTAGGTGGTACTCATGTAAATAATTTTGATACAAAAAAGTGGCTCGGATGTGACCCACATTGATAACTTACTATTGATGCCCACTTAAATTTTTCAAAATTTATTTTTTTTATTTGGAAAAATTGTATTAGTAAGTAAGTATGCAAAAATATACATTTAAGCTGTTTTCTGTGGAAATAGATGTATCGAAAAGTTAAATTAATATATTTTGAAAGAAGTTTGGTTTCTCTAAAATAAACATTGTCTTATGTTACAAAACATTAACAACAATATTTCTATGGGATGAAACAACTTTAAAGTCAATATCTTCCTTTATTCAATTTAATTTATAAATTCAACTAGCGGCCCGTCCCGGCTTCGCACGGGTAGACATAAATAGGTACAGATATTTAAGTTATAAGCATGCTAATTAAAACGATCATGAATCACTAAATTAGAAAACATTTTTTTGTCCTATCATTAATACTCTTCGCAGCGTATGCGATAAAAGACATTTTATTGCTAATTTTGTTTACACCTTCGGTTGGTTTTAAACAAAAACGTTTTAGAGGAGATAGAAAAAATTACCTCAAAATTGGAACAAAAGAGAAAGAAGTGGTTCTAATTTTTGATGAAATGAGCCTTCAGACAAGTTTAACCTACAATGAATACAAAGATGTAATTGAAGGTTTTGTAGATTATGTCGAAAACCAAAGATCTGAAGTGCTAAGTCAGCCTGCGTTTTTATGATACGTAGTTTATGCGGCAACTTTAAACAAGTTTTGTAACATGTCATTTGCCCAAGTAATATCCCTTCGCAACAACTTGAGGTAGAAGTGCATAACTGTTTGGATATATGCGAAGAATTAAAATTAAATGTACGACATGAGCTATTTGCTGCGATCAAGGGCCTACAAATATGTAGAAGTTTGTTTAGTAAATTATGTCTAGATGACAAAAGTTGTAACTTTGTTTACAAACAACAAAAAATGTATGGTATGTATAATATTCCTCATCTTTTAAAAAGCATTAGGAATAATTTATTGAAATATAATTTGGCCACGGATGATGGAATTGTAAGTTGGAAAATAATTGAATATATGTACAATTCTGAAAGATTAAATGCAACAAAAATTTGTCCAAAATTAACATCTTGTTTCAAAGGTTTTGCCTTAAGTATTGAGAGCATTTTGCAAATACAAAAAACAGAATATCTTAAAGTTGATTGGAATGCTATTTTACAAACCAATGCTGAGGAACAAATATCGATTTCGTATGAGCTATCGGAGAATGAATCATTTGAGAATATAGAAAACGACATGAATATTGATAATAAATTAAATGCTTTACCGACTGAAGACACGATATTGATAAAGGTGCCGGAAATCGACGAACTTGCTACCAGATACTATGCAGGCTATTGCCTTTTTAAATCGATAAAAAAAATGAATAGTATCTGTGAAAACTGTATTCAACAAATGTCAAAAGATAAGCTTCAATTTGATTTAACGGAAATATTAATTAAATTGAGAGAATACGAAACCTCAAAAGAAAATACGGTTCTTATATGGCCTTATAAAAATTTTTTCCAAGTCTGTAGTCTTCACGTAAAAATATTTACAACTTTCTTCAAAAAAAAACACCTTTTATATCGAGATTAAAAGAAAAAATTGTAAGAGAATGTATAAACGCAACAAACAAACAATATCCTAGCTGGTTCTATGATTCCGATGAATGCTATGCACATAAAATTGACATCATACATTTTTTAATAAGTCTTACTTTGGAAAAATTGTAAATGGGTAATTGACACAAAAGATAAAAGGTATAAAAATCCGCCGCAATGTTTCATGCCTTTCGATGTTTTATCGATATTTTTACAAACAATGTTCTGTCGAATTAGCCAGTTGCATTCCACCCCTTAAACTATTCAGCCGTAATACTCGCACTTCTAAGAATGCTCATCAGTTTACCCTTGAGCTCAATTTCGGGCGTACTGTCAAGTATAGAGAGTCTTTCTTAAATCGCACATCGAGAATGTGGAATGCTTTGGCCAACTCTGTTTTTCCCTCCCATTTTGATGTTCAGAACTTTAAGGCCAATGTGCACCGGTATCTCCTTTTAAATCCTTCCCTATTTTCCTAACGCTCGCTCTGTGTTTAATATAAACATATAAAGGGTAACCCCTTGAGTGCTTGTGAATTATAAAAAAAAAATTACATATACATATATATATAAATGTACAATTCAGCGGGTGGTAGGTGGGTGGAGATCGATATTCTGCCACGTCCCCGTTCGTGACCCCTTGAAACTATTTAAACAAAGGTAATTTTATAAAAGATCAATAATAAAATAAATAATTATAAATACTTACGATATTTTATTTTTATTTGTCAAGGCCAAAAATTGTCTCTTAAACTTTTTATAAAACCACCTTTGCTTAAATAGGCTAAGTGATATATTAAACATAAAAAACTTCTAAACAAAACTTAACAGACCTATTTTAACATCCCAATTTACTTAATTTTTTTTTAGAAAAAAACCTACAGAAAACTACTAAAAACTGGTAAAAATAGTTTCTACTAAAGCATCTTGAAAACAGAGAAAGATATTGACTTCAAACTTATTTAATTTAAAACAAAAAATGTTGAAAATATAGTTTAAAATAAAAAGTTAATCAACCGATAGTTTTTTCCTTTAATTTAAACCTAAAAAAACGTGAAATTGATTCTTAAACTGAAATATCGGGTAAAAGAGAAAGAAAAAAGAAAGAAAGAATTGTTTTGATCTCGTACAAATTGTTGTTATTAACAACAATTTTTTATTTTACAGAAAACTAAAAACCTTAAGCAAAAAAAAAATATATTATTCCAATTGAATTTATAAATTAAATTGAATAAAGGAAGATATTGACTTTAAAGTTGTTTCATCCCATAGAAATATTGTTGTTAATGTTTTGTAACATAAGACAATGTTTATTTTAGAGAAACCAAACTTCTTTCAAAATATATTAATTTAACTTTTCGATACATCTATTTCCACAGAAAACAGCTTAAATGTATATTTTTGCATACTTACTTACTAATACAATTTTTCCAAATAAAAAAAATAAATTTTGAAAAATTCAAGTGGGCATCAATAGTAAGTTATCAATGTGGGTCACATCCGAGCCTCTTTTTTGTATCGAAATTATTTACATGAGTACCACCTACGTATACCTGTTTAAATTCACAAAATTCGCAACTTACGTTTTGCATAGGACAACAAAGAAACAATCAACAAACAACAAAAAGACCGAAATTGAAACTTACCCTTTTGTCATATATATCTATGGATACATGACATACACACATGCGTTCAATATATGTATCAAAAAAAAAAATCAAAATAAGGAAGGCAACCAAAACTAAGCCTCATACGCGCACCAGCGGCGCACGTACATTTGCATCAGTGTTACCATAGTGTTGTGTATGCAAATAAGTTTCTTTATTATTTCTCATTCAATTCTTAATTAATTATAAAGGAATGTTTTTACATAAAACGTTTTACAAAAAAAAAGCCGTTTGTATCGGGTGATTTTTTAAGAGCTTGAGAACTTTTTTAAAAAAAAAAACACATAAAATTTGCAAAATCTCATCGATTCTTTATTTAAAACGTTAGATTGGTCCATGACATTTACTTTTTGAAGATAATTTCATTTAAATGTTGACCGCGGCTGCGTCTTAGGTGGTCCATTCGGAAAGTCCAATTTTGGGTAACTTTTTCGAGCATTTCGGCCGGAATAGCCCGAATTTCTTCGGAAATGTTGTCTTCCAAAGCTGAAATAGTTGCTGGTTTATTTGTGTAGACTTTAGACTTGACGTAGCCCCACAGAAAATAGTCTAAAGGCGTCAAATCGCATGATCTTGGTGGCCAACTTACCGGTCCATTCCTTGAGATGAATTGTTCTCCGAAGTTTTCCCTCAAAATGGCCATAGAATCGCGAGCTGTGTGGCATGTAGCGCCATCTTGTTGAAACCACATGTCAACCAAGTTCAGTTCTTCCATTTTTGGCAACAAAAAGTTTGTTAGCATTGAACGATAGCGATCGCCATTCACCGTAACGTCGCGTCCAACAGCATCTTTGAAAAAATACGGTCCAATGATTCCACCAGCGTACAAACCACACCAAACAGTGCATTTTTCGGGATGCATGGGCAGTTCTTGAACGGCTTCTGGTTGCTCTTCACTCCAAATGCGGCAATTTTGCTTATTTACGTAGCCATTCAACCAGAAATGAGCCTCATCGCTGAACAAAATTTGTCGATAAAAAAGCGCGAAACACATTTCGAACCGAACACTGATTTTGGTAATAAAATTCAATGATTTGCAAGCGTTGCTCGTTAGTAAGTCTATTCATGATGAAATGTCAAAGCATACTGAGCATCTTTCTCTTTGACACCATGTCTGAAATCCTGCGTGATCTGTCAAATACTAATGCATGAAAATCCTAACCTCAAAAAAATCACCCTTTATATACATATCTATATAGAATTATGGATAGATCCAATGAATGATTTAAGATTGATAGATATTTATCAGAAAGAGAAAGATGGATAGTTAATTAAAGGCGAATACACATAACAAGGTAAATATAGATTTCTCAATTAAGGTGAGTACACAATATTTCTTCCCACCCTTCGTGGCTAAGGTGAGAATAAGACCCGAGGCTTCCTTGGTCTGGTGGATCTTCGTGGAGCTGCTAGGGGTGTAATTAATTGACTTCCAGGTCCAGGTGTATGCGTCTCTTGTGGAGTAAGTGACTGCTGCTTGGGTACTACAACTGCAGTACTAGTTTCACTCAGTGGCTGTTGTTGTGGTGTAGGCGTTTGTGGTGGTCTTATGTATTGACTAGAGCGATCGTTGACTGGAACATCTATATGCTCTGCATATTGCGTTCCATGAGTTTTATCTTAATTATTTAAATAATTATCTTTGATCTGGTCAATATGGCGTTTAAACTGTTTGCCAAGGTACGCTCCGCTCGGCTTGTCCATTCGTTGATGGATGGTACGGTGCTGTCAGCTTATGATATTTTACGCCAACTGTCTGTAGATACGTTTTAAATTCAGCTGACGTAAAATTTGTGCCATTATCAGACACCACCATTACTGGGACACCATAGGCAGCAAATAATTCATCGAGAATAGATATAGTAGCACCAGTTGTCATCGAGTTAGTTGTTTTAACTTCAAGCCACTTGCTATACGCATCGGATACTATGAGTAACATCATTCCAGCGAAGGGTCCCGCGTAGTCTATATGGACTCGTTCCCACGGTCCTTTTGGATACTCCCAATGGTGTTTTCGAAACTTGGGGGTAAGTGTGCATTTTTAGTACAGTTGCTACAATTCCTTGCCATACGTTCGATATCTGCGTCAATTCCCGGCCAAAAAACAAATGATCGTGCCAAACCTTTCATCTTCACCATTCCCAAATGCGCTAAGTGAAGATCTGCAAGAACTTTTTCACGTAAAGTTGATGGAATGTTCAAAGACAAGGCAATTTGCAGCTAACCTATAGCTGGACTCAGGCGATTTGAAACCCGATCGGACTAGACATTGACCTGATTCGAGTATTGAACACATTTTTCCCAAATGTAGATCTTTCCTAGTTTCTTGAGCAATTCGTTTTGCATTGAGTGGCAGTTGATGAATTTGATGAACTAAAAAATTATCGAATGGGTCATATTCTGTTTCAGAATCAAAAACTTGTTGCGATTGGGAAATTTTATTGACATCTGTTTTTTGTGAACACCTGAAAGATTAAATAAAACAATTTTATAAAGGAAATAATTTCATACATATGGTATGTATAAAACTTTACCTTACTGTAGAAATCCTCATGATCTGCTGCCAATGCCTCCAAACGTTCTCTAATTGGTTTGTTTCCTAAATATGCAAACAAGAAAAAAGAATTATAAAATATTTTTCAAAATACTTATCTGAAAAATCCAGAAATAAAAATGTATACACTGCAAATTCCGTCCGCGAAGCTAGTTTTCTTGTTATTGTTTGTTTACTTTAATTTTGTTGAGACTTGACACTTGATGCCTACTATAGCTCATCTCTTTTCTCTCGTTACGCATGAGCGGTGGTCTTACTCTGTCCAAATCCATGATGGCCACTTAGAATGGAAAGCGCTCAGAAATTCGGCAAATCCAACGATTGGTAGATATGTTATCAAATAACAGATGTCGCTGTTGTTTGTCTAAATGCTCTGTTTGTCAAAGTTGCTAGCAATTTTCATCTTTTGAAGAGGAATCGTTAGAGAATTATTGATTTTAACAATCCTAAAATAGTATTAGGAAGAAGAATTATATAAATAGAAGTAATCATTCTATAAAATTGTTGATCAAATTTATCGATAACTTCCTTCGTTTCCAACCGGTTATTTTCGGAGAACTGAGTGCGTTCAATGTCTGGTGTTTGAACGGTAGGAATAAGAATTATGTACTTCGGTGATTGGAAGATTTCATAGGATGATTTAACCGCTTTGGCAAATAAACGGAACTGGGGAGAAATGAAAAAAAAGGGGTAAGCCAAAAAAATTAAAAAGTTGCCGATTCATAGTGCGCCAACCAGTCGAACCGACAAAATTAAAACCTAGTATAGGCATTTCCGTTTCTTTTCTTTCTTTTTAATTCAATTTAAATTACAAAAATTTTTGGTTGCTGTGCTCAAAATAAAGGGGCAGTCATTTTAAGCCAAGTTATATGTATAAGAAACTGAGGTAATTGTTTTGAAAAATGGTAGAAGGAATTAAATAACTAAATTAATTTAATTTTTTTGTGAAAAAGTGCAAGTTAATATAGTGGGGGCGCACAACGGTGGTACAAATTTGCAAAATCAGCTATAGGTACCCAGATATACATATAAGGATTAATTGAAACACAGATAAAACCAAACTGAGAACAAAAGAGGGACGATATTACTTAGAAAAAAAAAAGAACCAAGATAATTAATCGGTGAGTCCTACAATATAAGATTGAATAAGTGTTTAAAATATATTGCGCCTATATAAGTATATCTACATATATACTCAGAGTAAAGTGTTCGATTTAACACCGACTTTTGTTTGTCTATAGGAAATTATACTTCAGGCGATCACCAAGTCGATTTGCAACGACCTGCTACCGTCAAGAGGTAGTGGTGATCGCCGATTCGAATTAGTTTTCCGTGAATTAATAAATCTCGAATAATCCCGACAGAGGAAACCTGAGACAAGATAACCTTTCAAATTCAAAGGTCACCAGAAGGTTAACCACCTAAATCAATTCGGTTCAGTTCTTTTTTGTTGTTGTTTCTTGTGATTTTTAATGGTTAATTAAATTTTGTAAAACTTCTAGTTTTGAGGAATTAGTTTGAACTTAATTAATTACGTTCAATTAATTTTGAGGTGAAATAAAGTTTATTTCCCTTTTTATAACATATTGGTAAAATAGGATCTCGGGATCGGTTTCCTCCTCCTTCAAAAGTGAGCTCATTTTTAGGTAGGGTAGCCAGTCCACCCTTTGAGAAAAATAAACTTAGCTGAAGAGAAAAGGGAAGCAAAATTTATATTTGCCTAGAAAAAAAAATTATATATACATAAATATATATATATATATTTATATATCTATATACACATATCAATAGTATATTTTTTTTGTGTATGTTGTTGATTGTTGTGACAACGTCTTATAATTCCTCGCCACTAGGCGTTATTTATTCAATATAATATCGATAATTAAATAAAATATTATTTGAACGATTATCTACTGCAACCATTTTCGAATTATAATAATGTGCAAATTACCTAAGAAGGCTTTATTTGATTTTTTGTTTATTTAGCTATAATAACATACTCAACCTAAATAGTTTGTGTTCCTTTTTGACTCGTTTTGTTACACTATTTTCTTAAGTTTATTAATATAAACGTTAAATGTTACATAAACACAACTGCAGTTATTTGTGCAATTTAGTACCTAATAATGTACAAATTAATTTTTAACGCTTGTTTATGTTTTACTTATAAATAAAAAGTTTTGTTTTTGTTACGTTTTTTTTTATTTAAATGAATAGCTTTTTTGAACCAATGTTACTATTAATAATATTAGTTTATATTGTTAAAATTATTATTTGGTTTAATAAAAAAAATAATATTAATATGAATTCTATGAAACATTAATTGATTTTTATTTTTATCAAAGAAACAAAAAATTTCTTTTAAACACTGCAGGACCCCGTAAGAGATAAAAAAAAAGACAATACCTCGTATGTTACCGTAAAAGCTAAAAGGACAAATAATTTCGGAAAATAATACAATTAAACCACGAAGAAAGCCAAAACTGGATAATTGACTAATATTTTTTTTTATTTTCAACTTAGTAACTCTTTAAAAACAGTTTTTTATCGATTCTGTAAAACACCCCAAAACTTCTTACGAGGTCCTGTCATATATCCATCGATATATATATATTTAAAATTTATAATTCAAAAAAAAAAATATGATTGAACCTAATTTGGAAACTATAGGTACTTCAATAAAGTTAATTTTTAAACGTTGTAAAATGGATAAAACTTTTTTTATTATGGGTCAAGCGAACTGCTTGATGGCTTGCTAGACGTTTATTTTCAGGGGATGCTGACGGTGACGTGAGGATTCGTGAGGATTCGGTAAGCGAGCAGCGAACGAGGTGAGTCTTTTGGTAAAGGGGGAGTCAAACTACGGCCGACGACTTCCAAGGTAGGGTGGGATAGGCCAAGCTGAAAAACACCACAGCACACTCTAGTGGTAATGTCCGTCCGATTTTTGTTTTGTTTTTTTACCTTTCTTATTTTGGCATGATATGTGTTTTAATGTAATGAGTGGCGATCTATGTTTGTGGGCAAGATCCTACACCGTTTCCGGCGAGCTAACGGCCGTGCACTAACTAGCATGCCAGCCCGCAGGCATAGAACAAATAAAACATACAAATCTTCATTGATAAAAAAACCATCTCATTACATGTTTCTAAAGAAGCTCGTGAGAAGTAATCAGCATTCGCGTTTTCTTTGGTTGTTTTGAATTTGACATCATAATTGAAGTTGGTCAGGAACTCGGCATAATTTGCCATTCTGCTGATACAGAGAACAGGTAAAGATTTTTTTGGGTGCAGAATTTGAGACAATGGCTTGTGGTCGGTGATGAGGGTTTAATGGCGAGCGTATAAATACATGAAAAACTTTTGCACAGCCCAGACAATAGCTAATGCCTCCTTATCGATCTGGGGGTATCGCTGTTCTGTTGCGCTCATGGTGCGGCTTGCATATGCTATTGGCCTTTCCTGTCCATTACTTAAGACATGTGAAAGGGCGGCTCCAAATCCAGTTTTACTCGCATCGGTGGCTAATAGAAGCGGAAGTGACGGGTCATAAGGCATAAGGGCTTGTGGCGATATTAAAATACTTTTGATGTTCATATATGCTTCGTGTGCTTCTGGTGTCCACTTAAACGATTCAGACCGCAGCATGTTTCTCAATGGTCGATCTCTAGTCGAAAGATCTGGAATAAAAGAACTATAATAAGTTGCCTTACCCAAAAATAGTTGCAGTTCTTCGAAGGTGGAAGGTTTTGGTGCTTTTTTCACTGCTTCTGTGTATTTGTCTGACTTTTGGATCCCATTAGCATCTATTTTATGTCCCAGAAATTCTACGCATGATGTCGCAAACACACATTTCTCTCGATTCAAATGAAGTCCATGTTCTCTTACTCTCTCCAAGACCAGATTGACAACTTCCAACATTTCATCAAAATTTTTGGCATGAATAAGGATGTCGTCGAAGAAGATTCTTACATTTCGAATGCCTTGGAACACCATTTCGATTCGCCGCTGCCAAATTGCCGGAATGTTTGCAGCTCCGTATACAGCACGAGTTGGGCGAATTAATCCATGGGTAGTGGTGTTCAATGTCATGGCATGGCTGAACTCCTCGTCAATGGGTAAATGTGAGTAGGCATCTGTGACGTCCAAGTGGCAGAATACTTGCATAATCTTGCATCTTTCATTTGATTAAATATATCCTCAACTTTTGGAATTGGATGTTCATCAATGATTATTCGTGGATTAAGTGTTGGCTTGTAATTCCCAGTAATACGAATACGTCCATTTTTCTTGGATACTATATGTGTTGTTGATGCCCATTCAGAGTATTCCACTTTTTTATAGAATCCTGAGGAAATTTTCAAGTCGATCTCTTTGGCATAGGCATCCCGCAATGCCAAAGGAATTTCCCTTGCATAGAGATTTAACCTACGAACGGTTCTGCCAACAGCTACAGTAACTGGAATACGTCCGATGCAATTAAGTCGGTGGCGGGTGTAACTTGCGAACTGCCTGTCTGACTTTATCAACGAAAACTGGGGTTTAATAGTGCGAAGAATCTGTGCACTAATGATGGCACATGGTGAACCAGTATCTAGCTCCATCACGAGGTCACGGCCATCAATTTTCACTTCGATTTTTAGGGTGTCTGATGTGGAAGTAGGCTTTATGGAGTTAACCAGGTTAATATTTCCGAGACATTGTACTATTTCATCTGGATCACTCGGCTGTTCCTCGTTGACCTCGACAATTTGTGCGGTTTTCGATCGGCACATTCTTGAAATATGACCCTTTTTGCCACAAGCATGGCACTCTGCTTCTAGAAATTTGCATTGATTCCTAAATGTCTACCTCCACATCCATTACAAGTTTGATTTGGGTGTTGTCCTTGTTTAAATGGTTGTAAAGCTTCTTTTTGGCCGCGCTTGAACCGTGGGGGGGCATATCCCAGTTTGTGTGTGGCTTCGTCTGCCGGTGTTATTTCTGATTTCACCTCAACTGCTGTGTTGCGACTTGCTTCAATTGATTGTGCGGCTTCATATGCAATAGCAAATGTGTCGGGCTGTTTGATTATTATAGCATTGCACATCTCACGACAAGAAAGTCCATGCAGAAATTGTTCTATCAACATCCTGTCCAAAAAATTACCATAATCACAATTCACAGCGCCTTGCCTCAGACGAAGCGTAAAGTTGGCAACTGATTCATCAGCTTGCTGAACAATATGTCTGAATTTGATGCTTTCAGCATATTTGTTCTTTGTCGTGTCAAAATGATTTACAAGGGTTGTTTTTATTTGTTCGTATGAAAGGACTTCTGGAATCTTTGGACTTGAAAGCGTTTTAAGGGCATTGTTCAGCTCTGTTCCCATGTGAACACGTGCATAATGCGGGTAATCAGTTGCTGGGATCTTGCTGAGTTGGAGTGCCCATTCGAATCGCCTAAAATAATCTCCGACTGATTCAGATTCAGATGATTTATACTCACCAATAGAAAATGTTGGTAATTTTGGAGAAGGTTGGTTAGAGGTTGTGCCGTTTCTAGTGGCAGTAAATATCGCCGCCTGTGTGGCATCCACAACTGCTTTTTTGATTGCTTCCGAGAAGACTGATGTAAGCGATTGCAGGGTTTCTTCTGACAATGACATATTTGTTTATCTCAATCCCACTTCTGACACCACTGTTGTGTATGCAAATAAGTTTCTTTATTATTTCTCATTCAATTCTTTATTAATTATAAAGGAATGTTTTTACATAAAACGTTTTACAAAAAAAAGCCGTTTGTATATACATATCTATATAGAATTATGGATACATCCAAGAGATGATTTAAGATAGATAGATATTTATCAGAAAGAGAAAGATGGATAGTTAATTAAAGGCGAATACACATTACAAGGTAAATATAGATTTCTCAATTAAGGTGAGTACACAATACATAGGAATCCATACAAATTATTTTTAAAATGTCTTGCACCTAACTCATCTTCTCTTCCTTTCTTAAATGTATTTTCAACATATGTATATTGTTTTATTTGATATAGTAAAATATAAAATGGAAAACTAATAACTATGGATTTTATTTTCATATTCAATAATAAATAGCATAAATAGCATAAAATACCTACATCGCTTGAACAATAGCAACTGAAATATGGTAACATCGATCGGGACCAAAACATCATCGAAACCAAAACAGTTTCTGTTCTTCTTTGTCTCTATGGACATTGACTTGAGAGAAAAAAACAACTTTAGAATTTTTTATAGTTAGACACATAGCTTTGAACAAGCATACTGGCAAGCCAATATGTGAAATCAAAAACAGCTTTTTGTGCTTGACAATCAACCGAAAAAAAGCTTTTTGTCAGTTGATAGCCAAGGAGTAGTGAAAAAAATATGGGACTTTTTCTTCTATGGGGATGAGACATCCCTGTATAGTTTCTTATCTGTGCTTAAAGCTTCGTCTTTCCTAGTCTGACCAAAGGTAGCTAATTTAATTACATATTGCAAATTGGAGGCACTTAGCTTGTGTTTTCTCTGAAGTGTGGTTAGAGTGTTCATATTGTCCACATCCGAGGAACTCCATGCGAAAGAGATACCGGAAAATAGCAAAAAAGATCAACAAAATAATTTCTTGTTATTCTCGCTACCAAAAAGCTATTGGTAATATTATAATATATTGAATATTGATTTTCGCTAAAGGTTCGAGTAAAATCTCTGTTTCTATACTTGTGTGTTCATTTTAAATCTGTAGGGTGCCCATTATTAGCTTCTCCGAAAACGATATTGTTGAAAATGTTTTCTCTAATAATTTTTCAATTACGGTCTTTGCTTGACAAGTGTTGGAGATTCCATTTTAATTCCTAGACCAAGATCATGAAAATAAAGTATCTATTTTTAATCAAACAAAGAAGACTCTATTTACAACGACTTATCTCATAGCCTAAAACCTTATTCTTAGCTGGTCATAAAATTATACAATTCCATGACTTAGAAGTCAAATAGAATTTTTATATTGAATACAATTTAAAAATTAAACTTCATACAATTTTTATTAATTTGTTTTTGATTGCAAAAGAATTGAAATTGATCAAATGCAGCTGCATACGTCGTAATGCTCTCTTATTTATTTTTTTTCGCTCTGGTAGTTTTTAATTTAAAGTCTTATAGTTTTAATTTTTTTAGAATTAATAAGAATAATGAATTCTAAATGAAAAAATATATGGGCTTTATAAACATTTTAAAAAATCACACTTCAAACTGATTTTTTGACTAAATATTTGTTTTTTTTTTTCGAAAGTGAAATACAACTATAATTCTTTAATTAAACTTTATTTTTTCAATTTTTTCTTTATAAATTTATAAGCTTTTATTCTTAGTCCCAGAATCAGTCCTTTCCTTTTCGTATCCAAACTTTTTATGTTCAATCCCAAAAATCACAAGATGGCTTCATTTCCTGCCTTCCACGTGTTTTCCTCTGTTTCTTGTCCGGCATTGCCAGACATTGCCAGATTATCATCTTTTGTGAGAAGGCCAAGAGGTGGCGCTTGGAACACAGGAAAGAAACCATAGGTGGCGCTCGGAACAAAGGAAAGAAACTATTTACATTAAATATAACAATTTATAAATATAACAAAAAAACTATTACAGCTCGGCCAATCTGACATTCATGATTGACCTCAATCAAACAATTCATCTATTTTAAAAGCTCCTCTGAGCTTTTATTTACTTCGGGTGGCAGGTGGTTAGTGATCCCAGGATCCGACAATTCTTTCGGCGTTAGCCAACGTCGAATTCGAATAGCTTCAACTACTCCATCATATGGTAACTGACTCAGCTGACAATTTTCGATATCTCTGACGACGTACCGATCATTTGGCAACTCTTTGTGGATGACATAAGGGCCACGATATTTTTGTATGAATTTCTTATTAGTACCAGGTGAAGTATCAACATGCTTAACAACGACAAAATCACCAACTGAGTACCGCTTTGCCGGTCGACTGTGACTTAAGAAATACTTTAAACTATAATCTTGCGATTTTTCAATAGCGTTTGAAGCCTCTTTTCTAAATTTTTCTAGATCACGATCTTCCTCATTGCAAAACTTGTCTTCCAAATATTCGGTCAACTCGTCAATGATTATACCTCTTTGATTTACACCGAATAACATTTTACTAGGTGATTGCTTCGTGGTACTATGAGTGGTATTGTTAATGGCATATTCAACTTGGGACAACTTTAATGACCAATCCGAATGAAGGATTGGTTCAGACAACTTACTAAGCATTGATTTTAGTATACGGTTGACACGTTCAACCTGGCCATTTGCTTGTGGCGAAGCGACGGCTACTTTTATATGATCCACATTGCGTTTAGTAAGAAAAACTTGGAACTCACGAGATGTAAAACAAGTGCCACGATCTGAAATTATTCGCCTTGGACGACTGTAGTAGCTAAAGTATTTGTCTAATGCAAAACAAACTTCTTTTGTGCTAGTTGATTTGACTGGGTAAAGTCGAACAAATTTGGTGAATGCATCAATAACTACTAAGACATGCTTTCGATTAGATGCAATTGACGGCAGAGGACCAAAATGATCAATGTGAATTGTATCAAAAGGGATTGGTTTCTTTGGTATATTATATAAGTTATGTTCATTTGAACGAGCTGGTGGCGTATACATAATACATTTAATACAATTTTGTATAAACAAGTCAATTTTATGCCTCATATTCGCAAACCAATAATTTTGACGTATCTTATTGTAACACTTGTCAGTACTTAAGTGACCTATTTTTTCATGAACCATACGAATTACATTGTCTTCTATTTCACTTGGCACACACAAGAGTAGATGGTCTGAGCCGTCCCTGCGAAAAACTAAGCCATCATGCAACTCAAACTTGTCGACCATGTCTGTTTCAAGTTTCTTTTTCATTTCTTCTATCCACCTATCACGACTCTGTGCTACTTGAATCTGGAAGTCCAAATCATCACTATCGATAGCTGCAAGCAAATGACACACATCATTTAGTGTTTCATCATTTTGCACCTGAACTTCATTATAAGGATCATCGTTGGGAAAACATCGGCTAAGGGCGTCAGCATGTCCCATAGAAACTCCACTACGATGTTGAATTGTGTAATTAAAGTTTTCCAATTCAAGTGCCCATCGAGCAATTCGTGGATTAACATGTCTCTTATTCAGGGTCATGGTGAGTGAATTGCAATCAGTAATTATTTTAAATGGGACTCCTTCCAAATACACACGGAAGCGTCTTAGTGAGTAAATAATTGCAAGAGTTTCCAACTCAAAGCTATGATACTTTGATTCAGCAGTAGTGGTGGATTTCGAGAAATATGCAATTGGATGAAACCTTTCATCGCCTTGGCGTTGCATCAACACTGAACCGAAACCACGAGAACTGGCATCGCAATGAAGTTCCGTATCACGTGTGGGATTGTAAACAGCTAACACTGGTGCAGCGATAAGTCTACCACGTAATTCAAGGAAAGCACTAACGCAATCCTCAGAAAAGTCAAAAACACTATTTTTGCGTAAGAGATCTAACAATGGCTTAGCAATTCTTGAAAATGATGGTACAAATTTTCGGAAGTAAGAAAATAAACCAATGCATGAATGTAATTCCTGTTTGGTCTTTGGCATTGGGTAATTTTTAATAGCACTAATATGAGCATCAGTGGGCCGAATACCAGAAGAACTTACTACATAGCCCAGGTATTCAATTTCATCGTAAGCAAATTTACATTTAGCTAATTTTATTTCTAACCCCATCTCATATATTTTACGCAAAACCTCTTTTACTGTCTCTACATGAGATTCAAAATCAATCGAAGCAATCAAAATGTCATCTATATAAACAATTATTTTGCCCGAGTCAATTAAATCACGAAAAATGTTGTAAAC
Source organism: Eupeodes latifasciatus (assembly GCA_920104205.1). Classification (NCBI taxonomy): domain Eukaryota; kingdom Metazoa; phylum Arthropoda; class Insecta; order Diptera; family Syrphidae; genus Eupeodes; species Eupeodes latifasciatus. The sequence continues at coordinate 101,611,635 of OV049926.1, read as the reverse complement.
AAATCTCTGAAAATTTGCTGGGGCGTTTTTTAACCCGAATGGCATCTTCAAGTACTCAAATTGTCCATGGGGTGTTACAAAAGAGGTGAACATTATTGAACCTTCATGCATCTTAAGCTGATTGAATCCATCCTTCAAATCAAGTAAAGTATACCAACGTTTGCCTGCTGCATATTCAATACAGTCCTCAATTAAAGGTAATGGAAAATTGTCGCGAATGGTTTTTTTATTCAGTGCCCTGTAATCAATGCACATCCGTACATCACCGTTCTTCTTTTTAACTAGGACTATTGCTGAAGCATAGGGGGACTGACTTGGCCTAATAATTTTTCTTGATAAGAGATCATCGGTTATTCTTCGAACCTCTGCTCGATCTTGAAATGATAAACGACGTGGTACACAATGGAAAGGAGTATCATCAGTTAATCGGATTCTCATTTCGTAATCAGTTGTTCCCTGTAAAAGGCCTACTGGATTCAAATAAAACTCGGTAATAACTGAACTAATAATCTCATATTTAGTTTTCTCTAATCGAGGGCAAATATTAACTTCATCAAATGGTCTACCTACATCAATAGAACACAATTCCATAAAACTTCTCTCAACACAATCGACAGGCAATTCATACTCTTTTTGGGCTATCAGAGCATGACCGTCAGCTATTTCAGCTCCACATGTTTTTCTCACCATATTTTGAAAGATTGTCTGTCCACGGGGATCACTAACCCTTTTTTCTACATTATTCAAATCAGATGCACTAACATGTAAATTCATATGTTTATTAAATTCCGATTTTACTTTAACAGGTTTATTTTTCATTAAACAGATATTAAAAGTATTCATAAAGTCACGTCCGAGAATTATCGGTGTCATCATTGTTCCATTTGGTGTAACTAGAAAGGATACAAATTTAATTTCGTTACGGAACTGAACTTTACATGAAATCATACCATAAGTATATATTCTATGGTTTCCCAAACCACAGAATCTAGTTGGTACAGATACATTTGATAATTTTATAGAGTTTGGAACACTCGAACGTTGTATGATACTAATTGGACTACCAGAGTCAAAAAGAGACAAGAAACTCATAAATCTAGTGCATCTGTTTTGATCACAAAAATAAATGAAAGCCACCCTTACCTTTTCCATAAATAGAACATTATCATTATTATCTTCATCGTCTGTTGGGTCAAATGATAAGGCAGCGATAGTATGTAACTTCTTCTGTTTAAGCATCGGGCAGTCTTTGTGGAGGTGTCCCATCTTGTGACAAGTGAAGCAAGATCCTGGTGGACGAATTGGTTTTTGACAGGCGCTTTGGTAATGCCCAAATTGTGAACAATTAAAACATCTGATTTCTCCTCTATTCGTTATATTGGCAGCGGCTTTTAATTTGGGTGTGGCAGTATTATTGTTTTTGATTGACCTTGAACGGCGTTGTTCGTAACGATCCATGCGACGCACAAGATCATCTATGGAACCTGCACCATACAACATTGTAACACCATTACTACTATCAGGGATTCCGTCGATGATTATGTCTACCAACTCCTGTTCTTCAATGTCGGATTTTGCTGCAATTGATTGCATGGCCACCACATAACTTAAACAGGATTCATTGTTTTTTAATGTGCGGCTCCTTAATTGGCGATATATCTCCTGTCGTGTCACAGTTCTTTTGAACATCTTGATGAGACCTGTTTTCATATCGTCGTACACAACTAAACCTAAGTTAAGAACGTATTGTTTTGCTGTCCCTTCCACACATCGACGAACAGCTTGACACTTTTCCTTTGAGGTATATCCACATGTGTTGGTATAATCATCAAATTGCTCGAACCATTTCATTACATCATAATGGTCGTCTCCACTAAATTTCGGGACAGCGGCATCTAATTCCTCGTGACTGACTCGTCGATAGCGAATTGGCTCTTCGTTCGTCTCTATCGCCCGAATTTGCTTTTGCAACTCGAGTATCTCATGCCGCATACGCAACGTCCTCAGTTGTTCTTCCAGTTGAGGGGCTTCAGTGGAAGCCGTTTGTGCTTCCGAGAGACCAAATTGGGAACAAGCAGGAGATTCTTGAAGTGCAGTTACGGGAGTAGATGGAAAATCAACGACAACAGCAGCAGGAAAAGCAGAGGGTGTTTTGGCAGCAATGACAGCAGGTTGAACAATGGCCTCACAATCAGGAACCCCAGGAGCAGTAACAGCGGGCGTTTTAGTAGCAACAGCAGGCAAACCAAATAATTTGGTGGCAGCGGGTATTTCAGCGGCAACGACAGCAGGTGGGACAATAACAGCAGGAGTCCCAGCAACAGCGGGTGTATTAATAACATCACCAGCAGGCAACGCACACGAATTGGTGCCTGCGGGTGCTTCAACATCAGTAGGTGCTTCCACATCGGGTATTTCAAAATCATGTATGTCAACTTCGGAGTTAGTACCTTTAACTTCGACGGATGAAATACACTCTTCGTAGAGTGTTCGGAGTTGCGTTATGGTGGCGCCTACAGGAAAGTCGATATTGGCTCCATTGAGCGCATTTATCATATCTTGTCGTGTGACTCTTGGCATTTTGTAGAAAAATAAAAAACTTATTTGTTTATTGCTGTTTGTGGTAAAGACCCCACATCTGAGATGAAATACAACTATAATTCTTTAATTAAACTTTATTTTTTCAATTTTTTCTTTATAAATTTATAAGCTTTTATTCTTAGTCCCAGAATCAGTCCTTTCCTTTTCGTATCCAAACTTTTTATGTTCAATCCCAAAAATCACAAGATGGCTTCATTTCCTGCCTTCCACGTGTTTTCCTCTGTTTCTTGTCCGGCATTGCCAGACATTGCCAGATTATCATCTTTTGTGAGAAGGCCAAGAGGTGGCGCTTGGAACACAGGAAAGAAACCATAGGTGGCGCTCGGAACAAAGGAAAGAAACTATTTACATTAAATATAACAATTTATAAATATAACAAAAAAACTATTACAAAAGCTATGAATAAATTGAATTTTTATTTTTTGAAAATTTCTTTTTCATTAAAAGAAATGCTTGTTTTAATTTGAGCTGCTTTAAGGAAATCAAGTAAAATAATTTCTTACGACTAGCATCTACCATGTTTAAATTGGTATGGAATTATATTAACAGTAAATACAATAAAATATATGTACCTACATAAAAAACATATTGATCACAAAACATTTAATATGTATTTACATATGTAACTGTATTCAGTTGTCAGTGAACTTTCGTTGGGGAAGGTCCCCTCTGTATTGTGCGTCGATCGTTCGTTGCCCGTGCGCGTCTTGTTTAAGTCTTGTGCTTAGTCGTGTTATTTGTTTCCCATTTATTTCAAATGTTAACATAAAAATATAAATAACAATAACAAAACAAAAAAATAGCAAAAAAAAATATTAACAGTGATGAAAAAAACAATAAACCACGCCACACTAAAATTAATACAATAAAACAACAACAATAAACAACCAATAACCAACAAAAAAACAATAAAATCTTGATAAGCCAGCTCAGCATAGCACAGTGAGTACCATCCTTCACTTTCCCCTTTTCTCTTACAGTCGCATGGCTTAGCATGTGTATCAAATTGCATTGCGTTTTATAACTAATGCAATTGATACACAGGCTACGTCATCGTTGATAACAGATTGTTGACAAAAAAAAAATGTTACTGTTTTGCATTAATAGGGCCGGATTCGATTCTTGTCACTACTAAGGCATAACACTAGTAGGGGCGTGTATCGAATAGCATTCTGTGGTTCAACTCAGTAATATTTTTTCTTATAGTCTTTGTCTGTTTTGGTTTTTGTTATTCTTTTATTTGCAATGGCTAGAAATTTCAGGGTAGATTATTGTAATATTCGTGGGCTTAGAGCGAATTTTCTTTCTGTGTACTCCCATACTGCTTTAAACAGGCCAGCTGTACTGGCACTAAGTGAAACCCAAGTAGGTGAGGATTCCGATCCTACTGAATTCTTTATTCAAGGGTATAACTTGGTGCCATTATTCTTTTCCCACCATGGTCTCGCCATATACATTAGGAATGATGTTGCTTATCAGTTTTTGCCACAATATGGTCTCTGCACCAGTTCTTTTTTCAATTTTATGTGGTTTAAATTTTCCGTGAATAAGCAAATCATTCACTATTGCTTCCTTTATCGAAGCCCCAATCTAGACAGAGTGTCAACTTCTCGTGAATTTGATGCTTTGTCTGATTCCATCCAAAGAATTGTTTCGTCCTATCCTCGCACTGAAATCGTTGTTACGGGCGATTTCAATGTACACAATTCTTCATGGCTTCAACATTCGGGCCAGGCAACACCAGAAGGAGTGTGTGCTGAGATCTTCGCTGAGTTAAACCACCTAACTCAGTTGGTCAACGAGCCCACTCGAATATCGGACGTAGTAGGTCGAGCAGAAAACACTCTTGACTTGTTTCTTACCTCTGACCCTGATAAGTACACTATTAGTGTTCTATCTCCTCTAGGCACATCTGACCATTGTGTCATATCAGCAAATTTCTCGTGTAAAAACTCTCCAGTTAAAGAAAGAGCTCCTAAGAGAACCGTTTGGCAATACGAGAAAGCCAACTGGGACGGTCTCAATAATTATTTTAGGATCTTTAACTGGTCACTATGCTTCCTCGATAGTGACGTTGACGCCAGCGCTGATATGATCACAAGTTTGATTCTCCTGGGAATGAGAACTTTTATCCTGAATAGGGTTAAAAGCATCAGACCTAAGGAAAACGCATGGTTCGATGCGAGCTGTAAAGAGGTTAGTAGAATATGCGTCGCTTGAGCATGGGAATTTTTTTATGGCTTTTTAATGGGTTTTGTTTTGAATAGTTTTTAATGTGTTTTTAATTGGTGCGGTATTGTGTTTGATGTATTGTTTGGCGCACGCCTTGGCGCCGCATGCGGAAGTGATGATGATGAAGGGTTGGTTTGTGATATTGAGGATCGTAAATGTGAGGAAGAGGCGGCGGCGGCGCGGGCTCTCTGGATATTTGGAGAATGTGCGGTGGATGGATCGTGATGATTGTGGTGGTTGCTGCCGTCGGTCGGTCGGTCGGTCGGTCGGGAGGGAGGGAGTTTAAAGAAGATGTGTGTGAAGTAGTTTTGGATATTTGGAGAATGTGCGTTGGATGGATCGTGATGATTGTGGTGGGGTGTGGGTAATGTGTTTGGTGGTGGTTGCTACCGTAGTCGTGGTTGTCGTCGTCGTCGTCGTCGTCGTCGTTTATGTGGTATGGTTGTGCGGTACAGCATGTGCCGTGGTGGTGGTTGTCGTCGTGTTCGTCGTCGTCATGATCGTCATGGTCATCGTCGTCGTCGTCGTCACCATAGCTATTGTCATAACGATCGACTGTAAAAAAAAAGAAATGGGGAATGGGGAGTGCGTTTCTCTCGAATGAGAATGAGTTTTGATCTTCTAAAGTAAACTATAAACAAAGGACACTTAAAATTCAATTACACGCTAGCCCTAGCCACTCGCTGCCCTGAATCATGAATCGATATGATTAGATTTGTTCTAATATTTTTTTAGGGGGGATTTGTTATGAGATATTTGTATGGTGGCAGTAACATAAGACAATGTTGATTTTGTTTGATTGTCATGAAATCATAAAATGACAAAGTAGGATTGCAAGCATTTTAATGTTTTTTTAAAATATGTATGTCGATCATGAATCGACATGAATAGATTTGTTCTAATATTATTTTAGGGGGATTTGTTATGAGATATTTGTATGGTGGCAATAACTTAAGACAATGTTGATTTTGTTTGATTGCCATGAAATCATAAAATGACAAAGTAGGATTGCAAGCATGTCGATCATGAATCGACATGATTAGATTTTTTCTAATATTTTTTATGGACTGCAACAGTTTTAATGCCGCTGAATGAAGGAAAAACAGTTTTTTTTAGTAATGCATGTACCAATTTTATTTTGTCACATGTTTGAAGAAAATTATTCGTATAAAAAGCAGGGTAGGTTTTTGAATTTGTAGTAGTAGTATTCAAGCTAGAGGATTGCACACATATCTCAAAACATGAGTTTTTTGACAAAAATCAACGGGATCACCAAAGAGAAGCCGGTGGTTCCTCTAAGGGACCTCAACGAGGACCCCTATAATATATCCAGAGCAACAAAGGTCTCCACCAGATATGGTGAAAAAATTCTGGTGGAGTTGGAAGAGTTTAAGTGCTTCCTTCCTAACAGATTTTCAACTTTAACCGAGAAAGACCTTGCTAAACTGATAGGGTATAACATGACAGTTAAACAACCGCCACCTGTGCCTTTCGGGGCATACTCCATAACGTTCACTGAGCCAGCTACTAAAAGAGAAAGAAGTGAAGACAGCGAAGACGAAGAAGACGAAGCAGACCTTAGCAAATATCCGTATGGGCAAAAACGGATGAAAATTGTATTGTAAACTTTACAAAAAAAATAAAATAAAATAAATTAAAAAAAAATGTTTTTATTTTCTCTGTTTTCCCAAATCTTGGTTGTGTTTTTTTTCTTTTTGGTAAGAAGGAGACATTTTGATTAATTTTTTTTCTTTGGGGAGTTGATCCGACTACCATAAAACATCAAGCTCTTGTTTAGTTTCTTCGAAAGCACTTGTGTTTTTTTTTCATCGATAACATCTCTTTGAATCTTCTTGTTTTTTTTTTAATGAATGATTAAAACGCAACAAAACGCAATTTTTTTTTCAATAGTTTATTCATTTAAAATGGATTTATAAAAATTCACTATTTTCTTAATTTTACGAAGTCGAAATCTAATTTCATAACAAGCACAGGTATGTGATTTTTCTTCAAGCTCATTTGATAAATTGTTTGCATTTGTAGGGCAGCTCGGATAATGAAATCTTTTGGAGGAATTTGAGCAATAGCCTTTTCCAAATCTCTTTATGAAATTAATATTCTCCATGGATTCAGCAAAATGTTCTTCATGTATAATATGCCGGTTTATTTTTAAAAATGATTGAAGCTCGTCAATTACCGAATTCATGTTTAAGCAAGACATGTTTTTTCAACGAATCACGAAAGTGAACTGGATTGAAATTTACTTCAATCCTTCATACAAAGATGAAAATTCTAATTCTCCTCATCTCCTTACTAACCCATTGTAAATTTGAAAAAAAAGCAGGCTATAACTTTTAGAAATACATATACAGAAGAAATTGTATTATTTATTAATATTATTTTTTTTTAATAGGTATCCAAGAGTTGTGATCAGATGGAAAACCGAGCCATTTTACAAACATTTTATTCTTTTTCTTTTTAAGCACTTTTTCAATGAGATAGGTATCGGGAAACTTTGTTTTTTGTAACTCTAGTTCATAGAATCCACCTTTAATTGGATGCCCTTGATAGTCTTCTAGCACGTATGTAACAGGATTTGTGCGCTTTACTTGAATTATCTTAAAGATTTCAGTTGTCCAATTTGGAGAGTACCCTTTATCAAAAACATGTTTGTATTTACTAATTCTGACAAAGTCTCCTACCTTGAACTTAGGAGTAACATGAATTTTGATGTGATTATATATCTTAGAGAGTAATTGTTTTTCATTTGAGGCATTTACTTCAGATGGTTTCATTTTTATTGTACGATGTTTTGAATCATTATAAGTTTTAGTCAGCAACCCTATTATATCAACCCATTTATATGTTCCTTTGAAACTGAATTCTTTCCACATAAGAGTTTTCAATGTGCGATTAAATCGTTCGACAATCGATGCTTTCAGTGGAGTAAATGTTGAATAATGGTTGATTTGATGTTTTTGCATTAGAGTTTGAAATTTCTTATTGAAAAACTCTTTTCCATCATCTGTTTGTAAATTCTTAGGCCATCGACCTTTGTTGAATATATCTTGCATGGCAACAGTGACCATTGCCCCAGTTTTATGTTTAATAGGAGTCGTCCAAGCAAATTTAGAAAATGTATCAATAACTGTGAGAAGATATCGGTAGTTTTCATTTTCTGACGAATACGGTCCCATTTCGACTAGATCAGCTTGCCATAAATCATCAAGCCCCTTGATAACGACTCTCCTTTTTTTAAAATTTCTTCTTGCTGGCTTATGTAGTTCTTCGACAATGTCTCTTTTACTCATCTTTTCACTGAATGATTAAAACAACAAAACATTTTACCTTTTTATTAGTTTATTTATTTAAATTCTTTCATTTGATATAGTACATAACAAGATTTACCTATATGTATACATAGATACTATTTTAGTCTTTTATACAGAGACATCAATTTTTTTATTCTTAACATTCTATTTTCAAGCATGTGGCATGCGCATGTATCTGGTCCAGCTTTACACAGATTTGAAGACCATGGACAGTTAGTAAAATGACACCCGTGTTTTGAAGTTGTACTCGATATATTCATAAATCTTTTCAAGAAGATAACATTGTTTAAAAGCTCCTCATGATGTTCTTCCAATATATTATTATGATTTATTTTCAAAAACTCCAAAATTTCATCAAAAATGAATCGAGTATCTATGTTAGACATGATAATTGAGTTGACACAATGAGGCATTAAGTTAAAGACTGAAGGGAAGTTATGATTGACTTTAAGTTAAATAGTAGTTTTCCCTTGAATTATAATTTTTTCTTTTTTTTTTAATTAATTGTGTCAAACAAGAGTTTCTCAAATTTTTCAACAACTTCATATTTAATGTATTCTCTAAGTTGCTTGTTTGCGTCATCAACATATTTTTTGTTAGCAGCGTCTTCCTGTTCTTGTGGATCTTGAATATTTTTTAGTCGTTTAAACGTTAGATTGTAATCACCGCTGTCTGTTTTTAAAAAACCCTCACCAGCTGGTCCAGGCAAACCTCGCTCTCCCTGTAAACCTGGTGGCCCCGGCTCTCCTTGTTTCCCTCGTGGGCCTCTCGGTGGGGTCCTATATGAATAACGACCAAATTTATCAACACTCATTATTTTTTTTTATTCGATAATATCGGCTTCTTTAAGTTCTTCAATAATTGAAACAATTTCGTTAGAATGATTGTTATGTCCAGCTTGATGTGAAGCAATAAGCAGTCTCAATCGATCTACAAGCTCATTGGGATTATCCCAAAATATATAGTCTTTTTTCATTTTTGATAATTGCATTAATCCATTTCCTGAAGTTGTTTGTGGTGTTAATGGTGAAGGTAATGGCTTAATAGAAGTGTTTGTGTTGAATCCTAATAATTTACTTATTATATTTTTATACTTATAACCACGATTACCAAGTATTTGTCGCTGTGAATCATGATCTTTTCTATATGCATTAGTGTCATGTAAAATGGTCTTGTAGTTTTTTAAATCTTCATCAGTGTAAATTGTCTTATCGGGATTTTTCTTAAATATAAGCTCATATAGCCCATTTGTTCCTTCAAAGGTTTTATTTTTAATTTCTATATCCCTGCCGAGAATATTGAACTCAGCATTACCGATGTACCACTTTCCATCTTTTAAACGAATACCATACGTTTTATCAAGAGTGCTGGAATTATTAATAAATAAATCTATATATTTTTTAGGGGTATCGTGAAATTCTTCTTGTGACAATCGTTCCATAAAGTTGCGATGACTTGCGTAATAGTTTGAGGTTTTCTTTGTTCTTTTTGGAGTATCATTGTCATCGACAAAAATAGGTGAATCGTCAATAAAAGACTTTGGCGTAATGAATTCATCATGTGGTTGATGTTGTTCCAGATTGAGTTTTATTTTCTTTAAAGGGCTCTCGATAAGACTGTTTTGAAACTGCTCGGAATTTGATTTTTTAACCAATTCGTTTAGTGGTTTCGTGAGTGGTTTAAAAGTTTCTTCAATTTGAGTCTCGTAAGCTTCCCTATCGGTCTTGAATGATTTGTATTTCTTTCGTAGAGCATCGGTGGTTTTAATAAGCTCTTTTGTTAGTTTTACATCTATGTTCATCATATTGTAAAGTTAATTTCTTCTTACAAATGCAGTTGAAAAAATAAATCTCGAAGTTGATGAAAAAATCTTTCGATAGTTCTTAAACCAAATTTTTATTGCGCTTACTGGTCTTAACCGTATAGAATACTGGGTCTTAAACTGGATTGAACCGCTTTTAACTGCTATAATCAGTCGCTGAACTGTTCTTTACTGCTCTCATGGAACATTACTGTACATATGATACAAAAATCAAAAATTGTATCTATTTTATAGCTTAAGGAAGCAGTCAAAACCCTTTCTATATCGACCTTCATTCAAGGGGCTGTCCTTATCAATGACCACAAAACCGTAATTTGTGTTCCAACATTCTGCACATACCTTTTGAAACATTTTAAATGTCATATCCGAATTGACATGATCATTATAAATATGTTTTAAATTCATATCATCCTGTTTGAAGACGATGAGAAAATTCGCATTGTCTCGAATTAAGTGTTTCGGTATTCTTGTATATGTTTGGCACAAATAAAAACTATCGATGTGATGATGTCGTCCCATACTAAAATACACTCGAATCGTATCTTGTTTTTCACAGGCAATATCGTCAAAGATGAATATAGAATTTGGTTTAGCCTCTTCGACTCGAATTACATCACAATTATTGGAAAATGTAAAAAAGCCCATGTTTTTTATTGGTTTTATGGCTTTTCGTAAAAACTCATACTTCGGTTGATGTAGAGATTTAGAATAAACATAGATATTTTCAAATTTCAAGCCATTTGGATGTAGTAGTAAACTCATCATGACATTTGTTTTTCCACAGTTTGAGGGGCCAGTAATTAACCCCCTTATACTATGAGGGAATAATTTACCATGCTTTTTTCTCTCAATCTTGTTATCCAGTTCCATATTTTGTACCGGTAACTGGTATTGTTGCTTAACGAATCGCATAGTGATGAAAACTAAATAAATTCCTATAAATGTCAAGTTTATATATATAAAAACCCTCATATCGCATCTAACCATTCTAGCGCAAAGATATTAATATAAAATGTTTGATTATTCCAAAAATTCTATCAGTCAAAGAAATATTGTAGAAGGAAAAGGTTTATTAAATACCTTAATAAACAAACTACCTCTTGAACTACATCTACCTGGTTATCAATACTGTGGTCCTGGAACAAAACTTCAAAAACGCTTAGCTCGAGGCGATTCGGGAATTAATTTGCTTGATCAAGCGTGCAAAGAACACGATATATCGTATTTCAAATTTAAAAATACATCTGATCGACACATTGCCGATAGGATTTTAACTGAAAAGGCCTGGCAGCGATTTAAATCTAAGAACGCTAGTATAGCTGAACGGTCAAACGCACTATTGGTTACCAACCTCTTAAAAGCAAAAACAAAATTCGGTATGGGTTGTTCTCAGAGTAAAGATAAGAAGCCTAAAAAAAGAGCGAAAAATGAAAACGAAGAAAAGAAGTTCAAGATAGATAATAAAGCTAAACAACCCTCCTTTAGAAAAGTGATTCACACAATTGGGAATAATATCAAACGTAAAAAACCTCTCAATTTAGAAAAAGCAATTAAAATAGCAATATCATCTGCCAAGAAAACAGTTCGAAAAAACATTAAAAGAATTAAGACGCCAAGAGTTATTGCCATACCAAAAACTGGAGGAGCAATTCCTTTCCTTATTCCTCTGTTTGCTGGACTTTCAGCACTTGGAGCTTTAACGGGTGGAGCTGCAGGAGTAGCAAAAGCTGTCAGCGATATCAGCATTGCTAAAAAAGATCTAGAGGAGAAAAAACGTCATAACGAGAAAATGGAATCAATTGCAGTCGGACAAGGCTTACACCTTAAACCTTATAGAAAGGGGCTTGGACTTTATTTAAATCCAAAGTCAAAAAACTCCTAAGTTCGCTACCCAATCGTGCATTAAATGAAATAGATTTGAGAAATTTTGCAAAGAATTTAATTCCGAATTTTCGAGGAGTTTTCATGCGCGATAATTTACCAAAAACTAAACCGAAGAAAAATGAATCTGGGATTGTAAATCTTGATTCCTCAATTGGTCCTGGAACGCACTGGGTAGCGTATTATAAAGAAGGCAGTAAAATTGAATATTTTGATAGCTTTGGAAATTTACAGCCTCCTAATGAAATTATTAACTATTTGGGTGACAAAATTAACTATAATTATACTAAATATCAAGATTACGACTCTTTTAATTGTGGTCATTTATGTTTAAGATTTTTATATGATTGTTTATTTTCAAATAAATAAAGAGTTTTCTTTAAAAATGGTTTCATTGTATTTTGTATAAGCATGACGTTGACACTTACGCTAAGCGGAAGAACTTCCCATCTATTAGCTGAATATTTTCCACCTTTGAACCTGGATCAGGACTACGTTTGCGGATTGATTGATTTTCAAACGTACAACTCCATTCCGAATGTAGATGAACGGAACAATTTGTTTCATATAGGAGAATATGAAATTGAAATCCCAACTGGGTCTTATGAAATTGATAACATTGCAAAATTTATTTCCAAAGAATTATTATCACGAAATTCTACAGCTATTGTTCAAATAGAGGCAAATAATAATACTATGGTATCTGAAATCCGGAGCAACGAAAAAATATATTTCAATAAGGATAGAACTATTGGAAAATTACTTGGTTTCAGTAAATGTGTTCTTGACCCCGGTGTGGTACATTTGTCGGATTTACCTGTTGATATAAATAAGGTGAATGTAATACGAGTTGAGTGTAATATCATTACTGGTTCTTATTTTAATAATACTCCTGTGCATACTTTACATGAATTTTCTCCAGAAACAGGAGCAGGGTATAAAATCATAGAAGTCCCGAAAAATGTCATCTATTTACCTGTGAACGTCAAACGAATAAGCAGTCTAACATTAAAACTCGTGGATCAAGACGGTGACTTGATAAATTTCAGAGGAGAAAGAATAACTGTACGACTGCATTTAACTCCAAAATCACAATAATGTTAATCTATAATAGTAATTATAAAATAGATACGAAAAGTAACCATCCATTTAGTTCTATTAGAACAGCACCACCGTCAAGACCAAAACTATCATCTGAAAATAAGACCTACCTTCTTACATTAGGATTTAAACTAAAGTAAAACAATATGAACGAAATATTAAACATTACCCATGGACCTAACTATGATAATAGCATATCTAAGTTTGAGTACCATAGTTACTCGCCATTTCTTCAGTCATTCAATCCAAGTGATGAAATACGTATCCCTATACAACAACAGGATTTGTGCATTTTACCCAGTGAAAGCTACATTTATATAGAAGGAGGTCTAACAAAATTAGATGGAAAGCCTTCTTCTACGGGAAAATTATCTAATAATGCGATGGCATTTCTTTTTGAAGAAATACATTATGAACTCAACGGAGTGGACATTGATAACAATAAAAATGTTGGCATCACAACATCAATGAAAACTATATATCATTGAATGAGAATGAAAGTAAAAGCTTAGAAAATGCTTCATGGACCGGAAACTCCAACATTACACCTGCATCGGGTACTTTTAATTTTTGTGTACCACTAAAGAATCTGTTGGGATTTGCTGAAGACTATAAAAGGATTATAGTAAACGCAAGACATGAATTGGTTCTAATTCGTACTCGAAGTAATGAGAATGCTTATTATACTACAGAAAACGAGGAAATAAAACTATCAATTTTCAAATTGCAATGGAGAGTTCCGCATATTACCTTATCCGATTCAAACAAGATTACATTATTGAAACAAATACAATTAAATCCAATTCAAATTCATTTTCGAACTTGGGAAATGTACGAATATCCAACACTGCCAACTAACACTGATCATGTATGGACAGTTAAGACTTCAACTCAACTTGAGAAACCGAGATATGTTATTATTGCTCTACAAACGAATAGAAAAAATCAAAAGGATAAGGATGTAAGCAAATTTGACCACTGTGAAGTTAGCAATGTAAAGGTACATTTAAACTCTGAATCGTACCCTCGTGAAGATTTAAATCTTAAATATAAACTAGACCAGTATGCCATTCTCTATGAAATGTACAGTAAATTTCAATACTCATACTATCAAAAACGCTCACAACCACTTTTATCACGACAAAACTTCAAGGATATCGCCCCAATAATGGTGGTTGATTGTTCCCGTCAAAATGAATCAATTAAAACAGCACCAGTGGATGTAAAAATTGAACTTAAAACAACACTTCCAGTTCCACCTTTAACAACTATGTATTGCCTTATTCTTCATGACCGTATAATAGAATATAATCCAGTTACTGGAGAAGTTAACAAACTTACTTAAATTGACTGTCATGGTGTGTGAACTAATACGTAATCAAATAAAAAAAATCATTTTATCTAACAATATTTTAACCTATCGGGTTCATGCTCAATGATTTTGTTAAAACCAATACTCACCATGTAACCATTCCAAATATAAATAAACACATAAACAATATTGTACTTCTAGTTCTTTTTATTTAATTCTTTTTTACATTTTTTATTGTAATATTTTTCAAAGAAATATCAGAAAATGTTGCAAATGCATTGTAAATCTAAGAGGGTAAGAATGCCGTGGGACTATTTTGACGATAAAATCCAAAAGGTAGGGAGCTATGGTTAGAGAGAAAGTGGCGTTTTTCCGATCTTGGTCTATAGGTCTTGCACTGTGTCTTTGTTATCACTTGATGATCCCTTGTCCTGCAAATATTGTCAGAAATAATCTGAATGTGATCATTGCCATCGGCGTTAAGAACGGCTTGTTTGATTGCTTCAAAATTAACTTTTTTTGATGCTGAGTAATTTAAGCATAATCCCTTTACCTTGCAAATAACCTCTTCAGTGTTGTCTTTTCCACTTAAGACTTTGTAGGCATAATTCTTAGGTCCTCCGCTTACAAATTCTGTTATGAAACTTCCTTCGCCGAAGCATTCTAGTTCGTCAGTCATATCTCCAATCATATTGCCAGTTTCAGGATCACTATCCCCTTCTCTGCTTACGAATATTACGGAATCCGTATCGTAGTACAACACTCGTTTACCTAATTGTTCCAAATATTCGTAGAGCTTTAAACGCGCTTGTGTAGTCGTATATGCTGCAATGCAGACATTAGCTGTGTTCAGTAGCTTAGCAGATTCTTCTTTATATTGATAGTTCAATATTAAATTTGTTTCATTAACAGGAAATATTGAACAGACGTTCACTGAAGGATTTGTTATTATTTCATACAATTCAGCCGGATTATTTATAATGGATGTTTGGGGTTGGTTTTCTCTTTGACCAAATTTACCCCAAAATGAATTGAGAATAAGTTTTGCCAAAGATCTTTTACCTTCATTTTTAATTATTTCGGAATAATCAAGCTCGATATTTTCAATTTTGAGGAAATTAGAAATATAGTTAGCCTTATCTTCTTCCGTTATACAAGCTGCAGGCCACCCCGACGCTTCTTGTTTAATTTTTAAAAATTTATCCATCATAGCGTCAAATAAGCCTCTTGAATTTGTATCTTTATCATACTGTATGGTATCATATTCCCATATTTCGTAAATTGTAAGAATTGTATAACCTTTCTTAATGGCCTTAACAACTTCTTCAATTACCCATGTTCCACATAAAGCTCTTTCACTATCAGAATGAGAACAAATATCATCATCACTATACACTTTATCGCTGCAAGATCTGCACAAGGTAAACATCAATTTGTTATTTTGTTTGATAGGAAGAACAGGATGAAATAGTTGATCCGGAGGTAATATTTTGCACTTGATTAAACCACTGATTTTTTCAAGTTTTAAATTTGAACATTCGGTAGAATCTGTGTGTATTTTTGGGTGTCCAATGGGAAATTTTCCATATTTACACACCCAAGGATATAAGGAACAAACATCAATATATTTTATTTGTTCTCCTTCCGTGCATTGATAGTAGCTAGATGTGTTACCGGTTCGTCCACCATAAAAAGCTTCACGAGGATCGAGCGGGGATTTTTCAACGAGATGATGTGTTCTTAAAAATTCTAGGTCCGTGTCCTTAAACAGAGATAACCTATTTTTAAAATGGCATTCCCATTCTTCGATGACATCATACTTGAATGACTTTAAACGAGCTGTTTTTGCTAACGTCCTTTCAAACCTTCGATTTAAAGTATCAAATTTATCAACAGTGAGAGGTTCATTCCTATTATATTTTTGACATTCAGGATGACCATGGTAATAACACCCATAAAATTCAAATATTTGCTTAGTTTCCTCGCAAAATCCATCAACTTTGACTCCGGCAACAACTGCTTCTTTACCGTTTGAAGAATGCTTAATTTTAATACGTCTTTGTTTTGCCTCCCAAATTAACCATTGAATTGCTTCCTTCGATTGGTTGTCGACGTTTCTGTATCCGTTTTTCGGTATAATTCCAATTGTATTTTCAACAAGGAAGTTTCGTCGGAATACTAGATTGCATGCAGATGCAATCGTAGTAGACTCCAAGAATGGTTCAACATTACATTGAAGAAGAAACAAATTTCTAAATTTAAGACAAGTATCAGTTAAAATTTTTACATCACTGACACAGTAGTCCACAAGATCACGTTCCATTATAAAGTTATCATCTTTATGTTCTTCATACCATTTAAAGAAAACTTCACGTTCAGCTGTTTTCATCGAGTCAGGTCCGTAATATTTATAATGAGGTAATTTTCCATGGTATGTAGCATTTTCTGTCGTGTTGAAAAAGTGAGGGAAATAACCTTTCTTTAAAGTTGATGGTAAATCAAAAGCTTTTGGTAGTTTCGATAATGCCATTGGGAAATAATTGAGGGAATCTATAAATTTTACATTTCCAACTTGCATGAGAATTATTTTTGTTCCACGCATGATCAATTGCGGTTTCAGACTTGTATTTTCCAAAATGTAATTCAATATAAATTGATGGTCATACGCCTGACCGTTGTGAGCAATTACAATCACTGTTTTGAATACCTGACGAATCTTTAAAATATAGTTAAGAAAGTTAGGCACCACGTCTTTGGTTTCAACATGATTTCTATAACTACACTGCTGACAGAAATGCAGATTATCTATGTCAATACATAAATTGCATCTTTTCTGGAAAACACACAAATTAGGCTTATGTAATTTGAATAAAGAGCCATCTGATTCTTTTTCTTGGCGGCTCTCAAAATCATAAAAAATGTAAAGACATTTGTGGAAATTTGGTTTTCCTGTATTAGGTATCATATAGCATTGGTGATTTTGCGGGACATATATCTTGCATGTATGACAAAAATATTCACCGCACACATGATCACTTTTTCCAGTAGTTTTCAGGCAATTTAAACATCTTTTGACTTCATCACACATAGATTGTTGTCCTGAACTTGAAGATTTGTGGTAGTCGAAACATATTTCACCTCGAAAATTTCGATTACATTCTCCACAGAGAATCTCATTAGCAGTTGTTTTGCAAGCTGGTGTTTTGTGGCATTGTGGACAAGATTTAATACATCTGTGTGCTTTTTTATTATCATACGGCTTATGGCATGTTTCGCAATAGTAGACACAACAGAATGCAGCAGTTAATGAAATTATTACATTAAAATGATTTTTGTAGTGAAGTAAATTAATTCTTTTTCTGTTTGGTTCATCTGATGTTGCTATCCCTTCGAATATTACTGTTCTTCCTTTTGTTGCATATTCATAAACCGTAATTATATAATCGGCTAGATATCTCTGAAATTCTTTCAGTTCTTCTATACCACAACCATCGAATGGCACAGTGATATTGGCATTATTAACCAATATTTCCGCTCTTATTTTTTGCAGTTTTCCCACATCATTTCGCACTTTGTAAGCATCTGATGACTTGTCCGCATATGCTACTGCTACTGCTAAGGCTCTGGGTAAACACAAGTTATCCTTGTTTTTGATGGATATGATCCCACGTTTTTTAAGGCATTCTTCCTCATATGAATTGAAATGAGGTTCGCGGGTATTCCCTTTACCTGAAGGTAGTTTTATGGAAGTAACCGTTAATTCGAAAGTATCTGTGCAGAATCCTTCCGAGTTACTTTGAAATATTTTAAGCATCATTTCCCATAAATCCTCGATTTTAAATTCTGATGCGCTCTTAAAATTCACCCAACCACTTCCTCTCTCCTTGGAAAATCCTTTTCCATTAAATGTCACTCCAACCTTGTCCATAGCCCCCACACCCTGAAATGCAAATTTAAGTGCCTCTTCAACGGCAATTCTTACCCATGTTGTCGGCTCTGCTCCTTTGGGGATAGGACTGATCCTAAACTCTATTTTGTTGGCTTTCAGGTTGAACCGCTTTACTTTTGTTTCAGTGGATGAAACTACCTCATAACGCTAATGAATAAAAACAAAATTATCTATATTTTCCTTGTTTTTAAACCATTTTTTTTTTATAACTTACTTTTTCTTCAACGGGTGGGAGGAATTCAAGTTTTGGTTGCCCTCCTGGAAGTGATGCTTCAGAAACCTTCAAAAAATAGCCTGAGAACAGCGCTATTTCTTCTTCTGAAAGTCCATTGAAGTTAGAAGGTAAAAATACCTTAAAACTCTCCATTTCCAAAAGAATTCTTGGACCGTATTTTGTAGGAATTTTCTCCCCATTTTTTATTAAGTAGGTAATGGATTGAAGATCACTTATACTTTTTAATGGTTTAATCATACCCAAGTTATTCAACTTGTTCAAAAATTGAGAACTCATTTTGGATTTTTTTTTATTTTATTTTTCAACCGATCACTGCAAAGTTCACAATTAAACTAACCAATCGTTTTTAAAAATCTTCCATACACCAAACAAAAACTTTGAACAGAAACACCCATTTATTTATAAGCTCACGCCATACAAATACATATTCCCATCTATTGTTCATTTGACAAAAGCAACCACAGTCATTTAATATCAACATAATAATTTTTCTTAATGTTGTAGAATTTCTTATTACTTCTCTTCAAATTCAATACATCGGATCGCTTCATCCTAAAAATCGTTTGTCTTCAGATATCAATTTAAAATTTAATAACAATTTGGCCCGTTACGGCATTCAATTTTTTTCTTTTAAAAAAACATTGGAGCAAATCTTATCGTGTTGATTCAACCCCATTTGAAACGAGAGCTAGGCTAGGTACGCAACGCAATACCTTTATTACCCAGGGACAGCGAGTGGTTAGGGATAGTGAGTTATAAAATTTTAATTGTTCTTTGTCTATAGTTTATGCTAGAAAATTAAACAAACAAATAAATCCAATACTTCGGATCACTTCATCCTAAAAATCGTTTGTCTTCAGATATCAATTTAAAATTTAATAACAATTTGGTTCGTTACGGAATTCTTTAAAAAAAAACATTGGAACAAATCAAATCGTGTTGATTCACCCCCATTTGAAATGAGAGCTAGGCTAGGTACGCAACGCAATGCTTTTATTACTCCAGGGGCAGCGAGTGGTTAGGGATAGTGAGTTATACAATTTTAATTGTTCTTTGTCTAAAGTTTATGCTAGAAAATTAAACAAACAAAATCAGTAAATACAAACATGTATTTGAAAAAGGATACACACCAAACTGGACAACTGAAATTTTTAAAATTACAAAAATTCAACGAAGTAATCCTATAACATATCTGCTAGAAGACTATCAATGTCATCCTATTAAAGGTGGATTCTATGAATTAGAGCTACAAAAAACCAAATATAATATAATAAAAAGTATTACAAAGGAAAAAGATAAAATAATTTGTAAAATGGTTGGGTTTCCCTCCTGAACATAATTCATGGATACACATATCTAAAATAAATAATAAGTAAATTTCAAATTGATGTTTTTTTTTATGCTTTATTTTATTTATTTATTTTTTTCTTAAATACAATATTTCAGATTTTGTTCTTTTATCTTTTTAATGATATATTCATACATAGATACATAGATAGATAGTTAGAAATATAAATATATATACGGTGATGAAAAATAAGGCTATTTTTGCGAAAAAACGCTTCCTTCAAAAGTTACAGCCTTTCAAAGTTTTCAACACTTTTCTTAATACTCATTTCCATTTCACATGATAACAAAAATACAATTCCATCTCATTCTCCATATTTATAAATAAATCATTATCATCATGGTCACCAACCCATCCATACATCCCTACACAAATAAAATCTACTCTCACTCATCCTCACACAAACGATCGCTCCTCATAAAATCCTAAACAAACCAACAAATTAACCATCAAATGCATACTCACTTCAACAGATCACCATATCACCACACTGCCGCACCGTCACCTCCTCGTCCCGATACATCATACCCCTACATACCATCTCACACATCAATAAAAAAATATTTTCTTTATTTTTTTTCCTTCTTCAAGGGACCCTTTACCTACTGACATACAACAAAGACGACCACGACCATGACGACGACGACGACGACGACGACGACGACGACGACGACGACGATGACCATGGACGATCATGACGACGACGAACACGACGACAACCACCACCACGGCACATGCTGTACCGCACAACCATACCACATAAACGACGACGACGACGACGACGACGACGACGACGACGACGACGACGACGACGACGACGACGACGACGACGACGACGACAACCACGACTACGGCAGCAACCACCACCAAACACATTACCCACACCCCACCACAATCATCACGATCCATCCAACGCACATTCTCCAAATATCCAAAACTACTTCACACACATCTTCTTTAAACTCCCTCCCTCCCGACCGACCGACCGACCGACGGCAGCAACCACCACAATCATCACGATCCATCCACCGCACATTCTCCAAATATCCAGAGAGCCCGCGCCGCCGCCGCCTCTTCTTCACTTCTTCCGCATGCGGCGCCAAGCCGTGCGCCAAACAATACATCAAACACAATACCGCACCAATTAAAAACACATTAAAAACTATTCAAAACAAAACCCATTAAAAAGCCATAAAAAAAATTCCCATGCTCAAGCGACGCATATTCTACTGAGGTTATTAGGGTCAAGAAGGTAAGTTTCCGTTGTTTTAAAGCCAATCCAACTGAGGAAAACCGGAATAAGTTCAAGCAAGCCAGGAAGGCCTGCAACGCCCATATTCGACGGACCAAATTTTAACATGACCAAAAATTACGGCAAAAAATACTGCAATGTCCCAAAGGCAGTAAAATTTTTTGGTCATTTGTAAGAAATATGAGGAATTCTTCCTCTTCTTCGGTTCCTACGCTTGTTGTCAATGACACTCCATTTGTTAGTTCTTTAGAGAAAGCTAATCTCTTTGCTAGGCAGTTCGCCGCCAATTCAACGCTGCCAGTAAGTGTTATGACTCCGCCTGTACTTGAGCGAGTTAGTGATTCTATGGGGCAAATCTTTTTTCGCACTCGTACTGTAGCGAGAGTCCTAAAAGATCTTAACACACACAAATCCGCTGGTCCGGATAGTATCCCCGCTATTGTTCTAAAGAGGTGTTCTTCAACGCTGGCAAAACCACTGCGTAAGCTTTTTCATCTGTCCTAATCCTCAGGTCTCGTTCCGAGCGGATGGAAAACCGCATTTGTCCAGCCTATTCCCAAAAAAGGCGAATCTTCCTCACCGTCTAATTACCGACCGATTGCACTTACGCCCCTTCTTTCCAAGGTCATGGAAACGCTGATTAATTATCAGCTCAAGAAATATCTCGAAGATCGAAAGCTTCTTAATGACCGGCAATACGGCTTTCGTAGCAATAGGTCCACTGGTGATCTCATGGTTCATCTCACCGAACAGTGGAACAAATCTTTACATCGTCTTGGAGAAAGTAAGATTATTGCACTTGATATTTCAAAAGCATTTGATAGGGTTTGGCATCAGGCTCTCTTATCGAAAATGCGTGCTTTCGGTTTTCATGAATCCCTCCTTCATTGGATTAGTATTTACCTTTCGAATCGTTAAATACAAGTTGTATTGGATGGATTCAAGTCTGAAAACCACAAAATAAATGCTGGTGTGCCCCAGGGCTCTGTTCTATCTCCAACACTCTTTCTCATTTTTATTAATGATCTCTTGTCTGCAACTTCTAATGCAATACATTGTTTCGCTGACGATAGTACCCTTAGCTTCTCATATTCGTTTTCAGATTCACATCCCTCTTCTTCGGATGTGGTACTGCAACGAGAAAATATGATAAGCTCATTAAATTCCGACCTAAACAGCATTGTACAATGGGGAATAAGAAACCGCGTGGAATTCAATGCTTCGAAAACCCAATGCTGTCTTGTATCGTTAAAGCGAGATATACCCCCCTTGCCATTATCCATAGATGGCACTTGCATCGAGGAGACTGAACATCTCGATATTCTCGGTATGTGTATCACCAACCACCTTTTGTGGCACGATCAGTACAGTATTGAACGTAGAGCATTTAAATTGATTGGTGATATTGCCATAAGATCATTTACATCGCTTGAACATCGTCGAAATGGCTCTTGTCTCACCCTCTTTTACCGTTATTTTAATGGTTTATGCTCTAGAGAAATAGCCAGTTGCATTCCTTCCCTTAAACAGTTCAACCGTAATAGAATAGAATGCATTTTATGCAGGCAGAGGTCAACGTGGTGAAGTGCTGTAGTCGTTTTTTATTTCGCTCTTATTTTGATTATTATTTTTAATTGTTTTTGCCATACAAATTAATTATAAAATGTGTTTTTTTTTTTAAACTTGACATTGTAATTGACTCATTTATTGATTAATTAACGAAGTGTTCAAACTAATAACTTATAAACTGAGCCGATAACAATCAAAGACAAAGTGATCTTCTTGCCTACATAGTGCATTCAACACAGTTGCAGTTCAGTAATTTTATTTTGGCATCGTCAAAAATATCGACTAAACCCCTTTCCTGGTGAGTGACATTTTTGTATATGTTCTGCCTTGAAGCATGTGAGACTGCATTATATCCGAAGCCGTACAATTTTGATGTCGTTTCATGTTGAATTCAATATTTTCCACCTGGGCTATTAATTTTGATGTACCGGCTGCCGATTGCATTAATTGGTTAAGTTTCCAGATGATTGTGACAGCGTTGTTTTGATAAGTACAATAACAACAACATCTCATTAATATTTTTGACAACAAAAACAAACATCATTCAACGACTACCTACCGACGACACTATATTATTGGTTTGTGTACACACTAAAAGGTAAACTACAATTTCTGAGTACACTAAGTATCGAAATTTTTCAAACTCGAAATTTTTCAAACTAAAATTGAAAATAAAATTTTCAAATAAATTAAACAAAATGTCTGACTGCGGAAAATGCCTTCAATTATGCGATTATATGATTGACTCGATAATGTGCTATGGCAATTGCCACAGAACTTTTCATGTCCATTGCATAAATGCCAACTTTAGTTCAATCAAAGTTTTTAACAAAAATAAAGGATTTTATTATTTTTGCGACGATTGCGATCCATTCGCTGATAAAAATATTACCCGTGACCTTTTATCCAACACAACGATGATACAGAACCTACAAAAGCAGTTGAATCAACTTATTGATAAAGTAGACGATTTTTCAAATTGTTCGCTTGTACAGCGTAAACAAACAAGGAGCGTTACGTCGAATGCAGGCAAACGTAAGAGTAATGAGTTGGACATGACATTGGCTAATCCTTCAAAAAAGATAAACTCAGAGACAGAGGTACAAAATGTACTAAGCCTAATGGACTCTACTGATGCAAATAAATCCCCTTCAGAAACTCCAGTGAATACTGAAACACTAAATTCACCACAAATTGAAACTGACTCTGTAACACTCCAAGTCATTCCTCCTACTGCTTCCTCATCGTCATCATCGTCATTATCATCATCATCATCATCAACATCATGAACATTATCAACATCATCAACATCATCATCAGCATCAGCATCAGCATCAGCATCAGCATCAGCATCAGCATCATCATTATCATCATCATCATCATCTTCATCATCATCGTCATCATCATCAACACCGCCATCATCATTATCATTGTCGTCATCGATTTTACCAACAGAAACTACAACATCTTCTTCTGAGTCATCATCTTCTAGTTCCATATTTCCATCATCTCGAACCACACACACTCAACACTTAAATGTATCACCTATTGTATTGCGTCTAAAAGTAGTTGAAGGTCAAAAAATTATTTTTATTTCTAAGCTTGATCCTGCAACAAATGCTTTAGATATCAAGAACTTTATCAAAGCCGAAATTGGTACATTGGATCATGTACTTGTGGAAACAATGTTCCACAGAAATTATTCTAAATACTCGTCATTTAAGGTTAGATGTCCGGATTCTGTCTTTCATCTACTTAGTTCTATTTCTATTTGGCCCACCGGAATTATTATACATGAGTTTGAGAACAGAAATTCCAAAAAACAATCACGCCATTTTCCACAACCACTGACAAAGTATGCCTACCGCTTCAACAACAGCAAAAACTGATGATTTATTATCAGAATGTAAACGGACTACGAACTAAAACTAATCAGTTCTATATAAATGTAAACAACTTACCTCACGACGTAATTGTGTTAACTGAAACCTGGCTATGTAATTCCATTGCTGACACAGAACTCTTTGACAAGAACTTTCAAGTTTTTCGACGTGATCGATATTCAATTGACGAATCTACAAGAGTTGGAGGAGGATTATTAATAGCTGCTAAAAACTCTTTTATAAGTTCGTTGGTAAATGATTTCCAACAATTTGACTTCGAAATGATGAGCATAAAAATAAAAATGGATTTCGGTAGCCTATATATAGTTACTGTCTACATACCACCAAGTTCCAACTACAATATATACAAACAAATCTATGACAATTTGGAAAATTTATTTGAAAATATAAATGCTGAAGATGAAATCTGCGTATTAGGTGACTTCAATTTACCTAATCTTGATTGGTCCAAGAATGACAATAACGAAGAATATTTTCCGACCAACCCATCTACTGATATCGAATTTTGCACAGTCGACACAATGGCCTCTCTAGGACTCATTCAGCTGAACTCAATCAAAAACCACAATAACAAAATACTGGACCTTATTTATATTTCTGACATCGGAAATGCTGACACTGCTGTTATTCAAAGCGACATAAAACTTTTAAAAGAAGATCGACATCATCCTGCGTTGACAATATCCTTAAATTTAAATATTTGTAATCTTGATACCTCTTGTGATAAGCAAATTGAATTTGACTTCAAAAAATGTGATTTCAATCAACTTTTTACCGACTTAAATCATTTGGACTGGGATTCAATATTTATAAATTTGAACTTAGATGATATGGTATTGAAATTCTATAAAATATTATTTAATTGCTTTCTAGAGAGCGTACCTCTTCGTAAAATTAAAGCCAAAGATAATAATCCACCATGGTTTGATCGGCATCTTAAATGCTTAAAAAATAAAAGGAATAAGGCATGGGTAAAATATAACGAATCACATACTGATGTTGATTATGGTATCTACCAAGAAATCAGAAATGAATTTGTTAACTATTCAAATTGTCTTTATAACGAGTTTGTTGCAAATATTGAACGGGAAATTCACGAAATTTTTGGAAATATGTGGACTGTAAGCGAAAATTTGACGGGTACCCTCCAAACATGACATATAGAGATAAAACAAGCCATGATCCTCTAGAACTTTCGAATATGTTTGCAAATTTTTTTAAAAGTGCGTATGAAGATTCTTTTTCTACAAATCACAGCTCAATAGATTTAACAAATACTTCTCAGTTTCCTAACTTGGCTCAGATAAATCTAACAATCTCGGAATCTACTATACAAGACAAAATTCTAAAACTTGACGAAAGCCTTAGTCCAGGCCCTGACGGACTGCCTTCATTTATGCTAAAAAAGTGCGTTGAATATCTTTCGTATCCATTGTGTATTCTGTTTAACCAATCATTTAATTGTTCCCATTTTCCACTCTTATGGAAATATGCATTTCTAAAACCAACGTATAAGAAGGGTCCCAAGCATCTTATATGCAACTATCGTCCTATAGCTAAGCTGTCTGTTATACCAAAATTGTTTGAAGCCATTGTTTGTGATGTTCTTTCCTTTAACTGTTCTTCTGTTTTTTGTGACAATCAACATGGTTTTGTGAAAAAAAAAATCGACCGTTACAAATCTACTCGAATTTACAACATATTGTATTGACACTTTCGAAAATAAACAACAAGTTGAATGTGTATTTACAGACTTTAGCAAAGCATTTGACAAACTTAGCCATAAAGTACTTTTAGGGAAATTAGAAAAAATTGGACTAAATGATAAATTAATAGCATGGATATCTTCTTACCTAACAAACAGATATTATTGTGTTGTGTTCAAAAACGACTTTTCCAATCCGTTTATTGTCAATTCTGGTGTACCTCAGGGTAGCCACCTTGGTCCATTGTTATTTGTTCTGTTTATAAATGATCTCCCATCTATCTTAAGAAATTCTATGATGCTAATATACGCTGATGACGTGAAAATATTTCGAAAAATTAATTCCTTAACGGACTGCGAACTATTACAAGATGACCTACTTCGTCTATGGGAATGGTGCAATACAAATCGTTTATTGTTAAACATTGATAAGTGTAAAACAATGAGTTTTACAGGTAAACACAGTATTCTTGACTATAACTATAGGTTAAATTCTTCAAACCTCGACAAATTGACTCACTTCTCAGACTTAGGTATCATTTTGGACTCAAAACTGTCTTTTACTGACCATTTCAACCACATTGTGGAAAAAGCTAATAAGACACTAGGCTTTATAAAAAGATTTGGCAGGGAATTCCGAGATCCTTATGTCCTTAAAACTCTGTATGTATCGTTTGTCAGATCAGTCCTTGAATACGGTTGTATAGTTTGGGCCCCTTATTACTCGAATCATATCCATAGACTTGAAGGTGTTCAAAGAAGATTCCTAAGATTTATTTTACGATTTCTCCCACAGACACATGAATTAGCTTTGCCTTCCTATTCCGTTAGGCAACAACTTATAGGTCTTCCATCGCTTACTAGTCACCGTAAGTATTTGCAACTCTGCTTTATTGTTGGAATTCTGAACGGATCCGTTTCATCTCCATCAGTTTTGTGTCGATTCCACTTTAATGTAAGCCGAAATTACTTCAGAAATCGAGTGCCAATTCGAGCAAATCTTAGCCGATCAAACTATGGTTCTAACAGTCCAATTAACCAGTTAATAAGCATATATAATGAAAATAATTTTCTTTTAAATTCTATTAATCAAAATATCAAATCAGATAGCTTCGAAATACATTTTTTCTCTCACTATTTAAATAATTCTTAGCTTTATGTGTCACATTATTATAAGTAATGTTTAAAGTATATTTTAATGTATAAAATATATTTATATATATATATTTTTTTTTTTAGATATAAGTTTTGTTTGTAAACCTAGCGTTAGTATTTAACGTAATTGAATAAATAAATACTCGCGCTTCTAGGAATGCTCATCAATATACCCTTGAGCCCAACTTCGGTCGTACTGTCAAGTACAGAGATTCGTTCTTTAGCCGTACTATGCGAATGTGGAATGCCTTGCCACACTCTGTCTTTCCCAGCCATTGCAATATTCAGGAGTTCAAAACTAATGTGCACCGACACCTCCTTTCAACGAGCAGGGTCAAGCAAGTTTGCTAGCAAACCCCATTTTCACATAAATAAATAACCGCACAATTTTCTGCTTTCAAAAACGAATATAGTACGATGTATAAATAGTTGCCGTGTTTGACGATCATGTTCGATTCGTCAGTGTTGTTCTTTCTTCCAAAGTCCATACGAAGTATAAAGAGAGAAGACATCAAACTCTTGGTCGCGCCTGGTCTTCCTCTCTGTTGTGTCTTAGTCTTGTGTGTCTTTAATGTGTACCTTCATACTTCGCCTGGTTATCGCTTTTTTTTGCGCTTACCCTTCTACTTATTTGTACAGGCTTTTATTTGATTGTGTGTATTTATCTGTATGTGTAGAATGTATGAAATTTGATAGCGCAAACTTTTGCGATGCCCAAGCCCAATGTTTCAAGATAGATTTGATATTGTATGAGAGTTGTACATATTGCATGAAATGAAAATTATTTGAAGAAAAGTCACTTTGATTGCAAGATGCAAGTTATGTAACTACAACCGAATTTTTTAACATAATGATCAATTGTTGAGTTGGTTAGTAATTCAATTACCAAATGATATTCGTATTACAAAATAAGATTAATTCTAAAATTCTTGGTTTAGCGCCGTTAAACCTGCTGACTATGAGGAATCGCCCCTGATCGTCATCTCTATCCGCCACCACTACGAATTTCTACGGTAAAGCACCCATACACCATTCAATTATTTATTGGTGAGTGATCTTTTTTTTATAACATTATTTTGAGTGATTAGGTTATAGATAAAAATTAAAAAAGGTATAAATTAATAAATATGTAGATAAATAAATGAATATATAAATAAATGAATAAATAAATAAGTTAATAAAATTAGGGATTTGGTAAATATCACAGAGCGTAGTTTTTAATCATTGCGGATAGTAACTAAGTTAATAAAATTAGTAATTTAGTAAGTATCACAGATCGTAGTTTTTAATCATCGTAGATGCAATAAAGAGTTAATAAATAAATAAATAAATAAATAAAAAGTAACTAAGTTAATATAATTAGTAATTTAAGTATCACAGGTTTTAAAAGATAAGTTACTTAAGCTAAATTAAAAGAAAATATAAATATCACAGAAAAAAAAGGTTTTAAAGCTATCAGTCTTAGTAAAATTAATAAAGTTAGTAAAAATATCACAGATGGAAAGGTTAAACCATTTTATCACAGATGCTTAATAAAATAAGTTAAGATATTAATAAATAAATAAATAAATAAGAACATTTAACATTAAGTAACATTTAAAACATAAAGCATGCAATAAATATATATATATACTTAAAATATCCGTGTTTATTAAACATTTCCAGGTACTTGTGTGTTTTGATAGAGGGTGTTTCGGTTTTTTTTTTTCGAACTGTTGCTGAATAGATATAATAAGTGATACTCACGGATAATTTAATAAATTAACAAATAACAAACATAAACGATACGAATAGCAACAATGATAACTACGAAAAACGATTTGTATTTAAAACAAACAAACAAACGTGTGTTTGAAGCTATTTGCTTATTGTCTAACTCATACATTTGATTTCCGATTCGTTTAACTACGCGGCATTTAATATACTTGTGTGAGAGTTTCGCTGATAAACCTTTCGATGAATCGCTCAACACAAATTTTTTTCTATATACCTCTTGTCCGTGTGAAAATTGCACGTTTTTAGTACGGAGATTATAAATTCTTGAGGATTTATCGTTGGCCTTAATTATGTTTTCGCGGATTTGATTTCGCATGCACTGCAATCGACCTTGTCGGGGAAGAGTTAACAACTCGCTGTCGTCCTGCGCATGCAACTTCTTTGCAAGTTCATAACTGCTACCGTGCGTCATCATGTTAGTGCCGAATAATGCATAATACCTTGACACACCGGTTGAGCTATGAACCGCTCTTCTTAACGCACACGCGATGTCGCTAAGGTGCGTATCCCAATACCTTTGGTCATCTTTCAGGTACGATCGGATAGCAGCCAACACCGAGCGGTACACCCTCTCCGACGCGTTCGATTGTGGTGCATAGTGAGCGGTTTTAAAATGCCGTATGCCGTATTTAGTTATCATCGATTCGAATTCTTTGGATACAAATTGTTTTCCATTGTCGGCATGGATGATATTGGGTACTCCAAACATATTGAAGACGTCTTCTTTTAAAAATTTAATGACGCTTGAAGTACTTGCTTTTCGTAACGCTTTCAACAACACAAATTTGGACAAATGATCTAAGACAACAAACACGTATACATTTCCTAATTTTGACCTCGGATGTGGTCCTAAAAAGTCTGTATATTTTTTCAAACGGACGATTACTACAATATGACGTAACAATAGGAGGACGAGATACTTGATTAGACGCTTTACTTTGTTTACACACACTACAATTGGAGACGTATTCCCGAACATGCACAGTCATATTAGGCCAGTAGAAATAATTCGCCTAATTTTTTAAAAACTTTTTTGTATACATATCCGTCTTTGTATCTTAAGTCGGGAAGCTCTTCTTTATGGTTGTAAACCGTCTCGATGAGGTCTAAATATTCATCGGAAAGGAATTCCGCTGACTTCAAGTCAATCAACGGGGCAACGTCCTCGAGAGTCAGAGAATCCACATGTACCCGAGAAAGAGTATCCGGTACTACATGTTGACTTCCTTTACGGTGCTGTATGTCGAAGGTATAGGACTGTAACGAAAGACTCCACCTTGCGAGCTTGCCACTAAGGTCCTTCATGCTCATCAGCCATTTAAGGATGGAATGGTCCGTTATGATCGTAAAGTCCATACCTTCTACATACGGCCTGAATTTCTTCACAGCCATCACCGCCGCCATACACTCCTTCTCGGTGACACTGTAGTTTCTCTGACTTTTATTGAATTTTTGAGAGAAAAACGCGATCGGTACCTCCTCTCCTTCCTCGTCCAACTGAACCAGTACAGCACCGATCCCCGCGTCAGAAGCATCACATTGGATGTAAAATCTTTTTGTGAATTCCGGGCGCGAAAGAACCGGTGCTGAGATCAACGCTTTCTTCAGATTCTCAAATGCCATCAGCGCTTCATCCGTCATGAAGAACTTCTCGCTTCTATTCTTCAGCAGGTCAGTCAAAGGAGCAGTGAAAGTTGAAAAGTCTTTTATGAACTTCCGATACCAGCCTGCCATTCCAAGCAGCCTACGGATCTGCCTAGGGGTTTTCGGGACCGGGAAATCCACGATCGCCTCTACTTTCACCGGATCCGTCTTAAATTTCCCACCACCAACTATGAAGCCCAAGTATTTTAACTCTTTGAAGCAAAATCTTGATTTCTTCATGTTGATGGTGAGATTGGCTTTACGTAAGCATTCGGCTACTTCGCTTAGCAGGCTGATATGGGTATCAAAATCGGGTGCCATGATAAGCAAGTCATCGAGGTACACAAAAACGCGCTCCCTAAGTCGTGCAGGAATCACTTTGTCCATCAACTGGCTCAACCGTTGAGCTGCATTGCACAGCCCAAACGGCATCACTGTGAACTGGTACAAGGGTCTTCCCGGTACCGCAAAGGCAGTCTTTTCTCTACTCTGTTTCTCCAGCGGAATTTGCCAAAAGGCCTCTTTTAGATCGATGCTGCTCATATATATCGCGTCGGGAAATCGGCTGGTGAGTCCTTCAATGTGAGGAAGAGGATTGGCGTTTTTCTTCGTCAGTGCGTTTACCTTACGGGAATCCAAACAGAGTCGGTTTTTGCCGGATATCCGTAAGAGAACCACTGGCGAACACCACGGGCTTTCACTTTCCTCTATCACACCGAGCTTCAGCATCCGATCCAACTCATCGTATAACAGAGTTTGTATCGCTGGAGAGACAGGGTAGTGACGCTGACGCTTCCCCCTCACGGTTTTCGCCTTGTTGTGGCGAGGGGGCTTACGTCTAACTCTTCAGCAATCCAGCTGCGGAGTAAGACAACTAAGAAAACCACCAAAAGCAGAGATGTTAATCTAATAAAATATGGATAAAAGTTTACTGAATGAAGAAAATCGAACGGGGATATACGTTCAAGTGTCGGCAGAAGTCACGGCTGCCGGCGAGGGCTTGGCTTCGCAAGAAGCTAAGTCGCCAGTGACAAAAGTAAACTTAGAGAAAGAAAAACGAGAGCTAAAAAGACAACCGGTCATTCTCTCAGTAGATCTCCTTCCCGACATAGATGGTTTAACCATCAAAGGTACGGAGACCTCGGACAGACCTCCTTCCATAGGTAGTCAAACCGAGGACGAGCTACTGATGGAACCGAGTCAAGAAGAGACTATGCTGAAGTCTGCTGCACCCCTCAAAGCTTTGAGGCAACGCAGCAACTACAGATCCTCCAAAAGATTCGTGAAAATGACCGATTTGAAAGACCCTGCGACGCTCAGTTCGAGAGACAAAGCTCTCCTAAAAAAGCATAAGAAGCTAGTTAGGAACTTTGAGCGGCAGCTGGCAGAGACTGTCACTGCACCCAGGGAAATAGCAGAGGAAGTGAATGCCAAAGAGTCGGAGAGCAAAGGAGTAGATGCTGCCAAATCTAGGTCTGTCCCTAAAAAGGCAAACCGTGAACAGGCTGGCAATAACTCGACCGCTCGGAACGACAAAGGTAAAGTTCAGGCGACTTCCAGTAAGAAACAGCAAGCCAACGCTAGGAAAGACCAAGCACCGGCAAGCACCTCTTCTGGAACGAAACCAGGAACGTCCAAGAGACAAGGTGAGTCAATTTTTGAATATATTCTCTGTTCTAATTTATCGATATGTAATAGGGGTAATCACCCTACCTTTCGAAACAAAAACAGGGAGGAAATCATAGATTTGACCCTTATTAGCAATAATAGTAAAATTTCAGTTGAAGACTGGAGAGTCTCACCTAAAGAATCTTTTTCGGATCACTTTAGGATACTCTTCTCTATAGACAGGAACTTTACTGAAAAGAAACCTTACAGGAACCCAACTAGAACGAATTGGGCAGAGTACGAAAAATGGATGGAAGACTGTATTGATCCACCAGAGGACAATACAAGTCTAAGCACTTCAACCATTGATACTGTTGTCCAAAACTTGTCTAGCAAAATGAGAATGTCTTTTGAAAAACACTGCCCTTTATCTCGTTCCAATAACTCCACTAACCCACCCTGGTGGAATGGTGCATTAAATAAACGTAGAACAGAGGTTAGAAAACTTTTCAATAAAGCTAAACTGAGTAAATTAGAAGAGGACTTGAAGTCTTATAGAGCCGCACTTAACACTTACACCAAAGAGTTAAGGAAGGCCAAAAAGGATTCGTGGGCTAAACATTGTGAATCCATTGAAAAAACAAGCGAGGCGGCAAGACTCCGTAAAACCCTGGCCATTAATCCCACGATCCCGGGGTACATAAAACACCCTGATGGATCATGGTCGAACTCGAGCCTAGAAACGCTTGAACTCTTCATGGAAACTCATTTCCCCGGTTGTAAAAACCCAGAAAGTTCTGATTGCTTGCAATCAAACACGCTGGATTTTACTCACACGGAATCAAATTTAGAACTAAATCAGATTATTACTGAGCAAAAGATTATCTGGGCAATAAACTCGTTCAAACCCTACAAATCAGCGGGACCAGACGAGATTTTCCCAGCTCTTCTTCAAAATGCTCTCAAAGTAATAACTCCGTGGCTAAGGGTAATCTTCATAAGTTGTATTAAACTTAGATACGTCCCTAATAGCTGGAAAAAGGTCAAGGTAGTCTTTATCCCAAAAGCAGGGAAACCGACTCACTCGACCGCTCAGGATTATAGACCAATAAGTCTCTCTTCGTTTTTCCTTAAGACACTGGAGAGGATAATTGATCTACATGTTAGAGAACTTCTCAACGAAAACAACTTGTGCAGCTACCAACACGCTTACCTTAAAGGTAAATCAGTGGAGACTGCTCTGCATGAAGTAGTTTCACATATTGAGAAAAGTCTTGAACACAAAGAATATACACTGGCAGCATTTCTTGATATCGAGGGTGCGTTTAATAACGTTAAAACGGAATCGATCAAGACTGCCTTAGTTGAAGTTGGAGTTGAATCTGTCATTGTCGATTGGATTTTCACCATGTTAAATGGCAGAATTATCAACTCTCAAATAGGAGTTAGCACTATCGAGAAAACAGTTACTAGAGGCACACCACAGGGAGGAGTCATCTCACCCCTACTCTGGATCCTCGTAGTCAACAAAATTCTCACAAAGTTCAAAGATCAGGGCATTAAAATAGTAGCATATGCAGATGACATAGTGGTTTTGGTATCAGGCAAGTTTCTTACCATCATCGAAAACATTATGGAAAATGCATTAAAGGATTTATCTTCTTGGGCAACTAAGAACGGTCTCGGGGTCAACCCCACCAAGACAGAGCTAGTCTTGTTCACGAAGAAACGGAAACTGGAGTGCTTCAACCCTCCCAAACTAAATGGTATTCCTCTAAAACTTTCTAAGGAAGCTAAATTTCTAGGAGTAATCCTTGACTCCAAGCTTACATGGAAGCTTAATACGGAGGAAAGAATGAAAAAAGCATTATGTGCATTCTACACATGCAAAAAGACCTTCGGTGTACGTTGGGGTATGCGACCGCAAGTCATCCAATGGATGTACACAGCGATTGTCAGACCCATTCTTACCTATGGCTCTATTGTATGGTGGAAGGCGGTGGAAAAATCAAGCTATCTGAAGAACCTGAATAAGGTACAGAGACTAGCTTGTATAGGAATAACAGGGGCTCAAAGATCCACACCACAAGCTGGATTGGAAATGATCTTGGACCTCCCGGCTCTGGATGAGTTCATAAGGTGCACGGCAGCCAAAACTGCAATTCGTTTAAGAGAATTGTGTTTTTGAAGGCAGAGCACTTATGGCCACGGGTCAATCTTACAAAGTTATGACACGATTCCAGGACTGAGGGAGACCACCGATTATATCCCCCCTTTACTAGATTTCGACAGGAAATATTCTATTTTCATACCAGACAGACAGGGTTGGGATCCTAATTCACTTATAAGTAAACAGGGTATCCCTTTCTACACTGACGGTTCAAAAATGGAATCAGGAACAGGTGCTGGAGTGTTTTGCCAATTTCTAAACATCAGAGCGTCATATACACTCCCGGCTGACTGTAGTGTCTTTCAGGCCGAGATCTTTGCCATTGAAAAAGCAGCTGAACTGGCACATCAAGAAAATCTAAGCTCTTCGGAGATTACTTTTTTCGTGGACAGCCAGGGTGCTATCAAAGCCTTAGCCAGTGAGACCATAAGATCAAAAGCAGTTTTAAACTGTAAGAAAGAATTAAACAAAATCTGCCACACTAACCAGGTAAAGCTCTGCTGGGTTCCCGGACATAGCAATATAGAAGGGAATGATATAGTAGATGAACTAGCCAGGAAAGGGTCAGAAGCAGACACCAGTAGTAGCGACCATTCAGTCAGGGGACCACTCGTCCCGATTGGGGTACTCAAGAGGAAGATAGACCTTAAACTAAAAGAGAAAATCAATATCTCCTGGAAATCCAGGGACGATTGTGTAATCTCTAGAAGTTTATGGCCTAACACAAATGAAAAGGAAACTCGGTATATTCTATCGCTGAGTAAAAAGAACATTAAAATCCTGATAGGTGTACTAACAGGTCATTGCGCCATTGGCACAATGGCTAACAGAATAGGGGCATTTGCACCCGATTTTTGTAGGAGCTGTCAGGATGAGGAAGAAATGGAAACCATTAAACACCTGCTCTGCGACTGTCGGAACCTCCAAACCAGCCGACTCCGTCATTTCGGAAACAGGTTTGTTGGAGAACTGGATGATCTAGCACAGGTCTCAATGGCAAGCATGAGGAAATTTATAGATAGCACAGGCTGGTTCGTCAACGAGCCAGTCTACGCTAATCGACAGAATTGAGGAACATCGTTGCTAAAAAAAATTTACTTTTACAGGGGATCACAATGGACCAGTAGGCCCCCGTGTACGCAACAGCTTCATGCTGTGCACACCCCTTGCAACCTAACCTAACCTAACCTGACGCTGTTTCACAGGGAGAGCATCTCCTGTATCGATGACGTCCTCCATCATGGTAGTCTTTCCAAGACCATCGCGCTCCAAACATAAAAATTTATCTTTGACTGCATCTAGCCTGGCCTGTTGATCAGAGGTTAACTGGTGGGCATTTGTAGAATCCGATTGTTTGTCAACCGAGATACTACTTATAATTCCAGGAGCTAACTGGAACACTCTCCAAAAGTCAACTCCAAGGTAGATCTCCTGATCCAAGCTGGGAACGAGGAAGAAGGTCAACATCTCTTCTTTACCTTTATATGTAACGCTAATAGTAATTTTGCCCACAATTGATTGACTTTTTCCGTCAGCGGTCCTAACTGCTGAACTAAAGGGTGTAATAGGACAGCCAAGTTGTTCAATCAACTGTTTGCAGTTTTTCCCTAATATCCTTACACTAGCACCGCTGTCTAGTAAGCCTAAAAACTCTCTCGAACCTATTTTAATTTTGGCATAAGGCCGAGGATCGGATTCTAAATTTAAAATAGTTGAAGATATCTTCTTTGAAGTATCTTTACGAGCCTTGAATCTCGCCCTAGCCTTTAAAATATTTTTTGAAGGTGTGCTAATTGCACAGTTAAAAATTCTTGCCCGAGCTTTCTCATACTCCTGAAGACGGACATGTAGCGGTTTGATGTCGTACAACTTTTTTTCTTTTATTTTATCTTTTATAATTTCTCCTTTTTCTTCTCTCTTTAAAATTTGAATTTGGGTCTCTTCCTTTTTTGGAAGATCTTCTAAAATAACATCATCGTTTTCTCGGTATTCTTCTTCTTTCCTATTCTTTATTGGGGACTCTATTTCAGGGTTGTACGCGATTCCCCCAGAGCCTTCGCGTCCCTCGCTCGGTTTTCCGGATGGCATCGCGGACAACTGGGTGTTTTAACACCCTCCTGACCACATTTCAAACAAAAAAGATTCCTAACATCGGACTCACAGTCAAAATACGTATGGCCTTGAACTTTGCAGTTCCAACAAACTAAATTTGTTGTGTCTGCATATCGACGAGGAGGATTCTTGGAACGCCCCCCTCCAAACTCATAAGCAGCGAGTTGTTCATCTGCCGGCTGATAATCTTCTTCAAGTTCCAACTCGCTCACCCCAAACTTATTGGGAGGTCTACCGGCTGGTCTCGGTAAGTCTCGCTCTCTTTTTGGAAAAGATGCTTCCGCTTCCTTGCAAACATAACGAAGCTGATCCAAGGAAAAAATCTGCTGTGGAAATACTAAGCTCCTAAGCTTGTCGTTCAAATTACGCTTTATACTTTTGATCAAATCGGCCTCCGGAATTGGCCTTCTGAGTTGGTATCTCATTTTATTGATAGCAACAAAATATTCTTCACTACTTTCACAGGAATACTGTTTGCGGTCTAGGATATCATGCGCTATCTCTAGATCCGTCCTAGGGTTTTGGTATCTACTTAATAACGCTTCTTTTAACGTTGGCCAATCAAAGTCTTTGTCCACTTGGAACTGCCAGAACCAATCATATGCTGGACCTGAGAGCAATTGATGGAAATCTCTCAAGATTTCATTCCACGAGCAAGCATATCTTTTTTGCATTTTTTCCAGTCTTAAAACGAAGTCTTCCACAGTAAGCTTGTCAGAAATCCCGTCAAAGTTCAGACCCCACTTGTCAACTTTGACCGGGGTTCTAAATCCTGACGGCATATACGGATAAACTACCGGAGGTGGAAAAGGAAACGGGGTCTGGTAACACCCAAAAACTGGTTGGTTAGCCTGTGGTTGAAACGACCTTTCAGTAGCTACTGGTGGTGGATTGGATCCACGTTGCCCTACCGGAACAAACGCACTTCTATTATGGTTACCCGAAGGATTTGGTAACCTCGGAGGAAGACCTACAGGTGTTGGATTGGATATCGGCGGTGGTACCGCCGGTTCTCGAGATGGCGGTTGGTTATTCGAGTTTGGAATAGCTAAAGAAAGCTTTTCGAGAAACCCACTGAGCTGCCGTTCGATTTGAGCGCTTACGTGAGCTGTTATGTCCCTCTCCAATTCCTTTCTACAGGTAGATATACCTTCAGCTATTCCTCTGTTTATCATTTGCTCCAAATTTTCAGGACTAATGATTCTTGGTTTCGTTTTAGTCAACGTTCGAGCAATACTCTCCAGAATCCCTCGGGAACCCTGGTTGGATGAAACACCTTGCGCCATACCATCATTTTCCCTAGCAGTGTTTGGCCTAACAGTGTTGTCGAAGGTCCCAAACATTTCAGGTGCAAGCGATGTTTCTAGATCTCCAGCACCGCTAAGATCGCTATATGAAGGAGCAGATAAGGACCCCGTATGGACACTTGTGTTTAGGATGCTGGGAGCGTTAACTCCTGATGTATCCACTTGCTGGTATGTGGATCGGATGTGCCTGTCGGAGACCAGGGGAGAATGTAACACTTTTTGCCTTACTCTTGAATCTAAGTTTTGTGTGGCTGACCTAGTAATAGCTCTACTTTCTTCTTCTATTTCAGCGTTCCTGATCAGCTGCTGGACGCGATCTTCATCATTTCCCTGAGGTGCCATTTTAATTTATTTAATAATCAACAACAAAAATGGATACAAAAACAACAAAAAAGTGGTGAGTTTCACTTAAAATTATCTAGCTAAGAGACCTAATTTCTTCTCTTATATCAAAAAATGTAAACTATTTGAAAAAATTAGTTGTAACAAAAAATTTTAACTAAACCTTACAAAAAATTATATTGTCAAAAAAAAAATACAAAAAATGAATAAATAATGTAATGACGAAGAAAAGTAAGCTTAACAAAAGTAGAATATTAAAAATGAAAAAGATAAATTGTAAAAATTAAATTAAGAAAAAGTAAATTAATCAAACAAAAACAAAATGTAAACTTAACGAAAACTGTATACAAAAAATAATAAATAAATAAATAAGATAAAAAAACTATAAATTGTAAACTTGAACCAAATTAACTATAATATTGTAACGAAAAGATATATAAATAACAAAAAAGTTTAATAAATAACAAAACAAATAATAAATAACTAAAGAAATTTGTAATAAATAACGAAAAAAACGTAAATAAATAATGGAAACGAAAAAAAGTAAAGAAATATATCGTAAACAAATAAAGAATTTCTCAAAACTGTACTTAAACTTACAAAAAAACTGAAACTATATGAATGTAAATTATTAACTAACTCAAAAAAAAAACGGAATTCTCATTTATGAAAAGTTTACGTAACTTACCAAAAAAAATATCAAAGAATTATAATAATCAAAAGAAATAAACTACAAGTCTTGTTCCAAATGAAGTCAACAAAAATGTACCTAACTAAAAAAAATGTGTAAACAAAAGAAATTTACTACTTGCTTGAACTTGTATCACAACAAGTAAGAGTTAAATTAAACAAACAACCAAAAATATAACGAATAAATTAACGATATTTATCATGAAACTTTTGAGCTCTTTCAAATCTTGAGTTTTTTTTTCAAACAAAAAAACACTAAGATCTTTTTAACTTAGTTTCTTTTATGTCTTGAAGATCATATTTCACCTTCACAATTTTACCTAAAGAAAACTGAATTGAAAATAATAAAAAAAAATCAAAACAAAATATATTTATAAACGTCTAAAAACAAAATAGAAACGAAACCTGTTCTATAAAAAAAAAAAACAAGATTAACAAAAACTTATAACGAAAAAAAAACTATAACTTTAGAAACTTTTCACAAAAAAAAACTTCCTGTAGAAAGCAAAAATTTGAATAACAAAAAAAAATTAATTAACTGAAATTCAAACATATACCTGAAAGAAACACCAGCGCAAAAACACTTAAACAATCAAGCATAAATTAGAAAATTGTTACTCGATAACTTAAATTTTAAGATTTTGATAGATATTTGATTTGTTCACGTAGTTCGTAATTAATTAATTATAAGTAAAACGTAGAGATAGATTTATGGTTTTCAATTTTATAAGCATTCGGGGTGCTTTAGGTAGCTTCTGAACGACATGGTACGACCCTACTGACGACCTCGCTGAAAAAAAAGACATCAGACGGACAGACTAAACTTCCCCTGATGTGACCATAATAGGAAAGGAAAACTACTAGAGACACAAACAAATTACGTTACAAAGTTTTTCCTCACCGTTCCCGCAATTCTAGACTGTCTCTAGGGACCTTGCTAGAAGACATGAAACGGTAGGATAAAACTTACAAACATTTTGGAACGATGATGTCGGACTACACGTCTCGCACAATCAATCGTCCAAGTAGAAAAAGACGAAACTAGGAAAAGAAAAATGAAAAAATAGAAAAGTAAAAAAGTTAGGATGGGAATAGGTAAAAGACAATACTAAAATGTACTGACTGACATCACTGAAGCTTTCGCAAAGGAACGTCGCGATACACCTAGGTTCGCCTGTGGCCTTCCTGGTGCAGACATACGCCCTTTTCAAAAACTTCAGTAATTCCAGGAAGAACATCACATTCATTAACCGCAGTCACTGTGAATTTTCAAACACTCGTCGCGATACGACTAGGTACGCCTGTGGCCTTCCTGACGCAGACATACGAGGTCTAAAAATCCACAGCAAGTTTGGTTAAGACAATACAACATAGAAAAAAACTGAAACTAGTACAACATAAACTAATTCGCCAAAAAAAAAAATGTTCCAACTGGGTTGGAACACCCTTTAATGACGGTTGCGCCATTTTGTTGCGAGGCAAGAGGAGGTTAGGAGGTGGGTGAAGTGGAAGGGTAGGATAAGGATGAGGTAGGGAGAAGTCATAGGAAGAGTTTGGAAAGGGTAGGTTAGAATGTTAAGCTCCGGGGGACGCGGCCTGCTTGATTTGCACGGCGTCAGCTCGTCGGACGGGGGGGGGATCTTGCCCCCGAAACTCAACCTCGCCTCCAGACAAAAACACAGATCAGGCCAATGAAGGAGGAAAGGGAAGGAAACATAAACGGACGGACTATGGCACATCAGGGCACTGCGGATGTTAGTGCAGTGAGGCCATTACCCACCCTACCTTTAGGTGTCTGCCGCCAGTGTTGGACACCCCCAAAATTGCTGGTCGATGATCGGGTTCAGGTCATCTAAGCTCCATGTCTGTCCACTCCGCTACCCTCGCCACCCCTGAAAGAAAAACCTCAGCACAACATTGCTTCGCTGGTGCGAAACAACAAAAGCAACAAAAAAAAACAATCTTCTTCCTTATTGCAGGCGTTTTGCGGAACTTTATTTACATTATTGTGTTAAATTTACAATTATTGATAACAATCATTAAACTAAAACATACAACAAAATAATAACGAAAAATGCTTAACAAAACGAGAAAAAAGAAATTGGTACTGAAAAATCGTGTTCATATATTAATTTTAACACCCTTTGTGGTATCTTTCTTTTTTTTTTCTTTTAGGAAACAAGTATCGCCGACGCCCTAGCTCCCTACCCCTATAGAGCTCTGTGGAGTTATCTGCTAAGACGGAAACACACCCCCAGACGCGAAACAACAGTTCACCGATTTTCGGTACCTCACAAG
Organism: Eupeodes latifasciatus; assembly: GCA_920104205.1. Taxonomy (NCBI): domain Eukaryota; kingdom Metazoa; phylum Arthropoda; class Insecta; order Diptera; family Syrphidae; genus Eupeodes; species Eupeodes latifasciatus. The sequence continues at coordinate 101,570,290 of OV049926.1, read as the reverse complement.
ATTATAATTGTAAAACAAATAACAAGAAACCAAAAAATTAAATAAATTGAGAACTAACAAAAAAAACAACTTCCACGCCGCGACTATTTGTACAAGTATGAATTTATAGGTAAATGTTCAATTTCTTCAAGCACAGCACAGAAAACTTAATTATAGGACAATCACAAAACAAAAAAAATCCAAATGGTACCTATGTATTATTATTAGAGGTATTTATTAGCGCTCGCTACCTCTACCGCTATCCCGAGTCACCTTTAACTTTTTCAGACTCATGGATTTCCAAAACTTTCCTAGACCACAAGTATTTTATTATGATCTTTTATTTTTCTGTTGTTTTGACTTATCTTTTCCTTCAATTTAATTCCTTCTTTTTTTTTCTTTTAAACAATGTCTTTTAAATTATCTTTTTATCTCTGGCGGCGGCCCAGCTTTCTGCAATCAATTCGGGCCGCCGAGAATTAAATTGGCATACAAAAAAAACTAAAATAAAATAAATGATTTTCTAGGCTTTACTTTTAAAATTCACTAAACTCACCACCTTAACTTGTTGTTTACTCTTGTTATTTTATTTCCTATGTTAGTTGTAGTCCGCTCCACACTTTCTTTTCACTTGAATCAATTTCCTTTTAAATTTGATATTCACTTTTTTTCTGCAAATAACTAAAATTTTTTCTTATTTTATTTTCTTTGATTCTGCACAAGAAAAACAATTTTACCGAAATCGTGCTTTTCACCGGTTATTTTTTTATAATTTCTTTTTTTTTTATTTTTGAATTCAAATATTCCACCTCGCTTTCTACTCTATGGTGTGGTAGCCGGCCAATTGATGATGAGCCAAAGATATCATGAAACTAACACAGGCAAAAAAAATACACTGGGATGATGTATCTCTAAAAGGAACATCATCCGATCCCCATATCAACATAGTGTATTCCTCCACCCACATTATCAAACTCAAATAGTGGGAGGCCATACATGTGTTAGTAAACCTCCAACGAAATAGGGGTATCTGTGTCCCAAGAACCAAGGATGTGTTCCACAGTTTACCATGGGGAGACATGTAGAACAGAACTACATGCGACCAGAACATTACAAAAATCCATACACATAATTACAAAGTAGCAACACAACATATAAATAAAAATCAGCTAACTTAACACCTAAATTAAAATCACCTAACCACAGCAATGACAACGAAAACTAAACATGGACATAAAACAAAGTTCCATTCACACGTAACTTAACCCTTCAACCAACTTCAGAGACAGAACACAAAACTGAACTCACTTTTAAGAACGGACCTATAGCTTTCCAATGGAAACTTTCCATTGAGAACAACACCGAGGCGAATGACAGCCACAAAAAAACAAAACTCGGAATTACAAAACATAAACAACATCTTTGGGTAAGTATGAAAATTATTTTCTCGATAATAAATCTTATTTTATTTATTGTTTTGATTTTCTTCCATATTTAGGATAAAGGGTAAAGTGCTGACCAGGCGTCCACAACAAGATATATAAATAACAAAAAAGTTTGATAAATAACAAATAGACGTAAATAAATAATGGATCACAGGGGATCACAATGGACCAGTAGGCCCCCGTGTACGCAACAGCTTCATGCTGTGCACACCCCTTGCAACCTAACCTAACCTAACCTGACGCTGTTTCACAGGGAGAGCATCTCCTGTATCGATGACGTCCTCCATCATGGTAGTCTTTCCAAGACCATCGCGCTCCAAACATAAAAATTTATCTTTGACTGCATCTAGCCTGGCCTGTTGATCAGAGGTTAACTGGTGGGCATTTGTAGAATCCGATTGTTCGTCAACCGAGATAATTCCAGGAGCTAACTGGAGCACTCTCCAAAAGTCAACTCCAAGGTAGATCTCCTGATCCAAGCTGGGAACGAGGAAGAAGGTCAACATCTCTTCTTTACCTTTATATGTAACGCTAATAGTAATTTTGCCCACAATTGATTGACTTTTTCCGTCAGCGGTCCTAACTGCTGAACTAAAGGGTGTAATAGGACAGCCAAGTTGTTCAATCAACTGTTTGCAGTTTTTCCCTAATATGCTTACACTAGCACCGCTGTCTAGTAAGCCTAAAAACTCTCTCGAACCTATTTTAATTTTGGCATAAGGCCGAGGATCGGATTCTAAATTTAAAATAGTTGAAGATATCTTCTTTGAAGTATCTTTACGAGCCTTGAATCTTGCCCTAGCCTTTAAAATATTTTTTGAAGGTGTGCTAATTGCACAGTTAAAAATTCTTGCCCGAGCTTTCTCATACTCCTGAAGACGGACATGTAGCGGTTTGATGTCGTACAACTTTTTTTCTTTTATTTTATCTTTTATAATTTCTCCTTTTTCTTCTCTCTTTAAAATTTGAATTTGGGTCTCTTCCTTTTTTGGAAGATCTTCTAAAATAACATCATCGTTTTCTCGGTATTCTTCTTCTTTCCTATTCTTTATTGGGGACTCTATTTCAGGGTTGTACGCGATTCCCCCAGAGCCTTCGCGTCCCTCGCTCGGTTTTCCGGATGGCATCGCGGACAACTGGGTGTTTTAACACCCTCCTGACCACATTTCAAACAAAAAAGATTCCTAACATCGGACTCACAGTCAAAATACGTATGGCCTTGAACTTTGCAGTTCCAACAAACTAAATTTGTTGTGTCTGCATATCGACGAGGAGGGTTCTTGGAATGCCCCCCTCCAAACTCATAAGCAGCGAGTTGTTCATCTGCCGGCTGATAATCTTCTTCAAGTTCCAACTCGCTCACCCCAAACTTATTGGGAGGCCTACCGGCTGGTCTCGGTAAGTCTCGCTCTCTTTTTGGAAAAGATGCTTCCGCTTCCTTGCAAACATAACGAAGCTGATCCAAGGAAAAAATCTGCTGTGGAAATACTAAGCTCCTAAGCTTGTCGTTCAAATTACGCTTTATACTTTTGATCAAATCGGCCTCCGGAATTGGCCTTCTGAGTTGGTATCTCATTTTATTGATAGCAACAAAATATTCTTCACTACTTTCACAGGAATACTGTTTGCGGTCTAGGATATCATGCGCTATCTCTAGATCCGTCCTAGGGTTTTGGTATCTACTTAATAACGCTTCTTTTAACGTTGGCCAATCAAAGTCTTTGTCCACTTGGAACTGCCAGAACCAATCATATGCTGGACCTGAGAGCAATTGATGGAAATCTCTCAAGATTTCATTCCACGAGCAAGCATATCTTTTTTGCATTTTTTCCAGTCTTAAAACGAAGTCTTCAACAGTAAGCTTGTCAGAAATCCCGTCAAAGTTCAGACCCCACTTGTCAACTTTGACCGGGGTTCTAAATCCTGACGGCATATACGGATAAACTACCGGAGAAGGAAAAGGAAACGGGGTCTGGTAACACCCAAAAACTGGTTGGTTAGCCTGTGGTTGAAACGACCTTTCAGTAGCTACTGGTGGTGGATTGGATCCACGTTGCCCTACCGGAACAAACGCACTTCTATTATGGTTACCCGAAGGATTTGGTAACCTCGGAGGAAGACCTACAGGTGTTGGATTGGATATCGGCGGTGGTACCGCCGGTTCTCGAGATGGCGGTTGGTTATTCGAGTTTGGAATAGCTAAAGAAAGCTTTTCGAGAAACCCACTGAGCTGCCGTTCGATTTGAGCGCTTACGTGAGCTGTTATGTCCCTCTCCAATTCCTTTCTACAGGTAGATATACCTTCAGCTATTCCTCTGTTTATCATTTGCTCCAAATTTTCAGGACTAATGATTCTTGGTTTCGTTTTAGTCAACGTTCGAGCAATACTCTCCAGAATCCCTCGGGAACCCTGGTTGGATGAAACACCTTGCGCCATACCATCATTTTCCCTAGCAGTGTTTGGCCTAACAGTGTTGTCGAAGGTCCCAAACATTTCAGGTGCAAGCGATGTTTCTAGATCTCCAGCACCGCTAAGATCGCTATATGAAGGAGCAGATAAGGACCCCGTATGGACACTTGTGTTTAGGATGCTGGGAGCGTTAACTCCTGATGTATCCACTTGCTGGTATGTGGATCGGATGTGCCTGTCGGAGACCAGGGGAGAATGTAACACTTTTTGCCTTACTCTTGAATCTAAGTTTTGTGTGGCTGACCTAGTAATAGCTCTACTTTCTTCTTCTATTTCAGCGTTCCTGATCAGCTGCTGGACGCGATCTTCATCATTTCCCTGAGGTGCCATTTTAATTTATTTAATAATCAACAACAAAAATGGATACAAAAACAACAAAAAAGTGGTGAGTTTCACTTAAAATTATCTAGGTAAGAGACCTAATTTCTTCTCTTATATCAAAAAATGTAAACTATTTGAAAAAATTAGTTGTAACAAAAAATTTTAACTAAACCTTACAAAAAATTATATTGTCAAAAAAAAAAATACAAAAAATGAATAAATAATGTAATGACGAAGAAAAGTAAGCTTAACAAAAGTAGAATATTAAAAATGAAAAAGATAAATTGTAAAAATTAAATTAAGAAAAAGTAAATTAATCAAACAAAAACAAAATGTAAACTTAACGAAAACTGTATACAAAAAAATAATAAATAAATAAATAAGATAAAAAAACTATAAATTGTAAACTTGAACCAAATTAACTATAATATTGTAACGAAAAGATATATAAATAACAAAAAAGTTTAATAAATAACAAAACAAATAATAAATAACTAAAGAAATTTGTAATAAATAACGAAAAAAACGTAAATAAATAATGGAAACGAAAAAAAGTAAAGAAATATATCGTAAACAAATAAAGAATTTCTCAAAACTGTACTTAAACTTACAAAAAAACTGAAACTATATGAATGTAAATTATTAACTAACTCAAAAAAAAAAACGGAATTCTCATTTATGAAAAGTTTACGTAACTTACCAAAAAAAATATCAAAGAATTATAATAATCAAAAGAAATAAACTACAACTCTTGTTCCAAATGAAGTCAACAAAAATGTACCTAACTAAAAAAAATGTGTAAACAAAAGAAATTTACTACTTTCTTGAACTTGTATCACAACAAGTAAGAGTTAAATTAAACAAACAACCAAAAATATAACGAATAAATTAACGATATTTATCATGAAACTTTTGAGTTCTTTCAAATCTTGAGTTTTTTTTTCAAACAAAAAAACACTAAGATCTTTTTAACTTAGTTTCTTTTATGTCTTGAAGATCATATTTCACCTTCAGAATTTTACCTAAAAAAAACTGAATTGAAAATAATAAAAAAAATCAAAACAAAATATATTTATAAACGTCTAAAAACAAAATAGAAACGAAACCTGTTCTATAAAAAAAAAAAACAAGATTAACAAAAACTTATAACGAAAAAAAAACTATAACTTTAGAAACTTTTCACAAAAAAAAACTTCCTGTAGAAAGCAAAAATTTGAATAACAAAAAAAAATTAATTAACTGAAATTCAAACATATACCTGAAAGAAACACCAGCGCAAAAACACTTAAACAATCAAGCATAAATTAGAAAATTGTTACTCGATAACTTAAATTTTAAGATTTTGATAGATATTTGATTTGTTCACGTAGTTCGTAATTAATTAATTATAAGTAAAACGTAGAGATAGATTTATGGTTTTCAATTTTATAAGCATTCGGGTGCTTTAGGTAGCTTCTGAACGACATGGTACGACCCTACTGACGACCTCGCTGAAAAAAAAGACATCAGACGGACAGACTAAACTTCCCCTGATGTGACCATAATAGGAAAGGAAAACTACTAGAGACACAAACAAATTACGTTACAAAGTTTTTCCTCACCGTTCCCGCAATTCTAGACTGTCTCTAGGGACCTTGCTAGAAGACATGAAACGGTAGGATAAAACTTACAAGCATTTTGGAACGATGATGTCGGACTACACGTCTCGCACAATCAATCGTCCAAGTAGAAAAAGACGAAACTAGGAAAAGAAAAATGAAAAAATAGAAAAGTAAAAAAGTTAGGATGGGAATAGGTAAAAGACAATACTAAAATGTACTGACTGACATCACTGAAGCTTTCGCAAAGGAACGTCGCGATACACCTAGGTTCGCCTGTGGCCTTCCTGGTGCAGACATACGCCCTTTTCAAAAACTTCAGTAATTCCAGGAAGAACATCACATTCATTAACCGCAGTCACTGTGAATTTTCAAACACTCGTCGCGATACGACTAGGTACGCCTGTGGCCTTCCTGACGCAGACATACGAGGTCTAAAAATCCACAGCAAGTTTGGTTAAGACAATACAACATAGAAAAAAACTGAAACTAGTACAACATAAACTAATTCGCCAAAAAAAAAAATGTTCCAACTGGGTTGGAACACCCTTTAATGACGGTTGCGCCATTTTGTTGCGAGGCAAGAGGAGGTTAGGAGGTGGGTGAAGTGGAAGGGTAGGATAAGGATGAGGTAGGGAGAAGTCATAGGAAGAGTTTGGAAAGGGTAGGTTAGAATGTTAAGCTCCGGGGGACGCGGCCTGCTTGATTTGCACGGCGTCAGCTCGTCGGACGGGGGGGGATCTTGCCCCCGAAACTCAACCTCGCCTCCAGACAAAAACACAGATCAGGCCAATGAAGGAGGAAAGGGAAGGAAACATAAACGGACGGACTATGGCACATCAGGGCACTGCGGATGTTAGTGCAGTGAGGCCATTACCCACCCTACCTTTAGGTGTCTGCCGCCAGTGTTGGACACCCCCAAAATTGCTGGTCGATGATCGGGTTCAGGTCATCTAAGCTCCATGTCTGTCCACTCCGCTACCCTCGCCACCCCTGAAAGAAAAACCTCAGCACAACATTGCTTCGCTGGTGCGAAACAACAAAAGCAACAAAAAAAACAATCTTCTTCCTTATTGCAGGCGTTTTGCGGAACTTTATTTACATTATTGTGTTAAATTTACAATTATTGATAACAATCATTAAACTAAAACATACAACAAAATAATAACGAAAAATGCTTAACAAAACGAGAAAAAAGAAATTGGTACTGAAAAATCGTGTTCATATATTAATTTTAACACCCTTTGTGGTATCTTTCTTTTTTTTTTCTTTTAGGAAACAAGTATCGCCGACGCCCTAGCTCCCTACCCCTATAGAGCTCTGTGGAGTTATCTGCTGAGACGGAAACACACCCCCAGACGCGAAACAACAGTTCACCGATTTTCGGTACCTCACAAGATTATAATTGTAAAACAAATAACAAGAAACCAAAAAATTAAATAAATTGAGAACTAACAAAAAAAACAACTTCCACGCCGCGACTATTTGTACAAGTATGAATTTATAGGTAAATGTTCAATTTCTTCAAGCACAGCAAAGAAAACTTAATTATAGGACAATCACAAAACAAAAAAAAATCCAAATGGTACCTATGTATTATTATTAGAGGTATTTATTAGCGCTCGCTACCTCTACCGCTATCCCGAGTCACCTTTAACTTTTTCAGACTCATGGATTTCCAAAACTTTCCTAGACCACAAGTATTTTATTATGATCTTTTATTTTTCTGTTGTTTTGACTTATGTTTTCCTTCAATTTAATTCCTTCTTTTTTTTTTCTTTTAAACAATGTCTTTTAAATTATCTTTTTATCTCTGGCGGCGGCCCAGCTTTCTGCAATCAATTCGGGCCGCCGAGAATTAAATTGGCATACAAAAAAAACTAAAATAAAATAAATGATTTTCTAGGCTTTACTTTTAAAATTCACTAAACTCACCACCTTAACTTGTTGTTTACTCTTGTTATTTTATTTCCTATGTTAGTTGTAGTCCGCTCCACACTTTCTTTTCACTTGAATCAATTTCCTTTTAAATTTGATATTCACTTTTTTTCTGCAAATAACTAAAATTTTTTCTTATTTTATTTTCTTTGATTCTGCACAAGAAAAACAATTTTACCGAAATCGTGCTTTTCACCGGTTATTTTTTTATAATTTCTTTTTTTTTTATTTTTGAATTCAAATATTCCACCTCGCTTTCTACTCTATGGTGTGGTAGCCGGCCAATTGATGATGAGCCAAAGATATCATGAAACTAACACAGGCAAAAAAAATACACTGGGATGATGTATCTCTAAAAGGAACATCATCCGATCCCCATATCAACATAGTGTATTCCTCCACCCACATTATCAAACTCAAATAGTGGGAGGCCATACATGTGTTAGTAAACCTCCAACGAAATAGGGGTATCTGTGTCCCAAGAACCAAGGATGTGTTCCACAGTTTACCATGGGGAGACATGTAGAACAGAACTACATGCGACCAGAACATTACAAAAATCCATACACATAATTACAAAGTAGCAACACAACATATAAATAAAAATCAGCTAACTTAACACCTAAATTAAAATCACCTAACCACAGCAATGACAACGAAAACTAAACATGGACATAAAACAAAGTTCCATTCACACGTAACTTAACCCTTCAACCAACTTCAGAGACAGAACACAAAACTGAACTCACTTTTAAGAACGGACCTATAGCTTTCCAATGGAAACTTTCCATTGAGAACAACACCGAGGCGAATGACAGCCACAAAAAAACAAAACTCGGAATTACAAAACATAAACAACATCTTTGGGTAAGTATGAAAATTATTTTCTCGATAATAAATCTTATTTTATTTATTGTTTTGATTTTCTTCCATATTTAGGATAAAGGGTAAAGTGCTGACCAGGCGTCCACAACAAGATATATAAATAACAAAAAAGTTTGATAAATAACAAATAGACGTAAATAAATAATGGAAACGAAAAAAGAAAAATATTGTAAATAAATAACGAATTTCTCAAAAACTACTTAAACTTATCAAAAAAAACTGTAACTATATCAAAGTAAATTACTAAATCGGCCTTATCGGGAATTCCTTGGGAAATATTTTTCCCTAGGAATTTTTCCCTTCCCGGGAACAAGTTCCTACTATCGGGAATTTCCCACGGAATTCTTTTTCCTTGGGAACAAATTTTGCCAATACGAAAATAATAAATTAATTTTCGAACATAGTTTTGGAATGATTTGACAGTCGGTTCTTAGTTAAAAAAATTTTATTTAGTAAATGGACCTGTATATTTTCTTGAAATGGTATTTCATTTCTTTTTGGTGTCGCTTCGTAGCTTTAACTGCCTCTTCAACCTTATTGTAGAGTTCTTTTTGGATTTCAATTTCTCGTTCCAAAGCGACGTCACAAGTTATGCCTTATGCCAAAAGTTAAAGCATCTAGGCATCCTTGCACCGATTCTTCTAAAGCACAAATTCGTATTATCGTTTTCTCCAACGCACTGAATTTATACTCCTTGTTTGGGCCTCCACCGGTTGCTTTTTTGTCTCTTGTTTTCAGACATTTTCTTCCTCACGTGTTTTATTTTATCAAGCCATACCTTATTAAATCATGGTTATCAACTTATCACCTACTTTTTTCCATTCAGAAATAGATTTTGTTAATGGGCCCAAACTGTTAATTAAATTAGTCTTCTATAATGAAAACGAATTAACTCTATAAAGTAAGAAAACTTATCAAAAACAAACTTAACAACCTAAGAAAACAAAAGAAAAAAAAATTAAGAACAAATATAAAATTCCAATACTTTTGTACTGAACCGTAAATAGAGAAAAAAAAATTAACGAAAACTCAAAAAAAAATATAAGGAAAAAGTTTGAAAAAGTATCTCACCAATGTACAAAAACAATAAGTCAAAGAAAAATATGTAATAAAGCTAGTAATTGAAACAAAAGAATTTATGTAAGCGATTTCGTTACTCACAAATGAAAAGTTAATTTCAGATTTCCATAAACATACGGAGTGCTTCAGGTAGCTTATGAGCGACATGGTACGACCCTACTGACGACTTCGCTGCAAAAAAAGGACATCAGACGGACAGATTAAACTTCCCCTGATGTGACCATAATGGGATAGGAAAACTACTAAAAACACAAACAAATTACGTTACAAAGTTTTTTCTTACCGTTCCCGCAATTCTAGACTGTCTCTAGGGGTTTTGCTAGAAGACATGAAACGGTAGGATCAAACTCACAAACAATTTTGGAACGATGATGTCGGACTACACGTCTCGCACAATCAATCGTCCAAGTAGAAAACAAAACTAGGCATAGAAAATTGAAAAACTGGAAAAATAGAAAAGTAAAAAAAGTTAGGATAGGAATAGGTAAAAGACAAAACTCAAGCTTTCGCAAAGGAACGTCGCGATACACCTAGATTCGCCTGTGGCCTTCCTGGTGCAGACATACGCCCTTCGCAAAAACTTCAGTAATTCCAGGAAGAACATCACATTCATTAACCGCAGTCACTGTGAATTTTCAAACACTCGTCGCGATACGACTAGGTACGCCTGTGGCCTTCCTGACGCAGACATACGAGGTCTAAAAATCCACAGCAAGTTTGGTTAAGACAATACAACATAGAAAAAAACTGAAACTAGTACAACATAAACTAATTCGCCAAGAAAAAATGTTCCAACTGTGTTGGAACACCCTTTAATGACGTTGGGCGCCATTTTGTTGCGTCCGCTTATTTTCGAGGCGGAATTTTTGATCGAGCCGCACCAAACTGATAAGCAGCAAGCTGTTCATCAGCCGGTTGGTACTCCTCTTCCAATTCCAGTTCATTAACCGGATATTTGCCGGGTGGTTTGGCAAATGTTTTTGGCAATTCTTTCCTTGGAAATGCCACTTCTGCATCCTTACAAACAGTCCTCAGCTGATCCGAGGTGAAGATGGCCTGCGGGTAAACTAATTTCCCTATTCTTTCATTTAGATTTCTTTTCAGAATTCGTACCATCTCTATATCTGGTATTGGGACCCTTAACTGGAATTTCATCCTGTTTATGGCCATGAAGAAATCTTCGCTACTCTCCCAAGAATGCTGCTTACGATCCATGATGTCTCGTATTATCTCAGCGGTCATAGTCGCTGGTTGGCCATTGAACTTCAAGCCCCATCTATCCAATCTTATTAGACCTTGGGGTCTCGGATGCTGAATTGGGCCGTAGTACTCCGGTGGGTAGCCGTATGGGTTTGGAGTTCGCATGGGATGAAAGCTGGCATAGGGATCTGACGGGATTTCATCATACGCAGCGGGAAGATTAACCCTTTCTTGATGTCTTCTCGTCGGGTCAGGTATTCGGTGTCTCTGTTGATTAACTGGCACAAATGCACTTCCACCTGGATCAACTGGAGGATACTGCTGCATTGGTGGCTGGGTCGCTGGCACGGGTCTAGGCATCTGATCGGTGGAAGATTGATTGTTCGGCCCTGTATTCAAATTCTTAAGGAATTCACCAAGCTGACTCTGGATTTCAATCTTCAAGGTATTGGTCATTTCCGTTTGCATAACTTGTCGGGTAGTAGACAAACCTTCTACCATGGCCAAGTTAATGTACGCTCTTATATCTTCTGGTAATAATCTTTTCTCTTTTGGTTTTATTACAGAAGGAGGTGGTCTTTGAGCTAGGCTCTCTAAGATGTCCTTAGAACTACCTGAGCCAACTGCCTGGACAGATACTGGTCTATCACTAGTGTCAGACACAAAACCTGTTGCTGGCCGCACAGTATCGTTCATCGATCCGATACTTTGCCTATCATGCACATTCTCTGCTCCCATCCCACTCAGTTGACTAAACGGGGGAGGAGAAACTGAATCCACAGTGCTATAGGTTTCGTTGCGAAGCAGAGGAATTCCTGCCCTAGCTGGTTGGTTGGATTCAGCTCGGATTTGCCTATCAGTAATAAGAGGAGCATACATCATCTGCTGTCTAGAGGTATGGTCTAACCCTTCACTTGCCGACCTGGTTAATCTTGGTTGATTTATTTCAGCATTCCTTATAAGGCGGTTAATACGATCTTCCTCTTCTTTACTGGAATAAGCCATCGTTAATTTGTTCCACAATCAACAAGGAAAATGAAAAACGAAAACAACTAAAAAGGTGGTGAGTTTCAAAAAAAAATATTATTTTAGCTAATACAAAAAAAATCCTCTTTTTAGAAAAACACCTATTTGTATCCAAAAATGTACACCTCACGAAAACGAAAATATCAAAAAAAAGAAAAAATAAATAAATAATGTAATGATGAAAAAAAAGTAAACTTAACAAAAATAGAATAAGACGAAAACTGAAAAAGATGAATTGGAAAAACTAAATTAAGAAAAATAAATTAATCAAACAAAAACAAAATGTAAACTTAACGAAAACTGTATACCTACAAAAAAAATTAAATAAATAAATAAATAAATAAGATAAAAAAACTGTTAACTGTAAACTTGAACCTAACAAAATATAATATTGTAACAAAAAGATATATAAATAACAAAAAGTTTAATAGATAACAAAAAAAATAAATAACAAAAGAAAGGTTTAATATATAAAGAAAACTCTTAAATAAATAAAGGAAACAAAAAAAGTAAAGAAAAATATTGTAAATAAATGACGAATTTCTCAAAACTGTAGTTAAACTTTCAAAAAAACTGTAACTATACCAAAGTAAATAATAAATAACTCAAAAAAAATTGTAGAAAGTTAACAATTAACTTTGAAATTTTCGAAAACTGGATCTTAACTACCAAAAAAAACTAAATGATAAAGAAATGACTTCAATTAAATTATACACAAGAGATACTATGAAACGATGAAGAAAGAATAATAATAATAATAGAACTTGTAACGAAAAACGAAAAACCATAGATAGCTTTTTAACAAATGTAATTCTAAAAAAACTATTTTAGAAAAATTTGTAATGGTATCTTTAAATTTTGTTATCTTACCAAAATTAAATCAATTTTCTATAAGGAAAACAAATTAATTCTATAAAGTAAGAAAACTTATCAAAAACAAACTTAACAAACTAAGAAAACAAAAGAAACAAAATTAAGAAAAAAAAAATATAAAATTTCAATACTTTTGTAATGAAACTTAAATAGAAATAAATAACAAAAAAAAATTAACGAAAACTCAAACAAAAAAATAAGAGTTTAACTTTTTGAAAAGTATCTCACCAATGTACACAAAAACTAAACCAAAGAAAAGTATATAATAAAAAAATTAATTTAAACCAAAAAGATTTAAGTAAACGATTTCGTTACTCAAAAAAGAAATGTTAATTTCAGGTTTCCATGAACATACGGGGTGCTTCAGGTAGCTTCATAACGACATGGTATGACCCTACTGACGACCTCGCTGAAAAAAGAGACATCAGACGGACAGACTAAACTTCCCCTGATGTGACCATAATAGGATATGAAAACTACTAGAAACACAAACGATTTACATTACAAAGTTTTCCCCCACCGTTCCCGCAATCCTAGACAGTCTCAAGGGACCTTGCTAGAAGACATGAAACGGTAGGATAAAACTCACACAAAATTTTGGATCGATGATGTCGGACTACACGTCTCGCACAATCAATCGTCCAAGTAGAAAATGACGAAACTAGGAAATGAAATTGAAAAATTAGAAAGAAAGAAATGTAAAAAAAAAGTAAGGATGGGAATAGGAAAAGACAAAACGAAAATGAACTGACCGACCTTACTCAAGCTTTTGCAAATTTTTTTCGCGATACACCTAGGTTCGCCTGTGGCTTTCCTGGTGCAGACATACGCCCTTTGCAAAAACTCCAGTAATTCCAGGAAGAACATTACATTCATTAACCGCGGTCACTGTGAATTTTCAAAAACTCGTCGCGATACGACTAGGTACGCCTGTGGCCTTCCTGACGCAGACATACGAGGTTTAAAAATCCACAGCAAGTTTGGTTAAGACAATACAACATAGAAAAAAACTGAAACTAGTACAACATAAACTAATTCGCCAAAAAAAAAAATGTTCCAACTGGGTTGGAACACCCTTTAATGACGTTGGGCGCCATTTTGTTGCGAGGCAAGTGGAGGTGGGGAGGTGGGTGAAGTGGAAGGGTAGGATAAGGATGAGGTAGGAAAAAGAAATAGGAAGATTTGGAAAAGGTTAGGTGGGATTGTTGTGCTCCGGGGGACGCGGCCTGCTTGCGGTGCACGGCGTCAGCTCGTCGGACGGGGGGGAGGATCTCGCCCCCGAAACTCAACCTCGCCTGCAGACAAAAACATAAATCAGGCCAAGGAATAAGGAAAAGGTAAGGAAACATACACGGACGGACTATTGGCACATCAGGGCACTGCGGATGTTATTGCAGTGAGGCCATTACCCACTCTACCTTTAGGTGTCCGCGGCCAGTGTTGGACACCCCTGAAACGAAACTTAAATTGTCATTGTTTAGCTTTTGCGAAACATAAAAAAACTTTCTTTTTCCTTTTTCACCGGCGTTTTGTCGGAAGTTTTATTTCACATAATTACACAATAATTTTTCAAATAAATAAAAAATAAAATTATAAATTAAGTGAAAAAAAAAAACAAAAATGGTAACTAAAAAAACTAGTTTGGTAGTCCTACGATTCAACTTACGTTCTACAGTTTCGTAGAATTACCCTTTGCGGTATTTTAGTTTTTGTTTTTTTTTTTTTAAACGATCAACGGAGCCCTAATTTCCTACCCCTAAAGAGCTCTCAGGAGGTATCTCTTAGGACCCTATAAAATAAAACTTATGGTACCGAACACGCCACTTACACCAACCGTTTTTTTTTTGCACCTCACAATCAACAATTAATAAAAACAAATTAATGAAATAAACAATCAAAAAAACAACTTCCACGCCTTAAATAATTCGATTGAAAAATAACAAAAAAAACTTAAATATAGGACAAACACAACACTAATTAATCGAGATGGTAAGTAGATAGTAGTAGTACCCGTGGCATGATGGTTAGTGCGTTGGACTGTCATGCAAGAGGTCTTGGGATCGATCCCTGCCTATGCCATCTAAAGTTTTTTCACGGGTACTGCCTCTTGCGAGGAATTGACAAATTCTCCAAGAGTAATTCTTGTCATGAAAAGTGCTTTCTCAAATTTGCCGTTCGGATTCGGCTTAAATTTGTAGGTCCCTTCCATCCCTGACAACAGTACTCGCACACAGGAATGGTTGAGAGTTGTAAGTCACTAGGCCCTAGTTCTCAAACGGACTGTTGCGCCACCCAATTTATTTATTTATAAGTAGATATATGTATCGATATGATTTAGAGTTATTATTGGTGACCGTTTTCTCTTCCACTTTGCGAGTATAATAATCAAATAATTTCAAAATTTTATTGGAATACCAGCACTTCTTTTTTTTGAACTTCTTTTCTTTGGTTTCATTTGTTTCTTTTCGGTTAAATTCCCGTTTTTTTAAGTTTCCTTAAATTTCAATTTTTTAAGTTTCTTTCAAATTTTTTTTAAAATTTATTTTAATTCCAATTTTGTTCTTTAGTTTTTTTTCCTTCAATTTAAATTTTCTGGCGGCGGCCCAGCTTTCCGCAAATTCATTCGGGCTGCCGATAATCAAACAAGTATCAAAAAAATATAACAATAATTAACTTACTATACTCAAATTCACCGGACTCCCCACCTTTTATTTGTTACTTAAGGCTTTCTTCCTTCTTCCAGAGTTGTTGGCTCCAATTATAATTAAACTTTCTTTTCACTAGTCTTAATTCACTAGTCACTTTTCTTTCCTATAAGGAATTATTTTTTTTAATTACAAAACATAAACAACACAACAACATTTGGGTAAGTCTGAAATTTAGTTTCTTGATATAAATTTTAATTTGGTTATACTTTTATTTTCTTATTTACATAGGATTGAGGATGCGGTTCCTGGATAGGCGTCCACAACAGAAGTTAAAAAAAAAACTAGCTTATGAATTAAATTTATTTTATGTTTTAATTATAATTATACGTTTTAATTCATAAGTAACTTAGTTACCTTGTGAATTAAATTTTCTTAAGTTCATAAGTCCTAGCCAGGTTAAGAATTCCTTTTTTTCAATTCATGTCACTTACTTATCTATCAATATTTTTTTATTCAAAAGGCATCTACAGGTTTATTAATTAATGTTTTTTTTTTTAATTAAAAAATTCGCAACTCTGCAACCCAAGAGTCTAATCCTACTCAAAAGAAAATCGAAAACATGCACCTACATATATTGAACAAAACTGAAAGAATTAATGATTTATTATAGTTGCCCTCAACCCAATTGGATATCCTCCTATTTAATGATAATTATTTCTAAAAAAAATGGTGATGCGAAAAGGATACTTACATGTCAAATTGCGCACAGTTTGACTAAAGTTATTAGCGCCACCTATCTGGCGTTGAACGCAGTAGAGCGTCACCTATTATTTATCTCGTTAACTTCTGTTCCAAATGAACACCAAACGTCTTTTATTATTATTTACTGTATTTCAGAATTATCCGAAATTTACTAAGCTTTACAAAAATGTTGAACCTTTGTGTCAACGAAAATCGTCAATCATGCGAACATGAAACATTTCGTTGGAAAAAATATAATATCCGACAAAAAGAACAATAATTCTGAAAACTTTAAATCCATACCACAAGAATAGACAATTTTAGTTCGGAAATGGAAAAAAATAAGCAAATACCATACCTGGGCACATTACCCATTCGGACAAACAACAAAACAAAATTCAACTTTTACTCAAAACCAACATAACCAATGATTCAAAAAATAAACTTATAGGGCCCATACACTACGCAAACACGTTTGTTCAAACGTATGTTGTTACTATCAAACAGGGCCGGACAAAGCATATGTGCAAGATGTGCAAATGCACAGGGCGCAGAATTCTGGGGGCGCATTGCCAGGAGCAAGCAAATGTAATCTGATCTTGCGCAAACAAATATGTACTACTATTTGCCATTTTTTGAACCACAAACATTCTTAAAATAATCTCAAAAAAACATCCATCACATTACAACTGTCCTAAGTTATCTCTTGCGCACTAACTAACATCAATTTCATTGTTGCATTCAATGAAAATTTAACTCAAGATATCGCAGAACTAAAAATCCTACCTACCTCATTTCCAAATATTTCACCATTCACCCTGTTCATACAAGAGAAAAAAAGAAAAAATCTCAACACAAAAAAGTTCCATGCAAGAGAAAAAACGAAAAAATCTCAACACAAAAAAGTTCCATGCTACCTCATATGTGCAAGATATATTTCATGCACACCGAGTCCCAAAATTAACATAGAGAGTATGACGAAGCAAAATACTTATTCATATCGAATCGTATGGGCTAGTACGTGCAGGTTTTGTATCACGCACCGTACCTGAATGTGAGTTCTCATCTACAAAACAAAACAACAACAAAAATATATGGAGTGTCTTTGATTTGTAGTAGAAGGTAGCAGACAGCACAGAAACCCATGGTATAAAGAATACATACCATATACCATAGAGGAAATATATTATCTAGAGTCCCGACCGGTACCCGTCCTACCTGAAACACCCTCAAATTTTATTCGAGGTGAACTCTCTCAAATTCGAGGTGAACTCTCTCAAATTCACTATCGGTGAATACATGTGAGTGGGGAAATAAAAAACAAAATGGGGTTTGGGCTAAAATAGAAACTTATGGAATTTTTGTGACCTGTCAAAAATGACAATCAATTTTGCAAAACAAAACAATGGATTTCGGATTTGAAGAGTAAGTTTTTGTTAATTGTTTTGATATTTAATATAATTTGATATTTTTCAGACCAAAAACCTTTATAATGAAAAGAGTATAATATACAAGTTCACTTACTGGAATAAAAAAGTAAGTCAAATTGCAGCGAAGGAGGTGCAACAATAATCGATTTATTTTGTACTCTGTGTTTCCATTTTAGATGCTGCCCATTACATACCATAATGCAGAAAGCAACTTCCATCAAGAAATCTGGAAGACAAAGTATACTTATTTACAGGTAAGTTTTTTATATTATATTTCTCTTAACAAAATAATATCAATGTTTTTAACGATAGACGCTGCCCATTGTATTTGTGTGTACATCTCAACGGCCATAGCTGCCGCAGGTGTTGACGGCGGAGGTGTCACCGTCGCTGCAAATAGTCAGATGCTTGTAATACAACAACACCAGCAGCAACAACCCCACCAAAGCTACGAATTCAATTCCAAAATAGCGAACATCCTCAGCTATGCCATCGACTTTGTGTTACTTTGTGAGATTCAAGTCAATTTTACAAGTGAAAGCTTCGACATTAATAGTCGACCGCCTAGTTTTGGAACGACTAAACAGCAGCATCAGCAACGGATGAGTACCTATGTAGGCAAATCAGGTTAATTAATTCATTTACTTACGAGTAATTTAATGGATGTTTTAAATTCTATTGTTCTTTAGTATTTGATAAAATGATAGCGGGGACGCTGAACTGACCGAGACAGCGGCTACTGCGGCCGCTTACGCCGACACATACCAAGTAGATGAGGAACTGAAAGTCGACTTCGAAGCAACCTGCTGTGAGAACACCTTCTAAATGACGGGAATCAGAATGTTGGTAAACGTATAGACTGGAAAAATAAAATCTGAATTCCATGAAAACATAATGCCTATTGAATCACCAAAACTAAGTGCATTCTGAACACAACTAACTGGATTCACATAAAAGACCGTCGACACGGGAATACCCCTACAAACTACTCTAATGATGTTCCAAGAATTGGGAACCCGCAACCTTCACCTGCCGAAGATGTCCAAAAATAATACAATCGGAAATTGTGCACTTGTGACATGGTCCGATTAGGATTTTGGAATTTGAATCGCATAAGAATGTCACAAACGACTTGCCACAAATTCTTAAACAAAATATCGACTTACGAGCACTATTCCGGGAATGGTACAATTCAAAACCAATCAATTTGCTACAATTTCATTGCACGTTCATTGACCAGAAAACTCATAATGCCAAGACCACTTCAAAGTAAGTAACATAAACCACAAACTTTGAAAGCACTAATTGTTTTTTTTTTCAGCAACAGGTCAAAACGAAGCGGTATTGCAACAAATCCTGCAAGATGATTCGAAGTCGATTTGACTCTTTAAATCTCATCCATTAATAGTCAAAGTTCGTGGCGCAGCTAGTTTTTAAATAAAGTTGTATTTTTTTCAAAATTGTATGTAATTTAGTATAATTTTGTTTTAGATTTAAAGCTATTAATGTATTTTCATTTAAAAAACAAAAACTGGACTTTAAAATACAACTTCTTAGTTTTTGAGTAAATAAAAAAATATTAAATGTACTTTTTCCAAGAAAAACACTTCTTTTTGGTTTTCCCAAATTTGATCTGCTCAGGTTGTTGCGGTAAAATTTACCACAACAAGTTTCACTAGCCTATTGTATATCCTTTTCCCTTTTTAACCTTCCGTTCTTCGTTGCGGCTCCAAAATATTTTAAGAGTTCAGTAGAGTCCTGCTTTCCATCAGTTAGTGCCCTGCTCTTATTGTATTTTGGAAAAGCAAACAAAATAGGTTTCAGTGGTAATGCGGAGTTGTGTGACAGGAGGTCCACATGTTCATTAACTTTCAAAATTTATGACGGGCGGTCAGAAAATACATAATTGTGTGACGGATGAGTCACTAAGACGGATTTATCGAGTGTGCGACAGGTGGTCCACACAAGGAGAAACGATAGTGTGCATCCTTTATCTAATTGGCACACCACCCTAAAATTAGTATGGCTTAATGCCCACCCTAAAGTGTCGGAATACCAAGTAAGGTCACCTTGCGATGTGTTTCCCTTCCCTTAAAATTGTCTGCACGGAAGTCTAAGGGTTTAGAGTCTAAATTTAAAACTATCGGACCCTGCCTCTTATTCTTGGTTGAGAAATTCCAAGATTCCTAATTACAAGAACGCTTTCCTCAAGTTATTAAACTGGGCCGGTTTGGGCTGGGGATTTTATTCGCGAACTCTCAAAAATTTTTCGTTTACTTTTTCGACCAATTGGATTTGACGGATAAGAACTGAACTCGTCCATTAAGCCAAGGTTGGTGTTCAAATCACCAATATGAAAGAGACCACAAAAGTTTGACTGGTTTTTGAAATCGGCATGCACCCCAGCGAAAAAGCCGGGTGTCGCAGTTAGACCGAAAGAGAAAACCAGATCATAATAAAAGGTCAGAGTAGGATGGCATGTTTGTCGTGGCCTCTTGGATGAGGGAAGTTCGCCATGAATATGGCACTTTTTGAAAAAGCTAAGAAGAGTGAGGTTGAAGAAAAGTAAAATTGGCGAAGGATTTTTGAGAAGAAAAAAAAAAGAAAAATCGTGTTAGTGCGTTTGGTGTTAACAAAACTAAAAATTGATAAAGAGAAAAAAAAAACATAGAATTTGTGAGGAAGGCGTTATTGAGGAGTGAGGAAAAGGAAGAGGCAGGATCTATTTTTCAAACCAAAGCTAAGTATTTTTTTTTGTTCTTTCGAGTGAGTTTTTGTGCGTTCGTATTTTCTGATAATTTGTGGTTGGCTATAAAGAGCCAAAAATTTAACCTGTTAGACTTTCGGTCGTTTCTTTTGTCTCCCG
Organism: Eupeodes latifasciatus; assembly: GCA_920104205.1. Lineage (NCBI taxonomy): Eukaryota > Metazoa > Arthropoda > Insecta > Diptera > Syrphidae > Eupeodes > Eupeodes latifasciatus. The sequence continues at coordinate 101,549,790 of OV049926.1, read as the reverse complement.
AGATTGCGGGACCCGCGTCCATAAAATTCTTTGTTCTTCGGGAACTTTCCCAAGGTGACCTTTTCTTTGTGTCCTTTGTTACACAACAATTGTTCTCTTTCTTTGTTTGTTCTTGATTTCATTTTAAATTGTACAATATCTTGTTGGAAAAAATTCTGGGTTTTCTACCTATATTTATAAAGGTTTCCCAGATATATAAAATAAAATATCTTAACCTGTTTTCAGTGAAAAATTACTCTTGAATTTTATTTTAATTGGGAAGTAAGTTTCCGCTCTTTTCTTTATTATTTTTTTTTTTGATTGGTGATGGTAAGTACCATAATACTTCCTGGCGCCCATTTTCATTATTTTTTTGCTACGCCCCTGTGTAGTACCTTTTATTAGGTTTATAATTAATTTCGATTTTATTAATCGAGTTCGATTAATAAAATCTACATTTTACCAAACCCACCCCCAAACTGAGCTACTGGGTGACAGCACTGGTGTTGCTGTCGGTGGTAAAATTAACAAACCAACCTTTTTGGAATTTGACATCTACAATTGTTTACAATAAGAAAAGAGGTATCCGCTCGTGCGCGCCGGCTACCTATCAAGAATTATTTAAATCGTTTCTTTTTGTTTTCGAATTTTGTTTTGTTTAATTTTGCGGATTGTTGTTCCGCCAACCTAAATTAATATATAACATAGAAATAGTATATTTCGGGTTTGTTAATTTTACAACAATTGGCGCCCAACGTGGGGCTTTCGCTTTGCCTGTTGCCAACAAAAAAAAAGAGTGCTTGAAGTGCACTATACCTAGAGAATTATAGTGATTTGTATTGTGTTGTATTTAGGAAAGTGTCGTTCCCCTGTTCTTGGTGAATAGTAATTTACTTTGTTTTATTTTCTTTTCCTAGGTAAAAATTCAATCGTATCCAGCTGAAATTGCAACAACTGCAAACATATGTACATACATACATACTACAGGAATACCTAAAGAGATACCTGCGGCGCTATCATCAAGTGTTGGTTTGGATTTGTTGCAAAGGGGTTTTGTTTTATAGGAGAGGAAAAAGTAAGAATTTTATTTTCATTCGTTTTGCATTTTATTATTTCTTTTATCGTTTTATATAAAATTGAATTGGGTGAGAAATTTATTTTGGCCACCATTTTATGAATTGCGGGTGATTATAGTGTTGTCTCTTTCAGACACATTGTTTAATCTGACAGCGCAATTGATTATAATTCTTAGTAGTGTTGTATTATTTCAGTGCTGTCGTATCAGAATAATAACTTTTACGCAATAGTACTTTTATTAATATTTTTGAATATTTTGAATATTATTATAATAGGAATCAATTTAATTTTCGTTTTAAATTATAATTTTTGTTGGTAAATTTTTTTTACGTTTGCTAGCAAAGAGATTCGGTTTTCTTGGTTCAATTTTTTCTTCTTTTTCTTTTCGTTTAGTATTTTAATATAGATTAGTTTTTTTTCTACTTTAGCTGAAATGGACGTGAGTCAGGTTAATAGGTTATCTCAGGACGAGATAACCTATGAGATAGAATTTCGGGGTTTAACAGTAGGGACAGTGGAGGAGATGCGCAAAGCGCTTAGGGTAGCTTTAAAGTTAGAGCGTAGGAATTCTTTTATTCCTCCCGCTTATCCGTGCACGTATGAACAGGATTCGATGGCGGTAGAGAAGAAATTAATAGAGATAGGGAAGTTGCTAGAAACTACGCCGAAGTCGGAAACTTCAAAGGAGTATTTAAAAATAATTACAAAGGTTGAATGGGGATTACGTAGGATGGATAGGAGCATTCCAGAGAATGAGAATCAGGAGAAGGGAAAACAGGTTCTTAAAAATAAGTTGGTGATGGCCATGGCTGAGTTAGAAGAGGATGAGGAAGACGAAGAAGAGGACGAAGATGAAGAAGATGAAGACAATGATGAGGTAGAAAATAAGGATAGGAAACAAAAAGGAAAATCGGGTGGTAGAGTTAGTGAGGTTGAAAAGCAGCGTTCAGCTGAACCTCAGCAAAGTATGTCGAGTAGTACGGCTGCCGGTACCACGAAGAATTTAGGAGTGGCGGATTCGAATAGGGATAGAATTAGAGATAGTGAAACAGTCAATTCGGATAAGTTTTTCAATATAAAAAAATGGGACGTGAAATTCACTGGGGAGCGCTGTGGTGCTTCAGTGAACGCGTTTTTAGAAAGGGTTGATGAGATTCGTTCTGCTAGGGGGGTTTCGGAATCCCAACTTTTTAAGGCAGCTGTTGAGCTTTTCGTAGGGAAAGCTTTAATTTGGTTCAGGGCAGTTAGGCCATCAGTTAGTTCGTGGTCGGAACTCATTCGAGAGATGAAGTTAGAGTTCTTGCCACCGAACTATGATGATCAGTTACTGGATGAGATTAGGCGTCGTACACAAGGCAAAGATGAATCCATCGGAGTCTATGTGGCGACAATGCAAAATTTGTTTGGTAGGTTAACTGAACCAATACCGGAAAGTAGGAAGTTGTCAATGATTCAAAGGAACTTGACACCTTTCTACCAAACTCAACTTGGTTTGGCTAAACCAAGTTGTGTGTCCGACTTGGTCGCATTAGGTAGGAACTTAGAAGCGGTTAGGGCAAATGTGGAATCGTATCTTCCACCACCTAGTGTTAGGGATAATAGGAATCTGCTAGAACCGGATCTAGCATATGTAGGTGTAGAAACTCCAATGGTTTCGGTTGTTGTGGGGAATGACCAAACCAGAAATCAGGCCCGTTCTGGGAATCAAAACTCTTTGTTGAGATGCTATAATTGCAATGGATCAGGCCATTTTGCAAATAGGTGTTCCGCTCCTAGGCGTTGTTTTGGTTGTGGGCAGTTAGGGGTGAATAGACGGAATTGTCGTCGCTGCTCGGGAAATGGGCAACGGGCTCTTGCGCCAGCAGGGCGGGAAGTCCGCGGGAATTGAGTAGGTTGCCTGCTGAGAACCAGCCGGCAGATCAAATTCATCTAGGTTTTACTTTGGAGGCAAACGGTAGTGATAGGAGACCATTTTTAAGTATTAGCATTTATGGTACTAGATTTTTAGGTTTATTAGATTCAGGAGCTTCTAGAACCATAATAGGTAGGGATGCTTGGAACATTCTCCAAAACTTAGGTCTTTCTTTGAAAACAGACAGTGTACACTGCGTTCGTTTAGCAGATGGAACAGGTGTAGGAGTGTTAGGGACTGTCTCTCTTCCAATAGTTGTTGAAGATAGGGCAATTTTAGTTGACTGTATAGTCATACCAACTCTTCCACAAACAGTGATTCTTGGTGCAGATTTTTGGGCACTTTCGGGTATCGTCCCGGATTTGAGATCACGCGTTTGGAATTTTTCGGAACAGCCGGTTTCGATTTGTTCTATTACAGAACGTTCGGAGTTAGATGATAGGGAAATTAAGAGTCTAGAAGATCTGATAACTCAATCTTTTAGGAAAATGCCTGAAGGCTTAGGGTGCACAACTATTGTTGAGCATAAGATTAGGACGTCGGCGGAACCGATAAAGCAACGTTATTATCCGGTTTCTCCGGCAATGCAGGAACACATAGATAGGGAATTAAACGAGATGTTAGAAGCAGGTGTTATTGAGAGATCGACAAGTGCGTGGTCATCTCCAATACTTTTAGTTAAAAAGAAAGACGGCTCCTATAGGTTCTGTGTGGACTATAGGAAGCTGAATAAAAATACAGATAGGGATGCTTATCCACTCCCATACATTAATTCAATTTTAGATAGGCTTCGAGGGGCTAGGTTCTTGTCTTCGCTAGACATTAAATCAGCATATTGGCAGATTCCTATGGAAGAGGAATCAAAGCCATATACTGCCTTCACGGTACCTGGTAGGGGTCTTTTTCAGTTTAGGAGAATGCCTTTCGGTCTTCACAATTCGCCTGCGACTTGGCAGAGGTTTATCGACACAGTTTTGGGTGCCGACCTCGAACCATACGTTTTCGTCTATTTAGACGACATCATCATCATTGCAGAAAATTTCGAAAAACATCTTGAAATTCTGAATGAGGTGATGAAAAGGTTAAGTGAAGCCGGGTTAAAGGTTAGTAGGGAAAAATGCAATTTTTGCATGCCATCTTTAAAATTTTTAGGGTACATAGTGGATCGAAATGGTTTACACGTAGATCCAGAGAAAGTGGAAAGCATGGTTAGGATTCCAGCACCGAGGAATGTTAAAGAGGTTAGGAGTTTTATAGGGACAGTGTCATGGTACCGTCGTTTTGTACCAAATTTCGCTGAATTGCTTAGGCCGTTATCGGATTTATTAAAGAAAAATAAAAAGTTTATTTGGAGCCAGGAATGCGAGGATAGCTTCAGGAAGGCAAAAGAGTGTTTGGTGACAGCACCTATACTCACTTGCCCAGATTTTAAACGACCTTTTGTCGTTCAAACAGACGCGTCAGATTTTGGGATCGGTGCAGTTCTTTCACAGAACTTTGATGAGGGAGAGAAGGTTGTCTGTTACCTTAGTAGGTCCTTAAATAGAAATGAAAGGAATTATTCTACGACGGAGAAAGAATGTTTAGCTGTATTGTGGGCTATTGAGAAGTTGCGGCCGTATATCGAAGGTGTTCGGTTTACGGTTGTGACCGATCACTATTCATTGGTATGGCTAAACAATCTTAAAGATCCACAGGGTAGGTTAGCTCGTTGGGCAATTAGAATCATTCATCGCAAGGGCAAGGAGCATGTAGTTCCAGATATGCTCTCTCGGGGAGTGCCGCAGTTGGGTGGTATCTCAGACGAGGATGTAGAAAAATGGTTTTAGCAATCAAGTCTAATCCGCTTAGGTATCCGGCCTGGAGAGTTGAACAAGGTCAGTTGTTCAAACTTGTGAAGGCAAATCATGTGATAGTACATGAAAACAATCAGGAATGGAAGAGAGTCTTAGGGAAAAACGAAAGGTTAGGGATTTTGCAGGAATACCATGATGGCCCTCTAGCGGGACATATGGGAGTTAGGAAAACTTTTTCTAGAATAGGAGCAAAGTTTTACTGGCCAAAGATGAGGGCCGATATAACAAAGTACGTTAGGAACTGTAAAGTTTGCCAACAGGTAAAACCGGTGAATGAGAAGCCAGCTGGGTTGATGACTGAGAGGGTAGGAATCAAGGCACCGTGGGAAATGATTTGTGTTGATTTGGTAGGTCCGCTTCCTAAATCGAGTAGGGGTTTTATTTATATTTTGACGGTGGTAGATTATTTTACTAAGTTTCCGCTTCTGTTTGCTTTAAGGTCGGCCACTGCAAAGGCCATAGTTAGGGAACTTGAGGATAACGTTTTTCTCTTATTTGGCGTACCAAAAGTGATCGTGTGTGACAACGGTCCCCAGTTTCGGTCTAAGGAACTGGAAACGCTTTGCCAGGCGTACGGGTCACAATTAAAATTCACAGCCCACTATCATCCGCAGGCAAATCCTGCGGAAAGAATAAATCAAATAATTAAGACGACGTTGAGGGCTTACGTCGCTGAAAACCACAGATTGTGGGATTCACAATTGAGTAAGGTAGCGTGTGCTATACGCACTTCGCAACACGAGGTTTTGGGAGTTTCGCCGTATTACGCGAATTTTGGGAGGGATATGGTGACTTCAGGTCGAGAAGTACCATTAGTCGAAGATGGTTCAGGGAATGTTCAGGATCTGGGTGAGATCGCTGAACGTTTCAAGGAACTGAGGGAAGATATTGCGAAAAAACTGGAAGTAGGATCCAAAAGAGCTGCTCAGGCCTACAATCTCCGACGGCGTGATGTTCAATATCACCCCGGCGATCTTGTATGGCGTAGAAACTTTTCGTTGTCGGATGCCGCGAATTATTATGCTGCCAAATTAGCACCGAAGTTTGTCGGTCCGTTTGAAGTTAAAAAGCGTGTGTCACCTTGGACATACGTGTTAAAAGATAGTAAAGGTAAAGAACGCGGAACATGGCACGTTAAAGATTTAAAACCGTATACCGATGCATCCGAGGATTGATAGTAAAGTAGCTTATTTTTTTTGTTATTTTGAATTATTTCTTCTGTAACATTTTTCATTTAATTTTTTTTTGATGGAAAATCCTTTATCTTGTTTCCATTACCTTGCCAGCCTTTAGAAAATGTGTTACAAAACTGTAAGCACATTTCCTAGGAGGTAAGGGTGGGATTTGTTGCGGTAAAATTTACCACAACAAGTTTCACTAGCCTATTGTATATCCTTTTCCCTTTTTAACCTTCCGTTCTTCGTTGCGGCTCCAAAATATTTTAAGAGTTCAGTAGAGTCCTGCTTTCCATCAGTTAGTGCCCTGCTCTTATTGTATTTTGGAAAAGCAAACAAAATAGGTTTCAGTGGTAATGCGGAGTTGTGTGACAGGAGGTCCACATGTTCATTAACTTTCAAAATTTATGACGGGCGGTCAGAAAATACATAATTGTGTGACGGATGAGTCACTAAGACGGATTTATCGAGTGTGCGACAGGTGGTCCACACAAGGAGAAACGATAGTGTGCATCCTTTATCTAATTGGCACACCACCCTAAAATTAGTATGGCTTAATGCCCACCCTAAAGTGTCGGAATACCAAGTAAGGTCACCTTGCGATGTGTTTCCCTTCCCTTAAAATGGTCTGCACGGAAGTCTAAGGGTTTAGAGTCTAAATTTAAAACTATCGGACCCTGCCTCTTATTCTTGGTTGAGAAATTCCAAGATTCCTAATTACAAGAACGCTTTCCTCAAGTTATTAAACTGGGCCGGTTTGGGCTGGGGATTTTATTCGCGAACTCTCAAAAATTTTTCGTTTACTTTTTCGACCAATTGGATTTGACGGATAAGAACTGAACTCGTCCATTAAGCCAAGGTTGGTGTTCAAATCACCAATATGAAAGAGACCACAAAAGTTTGACTGGTTTTTGAAATCGGCATGCACCCCAGCGAAAAAGCCGGGTGTCGCAGTTAGACCGAAAGAGAAAACCAGATCATAATAAAAGGTCAGAGTAGGATGGCATGTTTGTCGTGGCCTCTTGGATGAGGGAAGTTCGCCATGAATATGGCACTTTTTGAAAAAGCTAAGAAGAGTGAGGTTGAAGAAAAGTAAAATTGGCGAAGGATTTTTGAGAAGAAAAAAAAAGAAAAATCGTGTTAGTGCGTTTGGTGTTAACAAAACTAAAAATTGATAAAGAGAAAAAAAAACATAGAATTTGTGAGGAAGGCGTTATTGAGGAGTGAGGAAAAGGAAGAGGCAGGATCTATTTTTCAAACCAAAGCTAAGTATTTTTTTTTGTTCTTTCGAGTGAGTTTTTGTGCGTTCGTATTTTCTGATAATTTGTGGTTGGCTATAAAGAGCCAAAAATTTAACCTGTTAGACTTTCGGTCGTTTCTTTTGTCTCCCGAGATTGCGGGACCCGCGTCCATAAAATTCTTTGTTCTTCGGGAACTTTCCCAAGGTGACCTTTTCTTTGTGTCCTTTGTTACACAACAATTGTTCTCTTTCTTTGTTTGTTCTTGATTTCATTTTAAATTGTACAATATCTTGTTGGAAAAAATTCTGGGTTTTCTACCTATATTTATAAAGGTTTCCCAGATATATAAAATAAAATATCTTAACCTGTTTTCAGTGAAAAATTACTCTTGAATTTTATTTTAATTGGGAAGTAAGTTTCCGCTCTTTTCTTTATTATTTTTTTTTTGATTGGTGATGGTAAGTACCATAATACTTCCTGGCGCCCATTTTCATTATTTTTTTGCTACGCCCCTGTGTAGTACCTTTTATTAGGTTTATAATTAATTTCGATTTTATTAATCGAGTTCGATTAATAAAATCTACATTTTACCAAACCCACCCCCAAACTGAGCTACTGGGTGACAGCACTGGTGTTGCTGTCGGTGGTAAAATTAACAAACCAACCTTTTTGGAATTTGACATCTACAATTGTTTACAATAAGAAAAGAGGTATCCGCTCGTGCGCGCCGGCTACCTATCAAGAATTATTTAAATCGTTTCTTTTTGTTTTCGAATTTTGTTTTGTTTAATTTTGCGGATTGTTGTTCCGCCAACCTAAATTAATATATAACATAGAAATAGTATATTTCGGGATTGTTAATTTTACAACAAGGTCAATTATTATAGTGGATTATACCTTTTTTTATTTCGTTTTTAGCAAATAATAATAAAAAACAAATAAGCTGTTTTAGGTAGGTTTTATTTTTTTTATTGACACATATGTATGTTCAATTTAACAAAATTAAAAACTTAGTATTTTTAATCCTATTCTTCTTATGTTTTGGTTCATCACGTTCGTACGTATTCTTTTGTGATTTCATTCGGTCAACAGCATTGGTCAGAAATTCGTTCTTTTAATTTTGCCTCAGAGTGCGAAGTTTAAATTCCGTTGAGTCTGATGACACTGGTCGACAAAATTATACTTTTTTTTTGTCACCCAAAACAAAAAATACTTTTTGAGAGGATTAAGATATCCTGACCTCGAATCTCAACTTTAAATTTATCTACTACATCAGGTTTTTAAAATATACCTCTTTGAAAATTTTAAAGACAACCAAAACCGGTAAAACATGACGTATCTCTTAACTTTAAATTGCAAGACACATGTCTTTGCTTTTACCTACAGTTTAAATCATTTTGCTTCATTTGACTTTACTTGAAGTTTTGAACAAAAAAACTAGAATATAATTCTTTTTTGGTTTTAAATAGTTCGTTTAATTTTTGAACATTATTTTTGTATTTTTTTCAATATATTACAAGAACTTGATGTTATAATCTTAAGACTACAAATTCGTTATAGGAAATAGTAAAAAATTGAAAACATTGAAGGAAGATATTGAAGATTTGAATAATCATCACACATTTTTTTGAAAAAAAAACTATTTCATGAAATTGATAGCTTCAAAAAGATTTATATGTATGTATGTATGTAGATAAGTGATTTCGAATTACAAAAAAAAATAAAATCTCAAAAACCTTAATTGATAGAGTAATTCTGGAGTCGGTTTGTATTGTTGTTGACGGCATCGAAAGCAATATATTTATCATGAATGAAGGTATTTCAATTAAATTCCAGAGACCTACAATTTAAATTAGAAAGAGAAAAAAATTAAGATAGTTCTTATTTTATTATTTATAAAAATATCCTCACCACCTACATCACAGAGTTCACTTTTTCTTTGTTATATAAACCAGAGCAATGGTGTTGTACTCTAGAGCACCATCCAAATCTTTTTCGCTACTTAAAATATCTCCTAGAATTGTGAAAAGCTTGCAACTAGGATAGCTATAAATAAATAAATCGGGTGGCGCAACAGTCCGTTGAGAACTAGGGCCTAGTGACTTACAACTCTCAACCATTCCTGTGTGCGAGTACTGTTGTCAGGGATGGAGGGGACCTACAGTTTTAAGCCGAATCCGAACGGCCAATTTGAGAAAGCACTTTTCATGACAAGAATTACTCTTGGAGAATTTGTCAATTCCTCGCAAGAGGCAGTACCCGTGAAAAAACTTTAGATGGCATTAGGCAGGGATCGAACCCAAGACCTCTGGCATAACAGTCCAACGCACTAACCATCATGCCACGGGTACTACTACTAGGATAGCTGGCGGCTTGTTTTTTCAACAGTTTAATGGCCTCCTGTGTTTCTCCCTCAGATTGGAGAATCTCTTCCATCGCTGATACGGCCGGAAAGTAGAACTGGTCGATTTCTAAAGCCCGATTAATGAGTCTTTGCCTGGCATTTTGTAACGGTATTCGAAGAGTACAAAAGTGTACTGGCAAGTAGCTGTTTATATTTCATCGAAATTCATAGTAAGTTAAGGTAAAATGCAAATGAAAAATAACAACAAAATCTTACCACATAGCTCCTGGGGCAGTTCCTGAAATAGCGTGCAGCCAATGCACATATTGTCTGTGCATCTTTTAAGCACTTAAGTCCGATGTAACAACCCGCAAGACCTTTGTATATCTCAAAACGATAGTTAGCCAAGCTCTGAACTGCCCTGTAATAATGAATTGCTTTCTTATATCGTTTCAATTAAAGAAATATCTTCCCACGCAAAAGATACGCTTCAACGTTTGTTGAATCAACTGAAATTGCTTTGTGGGTAAAATAGGAAGCCTTTTCCATTTGCCGATAGACTCTCAGCTTTTCCAATTCTGCTAGATTATTATTCCTCTCATAGACCACGGCAAATGACATAATATGTTCTGTGCTATATGGACTTATCATGTATGCTGTTTCTAGATACTGCTGCGCCTGAGCATGGTGCCCATTGTAGTAGAGAGCTTTTCCAATTAACGTTAGAATATGTATAATCGTTTTGATGAAGTTTTGTGTTGTCGTTAATAGATTGGAATGTTTTTGACGCATCCAGATGTTTATGAACGTACATTTGAGCATGGCCTTTTATACACGAACTTAACCACTCAACATTCTTTGGAGCCGAACTCACTATAAAATTATAAAAGAAGCTTAAAACACACAAAATATTTAAAATCATTGCTTGCTTACCATTCACCAACGAATTGACTTCAATTCCATCGACCCCGACTTGCAAGAGTGAACATATAGCCTACATAGCCATTGGACAATCACGCAGTACATCTTTGTAAGAGGCAATAACCTCCAATGGATTTCTTGACTGTCGATGTTGTATCTTTGCTAGAAGCATGTTTATCTTTGGAAGTCTAGACTCACTCGGAATCGATTGCAATGTCGAAATAGCTAAATTGGAGTCATTCAGCTCACGATAGCAGATAGCCAGACGATATTTGATTAAAAATGAGGACATACGAATCCATCGGATTAGAGCGATGTAATTTTAACTAAAAAAACAAAATAATATTCATATAATTTGAGTTTAAAATAAACGTAATAAAAACACCTTGAATTTGTACCTCTTCACTCCAGAATAAATATGTACGTCGGCGTTGCTGGCTTCCTTCTCGGGAGATTCCACTTTTCCTGTTGCAACATTCTCCTTGGTTTCTTCTTTATCTGAGGATTAAATTAGGTGCAAATCTATTATATATTTTTATTTCAATAAATAAATATTTTGTATTTAAATTGTTTTACCTTCATTTGCATTTTTGGGAATTAATTTTGTTTACATTTTCGTAGAACTGTCAAAATAATCACCTTGCTGTTAATCTGTCAAAACTGGATTAAACTCAAATTAGGCCACGTTCGCATTGTAGTTCTATGGTGCGCCTATACTTTCTGCATGATTTTTTCTGTTTTTATCAAAAATTTTCATAAAAATCATAGAATTTGTTTGCCAAAAGCAGTCAAATATTATTTTTAGTACAGTTTTCACTGAAAGGAAGTTGCAAAATTAATTTTTCTTTAAATATTGCATTAATTTTTCAATTTTTGAATTCAACGGATCTCTTTTTTGAACGGCTGAGTTCACCTCACAGTTTTTTCTCCCACGGCTGAGCAATATGGGCACAAATTCCATAACAACTACATTCATAATGGCTTTTTCCCATAAGAAATGCACGGGGCAACTAACACATTCTTATCCTTATGGACAAAATCTTCTCAATTTAGCTTGTAGGCCGAAAGAGAGCAAACCCATTAAGTCGGGACTCTAGATAATATATTTCCTCTATGCCATATACCATGGGTTGCGGTGCGTGATACAAAACCTGCACGTACTAGCCCATACGATTCGATATGAATAAGTATTTTGCTTCGTCATACTCTCTATGTTAATTTTGGGACTCGGTGTGCATGAAATATATCTTGCACATATGAGGTAGCATGGAACTTTTTTGTGTTGAGATTTTTTCGTTTTTTCTCTTGCATGGAACTTTTTTGTGTTGAAATTTTTTCTCTTGTATGAACAGGGTGAAATATTTGGAAATTAGGTATGTAGGTAGGTAGGTATGGTCAATTGATGTGCAAGTTTTCTTTTTTGCACACTGAGTATCGAAACTAACATGGGAGATATTTAAAAAAAACTTATTCATACGGAATCATATGGGTCAGAGCGTGCAGGTTTTCTTATTGCACTTGCACACTGTGTAAGAGTTAAGTGCCTGATTACAGGAGATGAAATTTTTAATAGAATGGAAAAGGAGCATAGAGCTTAAAAGTTAAAGAGGGATGATTCTATGTGGAGTCGAATTGTTCTTGCACAGGCAGTTTTTTTTTGAAAGTTAATGACTGTTGTAACGGCTACTTTTAATGTATATCTAGTCTGGTGCAGAATGCAGATTGTTTCGATTGTTTTTTCGGTTTGTTGGTTAATTAATATTAAATAAATAGCTATCAGTTTTTAATAGCAGTGACGTATTTTGTGACAAGACCGTAATGTGACTGACTCAGTTTATTTTAGACAAGCTTGAATTAAATGAAATTTTAATAAGTAACTGTCAAAGCCAAAGTTATGATAATGGTTCGAATATGGAAGGAAAAGAAGCGGGTGTTCAGAATCGAATTCGATCCCTGGAACCAAGAGCATTTTAATGTTTGTTTAACTTTTTTTCAAGTTCAGAAATATATGAAGCCCCATAAAATTAAGAAATCTAGAGGCAAAAAACATTGCAGAATCGTTAGGAAATAAAATTTTTGATTTTACATTTATTTGCTGCCTGCTAATTTGGTTTGATATTTTAGAAAATATAAATTAAACTAGTAAATATTTGCAAAGTCCGTCCGTTAATCTGTCAACTGGCATAACAGTTTTAGAAAATACAAAAAACAGTTTGATTTTAATGCGTTCCGATGAAAAATTTAATGAGTAGGTATGTTCAATTAACCGAGCGTATTGCTAGTTCCCTAGAAATACCAAATATGTTTCTTGTAGCTTCATCATTGCGATCTCAACGGAGAAAAATACTTTATGCTGATGAATGTCCTGAAACTATATTAGCCGAAACAAAGATTAAAAGTTGAATTTTTTTTTTCAAATACTTGAAAGGTTTGATACGTAGGTATAGTATCAATTTTACATTTTTGAGTAACATAAGCGAATGTTTAAAAAATAAAAATGTACGTGCTTCATGCCTTAATTTGCAGAATGTTTTAACATAAAGTAGTTTTAAATATTTAGATGGAGAAGAATTATTTCAAGAGTTAACCGTAATATCCCAGCTTGTTACACCACAAAGTTCAAGTTTAGATGTGTTAAATTTTATTTTTAGTTCAAACCTTGAAGATTTTGCTCCGAATTTAGTAACTGCTCTCCAAATCCTTAATACAATCCCGGTCACGGTAGCTTCAGGAGAACGTAGTTTTTCTAAACTTAAAATTATTAAAAATTATCTTATTTTTTATTTTGGCTATCAAAATAAGACCACTCAAGCAAAAAAAAAATAATTAAATTAAAATAGTAGTTGTGGTTATTTTTAATTTTCTCAAAAACTAAAAGACATAAAATCATCTAGTTTTCAGTTTTTGATCAAAAACAAATAAGAGCAATAAATTCTGAAATAAAAACAATGGTAGATAATCTTGAAGTATTGAAAAATTACACTTTAAACCTTTTTTTAACTTTAGATAGACACCCCCTCCCATAGTAAAAAATGCTTGTATTAAGCCCCTCTACCAAAAACCGTTATTATATCTTGGCACCAAAGTTATCGTACTCGTGCCACGATACCGGTAAACTTTTATAAAGTTCAATTCAGTCCAAAAAAATTGTTCCTCTTGTTTATTCATGTTAACTCAATGAAAATTGGCATTGGTTTGAGCAAAATTCAATACACACCACACAAACATGTTTGTGCAGGCACCGAAAATTCAAATTTTTTTGATTTTGTTCAAACCGCTTGCGCAAACACGCATAATCGCTACACACTACACAAACAGTTTGCACAAACATTTTTACAACAACAAAATACATTCGTTTGCTCAAACAGTTTGTGTAGTGTATGGGCCCTATTAGCCACAAATTTTACTAACAAAGTCCTTGACATAGCTAGAACAATTTTACTAACAAAATCTTTGACATAAGCCATGAACAATTTTAAGAATTGTTTTAAAAATGAACAATTTTTCCAGATACTTTATTGACAAACTAATAAAAAACAAACAACCAAAAAACACCAAAACAATTAAAATGCAGAATTAAAAACAGATCGGATCGGCAAGGCAACACAAAAACATTCGCAAGAGTTCCTTATATCAAAAACACTAATAAAGATATAAATCCTCGGTAGCCATCTTGGTTTGCCTATACAAGCTAAACCGGAAATCAGACTCATAAACTCATTTAAGTATGCGTGCTATGTATATATATTTGAATAGTACTATCCTTTGTATATATATTTGAATAGTACTATCATGAAGAGCAACGCTCGACCTGACATCTTTTCATCGACTTCCTAAACAGTTCGCTCCACATGTTTTCTATGTGGAATGTATTTTGGTGGGGGTAAAAATGAGCGAAAATTCCAATATAAAATAATAAATTTCCAGATTATTGAAAAAAAACAGAAGATAGAGAAGAATGTATACAAATTCAGCGAAAGTTCGAGGGAGGCAATGAAAAGACTTTTATTATAATTGGTCCGATTTGTCGAATTGAAAATTTTGACATTTCTCGACGTTTCAAGGTTCCTAGAGTCTAAATAAAAGATTTTTAGAGAGAGTGTGCATGTGTGTGTATATACGTACGCCCGTGCGTCCGTAAGTCCGTAAGTTCTGGGACTTTTTTTCGTCGTCCATAACTCAAGAACCAATGGAGATATTGACTTCAAATAAATTTTGTTATACAGATAATAATGCAGAATCATGCAGAAAGGACTCCAAACAAATTGAGTGGGTGTTTTTTTTACCATAGCAATTAAAATAAAGGTGAACCAATGACGCTAGCGACTTAAGTTAAATGTTATGTTATATATTGTAACGTGATACCAAACTAGTATATTTTTGCAAAAAAAGAAGTTTTTTGTAAATAAAAAAAAGCTGAACAAAATATTTGTCCCCTCGAGTATTCTACGAATAAAAAATGATTTTATCTCCGAAATAATTGTATGCAACGAAAAATAACGTTTTTGACATCTGGTAAAATTATGATAAAAATCGAATTGACAGTTTTTGTACAAAAAATAAAAACCTAAAAAAAACAATACTAAAACTTGGTAAAAATTTACTTTCAACTCAAATATATTTTCAAAAATTAAAAACATTAGCTTCAAACGAATTTTATCTCACAGAAAATATTATTTTCGACATTCAGCTAATTTTTAGAAAAATCCAACAGTCAGTTTTTTTATACAAAATTAAAATCTACAAAAAATAGTACGCAAATAGTACTAACAATTAGTAAACATTTTTTTTTGACTAAAATCGCGTTTAAAAAATAGATTTTGAAATCAAAAAATATTTTTTTTAATGTTTAAATTTTTTAGAATAATTAAATGGGAAGTTATCAGTGTGGGTCGCATCCCAGTATCTTTTTTTTAATATATATTGAAAATATGTCCATGTTCAAATAACAGCTTTTATGGTCACTTATTTAAAAACTCTTTTTAGTTGATGTGATGTTTGCACCATACAAACCAATCAATAATAATTGAAGTGATAATTAAAATTGACAAAGATTTAGTTAGATATAAAAAATTAAGTTAATTTTAATTTGAAATTTGAAGTACATTTTTTCAATGTTTAAATTAAATTCCCTAAAATTAGAATGGCATTTTTTGTAACGTGATTACTTAAATAATTAATTACACCTGTCAAACGTACAAAGGATAATATTTCATTTAAATTTACATATGCATACATACATACGGTGACCATATTTTCCGAGACAAAATAATGAACAGTACCCAAAAAATGAAAAATGTTGACAAGTTTTCAAAATTTTGTTTTGTATTTCATTGAATAATAGTAAATAAATATAATATAATATAAATTAATTAATAAATATAGTATAATTAGGTATATGTATTTATAAAATAAACAAAAAGGGAACTTTCATCGATAATAAACAAAACAAACATAAAAATAACACACATTTTTTCAGTCTCTAACTTATTAACAAAAAAAAAACAAAACCTTAAACTCTTTTATATCATATTGGCTAATAAAACAACTTTGACATTGAATTATCATATATTAATATTGTTAAAATAAGTACTTTTCGGAAAATATTTTTTTAATTAATTCTGGCTTTTCTTTTTAATAATTCTTAAATTCGATGCAATTTAATTCATAATTGCATTTGCAAATTAAAATGGACATGATTGTTCATATTGTTTTTTTTCGTTTGTCCATACATTGTTTAAAATTGACAAAACTCTCTTTAGGGGCATTAGACCCAGGAAGGCATAAACAAAACTCTACGATTTTTGAAATGTTTTCATACTGTATCATTTTTTCATTGAAAAACTTGAAAATTTCAACCCACCTATCTCCAGCACTCATTTGGCTCTCCTTCCATTCAAAAATTTTTTCTGAAGAAACATAATTTTGTACACATTTTGTACTCGTTGAAAACATCAGTGTCATTAATTGAAATATTGCTTCTCTTTTTCATAATATACATTAAACTCAACTCCACTTTGTCCCAGGAAGGAGTGTAATTCTTACCCTTCATTTATTTTTGGAGTGAAGGGTTTTTCAACAATGCAATAATTCCAACACTGAGTGCACTCTCAAAATTACTTATGGAAAATGCCATAACTCCAAATGGAAAAAAGATAAGTTTCAAGTTTCATTCACCTTCACTGAAAGTTATTTTTACCATTGTCATTGGTCAGTAAAACTCAATGGTAAAATTAATTTCCAGTGCGTGTCGCCTGGATAAAATACTGTCGTATATGAAAAATTGAGGTTTTGAGATTTAAATGCAGTTTTGTTATTTTATTTTTTCTCTACAATCTAGTGAAATCGATATCTGCCTTAGTTTCCAAGATAATATCCTTAAAATTTGTCGTATGTCGCCAACATTTAAGTATTTCTTTGTCGTATGTGTATACAAAATGCTACACTTACGACAAAATTAAAACATACGACATTTTTTTCATACAAAATCTGTTCAGTCAACGTTTGGTAAATACTTGTTGTATGTGTCATTCTTAATGCCATACGACAATATTTTACTGAAATTCCGGTAAAGGTTTGTCGTATGTCTCATAAGAAAAACAAAGAGGAAGGGAGTTTCAGTCGTGATCAAGACAGAGAGAAAAGAACTAATAGAGAGAACCAACTTCGACGGTTGCTCTCTTTTTGCCTACAAGCTGTGATTTTGCCACCAACTTGCATATGTATTAACTCCTCCATACCAAAAAAAATGTGGGAAACAAATACTTATGCAAATTGACGTGTTTTCACGCATCCATAGACACATTTACTGAGTTTTTAGGGGAATTTTCATAAATTAGAGGAAAAATTACACGCACACTAAGAAATACTTTATGAGGCCAGTTTCCGGTTTAGCTTGTAGGCAAACCAATATGGCTACCGAGGATTTATATCTTTACCAGAGTGTTTTTGGTTCAGAGGTGTTCAAAGAAAATTCAAAATTGTGGATGAACAACTTTTTGGTAGTCTCATTGTGTTCGTTTGAGAGTAATATCATTCGAATATGAAGTGAAATTAATTACTTTTGTTAGGTGCCAGAACAATGAAGGTTTAGAAACAATTCTAAATTACGCATTTATGTAGATAAATATTAGTTAGTTATTTGAAGCCAGTTTTAATCATTAAGTAAGTAAAATAAATTAGGTAGTGCAACAGTCCAATGAGAATTAGGACCTAGAAACATAAAACTCTGAAAGCACTACAACTATTATTTGTATTATTAGCTGCGTTTATGCGTTTAATTTTCGCTCAGACCGTTGAAAGATGCAAAAAAAACTCAGATTTGTTTCAATTTTCAGAGTTTATCGACTTAATTTTGTCGATGCGAGAGTTGCAGGAACATTGAAAACGAGAGTTACAGAATGTAAACATCTAACATTGAAAACATTTTTATATACTCATCTCTTTTTTCCATTCCTATTTTATTTGTGTGTACTCGTTGTTTATTTTCTTTACATTACTCACGACATTTCCAAAATGCTGAAAATAAGTGATTTAAGTAGACACTAAATAAAAGAACCGTCAACTTGTTACTTCTGTTGCCAATTTTCATTGCATAAGATTTGTGAATATGTGATACGCTTTTCTTACTGCTTTTCCCTAAGGTAGTGTGTTGCTTTTAAAGGCTTAACTACATAAGCCGAAAAGTACTTTTGTACAAAAGTAAAAATATTTGTATTCTCGCTAGTTCATTGTTTTTGTGAAAAGAATATAGGTACAAATTTTTTCTTCAACCAAAATTTAAGTCTTATGCATCATTTTTATAAGTTTTCCAGTTCTAACTATTTGTATCTTATCTTTCAGTTATATAGCGACAAGGAAAAATCTGTCAGGGAAAGTTCTAATCTAACTACAGTGTTTCTGAAAGTGCATTGTGGCTTATTATTAGATGTTTGCTAAACTTTTTAGGCTATTCATAAATAAATGCAAATGAAAGTTAAGGGCTAAACCTGAATGACTATAAACATAGAAAATGCTGTGTTCAAGTAATTATTATCGCAGCCAAATTTCATAATTGATTTTTTTGGTGTATAAAAAAGCTGAAAAAATAATTCATGACAGATAAATGTTACGTTAACACTAAGTTCCAGAAAATATCGATTGATAAAATTGCAGAAGATATGGATATTTTTTATAATTCAGTGTCAAATAATTCAAAGCAGTATATTTTAGATAATACAGTGTTAAGTTATTAGGTAAGGTATTACTATTGAAATAAACATAACATCCATTTATAAAAAACATGTAGGTACTCGTTCATATATACAAATAAAGTCTAGTCTAAAAAACCTTAACTTTGTTACACACTTTCTGCACACTTTTTTTCTTGTTTTGGTTGTTCCTGTTCTGTAACTTAGAGAAGAAGAAGAGAAAAACAAATTCACCACGAACTACCGGTATAACTTCTTCCGTTATTTATTGACAAACAAAAATGTTTTGCTAGAATTAATTTGAATTATAGGAGTATTTTTGTAGATATAAAAACGACAAGATGTTAGCAAAATTAAAAAAAAAAATTCATGAGAATTACAAATATCATAATGAGACTTTAAAAAACATAGCCTTCTTGGCTATCAATAAACAAAAATGAGAAATGTCGCATTTCCCGGAAATGATGTTTTTATGTGTACTCTTCTCCGAGGTGAAAACATGTATACACCAATACGAATTCAACACGCTATAAAAAATGAGAGTAAGAGGTTTCGAAGGGGAGTTTGGCTCTCTCGATTAGTTTTTTCTCTCTGATCAAGATGTGGCAGAAGTCGGACGAGTCTCCTGCACCAAGTGTATCTCAGGAAATCTATGCGTATGATAAATGCATAATTAAGCATAAAGAAGTGTTTTGAATATTTTTTTTAATTTGTTTAGCATACGCAACGAAATACCATTATATCTATTTATTCAATTACGTTAAATACTAACGCTAGGTTTACAAACAAAACTTATATCTAAAAAAAAAATTATATATATAAATATATTCTATACATTAAAATATACTTTAAACATTACTAATAATAATATGACACATAAAGCTAAGAATTATTTAAATAGTGAGAGAAAAAATGTATTTTGAAGCTATCTCATTTGATATTTTGATTAATAGAATTTAAAAGAAAATTATTTTCATTATATATGCTTATTAACTGGTTAATTGGACTGTTAGAACCATAGTTTGATCGGCTAAGATTTGCTCGAATTGGCACTCGATTTCTGAAGTAATTTCGGCTTACATTAAAGTGGAATCGACACAAAACTGATGGAGATGAAATGGATCCATTCAGAATTCCAACAATAAAGCAGAGTTGCAAATACTTACGGTGACTAGTAAGCGATGGAAGACCTATAAGTTGTTGCCTAACGGAATAGGAAGGCAAAGCTAATTCATGTGTCTGTGGGAGAAATCGTAAAATAAATCTTAGGAATCTTCTTTGAACACCTTCAAGTCTATGGATATGATTCGAGTAATAAGGGGCCCAAACTATACAACCGTATTCAAGGACTGATCTGACAAACGATACATACAGAGTTTTAAGGACATAAGGATCTCGGAATTCTCTGCCAAATCTTTTTATAAAGCCTAGTGTCTTATTAGCTTTTTTCACAATGTGGTTGAAATGGTCAGTAAAAGACAGTTTTGTGTCCAAAATGATACCTAAGTCTGAGAAGTGAGTCAATTTTTCGAGGTTTGAAGAATTTAACCTATAGTTATAGTCAAAAATACTGTGTTTACGTGTAAAACTCATCGTTTTACACTTATCAATGTTTAACAATAAACGATTTGTATTGCACCATTCCCATAGACGAAGTAGGTCATCTTGTAATAGTTCGCAGTCCGTTAAGGAATTAATTTTTCGAAATATTTTCACGTCATCAGCGTATATTAGCGTCATAGAATTTCTTAAGATAGATGGGAGATCATTTATAAACAGAACAAATAACAATGGACCAAGGTGGCTACCCTGAGGTACACCAGAATTGACAATAAACGGATTGGAATAGTCGTTTTTGAACACAACACAATAATATCTGTTTGTTAGGTAAGAAGATATCCATGCTATTAATTTATCATTTAGTCCAATTTTTTCTAATTTCCCTAAAAGTACTTTATGGCTAAGTTTGTCAAATGCTTTGCTAAAGTCTGTAAATACACAGTCAACTTGTTGTTTAATTTCGAAAGTGTCAATACAATATGTTGTAAATTCGAGTAGATTTGTAACGGTCGACTTTTTTTTCACAAAACCATGTTGATTGTCACAAAAAACAGAAGAACAGTTAAAGGAAAGAATATCACAAACAATGGCTTCAAACAATTTTGGTATAACAGACAGCTTAGCTATAGGACGATAGTTGCATATAAGATGCTTGGGACCCTTCTTATACGTTGGTTTTAGAAATGCATATTTCCATAAGAGTGGAAAATGGGAACAATTAAATGATTGGTTAAACAGAATACACAATGGGTGCGAAAGATATATAACGCACTTTTTTAGCATAAATGAAGGCAGTCCGTCAGGGCCTGGACTAAGACTTTCGTCAAGTTTTAGAATTTTGTCTTGTATAGTAGATTCCGAGATTGTTAGATTTATCTGAGCCAAGTGAGGAAACTGAGAAGTATTTGTTAAATCTATTGAGCTGTGATTTGTAGAAAAAGAATCTTCATACGCACTTTTAAAAAAAAATTTGCAAACATATTCGAAAGTTCTAGAGGATCATGGCTTGTTTTGTCTCTATATGTCATGTTTGGAGGGTACCCGTCAAATTTTCGCTTACAGTCAACATATTTCCAAAAATTTCGTGAATTCGTCTTAAGTTCCCGTTCAGTATTTGCAACAAACTCGTTATAAAGACAATTTGAATAGTTAACAAAATCATTTCTGATTTCTTGGTAGATACCATAATCAACATCAGTATGTGATTCGTTATATTTTATCCACGCCTTATTCCTTTTATTTTTTAAGCATTTAAGATGCCGATCAAACCATGGTGGATTATTATCTTTGGCTTTAATTTTACGAAGAGGTACGCTCTCTAGAAAGCAATTAAATAATATTTTATAGAATTTCAATACCATATCATCTAAGTTCAAATTTATAAATATTGAATCCCAGTCCAAATGATTTAAGTCGGTAAAAATTTGATTGAAATCACATTTTTTGAAGTCAAATTCAATTTGCTTATCACAAGAGGTATCAAGATTACAAATATTTAAATTTAAGGATATTGTCAACGCAGGATGATGTCGGTCTTCTTTTAAAAGTTTTATGTCGCTTTGAATAACAGCAGTGTCAGCATTTACGATGTCAGAAATATAAATAAGGTCCAGTATTTTGTTATTGTGGTTTTTGATTGAGTTCAGCTGAATGAGTCCTAGAGAGGCCATTGTGTCGACTGTGCAAAATTCGATATCATTAGATGGGTTGGTCGGAAAATATTCTTCGTTATTGTCATTCTTGGAACAATCAAGATTAGGTAAATTGAAGTCACCTAATACGCAGATTTCATCTTCAGCATTTATATTTTCAAATAAATTTTCCAAATTGTCATATTTGTATATATTGTAGTTGGAACTTGTTGGTATATAGACAGCAACTATATATAGGCTACCGAAATCCATTTTTATTTTTATGCTCATCATTTCGAAGTCAAATTGTTGGAAATCATTTACCAACGAACTTATAAAAGAGTTTTTAGCAGCTATTAATAAACCTCCTCCAATTCTTGTAGATTCGTCAATTGAATATCGATCACGCCGAAAAACTTGAAAGTTCTTGCCAAAGAGTTCTGTGTCAGCAATTGAGTTACATAGCCAGGTTTCAGTTAACACAATTACGTCGTGAGGTAAGTTGTTTACATTTATATAGAACTGATTAGTTTTAGTTCGTAGTCCGTTTACATTCTGATAATAAATCATCAGTTTTTGCTGTTGTTGAAGCGGTAGGCAGTGTCAGTGGTTGTGGAAAATGGCGTGATTGTTTTTTGGAATTTCTGTTCTCAAACTCATGCATAATAATTCCGGTGGGCCAAAAAGAAATAGAACTAAGTAGATGAAAGACAGAATCCGGACATCTAACCTTAAATGACGAGTATTTAGAATAATTTCTGTGGAACATTTTTTCCACAAGTACATGATCCAATGTACCAATTTTGGCTTTGATAAAGTTCTTGATATCTAAAGCATTTGTTGCAGGATCAAGCTTAGAAATAAAAATAATTTTTTGACCTTCAACTACTTTAAGACCTGATACTATAGGTGATACATTATAGTGTTGAGTGTGTGTGGTTCGAGATGATGGAAATATGGAACTAGAAGATGATGACTCAGAAGAAGATGTTGTAGTTTCTGTTGGTAAAATCGATGACGACAATGATAATGATGTTGATGTTGTTGATGATGATGATGGTGATAATGACGATGATGACGATGAGGAAGCAGTAGGAGGAATGACTTGGAGTGTTACAGAGTCAGTTTCAATTTGTGGTGAATTTAGTGTTTCAGTATTCACTGGAGTTTCTGAAGGGGATTTATTTGCATCAGCAGAGTCCATTAGGCTTAGTACATTTTGTACCTCTGTCTCTGAGTTTATCTTTTTTGAAGGATTAGCCAATGTCATGTCCAACTCATTACTCTTACGTTTGCCTGCATTCGACGTAACGCTCCTTGTTTGTTTACGCTGTACAAGCGAATAATTTGAAAAATCGTCTACTTTATCAATAAGTTGATTCAACTGCTTTTGTAGGTTCTGTATCATCGTTGTGTTGGATAAAAGGTCACGGGTAATATTTTTATCAGCGAATGGATCGCAATCGTCGCAAAAATAATAAAATCCTTTATTTTTGTTAAAAACTTTGATTGAACTAAAGTTGGCATTTATGCAATGGACATGAAAAGTTCTGTGACAATTGCAATAGCACATTATCGAGTCAATCATATAATCGCATAATTGAAGGCATTTTCCGCAGTCAGACATTTTGTTTAATTTATTTGAAAATTTTATTTATTTTCAATTTTAGTTTGAAAAATTTGATTCTTAGTGTACTCAGAAATTGTAGTTTACCTTTTAGTGTGTACACAAACCAATAATATAATATAGTGTCGTCGGTAAGGTAGTCGTTGAATGATATTTGTTTTTGTTGTCAAAAATATTAATGAGATGTTGTTGTTGTTGTACTTATCAAAACAACGCTATCACTGTCACAATCATCTCGAAACTTATCCAATTAATGCAATCGGCAGCCGGCACATCAAAAATAGCCCAGGTGGAAAATATTGAATTCAACATGAAACGACATCAAAATTGTACGGCTACGGATATAATGCAGTCTCACATGCTTCAAGGCAGAACATATACAAAAATGTCACTCACCAGGAAAGGGGTTTAGTCGATACTTTTGACGATGCCAAAATAAAATTACTGAAAGCAGCAACTGTGTTGAATGCACTATGTAGGCAAGAAGATCACTTTGACTTTGATTGTTATCGGCTCAGTTTATAAGTTATTTGTTTGAACACTTCGTTAATTAATCAATAAATGAGTCAATTACAATGTCAAGTTTAGAAAAAAACACAATTTATAATTAATTTGTATGGCAAAAACAATTAAAAATAATAAAAAAAAACGACTACAGCACTTCACAGCGTTGCCACCATCATAAGGGGATGATGATCATGATTTAAGTGCGAGTCTTCATTCCAGTGGTAATGATTTTTCAGCAGATGATGAGGAAGGAGATCCAACTTATGAATTGCCAACTAACACAGAAAACAGGATCTCAGCCCTTAGAAATTTTTATGAGGAGTCAGATAAAATGATTTTGTCCATTCCCTCGACTAATAGGGTTGAAGCTTGAAGGCCGTAAGCTACCATCTAATTATAGCAGTACTTGTATACAATCTAACTGGTATACTTATCATACTCGGTTCCGTAAAAGTGACATAGGTACTGTGTTATCTGGAATGAGAAAGTAAGCGTGCGGTCTAGAAATGATATCGCCAGCGGATTAATAAAAATCTTAAAAAAAGTTGTAGATGACCACCCAAGTATGAAAAAAATAATTTTGTGGAGCGATCATGCGTTCCACAAAATAGAAACCGGATAACGTCGACTGCCATCCTACAATTCCTTCATGACTATCCAAATACAATCAAAGAAATAACGCAAAAGTTTTGTGAGCCAGGACATTCTTGTTTGCAAGAAGTTGACTGTGTCCACAGCGTAATTGAAAAATGTTTACGAAACATCGAAATACCCAGTCAAGTCACTTTAATTCGGCTTTTAAACAAAATGAATTTTTCAAACGTTAGCTTAAAAATTTTGCAAATGAATCAAAAGGATTTTAAAAACTATGCTTTCAAGTCCGAAAACCTGGCTTTTAAGTGTATCCAGTTTTTTGAAAGTCAAAGCTCTTATTGACAACGAAGGGAATACTTATAAAATAGGTTGTAAGACTTCATTCAAAGAAGTGGATTACACTTATTATGATTTGACAAAAAGGTACGGACGTTATCAAAAGCCAAACGATGATAATTTATGGCAAAATGAGCTACGTTTAGCTCCAGCAAAGGCCATTGACTCCAAAAAAAAAATTATATAAAAAGTATGATTCCGTATCTAGAAAAAAATGAAGACAAAGCATTTTATCGTGCTATTCTAAAAATCAATTACTAATACTTTGATCTTTTAAAGTCTATATATTTGTGTTCCTGCTAGAATGTTAATTAACTTAATATTTAAAAAAATCAGATGAACTGTGAATTAAATAATGTGATTTGTTTTTAACTTACGAATTTTTTGTGTTTATGTTTTAATTAATGTGATTTATTTATACTTACGGATATATTTAAGTTTAGACACCAAAAGTATTTTTTAATTAAACGAATATGGATTTATTGTTTATATTTTTAGAATTAAATTTTTAAGTTTTACTTTTGTTTATTTTAATTTTGTTGAGAATAAAAACAAATATTTTTATACCAAAAAATAAATAAGTAAAAATAAATCTGGGTTTGTTTTTGTTTTTAAATAAATAATTGGTATGTTTCTATATTGTCGTATGTTATATACTATAACATAACATTTTTTTCAATTTATTGTCGTATGTGTGATTATTTTGTTGTATGTGTTTGGGTAAAAAGCTGTTCTGGATAAATCGTCACATACGACAACGGCATTTTGGGGAAAATGAACCCTCATTTCTTTCATTATTAGAATAGTGTATTTATTTTAATGTGTTTTGGTCGGTAGATGTTTTGTGCATAAGCCATTTTATTTTCAAAAAAATCTACCATGTAATTTTTGAGAAATAATTTTTTGAACTTTAAATGAGTCTCCTGAAAAGTAGCAAATTGTAACATACGACACTATATTATCCAGGCGACGAGTGGTAAAAGTCATCTTGTGCGAAAGTGTAAGCGTATTAGTTTAACTTCCCCTGTATGTTAGGATGTATAATATGATCTGATTTCTGTAATTGTCAAATTAAGAAGTGTTCCGAAAAAGAAAGACAACGAATTATGATGTTAGGGTACGTTTTCATTAAACATTTAATGGTTTTTATGCTTAGGCAGCCTAAGCCTAAGTTAGGCTTTCCTCAAAGAAAAAAAATCATAAAATAATGAACAAATAATGAGCAATTTCTAAAATAATGATCATTTTTATGTTTTCCGACACACAATAATGCCTAATGAACATTTTCTTCAAATAATGAACTGTTCATTATAATAATGAACGGATGGCCACCGTATACATACACTGCCGGTCATAAGGTTAGAAACAGGCATTTTCGAGAAGTAAAATCGACATTACGCCCATTACATGATGGATTAGAAAAAAAAAACAACTATGGTAAATGAGGGACTATTTTGTTAGCAACAAAATATATAGAATTTGGGTAAAGGAGAGGTTTAGCGTACGGAAATTTCATGGCAAATTATTAATTGAGTCAAGAATTTGCGAAAATAAATCGGGTCATTAGATTAGAAGCACATAAAATAAATGGAAATAAAATGCAAGTATTTGTATTTTGTTATGTTTTTTAGTTTTCATTAGGTTTTTAATAATGTGTGCTACCACCAGCCTTCAAAATAACTTAAAAAATTCTATCTTTTAAGGATTTATAAAGAGATTCCAAGTAGACCAAAGATATCTCACTCCAGGCCTGTTTGATACCATGAATTACCGCTTCCTTGTCATTGTATTGCTTTCCTCCATCATGTACCTTACGTGTAAGCTAGCAGCAAGTGGAAGTTTTGGTTTGCAATAAGGGATTTTACCTCTCGGGCTGTGTGTATGGGAGCGTTTTCCTGCTGAACAATCCATGGAATTGGTCCAAAAAGCTTGCTAATATTGGGGAATACAGAATCCAGCAAGCCTTTGTATGTTTTCCTATAGTCATTTGGTATCTTGAACTATCAAGTCTATAGCGCCATACATTAAAATTGACCCCCAGACGATAACGCCTCCTTCTTTGCTATGGTGACGGTTTAAAAATCACTCAGGTGATGGAAATAATAGTTATAACCATCTGGCCCATCTAGGTTCAATTTTTCGTAATAAAAAAATAAGGCCAATGATTCACTGTCATTCCATTTTGCACATCCCAGCTCATGTTGATGCGATTTATTCACTGCTAATCTAATGACCCGATTTATTTTCGCATATTCTTGATTCAATTAACAATTTGTCATAAAATTGTCTCTCCTATACCCAAATTTCATATCTTGTTGTCAACAAATGAGGGACTATTTACCATAGTTGTTTTTTAATAATCCATAATATAACGGGAGAAATATCAATTTTACTTTTCGAAAATGCCTGCTTCTAACCATATGACCGGCAGTGTAAAAGTTTCATTTTAGTTCAAGCGAACATTGAAATGCTCGTGTCGCCGACTTCCCTTGGCGACTGAAAAAAGGTGGCTTCCCAAGCTTTATAAGAATCCCTCTTGTAAAACAATTCTGTTTTTCAGGTTCGGTAAAAAAACTTTAAAAAACTTTATTCAAGAAAATAATTATTGGTACAATTCAGTTTGTTTTAATTCATATACTTACTCTTGGTCTGCCGTGGCTGCTGCTCGTGGTTTCTTTTCTTTTCTATTAAGCGTGTGAAGTTAAAAAAATGGCTTCTTAAAAATTTTGCACATTCTAGAACAATGAGTGCGTTCAACGCCAGTTAAAACGAGCAACATACGGAGACCAAGAGCAAGTTCACACGAGGTTGGATGATGGTTCACACGAGGTTGAATGATGGTTCACACGAGGTTGGATGATGGTTCACACGAGGTTGGATGATGGTTCACACGAGGTTGGATGATGGTTCACACGAGGTTGGATGATGGTTCACACGAGGTTGGATGATGGTTCACACGGGCGTTGGTAACATTTTCCCCCCCGTATGGCGATCGGAGTGAGTAAATACTGATTCGGTTAAACCAGCGCCTTCGTCTTCTGTGATGCGTACGTCCAAAACTGCAATCTTCGCAGCGGGACGATGGTATTCCCCACTTGATGTTCTCACAATGGCACTGCGCACCTGTCCATCTTTAGCTCGGATAGATTTTACTACTACTCCTTTTGGCCAGCAATATCTGGGAAGGCTGGGATCGACGATGATTACCACATCACCTTCTTCGATAGGTTTGGCCTTCTCAAACCAGTTTGTTCGTCGCGTCAACGTTGGCAGTATTTCCAAGATCCATCTTCTCCAAAACATGTCTGCTAGCATCTGTGAATGACGCCATGATGATCTGACATACTGATCTGAGGTATCAAATACTCCCGGAGGTTTGCTTCCGCTTGATGAGCCGAGGATGAAGTGGTTGGGTGTGAGGGCTTCTTGTTCCGCAGTCTCCAGCGATAGATACGTTAGCGGTCGGCTGTTAACAATACTTTCCACTTCTATTAACAAGTTGTTTAGCTTCTCGTCCGTCAACTTAGTATTCGGAGTGATAATGTTGTACAATACTGTCTTAATGGAACGGACCATTCGTTCCCAAGCACCTCCCATATGTGGACTTGCCGGTGGTATGAACTCCCATCTGGTATGTGGTGTTGTAAACTCAGCTTGGATTCCGTTAAAATTGATTCGGTCATGGGCTTCTCGCAGTTCTTTTTCTGCTGCTTTCAAGTTGGTCCCGTTGTCACTATAAAATTGCAGTGGACAACCCCGCCGAGCTATGAAATTTCTGATAACCATAACGCAGGAATTCATTGTCAAACTGTGGGCCACTTCGATATGGACTGCGCGACAAGTCAGGCATGTAAATACCGTTCCGTATCGTCTCTCTGTTCGTCTGCCAATTGCTATTAGAAATGGTCCAAAGAAATCAACACCGACGTATGAAAATGGTCTGGTGTATGGAGAGAGCCGTGCTGCCGGTAGAGATCCCATTTCTGGAGGCTTTGGAATCGCTCTTCGTATTTTGCACATTTGACAATTGCTACGCACGGTTCGGTAAAGAGTTCGCAGCCCTGATATGTGGAAAGCCTGAAAAATTTCATTTATGACCGTTTCATGATTTCCATGTTTTAACTTTCTATGATACCAGTCGACTATTAGTCTAGTTACATAGTGGGATTTTGGCATTATTATTGGATTCTTACAGGTATCGCTAATATTCATTTTCTCTAATCGTCCTCGTATTCTGATTATCATATTCTCATCTATAAATGGGGACATTCGACGAAGAAGGCTTGTCTTGGGCAAGGTGCAGTTAGGGCTATTTAATAAAAGGCGATTTTCTAAACTAAAGGTTTGGGTCTGAGCTAGGCGGTAGAGGACTTGGTGTCCCCAGAGCAACTCGTCTTTGGTCAGGTTAGGGATGTTATCATAATTTGTGTTGATTTGATCATGCTTCACAGATATTCCTGTTAGTTTCTTATGCCTTACGAGGCTAATAAATCTTTTGACATATGCCATGCAAGAAGCAAGTCGCTCCCACTTCGAAAAGCGATTGACATCGACGATTGGCTTATAGAGTTGGACGGATAGATGTTGCTGAATTTCGGGATTTTGTTTGAATTCTTCATTGGGTTCCCTTGTATTATTTGGAGATTCATTTATTGGCCAATGGTTCGGTGGTAGTCTTAGAAATGTTGGTCCAGTAAACCAGGAACTATTTGGATGGAATTCTGGCTGTTGATTCCACTTTGTGGCCAGATCTGCAACATTTTGTTTAGAGGGTACATAATTCCATTTTGCTATAGTTGTTGATTCTTGGATTTCTCCCACGCGAAACATGACAAACTGTTTGTACGACCTTGGATCAGCGCGAAGCCATAGCAAGACCGTTTTGGAATCAGACCAGTAGTTTATTGTTTCCAATTTTAGATCATGTGCCCTTGCTATCGAATTTCCAAGGCGGGATCCAAGAACAGCTGCTAGAAGTTCCATACGAGGTATAGAAATTGGTCGGAGAGGAGCCACCTTAGTCTTGGAGCAGACCAATACTACTTCTATTCCAGTTTTTGACTCTATCCTGAAGTATGCCACTGCAGCGTAGGCCTTCTCGCTAGCATCCACGAAAATGTGTAGTTCTATTTTACTTGAGTTACTGTTAGCGAAAACGAAATAACATCTAGGCACCTGAACCTTTTCCACTTCTTGCAGTCTCGTCAACCATCTGTTCCAGGCGTCTGAAAATTCTTGCGGTATGATTTCATCCCATCCGATGCCCATTCTCCAGATGTCTTGCAGCAACGTCGTCATATAAACTGTGAAGAAGTTCAAAAATCCCAGTGGGTCAAAGATTGACATTAGAAGCCTTAACAGTTGTCTCTTCGTAGGCATGTTCTCTCCCCTTAGAACCTCTCCGCTTGCCTTTGTATACTTAAGGTTGAATGTAAAGGAATCACTACTTGTCTGCCACCACATTCCGAGAACCTTTTCAGCTTCCACAACTTGTTCCACTGTTTTTCCGGCTTGACAAAAGTTATCTGCAGTGCCAGCTTCTCCTAAGGCATCAATGACTTCTTTTGAATTCGAAACCCAGTTTCGGATGTGAAAATTAGCATGTTTGTGGATTTCTCGAACTTCTTTTGCAAGATTTATGGCTTCCTCCACGGAGTTAACGCTGTCCAGCATATCGTCAACATAGTGCCTTTGAATAATTGACTTCACCGCCCTCGGATATTGTTGGCTATATTCCTTTGCGTTAGCGTTCTTTACATACTGAGCAATTGACGGTGAACAGCTTGCTCCAAAGCTCATAACTCTTAGGATGTACACATCTGGTTGACGATTTGTTTCTCCATTCCGCCAAAGGAATCGTTGGGATTGTTGGTCTTCTTCATCAATGGCTATTCGGTGGAACATTTCACAAATATCTCCACAAACTGCCACCTTTCCTATCCTAAAGTTGAAAAGAACATCTGCCAACGAAGTCAATAGATCAGGGCCCTTGTCAAGACATCCGTTTAAGGAAACACCATTGCATTCCGCTGCAGCGTCCCATACCACTCTTATCTTCTTTGGCTTGTTCGGATTCTTGACGGCAAAGATCGGTAGGTTCCACTTACGCTGATAATCGATAGCCAATTCACAACTTTGAAGTTTACGTATTTACATATTAACAATATGGCTATCTACTTGTTTGCCTAGATCTGGATCCTTCTGAAGCTTCCTTTCAAAGCAGCACAGCCTTCGAAATGCCATAGCTTCGTTGTTTGGCAGCCTTGTATTTTTGTTTTTCCAAAGAAGTTTTGCTATGAAACGATCACCGTCTCGCTTGACACTATTTTCCAAGAGTAGGTTTGTAGCTGTACTTATCGCCTGTCTGTGCACCTGTTCTATACCTTCACTCTCGATTTTCATGTTTTCTAACATTAACTTTTCTAAGGCGACCTCATGATTACATTCGCATACATGTACGTTGACACTCTGGATTGTTGAATTATTATTCGTACTCTGACCAAGCTCTCCATATATCGTCCACCCAAGTCGAGTTTTCGTAGCAGCCGGCTCATTTGCCTTTCCCTCCCGAAAGCTTAAAGGCATTGCCAAACTCCTGTTGTTTAAGCCGATGATGACTCTTGGAACAATGTTTCGGTAAGACTTCACAGGAAGCCCTTTCAGGTGCTTATATTCCTCCGTGATCTCATCCATGCTCAAAGTCTGAGGCGGCAAATCGAGTTTCTTCACAGTTCGTACATTTCGAAGCGAGTATCGATGGGTGTTTTTATCTTTGGGAGCAACTTGCAGATCCAAATGTTGAGAATCTTTCTCAACTCGAATAGTCCCATCTGTCCACCTGAGACACAATTCTGATTTTGCGCCCTGAACTCCGATAGCCTGAAGAATTCCTGTTTCAATTAGAGTCGGACCTGATCCATCATCTAAGAAAGCATAAACGTCTATTGAAGAGTCTTTCCCGAAAATTGTAATTGGCACAATTCTATACAGCACCTTAGATGTTTCTATGTCGTGTGCGGCTACGAGTGCAGCTCTATTACGTTCCGCGTTTGGTTTGTGAAGCAACGTATGATGTTTAGCGTGGCACCCATCAATCTGGCATTCCTTACGCTCGCGGCAAAATCTGGCATCATGTCGCTTGAGACAGGAGCGACAAAGTTTCTTTTCATTTATTACATTCCACCTCTCGTTGTAGTTCATTCCCATAAATAAGTTGCATTTGGAAATATTATGCATACCATCGCATACAATGCACTTTACATGCGGTGTTGAACTAAAACTTGAGGCGGCGCTATCTCCATGAAACCCAACACGCTGTACCCTACGCCTTTCACAATCAACATTGCTCGTGCTTGAAACTGGAACGGATAAAACTCTACTTGCTGCTTGAGCAATTTTGAAAAGCCAATCGCTTAAAGTTTTTAAATTTAAATCAAAAATATTTTCTGTATAAAGAGCCTTTGTGCTGGAAGCTTTTCGATTAGATCTTGCATCAGTGAAGGATTGTTCATATGTGAACTCAAGCCAGAAGCCTCTATCGTTGCTACTATACCCTTGGCCTCGAGTGAAAAATGTATGAGCGTTTCAATTTTATTTGGGTTTACCGGCGGCGCAGCACGTACCTTAGCCACGAGAATGTTTAACATATGCTCTGGACGCCCAAACACCATCTTGAGAGTCGAAATAATTTCGGGTACCAACGCAGGTAGTGTTAGACTGTGACTTACATAATCTAGTGCTTTTCCTTTTAAGGACCGCTGAAGCCGAAGAAGATTCTCTTCATTTGTAAGTCCACATAACTTGGTTGATGTTTCAAAGCTACTATAGAATAGAGGCCACTCTTCTGGCCGGCCATTGAAAGGTGGAAGTTCCTTTGAAACTACTTGACGAGCATAAACCTTCTCGTGGATAGGCACGAAAGTGGCCATGGGTGTAACTAAGTCAACACCTTGCTGCAGCATATTTTGCTCGACGCCTTGTTCTTTGCTTAGCTCATCCCTATTATCCACCCTACCGCCTATGCCTAAGCCCGCACCTAAGCCATCCTCTGCCTGCCCTACTACACTGCCCTGCATTAACCTAACTTCGGATTCGCTTTTGAGTGAAAGTATTTGAAACTTTTTCTTTAAATACCTAAGTTGAATTTCTCTCTCTTCTTCTAGAAGCATCAGCTCTAATTTCAGGGAACTTTGTGCCTTTGAAGTCCCACTCATACCAGTAACTTGTTCTGTACCTACCTCATGGGTTGCTGTTGTCGCGTTTGTGTTCTTATTCTTTTCGCCCTCCGCATTATATTCCTTTTGCTTTGCGACGCAGCCCTCACACATCCAATCCCTGCTGCCCACCATTTCGTCGACTCCAACGCAGTTGAAGTGGTACCAGTAGTCACATGCATCGCACTGTACCATGGTTTCGTTATCCTTCTCGTTGCACAGGGTGCAGCTCCTTCCAGAGAGCTGTTTGTTCTGCTCATTTTGAGCACCTTTTCTGGTTTGCGCCATCGTAATTACTAAAGTTATAATTCTCTTGAATTAAATTGGTTATAAATAAGCCAAAGTTGGCGTCCACTTGTAGCGCCACAAGATTTTTTAAAGAAATGTCGCCGACTTCCCTTGGCGACTGAAAAAAGGTGGCTTCCCAAGCTTTATAAGAATCCCTCTTGTAAAACAATTCTGTTTTTCAGGTTCGGTAAAAAAACTTTAAAAAACTTTATTCAAGAAAATAATTATTGGTACAATTCAGTTTGTTTTAATTCATATACTTACTCTTGGTCTGCCGTGGCTGCTGCTCGTGGTTTCTTTTCTTTTCTATTAAGCGTGTGAAGTTAAAAAAATGGCTTCTTAAAAATTTTGCACATTCTAGAACAATGAGTGCGTTCAACGCCAGTTAAAACGAGCAACATACGGAGACCAAGAGCAAGTTCACACGAGGTTGGATGATGGTTCACACGAGGTTGAATGATGGTTCACACGAGGTTGGATGATGGTTCACACGAGGTTGGATGATGGTTCACACGAGGTTGGATGATGGTTCACACGAGGTTGGATGATGGTTCACACGAGGTTGGATGATGGTTCACACGGGCGTTGGTAACAGCTCGTGAAAATCAATAGTTTAAAATAATAAAAAAAATTGATATAAATGAAAATTTTATTTCAATTTTAGAGAAAATCTTAATTTTGAATTTAACTATCATTTTTTTCCTTAAATCAAGTTAAGTCTAGAAGGAGAAAATAATTTTAAATTTTTTTACTTAAAAAAGGCTTTTTTGTACAAAGCCCGTTTTCCTTAGAATCCAAAAAGCTATTACACTATCTTTAGCCATTCTTCCTTTTTTTTGAAACAACCAAAATGAGGGTGAGGAGGATTCTAGGTTCATAAATTAATTTTGTTACTTTTTTTGTTTAATACATTAATTTAACAAAATTATTCCCTAGAAACTGCTTTACATTTTTATCTACGCAACAACCTGCCAACCTATGTAAATATATACTATCGTACTTATTCATGCACCTATTTAAACCCATGGACCTATCTGCTTCCAACAGGATAAATTTAGGAAAATATGTTTGCAAATAGGTACATATGCATAAATTCTCAATTTTTCAATTTTAACACATTTGTTTCGCACTGCAAAATATTAAAGAAAAAAGTCTGAAGCTACTATTAGAAGGTTAACGTAAACGGTCAACGCGTGACTCTTTGACGTAAAACACTTCTCCTGCCTTAAGACTTCGCGAAACGCGAAGTATCGTTAGAACAGCGTCAAATTCAGCTTTATCGGCAGCTAAAATTATGGAGAAAGCTAATGTTAAGGCCAGCTTATCCACTGTTAAATGCACGATTCGCCATTCTAAACACTTAAAGCGCCTGAAGCTAAAGAAAAAACCACCACTTAATGACGCAAGGAAGAAGCAACGCTTGTGTTTCGATAAAGATCACATGAGCTGGGATGTGAAAAATGGAATGACAGTGAATCATTGGCCTTATTTTTTTATTACGAAAAATTGAACCTAGATGGGCCAGATGGTTATAACTATTATTTCCATCACCTGAGTGATTTTAAACCGTCACCATAGCAAAGAAGGAGGCGTTATCGTCTGGGAGTCAATTTTAATGTATGGCGCTATAGACTTGGTAGTTCAAGATACCAAATGACTAGGAAAACATACAAAGGCTTGCTGGATTCTGTAGTTCCCAATATTAGCAAGCTTTTTGGACCAATTCCATGGATTGTTCAGCAGGAAAACGCTCCCATACACACAGCCCGAGAGGTAAAATCCCTTATTGCAAACCAAAACTTCCACTTGCTGCTAGCTTACACGTAAGGTACATGATGGAGGAAAGCAATACAATGACAAGGAAGCGGTAATTCATGGTATCAAACTGGCCTGGAGTGAGATATCTTTGGTCTACCTGGAATCTCTTTATAAATCCTTAAAAGATAGATTTTTTTAGTTATTTTGAAGGCTGGTGGTAGCACACATTATTAAAAACCTAATGAAAACTAAAAAACAGGGGAGAGTACGATAACTTTGGCGACAAAGTTTAATGACGGATTTGTATAGAACAGCTAAAAACAAGCATTTTTTACTATGGGAGGGGGGTCTATCTCCCCCCGTTTAGGCGGTAGGGGCAATTTAAAAAAATATGTACATTAAATGGAAAAAAAAATAATTAAAAAATAACGGTAATACTTACAATTAAGTATTATACCTTTTTTTAAAGCCATTTTTGTCCATTAGCTTGTTTTTAAATCAAGTCAAAACTATGCATAGTTTTTGAAAAAAATTGTTTTAAACTAAAAATGTATGCAAAAAAAATTAAAAAAAAAGGTTTAAAGTGTAGTTTTTCAAAACTTTCAAATTATCTACTGTTTTTTCTTTAGAATTCATTGCTCTTATTTGTTTTTGATCAAAAACTGAAAACTAGATGCCTTTATGTCTTCTAGTTATTGAGAAAATTGAAAATTACCAAAATAAATATTTTAATTCAATTACTTTTTCCTTGCTTAAGTATTAACGTAGTCTTATTTTGATAGTATTAATCGAATATGGATTAAGATATACCTAGGGTAAATTAATTTTTCTTAAATCCAGCTTATTTAAATGCAAAAGAAACTTTGCATGCACCCCATCTTGCACCCACCGAACCGTGCCCCCTCCCCCCTTGAACGCACTCCAACTTGCACCCACCCCGAATCCTATAGTGTTCCCAAGCAGGGGGGTTGCAGGGGGGCAGCATGCCCCCTTACAGATCCCACTGTTGCATACACCCAAATTCGCACACACATTACCGTTGCATACACCCAAACTCGCACCTACCATTGTTACTATCAAAATAAGACCACTCAAGCAAAAAAAAAAAGAATTAAATTAAAATAGTAGTTGTGGTTATTTTTAATTTGCATGCACCCCATCTTGCACCCACTGAACCGTGCCCCCTCCCCCCCTTGCACGCACTCCAACTTGCACACACCCCAAATCCTATAGTGTTCCCAAGCAGGGGGGTTGCAGATCCCACTGTTGCATACACCCAAATTCGCACACACATTACTGTTGCATACACCCAAACTCGCACCTAACATTGTTACTATCAAAATAAGACCACTCAAGCAAAAAAAAAAAGAATTACATTAAAATAGTAGTTCTGGTTATTTTTAATTTTCTCAAAAACTTAAAGACATAAAATCATCTAGTTTTCAGTTTTTGATCAAAAACAAATAGGAGCAATAAATTCTGAAATAAAAACAATGGTAGATAATCTTGAAGTATTGAAAAATTACACTTTAAACCTTTTTTTTTTTAACTTTTTTTACTCAAATTTTGAGTTTAAAATTAAATTTTTCAAAAACTACGCATAGTTTTGACTTGAATTAAAAACTGGCTAATAAAACAGAATGTTGGCTTTAAAAAAATGTATAAAACTTAATTGTAAGTAGTTAGTTATAGAAACTTTATTTATAATATTTCAATTATATCTACAATAAATTTCATAGTTTAATATGGTTTGGCTTAAAGCCGTCTACCAGAATGACATTATAACAATATTATACATTTTTTACTAAAATAGAAAAATAAAATAAAATTTAAAAGTCGCCTTCGACTATTCGGGTTCTATAATTCAGTGCCATCGTTGTGTATTTATACAATTTCTCCCAACCAAGACTTCCATTCAAAATACATAAAACTTCGCTCATAGTCATTATGGATTTACCGAAGAATCTGACTCGAAATTCACTTAGAATCGGGCATCTGGCAATAAAATGATAAATATTTTCTCTTTCCTTGAGGTTGCAAATATCGCACAAAATAGGTAGGTCCGGACGATGTGGAATGTAGTTAAGGTTGATCATTTCCCCTCTTACTTTAAATATCGTACTTATCATTGAAAGCGGTAATCTGTTTAAGAAGTAGGAGCTTCCTTGTAAGTTGTAGTCGAGCTGGTTATATATCGTCCTATACTGAGAAGATTGAGCTTCCAAGGTATAACCACTGTAAGCTGAGCGCGCTACACCACCCAGTAAATTTTGAAACATGTTTCTCAGAATAGTGGGTCCGATACCTGGTTGAATCTGTAACCTTTCTCCACACTCAACGCCTATTTCTTCCCATTTTTTGACGAGGTTGCCTCTTAAAGTAATTATCGACTTGAGGATCAATTTGGGTAGTCTTGTTTCATCCATCTCCAGCAGCTTCATTATATAATCGAAGTGTAATTTTAGCGTATTTAAGAATAACGTTGGCATTGTAGTTTCAAGGTGCACCATGTAATTTGGAGTACAGGCCGGCAACCGAAAAATGCGTTTAAGAAAATATCTTTGAAACTTTTCAACAACATCAAACTGCCAGCAACCCCACACTTGAGCACCATACAACATGATGGAAGAAGCAGTGGCACGAAATATCTGGATCTTTGCGCTATGGTCCACAGACCTACTCTCTATACAACGTCCCCAGATTGAAGAAATAGCTCTCTTTGCCTCAGCTAATTTAGTTTCGAAATGTTTTTTAAAGTTAAGGTTAGCACAGATCAAAACACCGAGATACTTATACTCTCGAACAATTTCCAAATTCTGACCCTTGTAGGTCCACCTTTCGTTTCTCGAGTATCTGCCACCTCCATCCCTGAAGATCATCATTTTAGACTTTCCAAGGTTAACAGTCAGGTTCCAAAGATCACAGTAGCGCTCCAGACGGTTGATCATGAGCTGCATTCCTTCAACTGATTCCGCCAGAAAAACTATGTCGTCAGCGAAAATGAGGCGCGGTATTCGTAAACTTCCGAACTCAATACCCCCTCCCACTTCCTCGACAATGTCATTTATAAACAAAATGAACAGCAAAGTACTCAACACACATCCTTGCCTAACTCCCATTTCCGCTTCAAAGTCCTCTGATGTAAATTGTCCGTCCCAAACATAAGACACATTGTTTTCATACATTGCTTTCAGCAGATTCACAACTTTGCTTGAGATACCCAAGGTATAGAGCTTATAGAATAACGCTGCACGGGCAATGAAGTCAAAAGCAGCTCTGAAATCTACGAAGAAAGCATATAGCTTCTTCTTTTTGCTTTTAAAGTAATCGGCAATGTGAAATAAGGTGAAAATCTGATCTACAGTCGAGTGGTTTTTCCTAAAACCAGCTTGGAACATGTTGAGTATGTTTCTGTCGTTAACCCACTCTGTTAGCCTTTTAAAAATAAGTGCACTGAATAACTTCACTGAAGAATTCAAAAAAGAAACGCCCCTGTAATTCTCGGGATTATCGTACGCACCTTTCTTATGCAGCGGATAGATAATTGCTTTTTTAAAGCAGGCTGGCACCTCTGCGGTTTCGAAAATTCTATTGAATTCTTTGGTGAGTGAAAACAGGTACTCGGACGTACAGTTTATATAGAATTCTGAAGGAATCCTGTCATCTCCAGGGGCTTTACCAGATCTGGTTTTTTCTAAAGCAGTCCGAAGTTCCAGCACTGTAAACGGTTGATCAAGGATATCGTCTAAGAAAACCGGAGCAGCATATTGAGGCAGGGGTGAAAACTGCGCAGTGTTGAGTAGACTTTTAAAGTAATCCTGAAGCTCGGTTGCGTGCAGTGAAGATCCAATCCTACTAGGCCGTCCGTTAATTGCTTTAGCCGCTTTCCAGAATTCTGCCGAAGACATCGCTGAGTTTAAGCGTTGTATGGATTGTTCATCGTTTTGCTTACGCTTGGCAAGGCAGATGTGTTTGTACTCTTTGTTCGCAGACGCATACATAGTCTCAAAGACATGCAAGTTATATTTTCTCAGAAGCTTTAGTAAAGTAAATGATTTTTTTCTTGCTTTAAAGCATTCCAAGTCAAACCATTCTTGTTTAAAATCATTCTTCTGCTTCCAGTTATTGGTTACTGGGACTGCAGTTTTCATTATGTCAGTAAGTCTGGTCATGTTTACATTATCACCCTCTGAGCTATGTTTTCTCAGTTCCTCATTTAAATTAGTTTGGTAAGCCCGTACAAAATTTGAACTATTACTCCAATGTAGCTTTGGAAGGAGCTCAAGCGGCTTGGAACAAGATAATTCATCTGCCGGCCTTGAATTGCATGTGATTTCTAAAGGCATATGCTCCGAAAAAGTTTGCTGCCCAACACTAAAACTTTTCAAAAGATCATTCCACCTTCCAGAAACTATCCCATAGTCGATGACTGAACACGCCGTTCCTCGGATAAATGTGTATTCACCCTTAACATCTCCTGCACAACTTCCATTCAAAACTCTAGCATCTAAAGAGTCCGCTAAATCCAATATTTTAGTACCTTTACCATCGCATACTTCATCTTTTGACTGACGAATTGAATTAAAAATAACTCCAGCTGATCCGCTTAAAAAGCTATTCTGTGAGCAGCCAATCCTGGCGTTAAAGTCACCGACAAGTAATAGATCCCCGGAGTTTAAGGATGAAAGTCCGTCGCATAGTTTGTCGAAATCTCTCTGCCAGTGATTACAATTTTGATATATAGGAGTGATATACACTTTCGAACCGTTATACGTGACCTCCAATATATTAATTCCTTCCCTTTGCACAAAATTTAAGGATAATCCACAAAGTCCTTTTCGGAAACCAAGAAGCTGCCCTCCACTTCCTCTCCCATACGTATTTGTTTTCACCGCTGGCACCCTTTTTAGCTTAAAATTATTAAAAATACCTTCAAATTTCTCTATCTCATTATCTAACACATGCGTTTCCACAAGTAAAAATATATCAAAGCTTTTAATGTAACTAAAGAAATTCATAACAAAAAATTTATTTTTTAGCCCTGATATATTATATCCTAATATTCTTAAATCTAAAGTATTAATTTGATTCTGGTAGACTTGATCGCATCATTCTCTCGCACTCATGCTTGTGCTTTGACCCAAAAGCTTTACAGCGGATGCTTTCACATTTTGATGTGGTGGAACGTTGCTAACTTCGTGTACATTCCCATTTGACGTTTTGGGACTGACATAAACGTTGACATTTCTTACTTTGTTTACTTTGTGCACTTCATCCATAAAAGTTTCTAAATTATTTAAAATCGAACAATTACTGCCGAATATTGTTTTTAATGCCTCCATAGGATCAAGAGTACCACACTTTAGCCCCTGCTCTAAATCCCAGGTGAAAAGCTTGTCGGATATGGCAAGCTTATCGTCTTTGAGCATAGCTTTAACTTGTGGAAAATTAGCACGCAAGCACCTGTGGATTGGGACCAAATGGCTTCGTCTGCATCGCATTTTGTATGGGAGATCTTTATGAATGTAAATTTGAGATCCCTTTAAATCCTTCGCATTCTTAAGAACTGTCCATGCTGCATTGCGGCTTTTCATTTTAACAACTATTATTGCTGATCGGGAATCTTTAGCTGATATTGGACGCGCGTAATCAATATCGGAAACATCTGCAGATGAAAGCAAGCCAGCACAAATTGATTTAGCTTTCTCAGTCAAATCAGCATCTCCAACCGCCGGCATATGTACCACGACATTAGACTCCGTGCCTTTTTGCAGTAATTTTTCAAATTGGTCTTCGAGCAAATTGTTTTTTCTCCAACTCAAGAACTCTAGCTGAGATGCGATCGTCCTCCTGCTTCAACCCCATAATTTCGGCGTGGAGCTCCAGAAAGTCGGCCTTCGAAGGCAGCTGTTGGCAAAGCTCCTTGTTGTTGTCACGCAGAATCTGCACAAGATTCTCTGTAGTAATTTTGTTGGGGGCGGTCATTGTAGGTTTGGAAGATACTGTTGGTGATATGTTTATGCGCTTTTCTTCTCGTTGTTGTTCGGGTGATATTTCAAGCAGACCTCTTTTGCTCATTTAGTGAGGTTAACTTTACATGCAAACTAGGCAATTCTATTTTTAGCTTAATAGCATAAACTTACTCAGTTGTTTTGATTTTTTTGTGGAAGCACACTGGTTAGTTACCAAATTAATTAATGAAATTTTATTACTTTAAAACGACTTTTTTCAGGAGCTTTCTTAACAAAAACACTTTATTTTTGACAGTTCAAATGTCATCAATTGTAAGTATCACCGTTATGTTTTAATTATTTTTTTCCATTTTAAATACTAATTTTTTTAAATTGCCCCTACCGCCTGAACGGGGGGAGATAGACACCCCCTCCCATAGTAAAAAATGCTTGTATTAAGCCCCTCTACCAAAAACCGTTATTATATCTTGGCGCCAAAGTTATCGTACTCGTGCCAAAAAACAACAAAATACAAATACTTGCATTTTATTTCCATTTATTTTATGTGCTTCTAATCTAATGACCCGATTTATTTTCGCAAATTCTTGACTCAATTAATAATTTGCCATGAAATTTCCGTACGCTAAATCTCTCCTTTACCCAAATTCTATATATTTTGTTGCTAACAAAATAGTCCCTCATTTACCATAGTTGTTTTTTTTTCTAATCCATCATGTAACGGGCGTAATGTCGATTTTACTTCTCGAAAATGCCTGCTTCTAACCTTATGACCGGCAGTGTATGTATGAATATGTAAATTGAAATGAAATATTATCGTTTGTACGTTTGTCAGGTGTAATTAATTATTTAAGTAATCACGTTACAAAAAATGCCATTCTAATTTTAGGGAATTTAATTTTAACATTGAAAAAATGTACTTCAAATTTCATATCTAACTAAATCTTTGTCAATTTTAACTATCACTTCAATTATTATTGACTAGCCGACCCGTGCTCGCGTTGCTTCGCAAGTTGTAACCACGAACATTTTTTGAATATTAGTATTAGCATATGAAAAAATTTCTCAATGGGACTGAGCATATTTTCTACAATAATATTAATTCCTTACCAAAATTAACACTTTAGAAAAAAAAAACTTAAGTAAAATATAACGTAGTAAAGCCGCACGTGAAAACAAACAAAATACAAAACCATTTCAATTTTTTAGTTGAAAACAGAACGAAATTTTTGTCTATTTTCTTCTTTTTTTTCTTTATTCATACCTTGAAACGTTTTTTTGCAACCGAAAAATATAGTTTGCGGTAAAAAAAACAAATTTGTGTTTTTAATGTTCTCATACATCTCTAGGTATGCGTGTGTAAATATCCATAGACAGATTTTTTTCTTCATCTGCTTATGTTCAGTGCAGTGCAACTGACTTAACCTACCTTCATTTGTGTGCTCTTTTTACGACTTCATTGTAAGTACATTCTTTGAGTTATTTGTAAAGAAAATTTTAACTTAATTTCAGTTTTATTGTTCGAGGAAGTGATACAAAATTGGTAATTTAAGCTATTATAATAGAACTTTTTTTTATTTTTAAATTGCAAGAATTATAATCTATTCAGTTCCTCGAACCAGAAAAATAAAAAAGATCTAATTTTTCTTTAGATAAATCGGCATTTCATATGCACGGCACTGTTTATTAATTTTTATTAAATGTCCATAGTAACTTAAAAAAAGAGCCCACACTGCTCAGCGATGTCAGATGTGACGATAGAATTAGAGAAACAAAAAATAATGTGTGTGTGTAGGTTAGTTGATGAACTATACAATACAGAAAAACTGAATATGTAGGTAGGTAGGTAAGAGAAAAAACGTAACTATTAAATGGAACACATATTAAGAGAGAAAGAGCATGGGAAGAAAAGAAAATCAAAAATGTTGGAATGATAATGAAATGAAACAAAGCAGCGACCTCGCGATTGTGATGGAATCTAATTTATTGGATAAAATAAATTCAAAAAGTTTATAACTTTATAATTTGTTTTTATTTTTTTCTCAGGTTGTATGTTTAGCTTAGAAGTGATTTTAGGCTTAAAATTTGCGCAACAATATTGACTTTATGAAGCAATGCTAATCTTTGTCGATTATTGTACAGGTTTTAAGATATGAGTGGTTGTATAAGTCAACTTATGAAAAAAATGGACAAAAAATGTAAAATTAATAATATTTAAGTTTGACAAATAATTAATGAAAAAAAATTAAAGCCATAAACACTCTCATAACAATATAGAAAATAATAAAATATATTTCAAATAAATCGGTTGACTTCTTTCTGAGATCATGCGTTACGAACTTTAAAATGGTTTCGCTTTTATATAAAAGTACCTATAGATTGGTTTGTATGGTGCAAACATCACATCAACTAAAAAGAGTTTTTAAATAAGTGAGCATAAAAGCTGTTATTTGAACATGGACATATTTTCAATATATATTAAAAAAAAGATGCTGGGATGCGACCCACACTGATAACTTCCCATTTAATTATTCTAAAAAATTTAAACATTAAAAAAAATATTTTTTGATTTCAAAATCTATTTTAAACGCGATTTTAGTCAAAAAACAATTTTTACTAATTTTAGTACTATTTGCGTACTATTTTTTGTAGATTTTAATTTTGTATAAAAA
Source organism: Eupeodes latifasciatus (assembly GCA_920104205.1). Taxonomy (NCBI): domain Eukaryota; kingdom Metazoa; phylum Arthropoda; class Insecta; order Diptera; family Syrphidae; genus Eupeodes; species Eupeodes latifasciatus. Next base: position 101,505,941 of record OV049926.1, on the reverse strand, counting down.
AACTGACTGTTGGATTTTTTTAAAAATTAGATGAATGTCGAAAATAATATTTTCTGTGAGATAAAATTAGTTTGAAGCCAATGTTTTTAATTTTTGAAAATATATTTGAGTTGAAAGTAAAGTTTTACCAAGTTTTAGTATTGTTGGTTTTTATTTATTTACAAAAAACTTTTTTTTTCGCAAAAATATACTCGTTTGGTATCACGTTACAATATATAACATAAAATTTAACTCAAGTCGCTAGCGTCATTGGTTCACCTTTTTTAATTGCTATGGTAAAAAAACCACCCACTCAATTTGTTTGAGAGTCCTGTGGTGGTCCAGAGTGTAAAATAACTTTTGCGTCTTAACTTGTAACACACACTGTACCCACTGAATCGAAAACTTGAGACCTTGAAAAAGGATTATAAACTAATGATCATTAGAAACGCACCGTTTTACTTTGCAGTATGTTAGTTGTTTTTCAGTACCTTGTAAGCTTCACATATTTAAGAAAAGAATCATGCGATAGAAAAGAATTTGTACAATCAATAGTTCAGTTCTAGTTAAAGCGCACAAGGCATCACTCTACCATATTTCTTCATTGCATAAAACTTTATAAGATTAAATTAGATTAAGTTATTGAATTTTAATAAATAATAAAGTTAAATAATTAAAACGTCTTTCAAAGTTATTGAGAGAAAATATAATGCGAATAACAAAACCATTATAATTGGTGACCCCGAGTTAAGCGCAATTTAACAACCAGAACTCAAATCACGTGCCCAAACTACATTTCAACAGAAGTCCAATGGATTAAGAAAGCCAGTGATCAGAAATCTCAATCACCCAGAACAACTTAAACTTCTTTTTGACGTGGTTCATTCAGGCTGAAGCTCAATTTACAGTTTTCAAGATCACAAAATATTGCCTCACCGTAGCCGCTCTTCCAGTAGACACTTGTGACTCGGTCATATATATTTTAACAAACACTCCAGCATCGGAAAAATATGAGTGCCTGAAGAGCGCATTAGTAAAAAGACATTCAGTTTCAGAAATTAAAAGGTTAGAGTTTTCTCAAAAACGTTCAGTTTGTTGGTTTCACAAACGCTACGGCTCACTATCTCGAAAATGTACGAAGCCTTGCAGTTACGTGAAATCGTCAATAAAAGCCGATGGCCACGATAAGTTGAACTCATTCACCTCTAAATCCCCAAACTAAATTCACCCAATGTTGGTGCGGCGAACGGTGGGAACATAATAAATCGCCGCCTATTTATTCGAGATAGAATAAACAATTTAACATTTTTAATAGATACGGGTGCAGATTTATCTGTAATACCATATGTTGCGGTAAATGTTACCACAACAAGTTTCATCTCCCTTTTCGCTAACCACCCTTAACAATTCTTACTGCGGTCTCAAAATTCTGGAAGAGTTTAGTAGAAACCTGGACCATCAGCCAGTGACCTGCTCTTCTAGCATTTTGGGAAAGCAAATTTAACAGGTCCTACCAAAGTGTGCGAAAGGATTCCACACCAACGAACTGTGCGACGGTTGGCCCACATATTGGATAAACAATATCGTCAAGGCATGAAGACGATACCCATGCCCAACAATGTGTGTAGAAAAGTCACACCAACTTTAACGTAGTATGGCCGAGGGCCCACCATAAAGTACATATTAACGATAGAAAAATCACTCCAAGAATATCTTAATAACTTTTATTTTAATTATAGGCTTGGCTTCCTGCAACACCACATAAGTAGTCTTTCCTCAACCAAAAACTAGCGCGTGTAGATACTCGGTAATGCGAGGAATTCCACATGATTTTTCCAGAAAGTCTTGGCTGGAATGGGTTGGAAAGTGAAGAGCTGAACTCACTCATTGAGCTACTGGGTGATCGCATCACCTTTTTAAAGAGATCGCGTGCGATGAAAGATACCTGGCTTCTCGGTCGCACACCCCAATCTTATGGATGGAGGAAGTTGCGGGACCGAGACAGATCGATCACCACGCAAAAGATCGGAGAGGATTGCCTAAGGTCAGGTAGCCGGAAAGGTCAAGCTCGCCATGATGATGGCCACTTTTTGGATTGCGCCCAAAGCTATTAGACGATGAAAAAATTGTGTGAAGGATTTTGTTTTAAAAAGACCTACGTAAAGTAATTTTGTGTACGATAATGTTTTTAAATTTTTTTGTATTGAGTTGAAGATTTTTGTTCTACTCTGGAGAAAAGTTTTTTTTTGAGGAAGGACTACGATAGCTGTTGTGGAAGTGGAAAAGCTAAGTATAGTGTTTTCTTTGTTTTTTTTTTTGAGCATATTGTTTTTTTTGTTGTGTCCTTCATTTCTTTCTAATTCGTCCTTTTGACCTTCGCGTCAAAAGTCCGTTTTTCCCGGTACTACGGGAAGTGTTTAACCGTTTGGTTTTTGTTCGAAAATTTTCTTTAAGTGATTTTTCTTGGTTTTTCTTTTTGTTTTCCAATTTTGTTTAACAATTAATAATCTTTCTTTTTGTTTGCAATACATTTATCGAGAATTGACCTTCTGTCAATTTCCATAATTCAATTTGTATCTTTTCCTTTTTTATAAAAGATCCTGGTTTTTAATCCCGGCTTCGGCCAGGGTTTTCCAGGCAATAAAAGATAAATTTAATTTCCCATCAGGAAAATAAAACCTTTCTTTTATTTCATTCTTTGTTTGAAGACTAATTTTCAGCTTTTGGTTTTGGTAAACTTCCATTAAAAAGTTTCCTGGAGCCACCTTTAAACAATACGACTTGGAGAAATTCACCTCGTCGTATTTCGATATCATTTTGATATCAATTTTATCTCAATTTTATTAATCACCTCGATTAATAAAATATTCACTAATCGAAACCCCCCCTTAAGCTGAGCTACCGTGCTGGCAATACTTTTGCTACCTGTGGTGAATTCTTTCATCTGATTGACACCCCGACTGACGTTTCTCATAAAGTGTCATAATAACTTTCGCGGCACATCGGCGGTGTGCAGTTTTGATTGTGTTTCATTTAAAATAGTTTAAATTAAAAAGGAATTTAATTCGCGTTCGGTCGTTGATAATATTGGATTCGAAAATCCAATATTGTTAAAAGATAATTGTAATTATCGTCGGGTCGTTATATAAAGGTGGAAAAATTCGAAACAGTTTGGCGTCCACAACGTGGGGCTTTCTTGCTTTCTTTTTGTGTGGAATTGGAATACCTATTTGTGATTGTTTGGTTTTGTCCTGTGTTTAGGGAAGTTAATTGTTTTTGTGATTTACTTTTTTTAAAAAAGATTTAATTACTTGGTGGTGTTGTTTTTTTTCATTTAGGTGAGCTGTCTTGGGGAATTTACGGCCACAGGAGGCCTAAGAAAATAACTAACAGAAGGAAAAGAGGGAATTCAGGAGTGTTTTTTATTTTGCCGCGAAAATAACCTTAAAAAGGGAGAGAATGGAGTTCGGGAGTGTTTGTTTGATTTTGGCTGAAAAAAATAAGTGAGTCCTTGGAATATTCCTTATTAGTTTTTTTCATACATTGTTTCTTATTCGTGGTATATAAAGGGTGTCCCAAAATTAACGCAAGATTTGAATTAAATAGAAAACGCCGTTTTTAGTCTTTTGATAGTTATATTTTTATTGACTCGTAAAGTACATAGGATAGGGTAATGTATGGAATAACACATCGGACAAATGGCCTCCACGGCTTTGCATGCATATGCGCACTCTTTTGTTGAAATTTTCCATGACCATTCTGCATAAATGTGGCTGAATTTCGTTGATGCAGCGTTGAATCTCCTCCTTTAATGCACGGGTGGTTGTGGGCTTGTTGACATAGACTTGTGATTTCAAATAACCCCATAAAAAGAAGTCTAATGGTGTTAAATCACATGATCTAGGAGGCCAAATGATCACCGAAACGAGAGAGTACACGACCTGGAAATGTCTCATGCAGTAATTGAATTGTTTCACGGGCTGTATGACATGTGGCACCGTCTTCTTGAAACCACATATTGGACACATCAATATCATCCAATTTTGGCAGAAAGAACTGTGTAATCATGTCGCGATATCGAGCACCAGTAACAGTTACTGCTTGACCAGCATCATTTTCAAAAAAATATGGCCCAATTATGCCTCCAGCCCAAAATCCACACCATACAGTCACGTGTTGTGGATGCATTTGTTTTTCGACAATCACATGTGGGTTCTCCGAACCCCAAATGCGGCAATTTTGGCGATTGACAAAGCCATCAAGATGAAAATGTGCTTCATCGCTTAGGATGATTTTGCTCGAAAAATCAGCCGCCAAGCTTTCACTATTTTTGAAATATTCTTTAATAATGAAGACACGTTCTTCTCTCGTGTAACGCTCCATTTTTAATAACCCTATACTGTTAGCTGTCAAATTGCTTTTTTTTCAGGGTTGCCAACACTTCACTGCACAAATGGCGGCAAATTCAAATCTTGCGTTAATTTTGGGACACCCTTTACATACATACATATATAATATAATTTTTCATTGATTTTTGATATTTAATTTACTTTTATATAAAGTGATATTTCTTTTTACTTTTGGATACCATTTTGTGAAAGTGATTCTATAGTGTTCTCTCTCGCAACTTTTTGGGGATATAGATTGCGTATGTTAGTGAAGTTTTGTTCAATATTCAAGTGTTGCCATTGTACTACTTGGAGTCTTTTAATAGATTTTTTTTTAATTTTCTTTCGATATTTTAATTTGATCGAATTTAATAATTAATTAATTAATTGAACAAGTGTTGCCACTTTAGGTTGTCGGAATTTGTTTTGGAAATATTTTAAAATATTTTTTTTCTCTTCTCTTGCGATTTTTTTTTTTTAAATAAAGTTAAAATAAAATCTTGTTCAACGACCGGGTTTACGTACATAGATGTTTTTTTTAATCGTTAGTTCCTATATACAGTTTAATTAAAGTGCTTTTAAATAAAAAGAAAACAAATTTTCTTCGGATTTTTGAGACTTTTACCTTCCTTTTCGGTTCTTTCGCGTTTGCTTGTTTTCTTTTTGGTATCAATCAAACAGAGTTTTGAGCCTTTTTTAACTTTTGTTTTAGCTTAAGGTTATTCACATACCTTTTTAAATTTGCTTCGGTGTCATTTTTGAAAAATAGTTTTTTTTTTTTTGTAATATGGACGTGAGTCAGATTAATAGGTTATCTCAGGACGAGATTACCTATGAAATAGAATGTCGCGGTTTGATTGTCGGTACGGTTGAAGAGATGAGAAAGTCTCTTAGGACGACGCTTAAGTTAGAACGTAGGAATTCTTTTGTAGCTGCATCATATCCTTTCACTTTCGAGAAGGATTTGATGGCAGTTGAGAAGAAAGTAGTCGAGATAGGGAAACTTTTAGAGAATCCCCCGAAGTCGGAAACTTCGGGTGAATATCTAAAAATTAACGAAAGTAGAATGGTGCTTGCGTAGGTTAGATAGGAGCATTCCTGAAAATGAAAGTCAGGATAAATCAAAGCTTGCCTTAAAAAATAAAGTGATTATGACCATGCCGGTATTAGAGAGGGATGATGAGGAGGATATTGAGGAAGAACAGGTTGTAAGGGAAAAGGAAAGGGATAAACAGGTTCCGGCTGCAACAACAAGGAGTGTGTCAATGGGTACTGCTGTCGATACACCAACAAGCTTAGGAGAAGCAGGAAATAGGAGGAATAATACTGAAAACGGGGATTTTGTTCCAGGAAGAATTTATGTGGAATCGGACCGATTCCAAAACATCGCCAAATGGGAAGTTAAATTCACTGGGGAACGCTGCGGTACCTCAGTGAATGCATTTTTAGAGAGGATTGAGGAAATGAGACAGGCTAGGGGGGTTACGGAAACCCAACTTTTTAGGTCAGCAGTAGAGCTTTTCGTCGGAAAAGCATTGATTTGGTATAGGGCAGTTAGGGTTTCGGTTAATTCGTGGCAGGAACTCGTGAAAGAGTTGAAACTCGAGTTCTTACCACCGAATTATGACGACCAGCTTTTAGAAGATATTAGGCGTCGGACTCAAGGCAAGGATGAATCCATCGGTGTCTATGTCGCGACGATGTCGAATTTGTTTGGTAGATTGACAGAACCCATAACTGAAAGTAGAAGATTGTCAATGATCCAAAGGAACTTGACACCATTCTACCAAACACAACTTGGTTTGGCGAAACCAACTTGTGTGTCAGATTTGGTAACATTAGGTAGGAGCTTAGAAGCTGTTAGGGCCAACGTAGATGCGTATGTTCCACCACCAAGTGTTAGGCAGAATAGGTCTTTGCTAGAACCAGATCTAGCATATGTAGGTGTCGATACCCCCTCGGTTTCGGTTGTTACAGAGAACAACGAAACTCATCGTCAGGCCCAATCAGCGAACCAATCTCGTGCCAATTCGAGCATTCGGTGTTTTAAGTGTAATGGATCAGGCCATTATGCAGATAGGTGTTCCGCTCCTAGGCGTTGTTTCGGGTGTGGGGCTTTAGGGGTCAAAAGATCAGAATGTAGGAAATGCTCGGGAAATGGGCAGCGAACTCCTGCGGCAGCAGGGCGAGGAGTTCAGAAACGTTAGGGTTTTTGCCTGCTGGAAACCAACTGGTAAATAGGGTGCATTTAGGGTTCACCTTGGAGGCAAACGGGAATGATAGGAGACCATTTTTAAAAGTTAGTATTTATGGTTCTGAATTCGTAGGACTACTAGATTCAGGAGCTTCCAGGACCATAATAGGTAGGGACTCTTGGAAAATACTTGGTGATTTAGGGTTTACTGTGAAGAAAGACACTGTCCACTGCGTGTGTTTGGCAGACGGGTCAGGTGTCGAAGTGTTAGGGACACTCTCTCTTCCGATAGTAGAGGATAGGGCAATCCTTATTGATTGCTTAATTATACCAACTTTGCCGCACACCGTGATTTTAGGCGCAGATTTTTGGGCGCTGTCGGGCATTGTCCCGGATCTCAGGTCACGAGAGTGGAATTTTTCCGAACAGAACATTGCTGTCTCGATATGTTCTATTATAGAACGATCAGAGTTGGATGATAGGGAAATGAAAGCTTTAGAAACATTAGTGGAGGATTCGTTTAGGAAAATGCCCGAGGGCTTAGGTTGCACAACACTAGTCGAGCACAAAATTAGGACGTCGGCAGAGCCGATAAAACAACGGTACTATCCGGTTTCCTCGGCAATGCAGGTTCATATAGGTAGGGAACTTAATGAAATGTTAGAGGCAGGAGTTATTGAGAGATCGACAAGTGCTTGGTCATCTCCAATACTGTTATTAAAAAAGAAAGACGGCTCCTTTAGATTCTGCGTAGACTATAGGAATCTGAATAAGAATACGGATAGGGATGCGTATACCTTACCGTATATTAGTTCAATTTTAGATAGGCTTCGTGGTGCTAGGTTCTTGTCTTCACTAGATATCAAGTCAGCGTACTGGCAGATACCGATGGAGGAGGAATCTAAGCCTTATACTGCCTTTACGGTACCTGGGCGAGGTTTATTTCAGTTTAGGAGAATGCCTTTCGGACTTCATAACTCACCGGCGACTTGGCAAAGATTTATCGACACGGTATTGGGTGCCGATCTTGAGCCATTCGTTTTCGTCTATTTAGACGACATCATTATCATTGCCGAAACTTTTGAAAAACATCTCGAAGTTCTCAGTGAAGTGATGAAAAGGTTGAGCGATGCCGGATTAAAGGTTAGCAAGGAAAAATGCAGCTTTTGCATGCCTTCGCTCAAATTTTTAGGATATATAGTGGATCGTAATGGGTTGCATGTCGATCCTGAAAAAGTAGACAGTATGGTTAGGATTTCAGCACCGAGGAATGTTAAAGAGGTTAGGAGTTTTATAGGGACAGTTTCATGGTACCGTCGTTTTGTACCAAATTTCGCTGAATTACTTAGACCGTTATCAGATTTATTAAAAAAGAATAGGAAGTTCACTTGGACTCAAGAATGCGAGGATAGTTTTAGGAAGGCAGAAGAGTGTTTGGTGACAGCACCTATACTCACTTGCCCAGATTTTAAACGACCTTTTGTCGTTCAAACAGACGCGTCAGATTTTGGTATCGGTGCAGTTCTTTCACAGAACTTTGATGAGGGAGAAAAGGTTGTCTGTTACCCTAGCAGGTCGTTAAATAGAAACGAGAGGAATTATAGTACGACAGAGAAGGAATGCTTGGCTGTACTTTGGGCTATTGAGAAGTTGCGACCGTATCTCCAAGGTGTTCGATTTACTGTCGTAACTGATCATTATTCCTTGGTATGGCTAAGTAATTTGAAAGATCCACAGGGTAGGTTGGCTCGTTGGGCCATTAGGTTACAACAGTTCGACTTCGAAATCGTTCATCGCAAGGGGAAAGAGCATGTGGTTCCAGATATGCTGTCTCGAGGAGTGCCACAGTTGGGTGGTATCTCAGAAGAGGTTTCAGACCCTTGGGTGGTGAAAATGATTGCGCAAGTGAATGCCAATCCACTTAGGTTTCCGGCCTGGAGAGTTGAACATGGACAGTTGTTCAAGCTCGTAAAGGCTAGTCATATTATAGTTCATCAAGATAATCAAGAATGGAAGAGAGTAATAGGTAAAAAGGATAGATTAGGGATCTTACAAGATAATCATGATAACCCATTTGCGGGTCACATGGGAGTTAGGAAAACTTTTGCCAGGATAGCGGCAAAGTTTTACTGGCCAAAAATGAGGGCTGATATCACCAAGTACGTTAGGAGTTGTCAAGTTTGCCAACAAGTGAAACCTATTAATGAAAAACCAGCTGGGTTAATGACGGAGAGGGTAGGAATCAAATCACCGTGGGAGATGATTTGTATAGATTTGGTAGGGCCGCTTCCTAAATCTAGTAGGGGTTTTACATACATTCTGACGGTGGTGGATTACTTCACAAAGTTTCCACTACTGTTTGCGTTGAGGTCGGCTACTGCAAGAGCTATCTGTAGGGAACTCGAAGACAATGTCTTCCTACTTTTTGGCATACCAAAGGTGACCGTCTGTGACAACGGTCCTCAATTCCTGTCGAAGGAATTGAAAACGCTTTGCCAGGCGTACGCGTCACAAATAAAATTTACAGCCCATTATCACCCGCAGGCGAATCCTGCGGAGAGGATTAATCAGATCCTTAAAACCACCTTAAGGGCATATGTTGGGGAAAATCAACGGGTTTGGGACACTCAACTGAGTAAAGTGGGGTGCGCCATTCGCACGTCACAACACGAAGTTTTGGGAGTGTCTCCTTACTATGCGAACTTCGGGAGAGAAATGGTAACTTCGGGTAAAGAAGCACCATCTGTAGGAAATGACTTAGAAGACGTTCAGGATCCGCAGGGGATCAGGGAACGCGTTAAAAGGCTTAGGGCCGATATTGTAAAGAAGCTGGGAGTAGCTTCTAAACGTTCTGCGGAAGCCTACAATCTTCGACGGCGTGATGTTCAATATCACCCCGGCGAACTTGTATGGCGCAGGAATTTCACGCTTTCGGATGCCGCGAATTTTTATGAAGCCAAATTAGCACCGAAATTTGTCGGTCCGTTTGTAATTGATAAGCGTTTGTCACCTTGGACCTACGTCTTGAAAGATAGTAATGGTAAAGAACGCGGAACTTGGCATGTTAAGGATTTAAAACCGTTTACAAATGCATCCGAAGATTTTAATGATTAACGTAGCATACTTTTTTTTGCTTTGATTAATTCACGCTTTAGTTTTGTTAAATTGATTTTAGTTCACGTTTTTTTCTGATGGAAATTATTTTCATTTCTCTGGGGCCGGCTTTAGAAATGTATTACCTATGGCATTAACCAACGGTAACTACATTTCCTAGGAGGTAAGGGTGGGATTTGTTGCGGTAAATTTTACCACAACAATTTTCATCTCTCTTTTTGCTAACCACACCTAACAATTCTTACTGCGGCCTCAAAATTCTGGAAGAGTTTAGTAGAAACCTGGACCATCAGCCAGTGACCTGCTCTTCTAGCATTTTGGGAAAGCAAATTTAACAGGTCCTACCAAAGTGTGCGAAAGGATTCCACACCAACGAACTGTGCGACGGTTGGCCCACATATTGGATAAACAATATCGTCAAGGCATGGAGACGATACCCATGCCCAACAATGTGTGTAGAAAAGTCACACCAACTTTAACGTAGTATGACCGAGGGCCCACCATAAAGTACATATTAACGATAGAAAAATCACTCCAAGAATATCTTAATAACTTTTATTTTAATTATAGGCTTGGCTTCCTGCAACACCACATAAGTAGTCTTTCCTCAACCAAAAACTAGCGCATGTAGATACTCGGTAATGCGAGGAATTCCACATGATTTTTCCAGAAAGTCTTGGCTGGAATGGGTTGGAAAGTGAAGAGCTGAACTCACTCATTGAGCTACTGGGTGATCGCATCACCTTTTTAAAGAGATCGCGTGCGATGAAAGATACCTGGCTTCTCGGTCGCACACCCCAATCTTATGGATGGAGGAAGTTGCGGGACCGAGACAGATCGATCACCACGCAAAAGATCGGAGAGGATTGCCTAAGGTCAGGTAGCCGGAAGGGTCAAGCTCGCCATGATGATGGCCACTTTTTGGATTGCGCCCAAAGCTATTAGACGAAGAAAAAATTGTGTGAAGGATTTTGTTTTAAAAAGACCTACGTAAAGTAATTTTGTGTACGATAATTTTTTAAAATTTTTTTGTATAGAGTTGAAGATTTTTGTTCTACTCTGGAGAAAAGTTTTTTTTTGAGGAAGGACTACGATAGCTGTTGTGGAAGTGGAAAAGCTAAGTATAGTGTTTTCTTTGTTTTTTTTTTTTTTTTTTTTTTTGAGGATATTGTTTTTTTTTGTTGTGTCCTTCATTTCTTTCTAATTCATCCTTTTGACCTTCGCGTCAAAAGTCCGGTTTTCCCGGTACTACGGGAAGTGTTTAACCGTTTGGTTTTTGTTCGAAAATTTTCTTGAAGTGATTTTTCTTGGTTTTTCTTTTTGTTTTCCAATTTTGTTTAACAATTAATAATCTTTCTTTTTGTTTGCAATACATTTATCGAGAATTGACCTTCTGTCAATCTCCATAATTTAATTTGTATTATTATTTATAAAAGATCCTGGTTTTTAATCCCGGCTTCGGCCAAGGTTTTCCAGGCAATAAAAGATAAATTTAATTTCCCATCAGGAAAATAAAACCTTTCTTTTATTTCATTCTTTGTTTGAAGACTAATTTTCAGCTTTTGGTTTTGGTAAACTTCCATTAAAAAGTTTCCTGGCGCCCACTTTAAACAATACGACTTAGAGAAATTCACCTCGTCGTATTTCGATATCATTTTGATATCAATTTTATCTCAATTTTATTAATCACCTCGATTAATAAAATATTCACTAATCGAAACCCCCCCTTAAGCTGAGCTACCGTGCTGGCAATACTTTTATTGCTACCTGTGGTGAATTCTTTCATCTGATTGACACCCCGACTGACGTTTCTCATAAAGTGTCATAATAAGTTTCGCGGCACATCGGCGGTGTGCAGTTTTGATTGTGTTTCATTTAAAATAGTTTAAATTAAAAAGGAATTTAATTCGCGTTCGGTCGTTGATAATATTGGATTCGTAAATCCAATATTGTTAAAAGATAATTGTAATTATCGTCGGGTCGGTATATAAAGGTGGAAAAATTCGCAACACATACAGTAAAAAACAATTTTCAAATACACTTAAAATTCAAAAAATTTACTATCAGCCGCCAATGGCACAACAATCCATACTTTTGGTACAAAGCTCCTAAAATTAAACATTGGACTCAGACGTGATTTCATAAATAGTTTCATTCAAGCTTTAGTCAGTCCTCCCATAATAGGCGCTGACTTTTTAAACAAATTTGGTCTTCTTGTGGATCTTAAAAATAGAAGATTACTAGATCCGAAAACGAATTTGCAATGCAAAGCTGAAATAAGCACATTCAATGTACCAACTCCATTACATTTTACGCTCGAGAACAAATGGGGCCAAATTCTTGCAAAGTATCCTCCTTAATTTGAACCTCCAAACTATTTTGCTCCAGTTAAGCACTGCATAGTTCACCACATAGTTACATACAACTGGCCCACTTCCATTCTCTCGTCCTCGTCGACTACATACTTCACAACACGCAGCTGCAAAGACAGAATTCGAACACATGGTAAACATAGGGCTTTGCCGAATCTCTGATTCACCCGCTTCTTCACATCTTCACATGGTAAAAAAAGAAGAATAATATTGACTGGAGACCATAGAGGAAATATATTATCTAGAGTCCCGACCGGTACCCGTCCTACCTGAAACACCCTCAAATTTTTTTCGAGGTGAACTCTCTCAAATTCGAGGTGAACTCTCTCAAATTCGCTATCGGTGAATACATGTGAGTGGGAAAAAAAAAACAAAATGGGGTTTGGGCTAAAATAGAAACTTATGGAATTTTTGTGACCTGTCAAAAATGACAATCAATTTTGCAAAACAAAACAATGGATTTCGGATTTGAAGAGTAAGTTTTTGTTAATTGTTTTGATATTTAATATAATTTGATATTTTTCAGACCAAAATTCCTTATAATGAAGAAAGTATATACAAGTTCAGTTCATTGAATAAAAAGTAAGTTAAATTGCAGTGAAGGAGGTGCAACAATAATCGATTTATTTTATAGTCTGTGTTGTCATTTTAGATACTGCCAATAATATACCATAATGCAGGAAGCAATCTCCCTGAAGAAATCTGGAAGACAAAGCAAACAAGGCGCTGATTTGCGGGCAAGCTTTTATATATTATATTTCTCTTAAGAAAATATAATCAATGTTTTTAACGACATATACTGCCCATTGTGTTTGTATGTACATCTCAAGGGCATAGCTCCCGCAGGCGTTGACGGTGGAGGTGTCACCATCTCTACCAATAGTCAAACGCATTCAATGCAACAAAACCAGCAGCAACAACACCACCAAGTCAATGATGCAAGTGGAAGCTTTGCCATGCAATATTCGACCGCTAACGGCCTTCTCCCAGCAGCTGAGTGTTGGAACGACATACATAATAGCAGCAACTGCCAACTCGGCCTATTCATCAGCTCCCAAGAAATAAAATGCAAGCGGCTCAAAAAAACGACGCAAAAGCGCGCGGAGATCAATTGTGTAAGTACGAATCGAAACATTCATATCGTAGTCAACTCTGCAAGAGAAGCAAGAAAAACAAGACAACAATCGCAGGAAGACTACAAAAAATTTTCAACCTTGACTGTAAATTAAGTGAATTCAAATATTAAATCTAAAACTAATCCATTCATTTTGCTCCTAAGGATCGCACTGGCTTGACGGTAGCAATCATTCGGAGGCAAATGAGCTGGCCCGACAACAATCCCCAAAAGGCCAAACAGATTCAAATCAGTCCCTAGGCAGCTACTGACTATGTCGGCGAGTTGAATCCATCGATTTTCACACAGAAAATCAACAGCAAAAACAGTAAGTCAACTTCCATTTGAGATTTCCTTATATAATGAAAATTAATTTCTTTATAGTCACGACAATTCAGCAGCGTCATGGCCAACCTGCCGATCAACCATTCACAGTGAAAAACCTGCGTTGTCGACAATGCGAACACAATGTCATCAAGCTAACTACCTGCCAACTGAGGAAGAGGAACGGCGAATGATCGATTTCGAACAACAGGCGACCATGCCTGCAGCAACATCGACTCCATCAAACACGAGTCTATCGAGGCAGACATCACTGACCGAGGAACCACGTTGTGTTAAGAGTCCCACCAACGCCATTCTAGACGTGTTGGATTCTTCGTTTGTACTAAATCAACGCGACGATTCAACAGAATTCGACGAAGAAGTTCAAGTTCAACGAGAGAAATCAAAGTAAATAACAGAAAAATCTAATTGGAAATTCCTATTCTATGTTGTTTCTCAATTTTTTTTTATAGATTCATCACTTGGAGAAAGTCCAATAAAGTAACAATAAAATTAAACTTTACACCTGAAGAAGGACTCAAACCAGGCGATGATGCTACTCTTGGTTTCTTGGTGCAATATACTTATGTGAATACAGTCACAAACATGCCCGAAAAGAAAAAAACACTCATTATCATCGAAAGTTGTTGTAAAAAAGCCTAGATTTATTTCTATATCAAGAAAATAATCTTTTTTGGAATGACTCAACAGCAGTATTAGCAACTGCAGAATAGTCAGGCAATTCAGGTTAGTAAATTAACTTACGAGTGATCCAAACAGGAATATTTAAAATTATATGATTCTTTAGGGCTTTCCGCTGCCGCTGAGGCTGACACCGCCTGCATAGAAGAGGTAGCTGATACGAATTCCGGCTTAGAAGGAACTTGTTGGGACAATATATAACCTCCTAAATGACGGGAGTCGCAAATCATTAGTAAGCCTTTTTAAAAGATGAATTATAAATAAATTAAATATAAAATAATCTCAGCAGTTTGTATGTACTATTTTAGAATTCCCTGCAATTTTAAGAAACTTAAAGACTGACGAAATAGAATCTGAATTCCACGAATTCATAATTCCTATTGAATCACCAAAGCTTCTGTTTAGAACTAACTGGAATCAACACAAAAATGCCCCTAAAAACTGCTCTAATGATGTTTCAAGATTTGATGCGCAAATGGTCGCGAACCGACAACCTTCACGTAGTGAAAATGTCCGATTGGGATTTGCCTCGTAAAAGAATGTGAACGCAAACGACTTAAGAAGCCACATATTTTCAATCAATGCATCAACTTACCATATTCCAGAAATCGTAAAATTATAACACATCAATTTGTGACAATTTTACTGACCAGAATTCTCATGATGGCAAGGCTACTTCAAAGTAAGTTTCACATTAACAACAAAACTTAAAAGCACTAATTGATGTGTTTTTTTTTCAGCTACAAATCAAAACGAAGCTTAGAAGTCGATTTGACTTCTGCCGTTCTGCCGTTCAGTTGATTCGACGATATGCTTAGAATCTCATCCATAATTAGTAAAAATTCGTCGTGGCGTACCTAGTTTTTAAATAAAGTTGTAATTTTTCAAAATTGTATGTAATTGAGTATAATTTTTGTTTTTAAAATTCAATGCCATTATAGATTAGGTATAGGTTTTAAAATGTACATATATTACAGCTAGATTCCCAAATTGAGTGAAATTAAATCTAAATTGAAAATCAAGTGAAATTGTTTTCAGGGTTCTATCATTATATGAAATACATACATACATATACCAAAAAACATTTTGATTGACTGTCATAATTTGTATAATTTATTTTATTTTGTCCTTTTAATTGTTTTAGTTTTGTTTTGTTCTTTAATAAAATAAACATACAAAATATGAGTGCTGTATTCATTTCTACCGTTTTGCAAGTTCAAAGTCTTAAAGCAAAAGTATGATATAAAAAAGTTGCTTGCTGACGGATGCATTTAATTCAATGAAAATTAAAATAAAAACTTTTTTACTATTTTTTAAGATTTTTATCGTATTACCGGATTAATGAAGACGATTTCGAATTTTATTAGAAACGGTTGCGGGTATCTTGAGAGATTTTCGATTTGTTTTCTAAGGTACAATTGCAAGATGATTTAGCAATTGCTTTTAGGTACAGTTTAAATTATTTTGGTATTTTACTTAGTTTTCGTAATTTCTTATTAGTTTTGAAAGCTTCATAAGTCTTCATTTGACTCTACCTGAAGTAGAGTTTATGTTTTTAAATAGTTTGTTTAATTTTTGATTCTGATTACGAATCTGAACTCCAATTTCAGCTAGGTACATGAGGTCAAACTAAGAAATACTTGTTTTCAACATTGTTTTTGTATTTTTTTTTTTCAATATATTACAAGAACTTGATATTATAATCTTAATACTACGAATTCGTAATTGGAAATAATAAACATTTGCAAATGGACACATTTTTTTGAAAAGAAAACTATTTTATGAATTTAGATAGCCTCGAAAGGCCTTTCGAATTAAAAATAAAATATCTCAAAAACCTAAATTGATGGAATAATTTTTGAGTCGGGTTTGAATTGAAGATGTTGACGGCATCGACAGCAATATATCATGAATTGGAAGGCATTTTATTAAAATTCAAGAGACCTACAATTAAAAAGAGACAAAATTAGGATGGTTCTTATTTTATTATTTATACAAATATCCTTACCAGCATCACAGAATTCTGCAAAACATGTACAAGAAAGATATTCATCTCCAAAATTGTATCGCTTGCGAATATATTGAAACAGAACGATTGGCCAATGCTCGGTGGATTGTAGGTATAGATTAAATCATGAGGAATGGCTTGTACACACTACAATCCTTCGCCTGTCGGTCGATGGCTGAAAGAAGTGCTTTGCATTGCACAGATGGTGACTCATGATGTGCCTGTGCTATTATCAAATGCTTCAATTTATTCAGCTTGTATTTGATCCAATTGGCTTGGCTATAAATGGATAGGGAAAGTGTCAACAAATAAAGAGATCCCTCAACTTTATAGCAACACTCTCGACGTGTATATCCCTCTCGACAAATAAAGCATGTCAGACCAGTTTCATCGCGAAGCTTTTCAATCTTCTGCAATATCTATCCCTTGCTAGGAACAACATCTTGTCATCAAGCGTAATTTCAACTAAAAAAAAAAAAAAACAATATTCATACAATTTGAGTTTTAAATGAAAGTGACGAACGCACTTACCTACCTTGAATTTGTACCTCTTCGTCGCTGCGGATTTTTCGTTCCAGAATAGATATGTTGGCTTCCTTCTCGGGGAATTCCACTTCTTTTGTTGCAACTATCTCCTTGTTTTCTTTTTTTATCTGAGGATTAAATTAAGTACAAATTCATTATATATTTTTATTTAAATAAATTGATATTTTCGATTTAAATTGTTTTACCTTCATTTGCATTACTGGGAATGAATTTTGTTTTGTTTACATTTTGTTGAGTTGTCAAAATTCTCACCTTATTGTTAATCTGTAAAAACTGGGCTTAACTTAAATTGGGCCACGTTTGCATTGCAGTTCTATGGTGCGCCTATACTTTTTGCATGATTTTTTTTGTTTTTAGCGAAACTTTTCATAAAAATCATAGAATTTGTTTGCCAAAAGCAGTCAAATATTATTTTTAGTACAGTTTTCACTGAAAGGAAGCTGCAAAATTCATTTTTCTTAAAATATTGCATTCATTTTTCAATTTTTGAATTCAACGGATCTCTTTTTTGAACGGCTCAGTTCACCTCATAGTCGGGACTCTAGATAATATATTTCCTCTATGCTGGAGACTATGCGGTGACTATCGCAGGCTCAACGCCATCACAGTCCCAGTCGGTACCCTATTTCACACATACACAATTTTTCAATGAACGCACGAGGCTGCAATATCTTTTCAAAAATTGATATCATCAGAGCATATCACTTGATCCCCGCCGTACCCGAAGATATATGTACATAAAACAGCAATTACAACTCCGTTTGGTTTATATGAATTTTGCAGAATGCCTTTTGGCTTACGCAATGCCGCTCAAACATTTCAGCAGCTCATTGCTAAAATTTGCTCAGATCTTGATTTTGTATTTTCATGTATTGATGACATTTTAGTCGCAAGTAAAAACGAAGACGAGCACACAAACCATCTTGAACTGCTTTTTAAAAGACTTACAGAATACGGAGTCACAATCAACGCATCAAAATGCATATTTGGAGCAACGAATTTAGAATTTCTTGGCCACGAGATCAGCGCTGATGGCATAACCCCCTCAAAAGAACGCGTAGAAGCCATTCTTAAATTTCCGCAACCTGCTTCCATAAAGCAATTGCAACGCTTTATCGGCATGATAAATTATTATCATAGGTTCATACCCAAATTAGCAGAAATGTTAGCACCGATGCACGAACACATGGCCATATTGAATAAAAAGCCCAAAACCAAACCCGCTTCATTCAATTGGCCGGATCATTTGAACGTTGCATTTAAAAATGTTAAACATACGCTCTCCAATGCAACTCTATTAGTACATCCAAAACCGGACGGTTAATATTCCATAGCTACAGATGCTTCAAACATAGCTGTAGGAGCGGTTTTACAACAAAAAACCAATGAGGCATGGGAACCACTTTCTTTTTCCTCTAAACAATTATCTTAGGCAGAAACGAAGTACTCTGTTTTCTCGGAACGGAAAACATAGTGGCAGACACCATGCACGAATCCGATATATCAGAAAACGAACAATATTCTTTAGATCTTACAAGTACAACCATAGCCAAAATGCAAAGCTTAGATCCTGAGCTGGCTACACTTTTAAAAGAGGAAAGGAAAAACCTTTCTAAAGTCATTCTCGAGGAGTTCGTTTTCCCTGATTACAAAATTATATACGAAACATCAACAAAAAAGATCCGACCTTATGTACCTCAGCCACTGCGACAGCAAATTTTTCACAAGTTACACAATTTTCCACACTCCAGTATACGGGCCAGTAGAAAGTTATTTTTCGAACGATATTTCTGGCCTGAAATTAATAAAAATATAACACTGTTGGCGAAATCATGTGACGGCTGTCAGAAGTCTAAAGTTCATAGACACACAAAGTCAGGTTTCGGAAGATTCAACATACCTTCACGCCACTTTGAACACATCCACCTCGATTTAGTTGGTCCACTCCCTGAATCCAACGGCTATTCCTTCGTTTTAACAGCTGTAGATAGATTCACAAGATGGTCAGAAGCATATCTTTTAAAAGACATAACCGCAACCACAGTTGCAAACACATTAGTTGAAAATTTTGTTTCCAGATTTGGAACTCCACTACGGATCACAACAGACCAAGGCAGTCAGTTCGAATCCAAATTATTTAACGAACTTACCAGATTGTTAGGCTCGCAAAGGATTCGCACCACACCATACCATCCACAAGCGAACGGAATGGTAGAACGATTTCATCGCCAATTAAAAGCATCCCTTAAAGCCAGAGGCAACTCTGTCAATTGGAGTACAGAGTTCCCCATAGTGCTCCTTGGGATTCGCACGGCAATCAAAGAAGAAAGCTTAGATAATTGTGACGCAGTTTTCGTTAGAATCGACAAAGTAAAAACTGGTCTTAGCCTTCCTTATGAAGGGCCTTTTAAAGTAATACGACGTATGAGACAATGTTTTGTAATAGATAAAAACGGAAAAAATGCAACCATTTCGATCGACAGACTAAAACCAGCTTTTAGCATATTGTGCTCCAGTCGAAATGAATCACAGCTAAATGAAAAATCTTACAGACCCAAATTTAACATATCTTCGGAGGAGCTTATTTGAAGGAGGGTGATGTGGTGGTCCAGAGTGTAAAATAACTTTCGCGTCTTAACTTGTAACACACACTGTACCCACTGAATCGAAAACTTGAGACCTTGAAAAAGGATTATAAACTAATGATCATTAGAAACGCACCGTTTTACTTTGCAGTATGTTAGTTGTTTTTCAGTACCTTGTAAGCTTAACATAATTAAGAAAAGAACCATGCGATAGAAAAGAATTTGCACAGTCAAAAGTTCAGTTCTAGTTAAAGCGCACAAGGCATCACTCTACTATATTTCTTCATGGCACAAAACTTTATAAGATTAAATTATATAAAGTTATTGAATTTAAATAAATGATAAAGTTAAATAATTAAAACGTCTTTCAAAGTTATTGAGAGAAAATATAATGCGAATAACAAAACCATTATAGTCCTTTCTGCATGATTCTGCATTATTATCTGTATAACAAAATTTATTTGCAGTCAATATCTCCATTGGTTCTTGAGTTATGGACGACGAAAAAAAGTCCCAGAACTTACGGACGTACGTAAACTGCGAGGAGAGCAGGCACCAGGTGGAACAACATCACCACGTGTCAAGTCACAAAAACCATCTGGCCAACACTGGATTTAAAACGTTCAAGGTGCTTGCTCTCTCTAAACAGATCGCATATAAGCTCAATAATAGGTGTAATAACCGGACACTGTCTAATAGGAAAGCACGCCACGAAATTAGACGTATTCTCAAATGACTTTTGCAGAAGCGGTATGGACGAGAAAGAGAAAGAAACAGTTCTTCATCTTCTCTGCACATGCCCTGCTCTGGCTCGAAAATGCAAGAATTACCTAGGAGAATTCTTCTTTAACGATCTAAACGATCTAAATCATATCAGCATAATCAGCCTCTCACGTTTCGTAAGGGACTTAAATTGGTTCCATTGAGCTTAGTAAGAAGCCTCAAGATTCATGTGGTATCACAATGGTCCATTAAACTGGCCTAAGTGTGTCCGTTTCCATCTTGGACAGCCACTATAACCTAACCTAACCTACGGACGTACGGACGCACGGACGTACGTACACACACACACGCACAGACTCTCTCTAAAAATCTTTTATTTAGACTCTAGGGACCTTGAAACGTCGAGAAATGTCAAAATTTTCAATTCGACAAATCGGACCAATTACAATAACTTCCTATTGGAAGTTATTAACATTTGATTTTTCTCAAGACATTTCTGAAGCTAATGTACCTTGTATAAGTCATTCTTTTTATAATATTTATCTCTAAAAGAAAACTTAACAAAAAATGTTCGCACTATTATTAGCATGGTTTAAAAATATTTGTCTCATTTGAAAATGATTCGAAAAAAGTAGGTAAAACCTTAATTTTTCAAATTGGCAATCACAAAAAGTTTATATTCTAATTCTTTTTTTGTCTTGTTGTATTTTTTTTTTAATTTTCTTCATTCCCAATCAACCAATCAAAAAACCATATTATACAAAATATAAATAATAAATTATCACATAAATGTCTTTTCATTGCCTCCCTTGAACTTTCGCAGAGTTTGTATACATTCTTCTCTATCTTCTGTTTTTTTTAATAATCTGGAAATTTATTATTTTATATTGGAATTTTCGCTCATTTTTACCCCACTCCAATACATTCCACATTCAAAACATGTGGAACGAACGTTCCTCTTCATAATATAGTACTATTCAAATATACGAGTATATACAAAGTCAAATGTCATTTCGAATGAGTACAAACTGTTTCCGGTTCCCAATTTGAAACTTTAAGTAGGTACTTCTTTTTTTAAATTCAATTAAAATGGCAATTAATATAATGCTCATAATGGCCAGATATTTATTGTTTGTTTTTTATAAGGATAAATATAGGTAGATAGATATTATATCACCGTTACAATGTTTGATATTTTTAGAAATATAACGGACAAATGTAGATTAATGTTTTCTATTTCTTAAGCATAGTAAATACGCAATCATGTAGGTACACATTACAGTATTAATTTATTTTATTTTTAAAATGCATTTATGTCCATATGAAGTTGTTAACATAATTCAGGTTAATTTAGAATTAAATTCAGGTGAAGATTAAAATTTCATTTCAGTGTTTGTTCACTTAAAAAAATTAGCAATTCCTTTAATTTTAATTGTGAAACATGTTTAATGTAATATAAAACATTTTTGAACAATCTGAATTCCCTTAAAAATGGTTTTAAATTTCATACGTTAAAATTTAAAATCTACTGTAGTTCACGGAAACATTAAAATAAAATTTTAGTTCACGTAAATGCATTATCGTATACCTATTGGTAGGTACGCATTTATAAGGTGAAATGAAAAACAAAACTTAAATTACTAGTAAATTATTCTATTATATTCACGTTCAAAAGTGTCAGCCCTGTCCTATTTCTTTCATTTAATCGCAAGCAAAAAAAGTACGTACACGCCTGAGTATACCTTAAGAAGTTTTAGCAAATCTTGAAACAATGTTAGCATGGTTTTTGATGAAATCAAAACTGAATGATTTTCTCTTTAACATATTGTAACCGGATCGTGCTGCATTCCTTAAAAATATTGAGTACTTAAATTCCATTAATTGATTTAGGTATACATTGATTGGCGTTTTCAAACTTACTAGGTACAAAACAATAAAATGTTTAAATACCTATAGTTCAGTAATAATAACAATGATGAAAACTGATGTAGGAGTTAAAAATATAAATTTAAATTTAAATATATAAATATAAATATACATATATGTATACATATATAAACAAAAATTTAAAAATTACCAACAATATTTTGCATATGATAAAATAGTTTGATTTCAAAATCTATTTTTGTTAACAAGATTTTTAGTCTAAAATCAATTTTTAACAATTTTAGTAGCATTTCTTAAAAGTTTTTATTTCTTATATAAACAAATACAAATTAAATGAATGCAATTAATTTGAAGTCAATACCTTCTATTTTTCACGAGATATCGAGAACCGAACATCAATTTTTACCAAATTTTCGTGCTGTTTTTTGTAGATTTTTTTTTGTTTTGAAAAAAAAAACGGACTATTGGATTTTTATCAAAAATTTACTGAATGTCGAAAACAATATTTTATGTGAGATAAAATAAGTTTGAAGCCAATGTTTTTAATTTTTGAAAAGACATTTGAGTTTAAAATCAATTTTTACGAACTTTTAGAAATGGTTTTTTTAGGTTTTTATTTTTTTGTTAAAAAACTGTCAATTCGATTTTTCTCAAAATTTTACTAGATGTTAAAAACGTTATTATTCGTTGCACAAAATTGTTTTGGAGATAAAATCATTTCTTATTCGAAAATTTTCTAGGTGACAAATATTTTTTTTTCAGTTTTTTTGATTTATAAAAAAAACAGTTAATTGGATTTTTTTTCCAAAAATATACTTTTTTGGTATCACGTTACAATATATTATATAAAACTTAATTCAAGTCTCTAGCGTTTTTGGTTCGTAAGATATTTAGGGCTAACCAAAATTTTCACCTTTTTTTTAAACTGCTATGGTAAGAAAACCACCCACGCCATTTCCTTGAGAGCCCTTTATGCATCTTGCTGCCTTATTATCTGCATAACAAAATTTATTTGAAGTAGATATCTCTTCTGGTTCTTGAGCTATGGACGACGAAAAAAACGTCGCGAACGTACGGACATACGGACGTACGGACATACGGACGTACGGACGTATGGACGTACGAACGTACGAACGTACGAACGTACGAACGTACGAACGTACGAACGTACGTACACACCAGTTAAAGACCTTGTTATCAATCTCTCAGAAGAAAATTTTGATCAAGATGAAATGGATTTATTAAATAGAGGATTAAATTTTACAGTCAAACCACGCAAAGTCCCAATTATCGACATCGTAGCTGACATCGAATCTGCCATACAATACAAACAGTAGTATGACATAAAAAAGTCAGTGAGGAACAAAGCTTTACCTCTTATTAAAAATACATTCAAACAACAACATCTTAACTCTACGGATAACAAAATAAAAAACGCTCTTGAGAAACTTAAAAAACACAACACTTATTTCATAAAATCTGACAAAGGTAATAAAGTAGTTATTTTGAACAAAACAGATTATGACAATAAAATGTTGAAATCTATAGAAGAAGATAATTTCAAAGTAAATAAAAAATCACCTTTAAACGCCATGATTGCTGATGCCAAAATTGCAACTGACACCATACACAACGTATTCAACGTCAATAAATATAAGTTACGTGTTTCCAACCCAACAGTTCCGTTAATGTATGGTTTACCAAAAGTGCACAAAAATGGAGATAAAATGAGAAAAATTGTCTCAAATGTAAGCTCCCCTTTTACAAACATAACCAAATGGCTTGTTAATGAATTGAAAAAATTCGGAAATTTTGACGGTTTTTCAGTCAAGAACACATTTGACTTCGTTGACAAAGTAAAAAACATAGAAATTGAAGATGATGAAATTATGATTTCATTCGATGTAACGGCCCTTTTTCCATCGATTCCAATTAATGAAGCAGTCGAAGCAATCAGAAAGCATTTACTTAAATTTGATATACAACCAGAACAAACAAAAACTTACATTGCTTGCATCAACATTTGCATGAAACACAATTGTTTTCAATTCCGTGACTCATTTTATTCAAACAACTTCGGATGTAGTATGGGAAACTGCCTCTCGCCATATGTCGCAGAAGCTTACATGTGTAAATTTGAATCTGATTTACAAAAAGAAGGTAAACTACCACGTATTTGGCATAGATATGTTGATGATACCTTTGCTGTAGTGAAGAAATCAGAAGTTGACAAAATACTCGCAACAATCAACAATAGATTCCATAGCATTAAATTCACTTTCGAGAAAGAGGATGACACCCTTGACACTTTGCCCTTCCTCGACCTTGAAATCAAGAGAAAAGGGAAAAACGTTGAGTTCAGTGTCTACAGAAAACCCACATCCACAGATCGATACATAACAAATGATTCATATTGCGCCTATAATCAAAAAATTGCAGCCTTCCATTCAATAGTTTATAGATTATGCCGTCTACCTTTATCAGTCGAAAGCTACATGAAAGAATACCAACAAATACTTTATATAGCTGATGTGAACGGCTACGATAAATTAGTCATAGACCATTTGATCAAAAAACACTCGAAGAAGTTAACGCTCAGCAACATCAGTACGTTATTTGATCAAAACACAAGTTCAAATAAACACCGTGTCACTTTACCCTTCACCCCGAATATCACCAACAAGCTAATACATGTCTTTGCTAAATCAGAAATGAGCATTGTACATACAAACAACAACAAATTAAAATCTATCCTAGGATCAACAAAAGACCATATACCAACTAATCGATGCAGCGGCATTTACCAAATCTCTTGCTCTAACTGCAACAAAAAATACATTGGACAAACAAGAAGAGCTGCAGAGGTTAGATTCAACGAACACCATCGATCCGTAAAAAAGAAAGAGATAGACAAAGCAATAGCAGCCCACATATTTGACCCAGACAACGATAGTCCACACACAATAACTTCTTTTGACGACAATTTTAAACTTTTAAGAAAAGTAAACAAACCAAATAAACTGGACGCATATGAATCTATACATATATATATCAACAACAACCTCATGAACTTAGAACCTGGACCAATTGACTCCATACTATTCAGCGCTCTTAAGAAAGAGAATAGATAAAAACAGTACTTATCACACTCTTTGTTTTGTTTTGTTTTCTCTTAAAGTCAAGCTTTTGTAAATTGTAATTTATGTAATCTCATTGTGTTTTTGTTTAATTGTCGTCCGCTGATGCTGGTTCCGCAGCTGAGAACCGAAATACATTCGTATTGAATAAAAAGAATTAAAATTGAAAAACAACAACAAATTTTGCCTTTTTATTACGATTTTTGCGGTCAATAAGGAAAAAACCTTTTTTTAAATAATTAAGTACGTACACACGCACGAACAGGCATCTTTCTAAAAATCTTTTATTTCAACTTCCTATGGGAAGTTAATAAATAAAGTTTTATTTATTTATTTTATTATTTTTGGCTTCATTTTAAGAACCAGTACTTAAAAAAAGTTATTTCACCTGCTAGCACTACATGCCAATCTCCTTAGATACTACTTACATACCCACCCTCTACCTACATATACTTACATTGTAGAAATATAAATATTAAAAAATGTATATACATACTTCTATACCCCATATTCAAAATATGGCAACAATGAATCCTACAGAGAATGAAATTTGAAAACGTTGCATTTAAATTTTCAAATTTCTCAAAAACTGAAAATCTAAAATCAGATGAATATAATTTTCTTCAAGCAAAATACCTACTGCTAAAAGCATACAATTCATAGCTATAACGATTTTTTTCTTTTCAAATTCATTTTTATTAATTCAATCTTAAATCTATCTAAAGCTAGACAAAAATTCATAAAACTAGCCTAATTATCCATAACTTACAACTAACTTACTGGTCCCATACGGACACTCTAAGTTAAACAATATTACTTAATGCTAATGCCTTTCGGCCCTAAGATCTATTTAACTTCAATTCCATTTTATTTATTTTTTTTATTCATTAGAAAATTTCAAAAAAACTAATATCAATATCCTTTTTTATTTTTACTTAAAAACTACTTAAAATAAGGTCCTTAATATAAAACTTAAAGCACAGATAAGAAGCTATACAGATGTCTCATCCCCATAGAAGAAAATGTCCCACATTTTTTTCACTACTCCTTGGCTATCAACCGACAAAAAGCTTTTTGTCGGTTGATCGTCAAGCACAAAAAGCTGTTTTTGATTTCACATATTGGCTTGCCAGTATGCCTGTTCAAAGCTATGTGTCTAACTATAAAAAATTCTAAAGTTGTTTTTTCTCTCAAGTCAATGTCCATAGAGACAAAGAAGAACAGAAACTGTTTTGGTTTCGATGATGTTTTGGTCCCGATGTTACCATATTTCAGTTGCTATTGTTCAAGCGATGTAGGTATTTTATGCTATTTATGGTATTTATTATTGAATATGAAAATAAAAACCATAGTTATTAATTTTTCCATGTTATATTTTACTATATCAAATAAAACAATAAATACATATGTTGAAAATACATTTAAGAAAGGAAGAAAAGATGAGTTTGGTGCAAGACATTTTAAAAATAATTTGTATGGATTCCTATGGTAACACTGATGCAAATGTACGTGCGCCGCTGCTGCGCGTATGAGGCTAACCCCTTGAACACAATGGGAATTCGCTAGTCGCGGTAAAAATCGCTGTAGCACAAGCTGTCACTAAAATCGCTCACTATGTAGCAAAGGTCGCCCACAATGGTGTAGCGCAGGAAGAAAGTCAACTGTCATTTTTTTTGTTATTTATACATTTGTGTTTAGCTTTGTAAGACTATTCATATTTTTGGGCAACTTAATTTTCAATTTTTAAATTAAAAAATGGACCAACGCGATGAAATTGCATTTATTGCAATGATAATGCAAATGTGCGGAATGAAGCTTTTAAAGCTTTACTGCCCCAGCAGAATCGAGTCGCTGTAGCACTTTTAAAGCTTTAAAATGTAGCGCGATTAATAGCAGAAAGTAGAAAATTATTCAACAATGGCGACAGCGATCGCTGCAGCAACAGCTTCCCATTGTGGCGCTGTGTACTATTTTCGTATGTTTCAACTTTGACAGCGCGACAAGCGGCCGCTACAGCGACTCCATTCTGCTGGGGCAGTTAGTTTTGGTTGCCTTCCTTATTTTGATTTTTTTTGTAGACATATATTGAACGCTTGTGTGTATGTCATGTATCCATAGATATATATGACAAAAGGGTAAGTTTCAATTTCGGTCTTTTTGTTGTTTGTTGATTGTTTCTTTCTTGTGCTATGCAAAACGTAAGTTGCGTATTTTGTGAATTTAAACACGTGTAGGTACTCATGTAAATAATTTCGATACAAAAAAGAGGCTCGGATGTGACCCACACTGATAACTTACTATTGATGCCCACTTAAATTTTTCAAAATTTATTTTTTTTATTTGGAAAAATTGTATTAGTAAGTAGGTAAGTATGCAAAAATATACATTGGCAAGAGTACGATACCTTAAGCGACAAGATATTATAACGGAATTTGTTAGAACAGTTAAAAATAAGCATTTTTTACTATGGGAGGGGGGGGTCTATCTCACTCCGTTTAGGCGGTAGGGGCAATTTAAAAAAATTATTATTTAAAATGGAAAAAAATAATTTAAAAATAACGATAATACTTACAATTAAGTTTTATACATTTTTTTAAAGCCAACATTCTGTTTTATTAGCCAGTTTTTAATTCAAGTCAAAACTATGCGCAGTTTTAAAAAAAATAATTTTAAACTCAAAATTTGAGTAAAAAAAGTTAAAAAAAGGTTTAAAGTGTAATTTTTCAATACTTCAAGATTATCTACCATTGTTTTTATTTCAGAATTTATTGCTCTTATTTGTTTTTGATCAAAAACTGAAAACTAGATGATTTTATGTCTTTTAGTTTTTGAGAAAATTAAAAATAACCAGAACTACTATTTTAATGTAATTCTTTTTTTTTTGCTTGAGTGGTCTTATTTTGATAGTAACAATGGTAGGTGCGAGTTTGGGTGTATGCAACAGTAAGGTGTGTGCGAGTTTGGGTGTATGCAACAGTGGGATCTGTTAGGGGGGGCATGCTGACCCCTGCAACCCCCCTACTTCGGAACAATATAGGATTTGGGGTGGGTGCAAGTTGGAGTGCGTGCAAGGTGGGGAGGGTGCAAGGTTCAGTGGGTGCAAGATGGGGGCATGCAAAGTTTCTTTTGCATTTAAATAAGCTGGATTTAAGAAAAATTAATTTACCATAAGTAATTTGACGAAATGAAAATCGTGCATTTTTCAGTTTAACTTTTTTATGGCTTTATAAAGAATTTTTGTTTATTTTTTTTTCCTTTTTATATATAACTAACACAATCTTTAAAATAGTCAAACAAATATTTTTTCATAGAAACTTAAAAAGATATAAATAAATTATTGATTTCACTCGTTGGCATAAGTATTTTGACAAGTATGCATTATTAAGAAAACAAAGTTTAAATTTGACAAAAATAAAGAAATGAAGAATTTAGTAAAATGTATAACCTCCTTTGGCTTCAATAACTTTTTGAAGGCGTCTCGGTACTGAATCTACTAAATTTTGAAGAATATCTGGAGATATCTCTTTCCAAGTGAAGTTACCTCAGCAATTGTCTCCTCTCTGGTTTTATTTAAAGAAACTGTTCTTTTGCGTTTCAAAAGAGACCAGACGTTTTCTATAATATTTAAATCTGGACTTTGAGGTGGCCAGTCCAAATTAGTAACACCAACATCAAAAAATTCATTACCAGCCGGGCTTTGTGGCATGGGGCATTGTCCTGTTGCAGGATGAATGATTCGCCAATAAGCATATCCCCGGATGGAAAGGCATTATCATTTAGGGTACTAACATATTGGCTTTTGTTCATAGAGCCGGTAATAGGAACCAAGTCACCCAGTCCATTATAAGCAACACATCCCCAGAACATGACAGAGCCTCCACCGTGGCTCACTTTTTGACAAACAGGCCTTTTTTTGCCTTACTACCTTTGGCAATCTTACAAAAAATTTATTTTTTGATGAGTTATACTCAAAGGAGCTTTCATCTGTCCATAGAACGCTTCTCCAGAACTCCTTTGGCTTGTGCAGATGTTCCTTTGCGAAGGCCAGTCTTTTAAATTTGTTTACCTTTGCTATGTACGGTACGTCCTTAACTTTAATTGTCTTGAAATCTCCTTCTTTTAAACGTCGTCGGACAGTACGCTCACTGATTGGATTCTTGGCTGTCATTTCGGTCTTCAGTGGGCGTTGTTTTGCGCCTAGCACCTGATCTTCTTAAGTTTCTTATGTTTCTTATGCTTTTTAAACTTATTGATTTGATAGTGCACAGTTTGACGTGACACATTAAACTCATTTGCAATGTCTTTTACTGCCATTCTAGCGTTAAACTTTGCTACAATGGAAGATCTGATAACCAAACTCAACTCCACTGTTTTAACCATGGTTTTAAATAACTTTTGATCAAATTTTATTTTTTTATTAACGTTTCACTTCAAATAAAGTTTAATATTGCATAAGTTGCTTGGTTTTCACGTGCAAAGTGTGAAAACAGGTACACAAAGATTCCGTCAAAATACTTATGCCACACAAAAATTCGTTGTTTACATGCATTTTTATGAGAAAAAAGAGAATGCAAAATGTAAACAATACAAAATTTGGCATGCATAGAACTAAAAACATATTCTTTGTTTTGCACATTATTTTTTCGCCGTTATTTAACGATAATTAGCAAAGTCTAGGTTCAATAGTCAGAAAAAGGTTTCGTCAAAATATTTATACCAACTACTGTATATGTAAATTGGTAATGTATTTATTTTTTTATTGTTTTTGTTTGAGCTACGCGTTCATAACATTCACTAATTTTTTTATTTTAGTTCTAGGATTTGTATACCTTTTATCTTTTGTGTCAATTATTTTGGTAGCAAGATCGTCGATTTATTTGTTAAATTTATTAATATTTAAATAATATAAATTATTATGGTCTATATACCCCCTCACGGTTTTCGCCTTTTTGTGGCGAGGGGGCTTACGTCTAACTCTTCAGCAATCCAGCTGCGGAGTAAGACAACTAAGAAAACCACCAAAAGCAGAGATGTTAATCTAATAAAATATGGATAAAAGTTTACTGAATGAAGAAAATCGAACGGGGATATACGTTCAAGTGTCGGCAGAAGTCACGGCTGCCGGCGAGGGCTTGGCTTCGCAAGAAGCTAAGTCGCCAGTGACAAAAGTAAACTTCGAGAAAGAAAAACGAGATTTAAAAAGACAACCGGTGATTCTCGCAGTGGATCTCCTTCCCGCCATAGATGGTTTAACTATCAAACGTACGGAGACTTCGGACAGACTTCCTTTCATAGGTAGTCGAACCGAGGACGAGCTACTGATGGAACCGAGTCAAGCAGAGACTATGCTGAAGTCTGCTGAACCCCTCAAAGCTTCGAGGCAACGCAGCAACTACAGATCCTCCAAAAGATTCGTGAAAACGACCGAGTTGAAAGACCCTGCGACGCTCAGTTCGAGAGATAAGGCTCTCCTAAAAAAGCATAGAAAGATAGTAAGGAACTTTGAGCGGCAGCTGGCAGAGACTGCCACTGCACCCACGGGAACAACAGAGCAAGTGAACACCAAAGAGTCGGAGAGCAAAGGAGTAGATGCTGCCACATCTAGGTCTGTCCCTTAAAAGGCAAACCGTGAACAGGCTGGCAATATCTCGACCGCTCGGAACGACAAAGGAAAAGTTCAGGCGACTTCCAGCAAGAAACAGCTAGCCAACGCTAGGAAAGACCAAGCACCGGCAAGCACCTCTTCTGGGATGAAACCAGGAACGTCCAAGAGACAAAGATCGGAGGAGACAGTCAAGTAAGACGGTGCTAAGAAACAGAAAACCAGCAGCTTCGACACCACCCCGATTGACCTACAAATCGCCATAATAAGCTTCTACTTGAGCGTCGAACTTGTCGAGTTGTAGAAGCTGAGTAAGGCCAATGATTCTCGGGAATTATTTCTCCAGAAGAGTCCTGAAACCAAAGGTCGCTCACCCCTACCCTTCCCTATCCCTACCCCTCCTCCGTCGGCTTTGTGCTACTATGCTGGCTGATGTCTCCTTATCTCCCGATTGTATGGTGTATCACTATATGTCAACCTAGCTCTCTTCTGGGACGCTTATGGCTTAATTGCTGTTCGTCTCTCCTACTCCAAAACATATCCTTCCCTTCAACTTCCCAATTGGGCTGGATCTAAAGTGTTATACGACCCGTGCCGATGATCAGCCAGGCTGAGGGCCCAATTTCTAAAAATAGCTCAGTCGTTAACGGAGTATCCGGATACCAGGCGACCTCCGGATTAGCTAGCCTTATCTGTGTAAGCGAATCTCTGCACAGATGGACCCCCCCTTTACTTCGCTACTCGTGGGAATCCAATGAATAATTTAAAACAAAAACAAAAACAAAACCAAAAACAAAAACAGTACTGGAAGCAACAACGTCAAACCGGTACCCGTATTCCAGCTACATCGGGCGGCAGCTCGGCGGTAACGTCGGCTGTCGTTACTCCTGTGCCGAGCACCGGAAAATGGCCTGTGCCAAGCCACTGCCCTTCTTCTAGTGCGGTGCAGGATGTATCCATACCGGGCGGCAGTTAGGCGGCAACGTTGGCTGTCGTTACTCCTGTGCCAAGCACCGGAAAAGGGCATGTGCCAAGTCAATGCCCTTCTTCTAGTGCGGTGCAGGATGTACAATTGGCGAAAACGCTTCCTCATGTCGGTAGTGGAAAGTTCGTGAATAATGATCTTTCCACTACTAAAGAGAGTAAACCTCTCCAGTATGCTCCTAGGAGCTCGTATAAACAACGGCGGTATGCGATGAGGATTCTAAAATCCTCTGGTTCAACACTGGGGGATGGAAGTAATCCCATCCTTAACAAAAGGCTGGAGTGGGCTAAATCCATTCTAGACAATACTAGTCGCCACGACTCCACGTCAAAGCGACAAAGGTCTTTGGAGGAGTCCACTCCCGTCCCGAAAAAGCCCAAAGTGCAGAACACCAGCACTCCCAATATTCCTCGAGGACCTCTCACTAAACCTTTTAGTGATGTACTTAAGGATTCAAATAAGATCATAATTGCGGTCATTGATAGGAGCAATATTGATGGCACGATTACATCTGAACGTTGGCAGAGGGTGAATCTTGAGCTCTCGGCTGGCTTTCTAAAAGTCATGCGGGATCATCCGGGTCCACCGCCTGTAACAAGCGATGAGGGTTGGCATCAAGGTCATGCCAAGCTCATCTCTTGTAACGATCAGAGGTCGCGCGATCTCTATACGCTTGCTGTCGGCATGCTGGGCGAAGTATGGCCAGGCGCAAAACTCGAGGTCGTTGCAAAGGAAGACATTCCATGCAGGAGAGCTCGCGCTTGGATCCCTAAGGAACCCTCATGTCCGGATGACATACGCGAGATCATTAAGATCAGCAACCCAGACCTCCCTTGTCACGACTGGAAGATCGCGAAACTGGAGGAGCCAAAGGGTCTTTATCGAAGTGCGATTATCGTAATCAATAAAGACTCTGTGGCTTCTCCGGCGCGAGATAAGGGAGTGATAAGATACGGTTTTGGGACTATCACGCTCCGTATTTACAAAAAAGATGAGGTAAACGCTTCATTCGAGCCTCCACACCCCTTTTCGGAAGCTGTGTCGCAAGACGTAGGGGGTTCCAGTGATACTATTACCTTCCCTTCCTTGGACGTGGATGATGTCGTACCTGGGCCCTCTTCTGTCGCAGCACAGTCTTTCTCCGAGCCCACATCAGAAGCTGTGCCGCAAGACGAAGGGGGTCCCAGTGCTATCATCACCTTCCCATCCTTGGATGTGGATGAGAATGTGGCAGGGCCCTCTTCTGTCGCAGCACAGTCTTCTTCTAAAAACGTCGGAGGTTTATCCCTAATGGAGACCGATGACTCTAACGACAAAGCTCTCCCCAGTGAGGAAGAAGATGAACTAATAGGTTCTTCTTCGTCTGATCTGGATGAGCTGGATTTAACAGTGGTGGAGGTTGATCTGCCGATTTGTAGCCAAAATGCTGCAAATACTACAGATTAATCTCCAACACTCTAAAACGGCTTCGGCCTCCCTACTTGTCCGCTTGACAAAAACCGGAGAAGATGTCGTTCTCATCCAAAAACCCTGGATTGTGAAATCCTTGGTTCGAGGATTGGGAACTCCTGGCTACTACGTGCTATATGTAACAGGAAAAGGTAACCCAAGGTCCTGCATACTAATAAAACGTAATCTAAATGTATTTTTACTCCCTAATTTCAGTGATAAAGACGTCACCACAGCCAGTATGGTAACCACACCTACTGGCTGGTATCAGCGTATTTGGGCCACGACCACCAGGGCCCACTACCTGGTACCATTCTGGAAAGGACGATCGCTGAATCAACTAGATGTAAAACCAACATAATTATCGGTTGTGACGCCAATGCGCACCATACTACGTGGGGTAGTACCGATATAAATGACAGAAGTGAGTCTCTTTTTGATTATATTTTAACAACTAATCTGGTAGTATGTGATGTAGGTAGTGAACCAACCTTCGTTACTAAAAATCGACAAGAAGTTTTAGATATGACTCTTGTCTCGTTACATCTCTCAAATAAAATATTGAATTGGAGAGTATCAAAGGAGCACTCGTTCTCCGATCATAGATACATCCAATTCACACTTATTGAAGAGCTCCCAAAACCGATCCAATTCCGAAACTATAGGAAAACAGATTGGCCAAAATATAGGGCAACTCTGAAGAATCTGATTAAACCAGAACTTTCTGACCCGCCCTTGTGCGCTTTTGAACTCGATCAAAAAGTCGACGAGCTTAGAGCAGCCCTTAATAAAGCCATGGAAACTGCCTGCCCCCTCACTATAGTGCGGGGAAAGAAGAAACCATACTGGTGGGCTACTGAACTGGGTATACTCCGGAAAGGCTGTAGAAGGCTTTTTAATCGTGCAAACAAGACTAGACATCCACAAGACTGGGACTCCTATAAGGAATCCCTCAAAAAGTATAAAAAGGAATTGAGAATAGCCAAAAGATCCTCTTGGAGATCCTTCTGTAGCTCAATAGAAGAATCCTCGGAGGCATCAAGGATAAGGAAGATTCTCTCGACAAATCCAACCATGCCCAGTTGTCTTAAAAATTTGGATGGTACTTGGACTAACTCTTGCGAAGAAACGCTAAACCTGCTACTGGACACCCACTTCCCTCTGATAGCTCCAAATACGTTAATATAACAAACCATTCTGGGTCGGGTATTAACTTAACTTTTCCTCAAGGTCTTGTTGCAAAAGAGAAGTTGACTTGGGCTCTGAATAGTTTCAAACCTTACAAATCTCCAGGGCCAGATCACATCATACCAACTGAGCTGCAATTTACGACTGACATAGCTTTGCCCATCATTGAGATGATATTTAAAAGTTGTCTAGATATGGTCTATATACCTCAGCGATGGAGAGAAGTAAAGGTAGTATTCATTCCCAAGGCGGGCAAATGTTCGCATGTCAACCCTAAAGATCTAAGACCTATTAGCCTATCATCATTCAATTTCAAAACTCTGGAACGATTGATTGATATCCATGTACGTAACAGCATTGATAAGAGACTATCGATGTCTCAGCATGCTTACTGCAAAGGGAAATCGGTAGAAACAGCCTTGCTCACCTTGGTAAGAACTATCGAATACTCCCTAGAACAAAAACAATATACTATGGTGGCCTTCCTGGATATTGAAGGCGCTTTCAACAACGTTGACACATCCGCTATCACTTCTGCTATGACGACCCTAAACGTCGAATACTCACTCTGTGAATTGATAAATCTAATGCTAAAAAGCAGGATCATCAACTCTAAGATGGGGGATTTTTGTACGAAGAGGTCTGTCAGTAGATGCACTCCGCAAGGTGGTGTTCTGTCCCCTCTCCTGTGGAACATAGTGGTTAACGAGCTACTAATATCCCTTAAGAGAGAAGGCTACAGAGTGATTGCGTATGCCGATGATGTTGCTATCGCCGTCATAGGAGAACATCCTAATACACTGAGAGACCTCCTCCAAAACGCACTCAATATGCTCACTAGATGGGCAGATCACTGCGGACTTAGTATTAATCCTCAAAAAACAGACCTCGTCCTTTTTACGTGGAAATACAAGATCCCAGAAATTATACCTCCCTCAATAAAAGGTGTACCACTAATTTCCACCAATGAGGCCAAATATATTCGTCTGATATTGAACAAAAAATTAAGTTGGAAACCTAATATTCAGGAAAGAGTTAAAAAAGCTACAGCAGCTCTTTTGCTTTGCAAGAAAGCCATAGGAAACAAATGGGGTTTTCAACCTCGCATACCCTATTGGCTATACACATCGGTCATCCGACCAATACTTATGTACGGGGTTGCAGTGTGGTGGACTGCACTGGAGAAAGTCACATACTACGACAAACTCAGCAGAGTCCAACGCACTGCATGTCTCTGCATTAGCGGGGCTTTGAGAACCACACCCTCAGCAGCGTTGGACACTCTCCTCCATCTGACACCCCTCGACATTTTCAGCAAACAAGTGGCAGCGAGTACAGCCATAAGACTCAACGCCTCATCTCAATGGACCAACAACAATGTTGGGCACTCCATCATTCTGAACCTCTTTGGTTCTATACCAAAGTACATAGACTACACTATCCCAAAACCCCAATTTGGTAAAAACTTCCAGGTATCCATTCCATCCAGGGATGAATGGGAATACAAAAAACTCCTAGATGATGAAAGCATCCATTTTTACACAGATGGATCCAAGACAAATGAGGGAGTTGGTAGTGGTGTGTACTCAGAAAAGCTTAATCTAAGCATCTCATTCCGCCTCCCTAATCATTGTAGCGTCTTCCAAGCGGAAATTTTAGCGATCAAAGAGGTTCTCTCCTGGGTAAGAGAAAACGTGATATCAACTTCTGATATACGCATCTTCTCTGACAGTCAGGCTGCTATCAAGTCTCTTGACAGCGTCTCAACCAAATCTCTAACGGCCCTCGATTGTCGATCGTCTCTTATGGAGATGGCGCAGCAATTTAACATTCACCTATGCTGGGTGCCGGGCCACAGAGACATCGCAGGAAATTGTAGAGCCGATGAACTCGCTAAAAATGGAACTGTCATACCTATTTCACCTGAAAGGGAGAAGATAGGTATACCAATAGCTACATGTAAACTTCTGCTAAAAGAAAAAGGTTTCGAGATAGGAAACTCTAGGTGGCACAATTTACCAACATGCGCAGCCACAAAACTAATATGGCCTTCATTGGACCTAAAGCGCTCTAAAGATTTGCTATCCCAAAGCAGACTTCATATTAGCTCCCTAATAGGTGTCCTTACGGGACACTGTCTTATAGGCAGACACGCAATACGACTTGGTGTAGCCTCAAATGACTTCTGCAGAAGCTGTATGGACGAGGAAGAAGAAGAAACAATCTCTCACCTCCTCTGCACCTGCCCTGCTCTTTCACGAAGACGCAAACTTCATCTGAAGAATACTCTTTTGATGATCCCAGTGAACTAGCTAAAAAGGATATCAGATATCTCCTTCGCTTTATAAAAAGCTCAAAATGGTTCAACTAGTGGGAAGTAATTCTCTAGATTCATGTGGTATCACAATGGGCCTTTCTTCTGGCCTAAGTGTGTGGTTTTTGTATCCACACCCACATTAACCTAACCTAACCTAACCATAATAAGCCGTGACGACCCAGATGGGAAAATCTCGGCAAAAAACTGGCTTCTTGTGGAAAATGAGATCCTTAAAGCTATGATGGCGGCATTAGAGAACGATAGTAGTAGTAGTAGTAGAAATGGTGGCCACGAGCAGTCTAGCTCGGGGACACAATTAGCGCTGCGTTGCGCCGTTTTGATACCATAAAATACTCGCTTGACCTATAAAGATAAAAGGGGGATTATAAAGAGAAAAATACGCCTCAAATCCACTTTGTTGCGTTTAGAAAGGAGATCAAATCTTTGATCTCCAGTTCTGAGAGCTCATTGAGGTCGTTGAAAAAGGACTTTCCCAATGTTTTGGCTCTCGTTTTGGCTAAGGCGGGACACTTGCATAAGAAGTGAAGAACAGTTTCTTTTTCTCGCTTGTCCTCACAACTACGACAGAAAGTATTGTGGGGGATGCCCAGCTTAGATGCGTGTTCTCCAACAGGCCAGTGTCCGGTGCATGTAGCAACGACCCTGGCTATGTCTTGCCTGGGTCTGCAAATGAGATTACTAGTACGGGATTTGTTGTAGGTGGACCATATCCTTCTAGATGTGATACAGTTGGTTAGGCTGTTCCACCTGTGGTTTGATTCAGCGAGGAAAATAGAGAAGATCTTGCCCTTCATAGCACCAAGAGGAATGTTGACTCTTTCCGCGAGTGAGCTATGAAGGGCTGATCCTTGCCTAGCCAGCTCGTCAGCTCGTTCATTGCCCTCAAAGCCTCTATGACCCGGAATCCAGATGAGAGTGACCCTGAGTCCAATGTTCATGCTCGCTAACTCACTTCGGCATTGTTGAACCAGTTTGGAGGATGAAGTGGACGAGCCAATCGCTTGAATAGCCGCCTGACTGTCCGAAAAAATAGCTGTTTTTTTTTTTTTTCAAAATTCATTTTTTTATTCATTTAAACTTAACTCTACTTACATGCTAGACAAAATGGGAAACTAGCCTAATTAATTCTACTTAAATATAACTTACTGGCCCTAATCGGGCGCTCTAAGAAATTCATGATTCTTAAAATTAATTCCTTTCGGCCTACGAACTAAGATTGTTTTATTTATTTCAATTTATGTTTTTTTTTTTTTTTTTTTTAGAAAAGTTTAAAAACTAAAATCTTTATCATTTTTTGGGCTTTTTACTTACATACTAAAGTCCTTAAAATAAAACTTAAAATTACCTAATCTACCTACAAACTACTTAAAACTAGAACAACCACAGCGGCAAAACAACTATGTCCTTCTAAAGGGTGTCCCAAAATTAACGCAAGATTTGATTTTGCCGCCATTTGTGCAGTGAAGTGTTGGCAACCCTGAAAAAAAGCAATTTGACAGCTAACAGTATAGGGTTATTAAAAATGGAGCGTTACACGATAGAACAACGTGTCTTCATTATTAAAGAATATTTCAAAAATAGTGAAAGCTTGGCGGCTGCAGTTCGAAAATTTCATACAAAATATGGTCGGAATAGTGTTTTAACTTCGTCAACTGTGAAGAGACTAATTGAAAAATTCATGGAGACTGGATCCGTTGGAGACGCCAAACACACTGGTCGTCCAAAAACAAGCCGTTCAAATGTGAATGTCGAAGCAGTGCGTGAGAGTGTTGCTGACAATCCAGGAACCTCAATTCGACGTCGTGGACAAGAATTGCAAATTTCAAGAACCTCTCTACAGCGTATACTCACCAAAGATCTGTGTCTTCATGCTTACAAAATTCAATTAACACAACAATTGAAGCCTAATGACCATGGACAGAGAAGAGAGTTCGTTGAATGGATTATTGAACATCAACAAATGGACCCTGATTTTTCGAGCAAAATCATCCTAAGCGATGAAGCACATTTTCATCTTGATGGCTTTGTCAATCGCCAAAATTGCCGCATTTAGGATTCGGAGAACCCACATGTGATTGTCGAAAAACAAATGCATCCACAACGCGTGACTGTATGGTGTGGATTTTGGGCTGGAGGCATAATTGGGCCATATTTTTTTGAAAATGATGCTGGTCAAGCAGTGACTGTTACTGGTGCTCGATATCGCGACATGATTACACAGTTCTTTCTGCCAAAATTGGATGATATTGATGTGTCCAATATGTGGTTTCAACAAGACGGTGCCACATGTCATACAGCCCATGAAACAATTCAATTACTGCATGAGACATTTCCAGGTCGTGTACTCTCTCGTTTCGGTGATCAAAATTGGCCTCCTAGATCGTGTGATTTAACACCATTAGACTTTTTTTTATGGGGTTATTTGAAATCACAAGTCTATGTCAACAAGCCCACAACCACCCGTGCATTAAAGGAGGAGATTCAACGCTGCATCAACGAAATTCAGCCACATTTATGCAGAATGGTCATGGAAAATTTCAACAAAAGAGTGCGCATGTGCATGCAAAGCCGTGGAGGCCATTTGTCCGATGTGTTATTCCATACATTACCCTATCCTATGTACTTTACGAGTCAATAAAAATATAACTATCAAAAGACTAAAAACGGCGTTTTCTATTTAATTCAAATCTTGCGTTAATTTTGGGACACCCTTTATTTGTAATTCCATCGAGGATTTTTATAATATTGTCTGTGATATGTGTTTTCACTTTTTTTTTTTTTTGTATTTTTGATTTCTTTTTTTGTTTTGTATTTTATGAAATTTTGTTTTTTTATTCTTTTTTTTTTATTTTATTGTGCCACCATTCCTGCACTACTTAAACCTAAAACTTAAGACTAAAACAAGTATGTAAGCCGGCCAAGGCAAAAATACCCCATCCCGGATTACCCATTAGCAGTTGCAGTTTGAAGCCACCAAAACTGGTTCTCCTGCTTCACCCTATCAATGCGGTCCTTTTCGGACACAGCCCTACTGAACCGAAGCAGCTCCGCTCCATCACGAGCGAGGATGCCCCGTTCATACAGGAGCCGCCGGTCTACGGTTTTTCGCCTGACGTGGTAGATAAGCGGTACTGCCAATCTATCCTGTATCATGCCGCACTGGTCTAGATAGAGGAATGCCTCTGGTGGGATAAAGCCGCTCAAGCGTGCATTGTCGAAGTAGTTGTCGTTCGGATAGAACGGCCCGAAAATCAAATTTTTGGTCGAAGTCATAGCCCTCGCAATGTGACCCCGAACAAGTTTTATCACGAAATTGTCAATTCTGTTGATTGGAGCCTCGTTGTATAGAACCTCGTTTGAATAATAATGCAGATAAGAAGATTCTGGTGTCCGATACAAACCGAGACAGCGCCGAAGACACTGTCTCTCGAACACCCGAAACTTCTCCATTTGGGAAGGGGCAATGTTGAACCACACTGGACAACCATAAACAATCATTGGCCGTATGAGGGCCATGTAGCAAATTACCTTCACTCTGGGGTCAAGCCGACTGCTGTAAAACAGCCGTTTCGTCAGAGCGAAGGCTCCTCTGGCCTTAGTCAGAGCAGCATCCATATGTCTGTCGAAATATAGATACTGGTCCAACCAGATACCGAGGTACTTCACTACACTTTTGCTCGTCAATGCCTGTCCGTGCGGGTCAACAATGACCATCTTGCGCCAATCCTTACACGTATCTCGCGAGGCTTTAGCCAACGGAGTCCGGAACAAGATTGTCTCCGACTTTTGGACATTTATTTTCAGTTTCTTGGACTTGTTCCATTGGATATCAGAAACGAGCTTAGACGCGGCATGAATAATGTCATGTCCTGCCTTGAACCCGAACTGATTATCCGGAATTATATTGTTGTCTGCAGCCCACTCAGCCAGAGCCCTATTGATTACCTTTTCAAATACCTTGCTGATGCTTGGAAGAAGACTTTATGACCGGAGATTTGAAGGATTGCAGTTGCCCTTTCCCTTTTTCGGGAGAGGATGAACAACTGCTGTCTTCCAACGCACTGGATAATATGCATTATTCAGCGCGTTGTTGAACAGAGTGGTGTAGATGTCTATTGCTTCAATCGGTAGGTGTCTTAGTACAATATTGGATATACCGTCGACACCTGCTGACTTCTTATTCCTTATTGAATCGAAGATGAGCTGGAGTTCTACCTTCGTGATGAGCAAGGGACTTGGGCCCGTTCGATCGGCGATTATAGCGTTTGCTAAAAAGTCGTCATCAAACCGGGTAAAACCACGGTTCTCGGATCGCCAATGCGAAATATTCCTCAGGTAGAAGTGATGAAGTAAGGCTCTGTTCTCCAGGTCGTGGTTCGGGCGAGCAAGCATTCACCTTATACACTTGCTGGAAAGCAGCACCAACTGTCTCCACTTTCTCCTGCGGATCTTCAATCACAAAGAAGTCATCATCCAAGACGGCTTCCTCAGGATCAATTTGCGCTGTCAGAAGTACGTCTGTGTTCTCTACTGTTCTCAGGAGTGTAAGACACGGAAGGTCGTTCTGGTTCTTGGACCTAAATATCTTATTAATCTTAGGGAACATACTCGGGTCGCTAGAATTAACGGCCCGAATTTTCTTGTCCCAGTAAAAATTAATAGATAACCTGTAGTTTTCCTTGATCAGGGTGTTGACGTTTTTAATCGACGACTTCAGTGTCCTAATCTCCAGGTCGTACGGGTCTGTAAATCGTCTGTACAAGTTTTTCAGTCTTGTCAGTAGTCCGCTTTTCTGTCTCTGTAGTGCGTCTATAGTCGCGTTACTGTAGACGTTGTTTTGGTCGCGTTCCTTGTATTTCGGTATTGTCCGTTCCATTGTTCGTTTTATTATCTTGTCCATCTGTTCAAGGTGTTGGTCGATTTCTGTATTTGTCAAGTTTCTGTTGTTTGGTGGGGCTATGTCACTCGAACGAAGTTTTCTTGCAAGGACTTGGGTGAAACGTGGCCATCGCATCTTACTATAATTGTAAGAATTCGTTGGAACGAATTCATCCAATTCCACAAGCTCGTTCGGAATCTGAATTACAGCAGCGAGTCCGTAGTGGTCACTGTCGTAATCGACTGTCTGTAAACAGTTTCGAGGGTGATTACCCACTTTGTCCGTTATTGTCAGTCTGGTATCGTACAGCAAAAGGTCCAGAAAGGAACCGCTCCTTGGGAACGATGGCCTTTCAGTAGCCAGCAGGTCAACACCATATTCAACACCGTGAAGATTCATCAAATTAAAAAGATGATTACCTCTTGGATTATTTGTTTGATTTCCCCAATCTTCATGTTTCGCGTTCAAATCTCCGGCCATAATGAATTAGTTTTCTTCCAAGCTCAGTTTTAGTACTCTGAAAAGAATCTCGAGCTCTGAAATAAAGATAGTAGCCTGCGGAGCGTCAGCCGCATAAGCCGCAATCATATACATCCGCTTCCCTTGAGTGAGAGAGATGCATACGACGCAAACTTCTAGCGTCCTGAGCTTTCGCAAATCATTATTGTATACGACTTTATAATTAATGCCCTTACGTATGAAGATTGCAACACCGCCTCCTTGAGTAGAGCCGGGTCGATCCCTTCTTACGATATTGTAATTGTTGTTAGTCAGTTTATGTTTCTGGTTTAGCTTGGTTTCGCTAGCCATAAACACATCAGGACTGTGGTCTTTTAACAGCTGAAACAAATTGGCTCTACGTTCGATCCTAATCAATGAATTCACATTCAAACCTAGGATCCTAAGGCGCGTCTTCGGCAGCGCGTCCTTAACCCTGAATTTGCGCTTGGCCAGCCATCCGGTGGTGGAGCCTGTCTCGCTTTACCCATTCCTTTCGCAGATCTGGCGTAAGAAACATCGGGTCTCACGAATGAATTTGTTGTCGGAGCTTGTCGTACGGTTCGACTTTCTGCGGCTTTTTGGCTGGCCTGTTTGTCCCGTATCTCTTGGACCTTAGGACAGCCCCGATAATTTGCGGGGTGCCCCTCGTTCCCGCATATTACACACTTGAGCTGGGTCATGCCTTCGACCCGCTCAGTCCCTAGCCTGCATTCACCCCTATTGTGGGTTTCGGCGCATTTCACACAGCGCTCCTGCATTCCACAGTTGGCTGCAGCGTGACCGAACCTTTGGCAGCGCATGCATTACAGCATGTCGTCGTGCCTCATTAATTTTTCCCAGTGTATGACCTGGTAGTCTAGGACGGTAATATTCCTGAGACTCTCCAGTCTACTTTGGGGCGACAGAGTTACAATGAATATTGGCAGTTTATGCCCCTCCCGTCTGGACCTTACCTTAGAAAAAGGTTTGACTCCGATGAATTCGAGGTCATCGCTGGCATTCTGACGGAGCTCAGCTAGGAGCTCCTCTAGTTCCGTGCAGGAACTGATGCCCTTCAAAAGGACCGTCTTCGGTTTTTCACTCCTAGGAGTGAAGCTGAAGAATTCAGCAGTGGCTGCTTTTAGGCACTCTTTAACTATTTTGTATTCGGTCAATGTGAAGCATTGGACCGAATACCGCTTCTGCTTTTCATTTATAATTTTAATACTAAATTTATTATCCGTGGCCGACTAACATACCTGTTTTAAGTCCTGTAGGTCGACCTTGTACGTCCTTATTGGTGGCACTTTCTCGGACTTTTGCCGTGGTTGTTGCTGGTGTTGCTGGAGTTGCTGTTGTTGCTGCTTTGCTGCTGCTGATGTTGATGCAACCGGATCTGCTGCTTGTGCTACTGCTGGTGCTGCTGTTGGTATTACGGCTGGTGCTGCTGCCTCAATTGGTTTGGGGGCCCCCGATGAGCTGGGGCCTGATTGCACCGCCCCTGTGTTGGGTCTAGGCTGCTCCTTTTGATGTTGCTTGTTATTTGTAGCAACTTGCTTTTGCTGTTTCATCTGCTGTGGTTGTTGTTGTTGTTTTTGCTGCTGTGGTTGTTGTTGTTGGCTTTGCTGTTGCTGCCTCTGCAGTTGCCTCTTTTTTAATTCCGCTGCCTCTTCTTGCCGGCGCGTCTCCTGTTTTTGCTTAAGGCGTTTTAGAAGGGGCTTAATTTCCTCCTTAAGCGTATTAAGCAATTTCTCGCATTTATCAATGCTTGCCTGCTTTGTTAGGAGGACTTCCTCCACCTCCTCGTCAGTGTATTCAGTGGACAGCCCAGCGAACATATTGCTGCCGCCGGCCCTGTACAGTCCCTCCCCTTCTCCGGACATGTACTCCACAGAGTCATGGGAACAAATATCATCTTCGTATTGCCTTTGGATATTTGTCGTTGCCGTTGTCTTTGCTGCTCTTTGAGTGTCAACCACCTCAACTTGCAGCTTGGTTGAGATGGTGGCTGGCCTTTTACCATCCAAATTTGGCTTCGCTCTTGAGGTCCGCCTCCTCTTGTTCCTTCGTTCATTGCCTACGGTGTTTTCCACCGCTACTTTACCATCGGATGATTTGGCCGAAGCATTTTTCAATGCCCCTGCTGCTTTTTCCTTTATTAGGTTTATCATCGCGACTCGAAATTAGAGCAGGGATCGAACTCACGACCCTTGGTTCTCAAGCCAACACACTTTTTTTTTTTTTTTCAAATTCATTTTTATT
Source organism: Eupeodes latifasciatus (assembly GCA_920104205.1). NCBI lineage: Eukaryota > Metazoa > Arthropoda > Insecta > Diptera > Syrphidae > Eupeodes > Eupeodes latifasciatus. The sequence continues at coordinate 101,461,685 of OV049926.1, read as the reverse complement.
AATTCATTCTTAAGACTATCTTAAAGCTAGACAAAAATTCATAAAACTAGCCTAATTATCCATAACTTACAACTAACTTACTGGTCCCATACGGACACTCTAAGTTAAACAATAATACTTAATGCTAATGCCTTTCGGCCCTAAGATCTATTTAACTTCAATTCATTTTATTTATTTGTGTATTCATTAGAAAATTTATCAAAAACTAATGTCAATATTTTTTTTTATTTTTACTTAAAAACTACTTAAAATAAGGTCCTTAATATAAAACTTAAAGCTAACTAAAACTACCTATTCTACCTATAAACTACTTAAAACTAGAACAACCACAGCAGCAAATCTAACTATCTAACGTTTTTTGTTTTTCATATTTTGTCTTTTTTTTTTTTATTTTTATTTTTTTGATTATTCCATGATTTTTTTTTTAATTTTTTCTTTTTTTTTTTTGTATTTTTTTGTATTTTTCTTTTTTGTATTTTTTTTGTATGTTTTTTTTTTTTGTGCCACCATGCCAATTCTACTTAAAACTAAACCCTAAAACTATAAAACAAGTATGTAAGCCGGCCAAGGCTTAAAACCCCATCCCGACTACTCACTATCAAGTGCCGATTGAAGCCACCAAAACTGGCTCTCCTGCTTCAACCTATCAGTTCGGTCCCGTTTGGACACAGCCCTACTGAACCGAAGGAGCTCTGCTCCGTCGTGTGCCATGACGTCCCGATTGTACAGTAGTCGCCTATCCACGGTTCGTCGTCTGACGTGGTAGATTAACGGAACTGCAAGCCAACACACTAGCGCTGCGCTGCGCTATCGAACTACTTATTTAATGAGTGACTAGCTAAGAATTTAATGACTTTTCTAATTTCCACAACACTTGTAAATAAACTCCACACTGCCTAAGTCTTTCCTGCTCGAAAGTCAGAGATCGACTGTGAAAAAATAGCTGTATTGCGGTTTTGATTTGGATCTTGTTTTAGTAACTTGCATGCTTCCTTGATCGCGAGTAGTTCAGCCTGAAAAACACTAGCAAAGTCAGGAAGTCCCAAAGACCTGGAGACATTTAAAGACTCGGAAAAAATTCCTGCATCGACCCCACACTCCATCTTAGAGCCGTCAGTGAAAATAGTTGTGTCGAAGCCTCTCGTCACTAAGTCATCATCCCATTCATTTCGAGATGGGATGATAATTTTAAAATCCGCACTGAGGTCCACAGTAGGGGTGCAGTAGTCGGTTTCTGTCGAAAAGATGTCCGCTGGATGAGATTAGTAATATTACTATGACCAAAGGGCCTAGAATATCAACTATTCGATTCCCTAAGTCTCAACGCGCTGCAAGATACTAAGTATTTGATATGCAGGTCTATTGGTAAGAGGTAGAGAAAAACGTTTAGGGCGTCCGACGGACATGAGCGCAAAGCTCCCGTGGAGCCAACACTAGCTGTTCTCTGAACCTTTTTTAGTTTAGTTATATTGTAGGCTTTGCTAAGCGCGGGCCACAAAACAATCGAACCATAGGACAAGATTGGACGTACCACGGCTGTATACGTCCACAAAATCATCTTCGATTGCAAACCCCACTTTTTGCCAAAGGTTTTATTGCAGGCATAGAAAGCTATGCTGGCTTTCTTGACCCTTTCTTCGATATTAAGTTTCCAGTTTAACTTTGGGTCAAGTATTACTCCCAAATATCTAGCGCTGGAAGACAAGGAAAGAGTTTCACCGTTGAGGCGGGGAAGGGTGAAGGGTGGTACTTTTGTTCGTAGTAAAGAGCATCAGTTCAGTTTTGCTTTTATTGACACCCAGGCCACAGCTTGTAGCCCAGTTGCCTACTTTTAGCAATGCCATCTCCGTAATCTCACTAATCACGGAAGTGTACTTTCCTTATACCAGTATCACCAAATCATCTGCGTAAGCAACGGCCTTCACACCACAACTTTCCAGTTTAAAAAGAATTTTGTTCATGACCAGAAGCCAAAGAAGAGGGGACAGAACACCCCCCTGAGGTGTTCCCCTGTTTACGCACCTGGTCAAGTAAGTGTTACCTAAGGTAGCTTGAATCCTTCTATCACTGAGCATGGAAACAATCCAATTTCTAATGTAGTCCTCTACACCCTGATCAACCAGTGATTCTTGAATAGATTCCGTTAAGACGTTGTTGAAAGCTCCTTCTATGTCTAAGAAGGTAGCGAAAGTAAATTCTTTGTAGTGTATGGTTTTTTCAACTGTACGCACTACCTCATGTCTCATGTCATGTCATGTCATGGCTGTCTCCGTAGACTTGCCCTTAAGATAAGCGTGTTGAGAACTCTCAAGAGGGCATACATCTAAAATGCCTCTGATATGGTAGTCAAGAATGCGCTCCATTGTCTTAAGCACGAAGGAAGTAAGGCTTATTGGTCTAAAATCCTTCGCGGATTCATGTCCTCGCTTGCCGACCTTCGGGATAAAATCTACTCTAACATGTCTCCAAGACTCGGGAACATGATTTAGACAGAGACATCCTTTAAAGATCACCTCCAACCAAGGAATCGCCAGAAATTGCGTTTTCTGAAGCATGATCGGCATTATGCCGTCCAGGCCTGGAGACTTGTACGGGGAAAATGTGTTGATTGCCCAAGCAATATTTTCCTTATTTATCAAGGTATCAATGTGTTCTATATCCGCCGTCGACACGCCATTTGAATTAAGAGTTTGAGGGTTGTTATTCTCACAACCCGGAAAATGCGCAGCCAACAGCAGTTCTAGGGATTCTGCAGGAGATGCTGCCCAGGAATCGCCAGATTTTTTTTTTTTTTTTTTTTTTTTTATAATTTACTGGCACTCAAGGCGTTATTAGTACCCTTTATATGTTTATATTTAAACACAGTGCGAGCGTTAGGAAAATAGGGTAGGATTTAAGAGGAGATACCGGTGCACATTGGTCTTAAAGTTCTGAACATCAAAATGGGAGGGAAAAACAGAGTTGGACAAAGCATTCCACATTCTCGATGTGCGATTTAAGAAAGAATCTCTATACTTGACAGTACGCCCGAAATTGAGCTCAAGGGTAAACTGATGAGCATTCCTGGAAGTGCGAGTATTACGGCTGAATCGTTTAAGGGGTGGAATGCAACTGGCTAATTCGACAGAACATTGTTTGTAAAAATATCGATAAAACAACGAAAGGCATGAAACATTGCGGCGGTGTTCTAGCGATGTAAATGTTTCGATTATAGTTCTATCACCTATCATTTTTAAAGCCCTTTTTTGAATTCTATCCAAGAGATTTAAACTTGTTTTAGGGGCACCTGCCCAGATATGTGAATTATATTCAAGCTTTGGACGGATGAAGGCTTTGTAAATTACAGCCAGATCAGAAGGGGTGAAAAATTTCTTGCACCGTGTTGCGTTAAAATTGAACGCAACAAGTCTTTTCCACAATAAACTTTAATTTTATTAAAATGATGCATTTTTGCATCCACTTGGGTTGTTTACTTTGTTCGTTTTGACAAATGTCACACCCTTCTACACGAGGATGAGAGAGAGCGGGACGGCCATAGTCCTTCTGACCATGGTTCTCTCTGTCATTTTCGTGAGGGAAAAAAAATACCAAGTTTCGTTTCAGGGTACAATTGATGGGATGGTTTCCATAGAAGTGAAACCAAACCAGACGGACGGTCTGGTGAATCGATGCGTAAAGTTGCATGGGAAGTTACTCCAAATGGAGAATGGCCTAAGGCCCAACGTAAAACTTTAACAATGTTAATATCTATAATTTGTATTAATTATATTTTGTTTAGTAATTTTGTTTAAACTATTTAATAGTAATTAATATTGTTCTCAATTGAATGTAGATATGTAACTTAAACTATGTTAACGGACGCATGGACTCTTAAGTCTCCGACAACTTAGTTCAGGACAAGTCCTTTTTCAAGTTTCGTTACAGATCTCGAACACAATAATTGTTTTCCTTCCTTTTCTTTTGTGGTAGAGTTTATTGAAAAGTCTTACAAAGAAGTATGTTTTTCGCGATTTTTTTTTATGTTTCTCAACTTTTGTCCGTATCGAGGTGGAAAATGGGGATGGCTGAATGCAGCTTCTGGAATCGTCGTGACCTGGAAGTGAATCCAGCGGGCGGCGAATTCCAGAATGACTTGCATTTAGCTGTGAGAGTAGAGCGAGTAAGCGGGATCGCGAGAATCTCATCACAAGTTGATATCAACAAGCCGATCTCCGATTGGCTGTTGATGATGTGAATTGAGATCCGCCACTCCAGATTGGCTGAAAGCTCAAAATGGCGGGAGTTAGGAAGGATGAGACTTGTCAGATCGAAGAATCTGGAAGTCAATTCTTTTCGAATAGTCGAAGCGTAGAGAAGTGATAAGAGTGACAGAAGTTGAGATATAGAAGAAGGAAAGCGAAAAAGATAAGAAGTTGAAAAAAAAAGGTTAACGAGGTTGTAAAAGGAAAAAAAAGTGAGAAAATTAAAGGAAGGAAAAATAAGAAGTGTTCAGATTGGTAGCGAAAAAAAAAAAAGATAAGTAAAATTTGTTTGATTACGTTTATATATTTTCTTGTGAATCCCTTTATTTGGTGGGAATATAGACCTTAACGGTCCAGCGTCCGATTTTCTATATCCTTTAAAATAATTATACTTTACGAAAAGATCCTGAGTTTTCATCCTACATAGTAAGGTTTCTCAGGCATTTTCAAATAAAACACAAAATTAACTTTTGATAAAATTATATTTGTTGTGTTTCTTTTATGATTGGTTTTTCTTTTCCTTTGTTCTCGTTGTTTCTTTAGAAGGTTTGCAATTTCCTTTTTTTTTAATTTCAGAAAAAAATTGCTGGCGCCCTTTTCTTACTATACGTAAGAACGCCCCTGTGGCAATCTCAATTAAAATATATTTTTCTGATATCAAAGTGATATCAAAATAAATCGCGAGCAACTTAATTAATCGACCCTTCGATTAATTAAATTGTGCATTGAACCCACCCCTTACTGAGCTGTTGTGGTGGCAGCACTTAACCTGCTGCGTGTTGCAATTTTTCTCCGTTCGCTTCGTCGCCGCTGTTCTCTGACAGATCGGCAAATTCGTGCACATTGCATTTCCGATATCGCGGCTGAAATTTTATTAAGTGTTTTCTTTTCGTTGTTTTTTTTATTTCTTTTAATTTCATTTTTGATTTCGTTTTTTTTTTAAATTTGATCCTATCAAAAAAAAAATAATTACCGGCTAGGAAAATTGCAACAAATTGGCGCCCAACGTGGGGCCTGCGAAAGAAAAATTAACTTGTTGTTTTGGAACTCATGTGCTGTGCTTTGGTGTCTGTTTTTTTCTTTAGCTAAGTTTTGTGATTTTTTTTGTTCTTTTGTTTTATCATTGAAAGCTTTACTAATTCTTTTTGTTTTTATATAGGATATTTTGTGAAGTGGAATAAAGGAAAAATCTTGTGACGGGAAGTTGAAACAGCGGTTGGATTTCTCAAAAATTAACCCCATTTGGTTGAAGGTTTTCGGTATTAAATTGAGATATCTGTGAAGTGGAATAAAGGAAAAATCTTGTGACGGGAAGTTAAAACAGCGGTGGGAATTCTCCATTAACCCCATTTGGTTGAAGGTTTTCGGTATTTAATTGAGTGAGTGTTTTTTTCTTTATTTTTTGTATTTTCTTTGATAAATTTTGAAAAATTAATTTGATTAAGCATATAATATATAGACATATACATATATACATATATAGTTATACTGACGAGTGATAGTAGAGATTTGGGGTTGATCTTGAAGGTGACCTTTTGATCTCTTCGATATACATATCTATATATATATCCATAATAAATATATTCAATTCTCATAATTTTGGCGGTAATAATTTCAAGTTTTCTTTATTGACGGTTCTTTCTTTTTCGTGCGGTTTTGAGTTTGATTTAATTTTGATATAATTTTTATTGGTGTTACCATAGTAATTTTTTTGTTTTCCTAAAATTTATTTTAAATAATTTTAGCTTCCATATAGATTTTCTTTTAGTTTTTTAAATTTATTTGATTTCTTTGGCTTTCTTTACTGGGGTTACCATTTCAACTTTTGTTTCGTTTTCTTAAAATTAATTTTAAAATAATTTTTGCGGGTATTACCATATTGATTTTTTTTGTAGGTTTTCTTAAAATTTATTTGATTCTTATTGGTGTTACCATACTAATTTTTTTTGTTTTCCTAAAATTTATTTTAAATAATTTTAGCTTTCATATTGATTTTCTTTTAGTTTTTTTTTAAATTTATTTGATTTGTTTTGCTTTCTTTACTGGGGATACCATTTTAACTTTTGTTCCGTTTTCTTAAAATTAATTTTAAAAATAATTTTTGCGGGTATTACCATATTGGTTTCTTTTGTAGGTTTTCTTAAAATTATTTGATTTTTATTGGTGTTACCATAGGTATTAAATTTTATTTCGCTTTTTTTAAATTGATTTTAAAATAATTTTTGCGGGTATTACCATCTTGTTTTTTTTGTAGGTTTTCTTAAAATTTATTTTTACTGGGGTTAACATATTGTTTTTTCTTGGTGTTCTTAGGTGATTTTTTTTTTTATTGGTGTGACCATTAAAATTCTTTTTTTTATTGTTCAAAATTAATTTGAATACTATTTTTTTTCTGGTGTTACCATACTTTTTTATTGCTAATTTTTTTTTCTGATATTGGATTTAGTTGAGGTTGAGAATTAGAGGTTCTCCTTAAGTTTTTGTTAGTATTGATCGTTCTAACTTTTTTTTTATATTTTAATTGGGCATAGTTGTCATCGTTGGTTGATTCAGTTCTACGGTGGTTTTGGTTTTCAACGGGTTTAAATAAAATTTTGTTGTAGTTTTCTCTTGGGAATACTTGTCTTTGGTCAGGATGGATATAAATAGGCTTTCCAAAGAAGAACTTGTTTATGAGTTGCGGGCTAGAGGCCTGAAGGAAGGAACTAAGGTCGATGAAATGAGGATGACGCTTAGGGCAAGTCGTTTGTTGGAAAGAACAGGGTCAATTTCTGCGGATAGTCCTCACTATCCGTATTCTTTTGAGGAGGATGCTAATGCGGTAAAGGCAAAAATTTTGGAAATTAAGGAACTTTTGAAAGTTCCGCCTAAGAATCCGAAGTCTTCGGAGTATCTTAAGGTTTTGACCAAAATTGAATGGGCTTTAGGTAGGATATCGAGGGCTAGGGCTGAGTCGTCAGAGGAAGTCAACGAGGTTGCTGATTTGAAGGGTGAAATTTTAATTTTAATGGCGAAATTGTCAACAGAAGAGGAGGTGATAGAACCTCAAGAAAAAACACGATCATCAATGTCGACAGCAGACTTGGGTGCGTTACCAGCTGCAACGGTCGGCCAACGTGCGAGCTCTAGTGGGTTCCAACTACAGGGTGATATACCCTGTGACCGGTTCCCCGAGCGACTGGACAAATGGAACGTGAAGTTCACAGGTGAGCATTGCGGCTCATCGGTGAACTCTTTCATCGAAAGAGTAGAGGAAATGAGGGAAGCACGCGGAGTTTCGGAAGCTAGGGTTTTCACATCAGCGGTGGACTTATTTGGTGGGAAGGCACTTTTATGGTTTAGGTCGATTAGGGACACTATTTCTACTTGGAAAGAGTTGGTTAGGGAGTTGAAGTTGGAGTTTTTGCCCTCCAACTACGATGATCTTTTACTGGATGAGGTTAGGCGTCGTACCCAAGGTCGTGATGAGTCGATAGGAATGTATATCGCTCTCATGCAGACCTTGTTCAAGCGTTTTACGGAGCCTCTAAGTGAGAATAGAAAATTATCTATTCTCATGAAGAACATAACGCCTTTCTATCAGACTCAGTTAGGATTGGCTGATATCAAATCAGTCAATGAGCTGGTAGCTTTAGGCAGAAGGCTGGAGACGATTCGAACTAATGTCGAGTCGTTTGTCCCTCCTCCTTCAGGTCGCAATAGGCAAACCTTGGAACCTGATGTGGCATATGTTGGACCCATTCAGGCGGCAACGGTGGCAGTTAATCCTTTTTCTAAACCTAGTAGGGCTCTTCGTTGTTTTAAGTGTAATAAAGAAGGTCATCTTGCGAATACTTGTTCCGCTCCTAGGCGCTGTTATGGCTGTGGGGCAGAAAATACGATCAAGCGAAACTGTGGACGCTGCTCGTCGGGAAACGGGCAACGGTCTCTTGGACCAGCAGGGCAAGAGCGCCGGCGTCAAAATTAGGGAGGTTGCCTGCTGACAACCAGCTGGCAAATCGAATTCAATTAGGTTTCACATTAGAGACAAGTGGGGGCGACAGTCGTCCTTACTTGAGTGTAAATATTTATGGCTTTAGGTTTTTAGGACTTTTAGATTCAGGAGCTTCTAGGACTATCATATGTAGGGACGTTTGGAAGGTCCTTAAGGACTTAGGGTTAAGTTTAGGGACAACTGATATAAATCAAGTACATCTTGCAGATGGGACGGGTGTAGGAGTTTTAGGAGTAGTCAATCTGCCAATAGTTGTTAAGGATAGGTCAGTTCTAATAGAGTGTTTAGTCATACCTTCGCTTCCCCATACGTTGATATTAGGTGCAGACTTTTGGGCACTCTCGGGAATAGTCCCGGATCTTAGGTCACGTATGTGGAACTTCTCGAGCCAGGTAGAATTAGCTACAATTGGAACGACTTGTATTGTGGAAGAGTCGGATTTGATTGAGGAGCAGAAGATTAGGTTAAACACACTAATTGAGGATCTATTCAAAAACATGCCAGAAGGACTAGGAGTTACTAGTAGAGTAGAACATGTCATTAGGACAACTTCAGATCCCATCAAGCAGAGGTATTATCCGGTTTCGCCTGCGATGCAGGCACACATAGATAAATCTCTTAAGGAGATGTTAGACGAGGATGTGATTGAGAAATCAAATAGCCCTTGGGCTTCTCCCATAGTTTTGATTAGGAAGAAGGATGATACCTTTAGGTTCTGTGTAGATTATAGGAAATTAAATCAGGTTACAGAGAGGGACGCTTATCCGCTTCCATTGATTTCAGCAATTTTGGATAAGCTTAGGAATGCTAGGTTTCTTACTTCGCTTGACATTAAGTCAGCTTATTGGCAAATCCCTATGGCCGAAGATTCTCGAAAGTTTACAGCTTTCACGGTCCCAGGTAGGGGTTTGTTTCAGTTCAAACGGATGCCTTTTGGGTTGCACAACGCCCCTGCAACTTGGCAAAGGTTCATCGACAGTGTTTTAGGACCAGAGTTGGAGCCATTCGTTTTCGTGTATCTCGATGATATTATTATTGTCACGGATACATTCGATAAACATTTAGAAATTCTTAACGAAGTTTTAAAGAGAATATGTGGAGCAGGATTAAAAGTAGGTAGGGATAAATGTAACTTTTGTAGGCCATCCCTTAGATTTTTAGGTTATGTCGTCGATAGGAACGGGTTACATGTTGACCCAGAAAAGGTAGAAAGTATGGTTAGGATTCCTGCACCTAAAAATGTTAAAGAGGTTAGGAGTTTTGTAGGGACTGTTTCGTGGTACAGACGCTTCGTACCAAACTTTGCAACTATTGTTAGGCCTTTAACCGATTTGCTGAAAAAAAGCAAAAAGTTTTTATGGACTCAAGAATGTGAAGACTCATTTAGGAAAGCGAAAGAATATTTAATCACGGCTCCAATTTTAACTTGTCCCGATTTCAATCTTCCATTCGTTGTCCAAACTGATGCGTCGGATTACGGTATCGGGGCCGTACTTACCCAAACTTTTGAGGACGGTGAAAAGGTCATTTGCTATTTGAGTAGGTCTTTAAACAGGAGTGAAAGGAATTATTCAACTACCGAGAAGGAATGTTTAGGAGTCTTGTGGGCGGTTGAGAAGTTGAGACCGTATCTCGAGGGTGTTAGGTTTACGGTGATTACAGATCATTACTCACTAGTATGGTTGAGTAATCTCAAGGATCCACAAGGAAGATTAGCACGCTGGGCAGTGCGGCTTCAGCAGTTCGATTTTAAGATAGTTCATCGCAAGGGAAAAGATCATGTCGTTCCCGACATGTTATCTCGAGGAGTGCCAGTAGTGGCTGGTATCTCGGATGAGGATTTAGACCCTTGGGTAGTAAAAATGATCTCAGCAGTTGAGTTAAATCCGTTAGATTATCCAAATTGGAGAGTAGAGTGTGGTAGATTATTCAAGTTTGTCAAATCGACACATGTAGTAGTGCATGAAAGTAATGAGGAATGGAAGTTAGTAGTAGGGAAGAAGGATAGGTTAAATATTTTGAAGGAATGTCATGATAGTCCATTAGCAGGGCATATGGGGGTAAGAAAAACATTTGCTAGAGTAGGGGCTAAATATTATTGGCCAAAAATGAGGAAGGATGTAACAAATTATGTTAGGAATTGTAGAACCTGTCAACAAGTGAAACCAGTTAACGATAAGCCAGCCGGTCTTATGACAGAACGAATAGGAGTTTCTTCTCCGTGGGAGATGATTAGTGTAGACTTAGTAGGTCCTTTGCCAAAGTCCAATAGGGGTTATATGTATATACTTACCGTCGTAGATTATCTTACAAAATTTCCGTTATTATTTGCATTGAGGACTGCAACGGCAAAGGCAGTATGTAAGGAGTTAGAGGATAATGTGTTCTTATTATTTGGTGTTCCAAAGGTTGTCATTTGTGACAACGGTCCGCAATTTAAAAGTAGGGAACTTAGGGTACTTTGTGAGGAATACTCATCTAAAATTAGGTTTACACCACACTACCATCCTCAGGCTAACCCCGCGGAGAGAATAAATCAAATTATTAAAACTACGTTGAGAGCTTATGTTTCGGAGAATCACAGAGTTTGGGATTCTCAATTAGCTAAAGTAGCTTGTGCTATACGCACTTCTCAGCATGAGGTATTAGGAGTTTCACCGTATTATGCTAATTTCGGCAAAGAAATGTCAACCAGTGGTAGAGAGAAACCAAAACTTAGTGATCAGGATCTAGACAAGAATAATAGGATAGTATCACAAGAAAATATAGGAGAAAGGTTTAAGCAACTTAGGGCGGACATAGCTGTCAAACTTCGAACAGCGTCCAAGAAATCGGCGGAGACATACAACCTCAGGAGGAGAGATATTCAATATCTCCCAAATGATGTTGTTTGGCGTAGAAATTTCGATTTGTCAAATGCGGTAAACTACTACGCAGCTAAGTTAGCCCCAAAGTATGTCGGACCATTTAAAATCCGAAAACGCCTATCTCCTTGGACGTATGTCCTGGAAGATAATAACGGTAAAGATCGTGGCACTTGGCACACGAAAGACCTTAAACCTTTTAACTCTCTGGCAGAAAATGATTAAGTCCCTAATAAATAATTAACTTGATATTTTATTTTTTTTTTGTCCGTAATAATTCACATTCATTTCATTTCATTTTGTTTAATTTTGTTTAATGGTTGGAAATCTGCCAGAGCATGTTTAGTAATTAAAATTAACTGTAATTTTCAAGTTGTTTGTGTTATGAACAAACACCTTTTCAAGGAGGAAAGGGTGGGATTTGTTGCGTTAAAATTGAACGCAACAAGTCTTTTCCACAATAAACTTTAATTTTATTAAAATGATGCATTTTTGCATCCACTTGGGTTGTTTACTTTGTTCGTTTTGACAAATGTCACACCCTTCTACACGAGGATGAGAGAGAGCGGGACGGCCATAGTCCTTCTGACCATGGTTCTCTCTGTCATTTTCGTGAGGGAAAAAAAATACCAAGTTTCGTTTCAGGGTACAATTGATGGGATGGTTTCCATAGAAGTGAAACCAAACCAGACGGACGGTCTGGTGAATCGATGCGTAAAGTTGCATGGGAAGTTACTCCAAATGGAGAATGGCCTAAGGCCCAACGTAAAACTTTAACAATGTTAATATCTATAATTTGTATTAATTATATTTTGTTTAGTAATTTTGTTTAAACTATTTAATAGTAATTAATATTGTTCTCAATTGAATGTAGATATGTAACTTAAACTATGTTAACGGACGCATGGACTCTTAAGTCTCCGACAACTTAGTTCAGGACAAGTCCTTTTTCAAGTTTCGTTACAGATCTCGAACACAATAATTGTTTTCCTTCCTTTTCTTTTGTGGTAGAGTTTATTGAAAAGTCTTACAAAGAAGTATGTTTTTCGCGATTTTTTTTTATGTTTCTCAACTTTTGTCCGTATCGAGGTGGAAAATGGGGATGGCTGAATGCAGCTTCTGGAATCGTCGTGACCTGGAAGTGAATCCAGCGGGCGGCGAATTCCAGAATGACTTGCATTTAGCTGTGAGAGTAGAGCGAGTAAGCGGGATCGCGAGAATCTCATCACAAGTTGATATCAACAAGCCGATCTCCGATTGGCTGTTGATGATGTGAATTGAGATCCGCCACTCCAGATTGGCTGAAAGCTCAAAATGGCGGGAGTTAGGAAGGATGAGACTTGTCAGATCGAAGAATCTGGAAGTCAATTCTTTTCGAATAGTCGAAGCGTAGAGAAGTGATAAGAGTGACAGAAGTTGAGATATAGAAGAAGGAAAGCGAAAAAGATAAGAAGTTGAAAAAAAAAGGTTAACGAGGTTGTAAAAGGAAAAAAAAGTGAGAAAATTAAAGGAAGGAAAAATAAGAAGTGTTCAGATTGGTAGCGAAAAAAAAAAAAGATAAGTAAAATTTGTTTGATTACGTTTATATATTTTCTTGTGAATCCCTTTATTTGGTGGGAATATAGACCTTAACGGTCCAGCGTCCGATTTTCTATATCCTTTAAAATAATTATACTTTACGAAAAGATCCTGAGTTTTCATCCTACATAGTAAGGTTTCTCAGGCATTTTCAAATAAAACACAAAATTAACTTTTGATAAAATTATATTTGTTGTGTTTCTTTTATGATTGGTTTTTCTTTTCCTTTGTTCTCGTTGTTTCTTTATAAGGTTTGCAATTTCCTTTTTTTTTAATTTCAGAAAAAAATTGCTGGCGCCCTTTTCTTACTATACGTAAGAACGCCCCTGTGGCAATCTCAATTAAAATATATTTTTCTGATATCAAAGTGATATCAAAATAAATCGCGAGCAACTTAATTAATCGACCCTTCGATTAATTAAATTGTGCATTGAACCCACCCCTTACTGAGCTGTTGTGGTGGCAGCACTTAACCTGCTGCGTGTTGCAATTTTTCTCCGTTCGCTTCGTCGCCGCTGTTCTCTGACAGATCGGCAAATTCGTGCACATTGCATTTCCGATATCGCGGCTGAAATTTTATTAAGTGTTTTCTTTTCGTTGTTTTTTTTATTTCTTTTAATTTCATTTTTGATTTCGTTTTTTTTTTAAATTTGATCCTATCAAAAAAAAAATAATTACCGGCTAGGAAAATTGCAACAACCGTCGGAGAAATCCTAAACACCTGGCAGCATTTTTGGCAATGTCAAATATGTGATCATTCCATAAAAGGTGATCTGTGATACACATACCGAGTACTGACAGTTGATTAGTTTCCTGGATGCAAGTGCCACTCATAGATAGTGGCATCGGGGGTGCGTTACGCTTTAACGACAGGAGACAGCATTGAGTTTTCGAAGCATTAAATTCCACACGATTTTTGATTCCCCATTGAACAATGCTGTCAAGATCAGAATTTAATGAGTTTATCATACGCTGCCGTTGAAGTTCCACATCCGAAGGACAAGGATGTGAATCTAGAAACGAATATGAAAAGCTGAGAGTACTGTCGTCGGCGAAACAGTTTAATGGATTAGAAGTGGCAGACAGAAGATCATTGATGAATATAAGAAAGAGAGTCGGAGACAAAACGGAGCCCTGGGGTACACCAGCATTTATTTTGTGAATTTCAGACTTGAAACCATCCAATACAACTTGTATTGAACGGTTAGAAAGGTAATTTCACGCATTTTCGATAAGAGAGCTTGATGCCAAACTCTATCAAATGCTTTTGAAATATCAAGTGCAATAATCTTACTTTCTCCAAAACGATGTAAAGATTTGTTCCACTGTTCGGTGAGATAAACCATGAGATCACCAGTGGACCTATTGCTACGAAAGCCATACTGTCGGTCATTAAGAAGCTTCCGTTCTTCTTTTAAGAAAGGAAGGACAACAATGGTCTTTCGATAGAATCTTACTAAGCCTGGCGGATTCTTTTATGTTTTCTATTTTGTGGCAGTAATCCCTCCAGCTTTGCTGTTTAGACTTGGCAATGGCTCGCTTAGACAGTCTTTGTACGGTTGGTAGAATTTGTGTTTGTGGCAAATATTAAAGATCACTCTAGTCTTTTTCCTGAAACTAGACAGTTCTTCATTCCACCACATAGGGAGTGATTTGCGACTGTATTTAATAGGGCACGAGACTTTGTAAGCCGTGTCAAAAGCTGCCTCGAAGGTCTTTACTTTAGACTCGAGATCGCTTACCGACTCTGGACACCGATTTGGCGTGTTACACAGTTTCGTGTTAATTATTTGACTGAATTTCTTCCAATCAGTATTTTTGGGGTTTCTGTGAGGGGGAGGAATTTCAGACTCAAAATTTAAATTGAAGAGTATCCACCTGTGATCAGAAAAAGAATTCACAAGTGAGACTCTCCAATTTTCCACCATAGAATAAAGATTGTTATTTGATAGAGTAACATCAAGTACATCCTCCCAACCTTCGAAGTTAACCGAGCTCGGAAAAATGAAAGTTGGGGTGTTACCTCTATTGCATACATTTAAATTATTGTTAATAATGAAATCAAAAAGTGACTCACCTCGTTCATTAATTACCGTGCTGCCCCATAGAGAATGCCGTGCGTTGGCGTCGCACCCAATCAGGAGGTCTGTCTTTTGTTGTTTGGAAGCGATTACCAGGGTCTCCAACTCTTCCGGAGGTGACTGCCGGTCGTGGCCACAGTAAGCCGATGCCAGAAGTAGGCCAGCATTTTTTCCTTCAATTCTGACAACCGTCAAATCGGGGGTGTTAAGGATGGGACACAAAAAAGCTTTTAAGTGTTTCTTAGCTAGAATGCAGGTTCTAGGCTTACCTTGGTCAGTATTAAGGATTTTATAAAAAAGGTCGTATTTGTGGTCCAGAAGGCCTCGAACTCTGAGGCCATTCACCCAAGGTTCTGGTATGAACGCTACGTCCAAGTCTTCCTGACTCAGGAAGACCTTTAGATTATCTGAGGCACATTTCGAGTGCTTCAGATTAATCTGTATCGAACGCAGCGCGTTTTCAATTGCCTGAAGAAGAAGGGCCTGCACCTTCAGGGCCCGGCGACTCGCCGGGAACTTCGGCAACAATGATGTCATCGTCGGTCTTGACTTTGAGATCATTTTTGTCGCAGTCTGCTCCCTGACTCTGCAGGACCTTAATCTTTGCATTTCTAATGCCGAATCTTAACTTATATTCAGCCTTCTCAAGGGCCCCCAAGCTCTCCCCGCTGATCTTCAAAAGATAGGACGCCGCTGTTCTTCTGCGGCTCCTCAGCCTTGATGACTGTCCAGTCATGCATTGGAACCAGCGGGTTTAGCTTCTAAAGACCACGGATCAGCTCCTGTCCACTTGGCTTGATGCTCATGACGGGCAACCAAATGCGAGCCTTAGGCTGTCTGGGGATGTCCTTAGCTGGGATAAGCTTAAGTCTCAAGCCTTCCCAGTCATTGCTTATCTTAGCAATGCATGATCTAAGGAAATCCCTGGAAAACACGTCATCGCATTTGATTACCCTGTTTCCCCTGAGCACTTCGCCAGAGTCAAAACTAGGATAGGGACCCTCAATTGCCGAGATTGTGTAAGAAAACACCATCTCCGAGAGCTTGGCCTCGATAGAACTCCACACAGCTAGCAGACCTCTGCTGTTTGTGGAGAGCTCATCCACAACCGATACTTGGAGGTCGTCTCTGACAACCTCACTTAAAGTACGCTGTTGCGCCGCTCCGGAAGATGATGCCTTCTCATCTTTATTTGAATTTGCTTCGTTATGTTTTGGTTTTTTAGAAGGTTTTTCGGTCTCTTCACGAGACCGGTTTCTTTTGTCGGCCTTCTTTTTTGTAGCCAAGAGACTGTTGTATTCATCAACAATCTTTTGGTACATGATCTTGTCCTCGCGATCCTTCTCCAGCACAATTCCAGCCTTCTCATTTTCAGCAATCTTGCTAAGAATGAAGGAGGCCTTCTTGAACTGGTTCTTGATGCGAGTACCAGATGACTTTTTATTTTTTCCTTTACCAGCATTGCTAAGACTGGCATTGCTGGTAGAGGAGTTCGGATTTATTTGTGGTCGAGGCACAGGAGTACTATGGCTGGTACTCGCTGCACTTCCAGTTTTTGCAGGTTGCCCCACAACGGTCTCCTGACTGGAGGCCAAAAGTTCATCCTCATAGTCGGCGGATGGTCCTAAGTTCGTTATGTCTAAATCGTCCTGTGAATTGTTTTGTGTAGTAATTTTGGTCCCACGAGTAGAACGGAAAGGAAAAGGTCAGCCCCGGCAGAGCCGATATACCGGGGTAAGGCAAGATGTAAGACGGACCCTGCCAAGGCATCCGAATGAGCTCGTTCGCGACTGGTTTACCCCCAGCCTTCCATTTCTTCGGCACGGATTATGAAAATCGCTCACACCACCACTGAAAATTAGGGACCCCGTATCTATGGTCAAATTGCATTGCTGAGGGTTTAAACTATTGAAGAGTTTAGAAACGCCTCAACAATTCAACCTGACCTTAGCTGATCCCCTTCTTGACATCGCACAAGAAAACTGTGGTGATCATTACCGCCCGGCACCCACCAGGAGGATTTGATACGAGGATTTTTGCCAGGCCAACTTCTGATATACGCATCTTCTCTGACAGTCAGGCTGCTATCAAGTCTCTTGACGGCGTCTCAACCAAATCTCTAACGGCCCTCGATTGTCGATCGGCTCTTATGGAGATGGCCCAGCAATTTAACATTCACCTATGCTGGGTGCCGGGCCACAGAGACATCGCAGGAAATTGTAGAGCCGATGAACTCGCTAAAAATGGAACTGTCATACCTATTTCACCTGAAAGGGAGAAGATAGGTATGCCAACAGCTACATGTAAACTTCTGCTAAAAGAAAAAGCTTTGGAGATAGGAAACTCTAGGTGGCACAATTTACCACAAAACTAATATGGCCTTCATTGGACCTAAAGCGCTCTAAAGATTTGCTATCCCAAAGCAGACTTCATATTAGCTCCCTAATAGGTGTCCTTACGGGACACTGTCTTATAGGCAGACACGCAATACGACTTGGTGTAGCCTCAAATGACTTCTGCAGAAGCTGTATGGACGAGGAAGAAGAAGAAACAATCTCTCACCTCCTCTGCACCTGCCATGCTCTTTCAAGAAGACGCAAACTTCATCTGGGAGAATACTCTTTTGATGATCCCAGTGAACTAGCTAAAAAGGATATCAGATATCTCTTTCGCTTTATAAAAATCTTAAAATGGTTCAACTAGTGGGAAGTAATTCTCTAGATTCATGTGGTATCACAATGGGCCTTTCTTCTGGCCTAAGTGTGTGGTTTTTGTATCCACAGCCACATTAACCTAACCTAACCTAACCATAATAAGCCGTGACGACCCAGATGGGAAAATCTCGGCAAAAAACTGGCTTCTTGTGGAAAATGAGATCCTTAAAGCTATGATGGCGGCATCAGAGAACGATAATTCTGAGGACTATATCTTTGATGGTGCCGGATGGCGGCGAGGAGTTAAAGTGGTCTGCTGCTGTGACCAGAAATCACGGGAGTTCCTGAACCATACAATCGCCAACATTGACGAACTATGGGAAGGTTCCCTTGAAGTTCTACCCGCCGCAGCTCTACCACTCCGTTAGCAGTTTAGCATCTGGATCCCCCCTCCTGCAGAACATGAGGACGCAGCCATTATTAAGCTGTTGGCGAAACAGAACAAAGAGCTTCCCATTTTAGAATGGAAGCTCCAACACTCAAGAAAGAGCCATGGTGGCAAAGGGAAGGACCTCTTGTTTGTGGCAGACAAGAAATCTGACCTTCTGCTCAGAGAAAAAAAAGACGTGTTGAGGTATGGTCTCGGAACTGTAAAGGTTAAGAGGCATGAAGGCAAAGGGGAGTCAAAAGCTGCAAGTGGTGCAAATAAACCTGCACCACGCTAAAGCAGCAACGTACGACCTTACGCTCTACATGTCTCACGAGAACGTGGATGTGGCCTTGATCCAGGAACCATGGTTAGGCAAAAACCGAATCCGTGGGTTGAGGTCAAAACACTACAACCTTTTCCATTCCACGTCATATGAAGGTGATATTATAAGTTGTATCCTGGTCAAAAAATCAATTTTTGATATCTTGGTACAGCAACAAGGACAACACGGCAATCAGCGTCGAATCGAATGCAGGAAATTTCATTCTAGCGTCGACGTACATGCCGTACGAGGAGGAGAGCCCACCATCAAAAACAGTCCGCGATCTTGTGGCCCATGCCACAGCAAGCGATACACCTCTGGTGGTAGGATGTGATGCCAACGCCCACCACACTCAATGGGGCTCTAAGGATATCAATAAAAGGGGTGAGTCAATTTTTGAATATATCATCTGTTCTAATTTATCGTTATGTAATAGGGGCAATCACCCTACCATTCGAAACAAAAACAGGGAGGAAATCATAGATTTGACTCTAATTAGCAATAATAGTAAAATTTCAGTTGTAGAGTGTCTCACCTAAAGAATCTTTTTCGGATCACTTTAGGATACTCTTCTCTATAGACAGGAACTTTACTGAAAAGAAAACTTACAGGAACCCAACTAGAACGAATTGGACAGAGTACGAAAAATGGCTGAAAGACTGTATTGATCCACCAGAGGATAATACAAATCTAAGTACCTCAACCATTGACACTGTTGTCCAAAACTTGTCTAGCAAAATGAGAATGTCTTTTGAAAAACACTGCCCTTTATCTCGTTCTAATAACTCCACTAACCCACCCTGGTGGAATGGTGTACTAAAGAAACGTAGAACAGAGGTTAGAAAACTTTTCAATAAAGCTAAACTGAGTAAATTAGAAGTTGACTTAAAGTCTTATAGAGCCGCACTTAACATTTACACCAAAGAGTTAAGGAAGGCCAAAAAGGATTCGTGGGCTAAACATTGTGAATCCATTGAAAAAACAAGCGAGGCGGCGAGACTCCGTAGAACCCTGGCCCTTAATCCCACGATCCCGGGGTACATAAAACACCCTGATGGATCATGGTCGAACTCGAGCCTAGAAACGCTTGAACTCTTCATGGACACTCATTTCCCCGGTTGTAAAAACCCAGAAAGTTCTGATTGCTTGCAATCGAACACGCTGGATTTTACTCACACGGAATCGAATTTAGAACTTAATCATGTTATTACTGAGCAGAAGATTATCTGGGCAATAAACTCGTTCAAACCCTATAAATCAGCGGGACGAGACGAGAGTTTTCCAGCTCTTCTTCAAAATGCTCTCAAAGTAATAACTCCGTGGCTTAGGGTAATCTTCATAAGTTGTATCAAACTTAGATATGTCCCTAATAGCTGGAAAAAGGTCAAGGTAGTCTTTATCCCAAAAGCAGGGAAACCGACACACTCGACCGCTCAGGATTATAGACCAATAAGTCTCTCTTCGTTTCTCCTTAAGACACTAGAGAGGATAATTGATCTACATGTTAGAGAACTTCTCAACGAAACCAATTTGTGCAACTACCAACACGCTTACCTTAAAGGTAAATCAGTGGAGACTGCTCTGCATGAAGTAGTTTCACATATTGAGAAAAGTCTTGAACATAAAGAATATACGCTGGCAGCATTTCTTGATATCGAGGGTGCGTTTAATAACGTTAAAACGGAATCGGTGGAAAAATCAAGCTATCTCAAGAACCTGAATAAGGTATAGAGACTAGCCTGTATAGGAATTACAGGGGCTCTAAGATCCACACCACAAGCTGGGTTGGAAATGATCTTGGACCTCCCGGCTCTGGATGAGTTCATAAGGTGCACGGCAGCCAAAACTGCAATTCGTTTAAGAGAACTGAGTTTTTGGAGGCGCAGCACTTATGGACACGGGTCAATCTTACAAAGATATGACACGATTCCAGGACTGATGGAGACCACAGATTACATCCCCCCTTTACTAGATTTCGATAGGAAATTTTCTATTTTGATACCAGAAAGACAGGGTTGGGATCCTAATTCACTTATAAGTAAACAGGGTATCCCTTTCTACACTGACGGTTCAAAAATGGAATCAGGAATAGGTGCTGGAGTGTTTTGCCAAACTCTCAACATCAGAGCGTCATATAAACTCCCAGCTGACTGTAGTGTCTTCCAGGCCGAGATCTTTGCCATTGGAAAAGCAGCTGAATTGGCACATCAAGAAAAGCTAAGCTCCTCGGAGATTACTTTTTTCGTGGACAGCCAGGCTGCTATCAAAGCCTTAGCCAGTGAGACCATAAGATCAAAAGCAGTTTTAAACTGTAAGAAGGAATTAAATAAAATCTGCCACAGTAACCAGGTAAAGCTCTGCTGGGTTCCTGGACATAGCAATATAGAAGGGAATGATATAGAAGATGAACTAGTCAGGAAAGGGTCAGAATCAGACATATTTA
Organism: Eupeodes latifasciatus; assembly: GCA_920104205.1. NCBI lineage: Eukaryota > Metazoa > Arthropoda > Insecta > Diptera > Syrphidae > Eupeodes > Eupeodes latifasciatus. Next base: position 101,441,078 of record OV049926.1, on the reverse strand, counting down.
GTAGCGATCATTCAGGTAGGGGACCACTCGTCCCGATTGGGGTACTCAAGAGGAAGATAGACCTTAAACTAAAAGAGAAAATCAATAACTCCTGGAAATCCAGGGACGATTGCGTAATCTCTAGAAGTTTATGACCTAACATAAATGAAGCATTCTATTGCTGAGTAAAAAGAACATTAAAATCTTGATAGGTGTACTAACAGGTCATTGCACCATTGGCACAATGCCTAACAGGATAGGGGCATTTGCACCCGATTTTTGTAGGAGCTGTCAGGATGAGGAGGAAACATAAACCATTAAACACCTGCTCTGTGACTGTCCGAACCTCCAAACCAGCCGACTCCGTCATTTCGGAAACAGGTTTTTTGGAGAACTGGATGATCTAGCACAGGTCTCAATGGCAAACATGAAAAAATTTATAGATAGCACAGGCTGGTTCGTTAACCAGTCTACGCTAATCGGCAAAATTGAGGAGCATCGATGCTTACTTTTACTTTTACAGGGGATCACAATGCACCAGCAGGCCCCCGTGTACGCAACAGCTTCATGCTGTGCACACCCCTTATTACCTAACCTAACCTAACCTATGGTCTATATATACAATGCTTTTTGTATTTCCAAAATGCTCAAACCTTTGAAACAAAACGCTTTGCTTCTTGAATTACGAGTAATAGGCTGAATGTTGAGAATATATGTTTTCATTTCTCTTTTGAACTAAACCTAGCTTCAAAGGTACTGTCAAGCAAAAGTTTAGATGAAGAGGTTCAAATTGCTTGCACAAAATGTGAGGCGCATGTTAAAAGAAAATAAAATACTTAAAGCCAGTGCAAAGCTAAATGTACAAGAGAAAATTGACGTTTTACCTATGAACCAAAACTCAAAAACGTTTGCAACTCATTTTGTCGCAAAGTACAACAGAGTACACTGAAGAAGAAAAATGGATTTCGCAGTGTATATTTTTCCGTTCATCCGTTCATCCGTTCATAATTTTTTGAGAAATCAATTAGAATATCACTTGCCTCATCCATCTTCTTTGCATAGATGGATAAGCGTTAAAGGCCTTTCTCCAGGCTTACACAAAAACGTTTTAGAAGAGATAGACAAAATTACCTCAAAATTGGCAAAGAAAAAGGAAGAAGTAGTTCTAATTTTTCATGAAATGAGCCTTCAGACAAGTTTAACCTACAATGAATACAAAGATGTACTTGAAGGTTTTGAAGATTATAACAAAAACCAAAGATCTGATATATGTATGTGATAAGCCAGCCTGCGTTTTTATGATAAGTAGTTTAAGCGGCAACATTAAAAAAGTTTTGTATCATGCCATTTGCCCAAGTAATATCCCTTCGCAACAACTTGAGGTAGAAGTGCATAACTGTTTGGATATATGCGAAGAATTAAAATTAAATGTACGACATGAGCTATTTGCTGCGATCAAGGGCCTACAAATATGTAGAAGTTTGTTTAGTAAATTATGTCTAGATGACAAAAGTTGTAACTTTGTTTACAAACAACAAAAAATGTATGGTATGTATAATATTCCTCATCTTTTAAAAAGCATTAGGAATAATTTATTGAAATATAATTTGGCCACGGATGATGGAATTGTAAGTTGGAAAATAATTGAATATATGTACAATTCTGAAAGATTAAATGCAACAAAAATTTGTCCAAAATTAACATCTTGTTTCAAAGGTTTTGCCTTAAGTATTGAGAGCATTTTGCAAATACAAAAAACAGAATATCTTAAAGTTGATTGGAATGCTATTTTACAAACCAATGCTGAGGAACAAATATCGATTTCGTATGAGCTATCGGAGAATGAATCATTTGAGAATATAGAAAACGACATGAATATTGATAATAAATTAAATGCTTTACCGACTGAAGACACGATATTGATAAAGGTGCCGGAAATCGACGATCTTGCTACCAGATACTATGCAGGCTATTGCCTTTTTAAATCGATAAAAAAAATGAATAGTATCTGTGAAAACTGTATTCAACAAATGTCAAAAGATAAGCTTCAATTTGATTTAACGGAAATATTAATTAAATTGAGAGAATACGAAACCTCAAAAGAAAATACGGTTCTTATATGGCCTTCTGAAAATTGTTTCCAAGTCTGTAGTCTTCACGTAAAAATATTTACAACTTTCTTCAAAAAAACACCTTTTATATCGAGATTAAAAGAAAAAATTGTAAGAGAATGTATAAACGCAACAAACAGACAATATCCTAGCTGGTTCTATGATTCCGATGAATGCTATGCACATAAAATTGACATCATACATTTTTTAATAAAAGTCTTACTTTGGAAAAATTGTAAATGGGTAATTGACACAAAAGATAAAAGGTATAAAAATCCGCCGCAATGTTTCATGCATTTCGTTGTTTTATCGATTTTATCGATATTTTTACAAACAATGTTCTGTCGAATTAGCCAGTTGCATTCCACCCCTTAAACTATTCAGCCGTAATACTCGCACTTCTAGGAATAATTTAAAACAAAAAATGTTGAAAATATATTTTAAAATAAAAAGTTAATCAACCGATAGTTTTTTCCTTTAATTTAAACCTAAAAAAAAGTGAAATTGATTCTTAAACTGAAATATTGGGTAAAGGAGAAAGAAAAAAGAAAGAAAGAATTGTTTTGATCTCGTACAAATTATTGTTATTAACAACAATTTTTTATTTTACAGAAAACTAAAAACCTTAAGCAAAAAAAAAATATTAACCCAATTGAATTTATAAATTAAATTGAACAAAGGAAGATATTGACTCTAAAGTTGTTTCATCCCATAGAAATATTGTTGTTAATGTTTTGTAACATAAGACAATGTTTATTTTAGAGAAACCAAACTCCTTTCAAAATATATTAATTTAACTTTTCGATACATCTATTTCCACAGAAAACAGCTTAAATTTATATTTTTGCATACTTACTAATACAATTTTTCCAAATAAAAAAAATAAATTTTGAAAAATTTAAGCTGGCATCAATAGTAAGTTATCAGTGTGGGTCACATCCGAGCCTCTTTTTTGTATCGAAATTATTTACATGAGTACCTACACGTGTTTAAATTCACAAAATACGCAACTTACGTTTTGCATAGGACAACAAAAAAACAATCAACAAACAACAAAAAGACCGAAATTGAAACTTACCCTTTTGTCATATACATATATCTATGGATACATGACATACACACATGCGTTCAATATATGTCTAAAAAAAAATCAAAATAAGGAAGGCAACCAAAACTCAGCCTCATACGCGCACCAGTGGCACACGTACATTTGCATCAGTGTTACCATAGGAATCCATACAAATTATTTTTAAAATATCTTGCACCTAACTCATCTTCTCTTCCTTTCTTAAATGTATTTTCAACATATATGTATGTATATTGTTTTATTTGATATAGTAAAATATAACATGGAAACATTAATAACTATGATTTTTATTTTCATAGTGCCTGGTTACACGAGCGCAAAAAAGAATTAATTCACGAAAGAGAACGGATGATTTTTAGAAAGAAGGAAAGGGATGGAAAAAAATGCCAAATTTCGTCTTTTTCCTCATCTTCAGATATGAGTTTTGCGTTAAAAATTATGTTTCTTTTCTCAAACGTTCTCCTTTTGACAGACATTTTCATTTCTAATTTGCCGGCGAAGTAGAATGTACAGCAAATTTGCTTTTGTTTTGCTCGTGCTGTACCTGCGGCTGAGTATCCAACGAAGTTTTTTGTGTTTTAATTTCCGACTGTTCCTCTATTTCTTGCATGCCCACTTATTTTTTTTCTGTGTGTATCCACAAAAGTAATTCTTTTTTGCGCTCGTGTAACCAGGCACATATTCAATAATAAATAGCATAAATAGCATAAAATACCTACATCGCTTGAACAATAGCAACTGAAATATGGTAACATCGGGACCAAAACATCATCGAAACCAAAACAGTTTCTGTTCTTCTTTGTCTCTATCATAGAGGAAATATATTATCTAGAGTCCCGACCGGTACCCGTCCTACCTGAAACACCCTCAAATTTTATTCGAGGTGAACTCTCTCAAATTCGCTATCGGTGAATACATGTGAGTGGTGAAAAAAAAGCAAAATGGGGGATTGGGCTGAAAAGAAACTTATGGAATTTTTGTGACCTGTCAAAAATGACAATCAATTTTGCAAAGCAAAACAATGGGTCTCGGATTTTAAGAGTAAGTTTTTGTTAATTGTTTTGATATTTAATATAATTTCATATTTTTCAGACCAAAAACCTTTATAATGAAAAGAGTAACATTCAGTGTAGCCGACCGCTAACGCTAGCAGCTGAGGTTTGGTGCTGGAACGACTCAACAGCAGTAACAGCAACTGCAGAGTAAGCAGGCAATTCAGGTTAGTTAATTAACTTGTGAGTGATCCAAACAGAAATATTTTAAATTATGATTCTTTAGGGCTTCCAACATACTCGACCTATTCATCAGCTGCCAGGAAATATAATGAAAGCCGCCTAAAAAAACGACTTTTGCAGTGGCAACAAAAGCAACATCTTCTGGTTCCACAAAGTACAACAGTGAGTGCGAATCGAAAGTTTTTTGTAAATTGTTTAGATATTTAATATAATTTGATATTTTTTAGAGCAAAAACCTTTATAATGAAGCAATTCAAGTCTATTTCAATGAATAAACGATAAAGTAAGTCAAATTGCAGGTGTAATAACTATGATTTTTTGTATATTCTTTGTTTTCATTTAGATGCTGCCAATTATAGCATAATGCAGGAAGCAACTTCCCTCAAGGAATCCGGAAGGCAAAGCTTTGCTCAAATCAAGGCCGCTGTTTAAAAGTAAGTTTTTTATCTCATATTCCCTATCAAAATAATATCAATGTTTTTAATCACAGACGCTGGACATTGTGTGTACATTTTTGTTGGAAGAATAAGAATGCAATTTTTGTGGATTGTGAACTAAAACATGCATCTTTCTGTCCTCAATTGCTGCTGTACCATAATCGGCGACATCTGCCCCCATCTCAGCGGTCATAGCTGCCGCAGGCGTTGACGATAGAGGTGTCATAAAAATAAAAGGAGCAACAACACCACCAAGTCAATGGTGCAAGTAAAAGCTTCGACTTTCCGAAGTCGATCGCTAACGCCCTTCTCCCAGCAGCTGAGTGTTGGTGCTGGAACGACTCAACAGCAGTAACAGCAATTCCAGATTATGCAGGCAATTCAGGTTTGTTAATTGATTAACTTACGAGTGATCCAAACAGGAATATTTTAAATTATATAATTCTTTAGGGTTTCCAACATCATCGGCCAATGCATCATCCACGAAGAAATATAATACAAGCCGCTGCTCTAAAGAAAAGACTTGCAGCAGCAACAATAGCAACATCTTCTGATTCCACAGAGTGAAAGTAAAAGAAAAGAATTCAAATATGTATATGGTGATCAACTCGCAAATAATAAAAGAAAAAAGCTGAATTAAGTAGATTGTATTTTTTTCTTTATTGAAGCATGTGTTCAATTCCACAAAATTAAAAACTTTTTTTTTCATCACGTTCGTACACAACGTATCCCTTAACTTTACAAAATGATTTTGCAAAGTACAATGTATCTTTGCATTTAAGCTACAGTTTAAATCATTTTAGTATTTGACTTAGTTTTCGTAATTTTTATATTCGTTATGAGAAGACTCATGTGTTTTCATTTGACTCTACCCAAAGTTTTGAAAAACTTTAAACGGATTTTGAAAACCATCACAAACATTTTTGAAAAATAGTTACTTCATGAGTTTTGATAGCCTCTAAAAGCCTTATACGTATGTTACGAGTATATCCAATAGCTATAATAAAAATAAATAAATAAATTAGGTGGCGCAACAATTCGTTGAGAACTAGGGCCTTGTTACTTATGACTCTCAACCATTCCTATGTGCGAGTAATGTTGTCAGGAATGGAATATAATATAGTTGTTTGAATTTTGATATTTAAGGGAACATTAATAAAAAATGTACTTTTTCGATAATTAAATTATATAAAAGCTGAGCTTTCACTAGTTATTAGCTGTTACAAAGATTTTTTTTATAACTTACAGGTTTTGAAGGGGTTATAAAATACCTTTATATGTTTTATTAAAAGACAGTGTGAGCGTTAGGAAAATTAGAAAGGATTTAAGAGGAGATAGGTACACAATACACATTGGTCTTAAAGTTTTGAATATGAAAATGGGAACGAAACACAGAAACTACATTTGCTTTTAAAATGGACTATTTTCAATTAGCATATGACTAAGAAAACGTCGAATGGCCTTTCTCAAAAAATGCTTCTTAAAGAATCCATATAATTGCATATGGATATTTGGAATGTTTGTTAGAAAACCAAACTCAAAAAATTTGAAAACAACAAAAGAAAATTATTTATTTATTTCCTGTGTTAAAGCATCTGAAATATCTTTGTTTTTACTTTAACCACTTAACAATATAAAAATTATTTTTTCCGACCCTAAGCAATGAAAGACAATTTTTAAGAACATGAATGTTTTCAGTTCGCTTTTGATTCATATAGAATCCTCCAGCTGTGATGATTCTCATCGCATCAGCTGAAAGAAGATTTTTAATTTTAAAATAAATTACCTCAAGCAAAAACATACAACTTTTCACTTACTCTCTATTGTAAAACATTTAGCTTTTAGTGCCAGATCAAGAATAGATAGTCCAGGCTCTGGAAAAATCTCAACGAAGGAAGTTCCAGAAAAAATCTATCGGATTTCGTTGTAATTCAGTTCACCTAGTCCTTCAACATTGTCCTTATAGAGCGCCTCTGTGACTTTTTCGGCTTGTTTTAGACCCGCCTCTGGAATGAGAAAAACTTAAATAGCCAAAAGAAGTGATTTATTTGTTTATTAAAAATCACCTCCAAGGACTAGAACCGTCACATCTTCAGCTAGAATCGTTTGTGCTTTTCTCTTCTCTGGTGATTTTTTGTGTTCTTCCATGAGAAATGCAATTTCTTTCAGTGGGATAAAAGTGAACAACTTGAGAAGCTTCTCGACTTCAGAATCTGGCATTTTCAAAAAGAACTGATAAAGAGAAAATGGCGACGTTTTTTCTTCGTCCAGCCAAATACCATTGCCAGCAGATTTTCCAAACTTGTCTCCTTCTTCGTTGGTAACAAGAGGCAGTGTCATTCCAAATACTGATTTCTTTTTTTCTACTCTGCTGATGAGTTCGTGGCCAGTCATTAAGTTGCCCATTTGGTCACTGCCTCCCATTTGGAAACGACAATCGTATTTCTGAAGCAAATGCAACCAGTCATAAGCTTGGAAAATTTGATATATGAATTCGGATAAAGCTCATTCCAGCTGCACTCTCAAGTAGCGACTGGACTGACGATATTGAGAGCATTGATCCCCTTCGAAAGTGTCTTCCCATATTGGCAACAAAGTCCACTACATTCAGATTTTCGTACCATGATGCATTGTTGACGACTCTGAAAGAAAGATTATCAAAACGATTGAGTTTTAAAAGCGCATTAGGTTTCTATTATAGTTACCTAATAGGAGATAGGTCACTTTTGTTTTTACTAGTGTCCAAAAGTACATCCTGATGATTCTTGAATATTCTATTAAGCTGTTTTTCTATAGCAATTAATTTGTCTCAATGACCGACGACCCTAGTTGGTTTCGTTCTGTGTTTTTTGCCACTAGGATCACCGATAAGACCCGTAGCTCCTCCAACTAACGCAATTGGATTGTGTCCTTCTCGCTGGCAATGCAGAAGTCCCATTAATACCAGGAGATTGCCAAGGTGTGGACTATCGGCAGTTGGATCAAAGCCGGCGTAGATCGTATGTTGTTTACTTGTGAAAAGTTTTGTCATTTCCGGACTACCGTTTTAAGAAGAACAGAATGTAATTCACTACGATTTCTTGTAGTTTTTATAAACATACAAAACAATATACAACTTCCCCAGCGGTGTCTGGAAAAAGATCCGGAAAGAATCCTCTATCAGCTAGAGCCAATAAGTTACGTTGGGAAATACTTCTTCAGATATGATGAAGGCACGTTTAAGATAGTTGACTTCGGATCATTTTGTATGAAATAGTTTATAAAATATAGATAAAACATTTGATCAGGAGTCAGCGCGGCCCCAGCCAAACTTGCGCCCTGTGCAAGATTTGTAGAAAGCGCCCCTTTTTTATATTTTTTTTTTTACACATAAACTGATACACAAGCATAAGCCTTTCCCAGATTACCCAGGAGGTAGACTTTCAATGCGTTTTTTATTTAGGTATCCCCAGGAGGCCTAAACCATTAAACTAAAACGCAGCGAAGAAATGAGCAGAGGGGAAACTTTTAAACTTGGAAACTTACTTTTCTGGCCTTACATTTTGAAAATTCAGAAATGAGATCATCAAAGTCTAAAGAATTTAATAATTTCTTTTCAATGGACATTATAGATAAACCTACCAATCTCTCTTGAGTCATGGTTGTCCTAAGATAATTTTTAATAATTTTAAGTTTAGAAAAACTACGTTCTCCTGAAGCTATGAAGCACGTACATTTTTATTTTTTAAACATTCGCTTATGTTACTTAAAAATGAAAAATTGATACTATACGTATCAAACCTTTCAAGTATTTAAAAAAAAATCAACTTTAAATCTTTGTTTCGGGTCTAATATAGTTTCAGGACATTCATCAGCATAAAGTATTTTTCTCCGTTGAGATCGCAATGATGAAGCTACAGGAAACATATTTGGTATTTCTAGGGAACTAGCAATACGCTCGGTTAATTGAACATACTTACTCATTAAATTTTTCATCGGAACGCATTAAAATCAAACTGTTTTTTGTATTTTCTAAAACTGTTATGCCAGTTGACAGATTAACGGACGGACTTTGCAAATATTTACTAGTTTAATTTATATTTTCTAAAGTATCAAACCAAATTAGCAGGCAGCAAATAAATGTAAAATCAAAAGTTTTATTTCCTAACGATTCTGCAATGTTTTTTGCCTCTAGATTTTTTAATTCTATAAGGGCTTCATATATTTCTTCTTAATTTGTTTTTAAAGGCCTTAATGCGTCTAACCTGCTCTCTCATCTAGCCTCAGAAGGGGGTTTCAAAGTATGACTTGGAATTTTTTTCTTATAAATATCCCACCTCGTTGTGGAACTTTAAAAAGTTATACAAACATTGAATTGTATCGAAAAATTTAACTGCATAAAATAAGCACCGAGCAGCATCATTAACCACTAAATTTAAGGAATGCGGGCAACATGAAACTAAAAATGCTCTTGGTTCCAGGGTTCGAATTCGATTCTGAACACTCGCTTCTTTTCCTTTTATATTCGAACCATTATGTATGTATGTATGGATGTACTTTATTGAGATTTTTTTTTACACTTAGGTATGATTCTTACTTCTATGTACCTATACTATACATAGTTATTTCAATAGCTTGTTATTAATTTGCCGACTTAGAATTGGTCAGGCTATACAGTTTTTATTTTATATTAATTTAGTTTATTTTTGTAAAGCACATTAGTTGTTTCTTAGACACAGTCTCTTAGTTTTATAAAATTACGTCCACTCAACAAGACGAAGCCTATTCGAACCATTATCATAACTTTGGCTTTGACAGTTAGATACTTATTAAAATTTCATGTAATTCAAGCTTGTCTAAAATCAACTGAGTCAGTCACATTACGGTCTTGTCACAAAATACGTCACTTCTATTAAAAACTGATAGCTATGTATTTAATATTAATTAACAACAAAGCGAAGAAACAATTGCAACAATCTGCATTCTGCACCAGACTAGATATACATTAAAAGTAGCCGTTACAACAGTCATTAACTTTCACAAAAAAAAAAAAAAAAACTGCCTGTGCAAGAACAATTCGACTCCACATAGAATCATCCCTCTTTAATTTTTAAGCTCTATGCTCCTTTTCCATTCTATTAAAAATTTCATCTGTAATCAGGCACTTAACTCTTACACAGTGTGCAATAAGAAAACCTGCACGCTCTGACCCATATGATTCCGTATAAATAAGTTTTTTTTTTTTAAATATCTCCCATATTAGTTTCGATAATCAGTGTGCAAAAAAGAAAACTTGCACATCAATTGACCATTTGTAGCAAAGACACCTACCTACCTCATTTCCAAATGAAAAAAAGAAAAAATCTCAATACAAAAAAGTTCCATGCCATCTCATATGTGCAAGATATATTTTATGCACACCGAGTCCCAAAATTAACATAGAGAGTATGACAAAGCAAAATACTTATTCATATTGAATCGTATGGGCTAGTACGTGCAGGTTTTGTATCACGCACGTACCTGAATGTGAGTTCTCATCTACAAAAAAAAAAACAACAACAAAAATATATGGAGTGTTTTTGATTAGTATTTGTAGTAGAAAGTAGCACAGCAACCTACCTGCTCTCTTCTTTCGGAGACATTTTTTTGTTGTTTTCTTTGTAGATGAGAACTCACATTCAGGAACGGATCTCTTTTTTGAACGGCTGAGTTCACCTCACATTGTTTTCCCCCTAATTGTGCAGACTTCACCAAAAGCCCATAACAACTACATAGAATCTGGATTTTCCCATAAGAAATGCACGGGAGAACACATGCTTATGCTAATGGGCAAAATTCTCTCAATTTAGTTTGTAGGCCGAAAGAGAGCAAACCCATTAAGTCGGGACTCTAGATAATATATTTCCTCTATGGTCTCTATGGACATTGACTTGAGAGAAAAAACAACTTTAGAATTTTTTATAGTTAGACACATAGCACAGATAATAAATGTATACAGATGTCTCACCCTTATGGCGAGAAATAATATATGAAACTGAAATCAACCAAAAAAAAGCTTTAACACATTTACTAAATGTACACGAAATCTATGTTGCTCGTCTTCTTTCCTATGAAAGAAAACTAAGGCAAGAAAAAAACTGAAATCATTTTTGTATGTATAATCCTAATGCACAGACACACATAATACACCATGATCATTCTTCACAAATGAAAACAAAACTCGTTTTATTTTGATTTTTTGTGGTGTGCGTGTGGTGTGGTTGGTGGTGATGCGTTGAAAACAGGTGCAGGAGAGTTGATCGCTTGTCGACGACGAGAAAAAAAATATTTACAGTTGTCTTTGGAAATAGGTAGAAACAAAGCAAGAACAAGGTTGTCTTTATAGCTCGAGTTCTTATAATCGGATATGTAAATGATAGCTGAGTGCATTCATGTGGATAGTAGTAAATTTTTACCAACTTTTAGCAATATTTTTTTAAATTTTTTTTATATTTAATAAAAAACAAAACTATACATTCGATTTTTCTTAAAATTTTACCAGATGTCAAAAACTTTATTCTTCGTTGCATACAATTATTTCAGAGATATAACCATTTTTTGTTCCTTAAATATTCGAGGTGACATTTATTTTTTTGTCAGTTTTTTTGATTTATAAAAAAGAACGGAAATTGGATTTTTTCCAAAAAAATACTTGTTTGTTTTGACATTACAATATATTTTATAATATAAAATTTAATTCAAGTCGCTAGCGTTATTGGTTCTTGAGTTATTTTGAGTTAACCATTATTTCTATGGAGTCTGGTCAAAACAGCATAAGTCAATTTTTTTCGAAAATGAGTTAAGTATGCAGAAGTATTTAAAAAAAAATCTATTTTCGTTTGGTCTTAACAACATAACTCTATGTAAATTAGTTATAAAGATATTTACTGATCCTAACAACACTTAACTGCTTTTTCTAAAATAATGTTTGGTCATAATGGCATAACTTGACTTGTGCTGTTTTGACAAATCAAAAAAGTGTTTGGTCAAAATAGCACAACTCAAGAAACTGAATGCTGTTTTGAAACTAATCGTAGTAGGCAGGTACTTTTGCTTCGAATTCTTAGTATAAAGATAAACCACATGTTGTAACATTCTTTTGTTAAATTAATGTGTAACGTCTTGTTGTGCAGTAGTCGATTAAAAACAAAAACACGATTGTTGTGGCCATGTTTTTGCTATCAATGCAAACACCCGAAATCGGCATAGAGACAGTGGAACATAAATTTTTTATTCCTGGCCATACACATATGGAGTGTGATATCGACCATTCTGTAATAGAAAAGAAGAAGAAATATTCAAATTCTGAAATCTACCACCCCCAAGACTGATACCAACTTGTTAAATCATGTGGGAAAAAACAAAAATTTGTGGGACATGAATTAAAGCCACAGGAAGTTTGGAATTTTTCAAGTTTATTGATAGCGAGTGCGGGCTTTGTCGTTCGAAAGAAAGATGAAGATGGGAACATGTTTGGTTTTCAAACCATCAAATGGTTGCGTTATTTGAAATCAGATCCCGAAAAAGCCTTTTTCAAAACAACACTGCATGAAGAAACAGTTTTTCAATGTGTAAGTTTCAAACGAAGGGGTAAAAACTCAACAAAATTTGATTTGGAAAACGTGATACCACCACCAATATCGGAAGAAAAAAAAATGACATAATATCTCTACTGCCATTAATTCCAAAAATTTTCCACGATTTTTATAAAGCCTTGAAATCAGAAAAGGGAAAACAGGATGTAGATCCGGATTTATCCGATTCATCCGATGTAGATTAATATTAAAACAAAAATCAATAAAAACTTTTAATTTCTTACTCGTTCCTTTTTTAATAATGAATTTTTATAATGCTTTTATTTAATTTTTACTTATTGTATTTTGTTAAAGTGAAATAAATTTGTTTTCTAAAAAAAAAATGTAGTTAAAATCTTATTTCAATATTGGTATTAAAGACACAACTCAAAATAATCTTTTTCTTGAACGCAACCCAGTTTGGGCAAAACAACATATCTCACTATAAATATATAAACAAGCTTAAATATTAATTTTTTTTTATTTTATTCGTGTAAATATTATTATTTGAAACAAAATTGCATCCAAAAAAATATTTATTTAATAAAACTGGATTTGCAGAAATTTTTTTAACTTTGAAACGCATTTATCTCAAAACGAAGATTTTTGACTTAAGTTGTTTTGACCAAACTCCATAGATTTGTTTTAATCGCTGCGGTTAAGAAAACACCCACTCAATTTTTTTGAGAGTCCTTTCTGTATATTTCTGCATTATTATCTGTATTTTTTTTTTTTTTTTTTTCCGCAGGAAGGTGAGAAATATTCAGAGACACTATAAGCCCGATGCTTATAGTAGTGTCAGATTTTTACTGACTAAAACTCACCTCCCTTATCTTCTATATTATTACTACAACTAAGTCCAGCTTAACAAGTAGTTTTAGCGTCATTTTGTTCGCGTTTTGTCAGGAAGCTCCCCAACGAGAGGACCTGAAGATTCCACAAAATTCGAGTGGAGAGATTAATTTGTTTGCGCTAGATCAGAAGGTCTTGTTCGGTGCAGACGCCGAAAAACGAACGCCTCGCTAACAGATTGTTGGATTAAGTTATTACTATGATTTCTAAGTCGTGATCTTAGCTCTGTAGCAAAGTTTTTAATTTCGTTTTCTACATATTTTATATTTAAATCTCTATGTAAGTCGCTATTTCTTACATACCATGGAGCATTTACTATTATTTTAAGTACTTTGTTTTGGCATGTTTGGAAAATTTGTATATTTCTTTCGTTGGTACAACCCCAAAGTTGTATACCGTACGTCCAAACTGGTTTCAGTACTTGCTTATAAATAAGAAGCTTGTTATAAACGCTTAGATTGGAATATCTTCCAATAAGCCATGTCAATTCGCGGAGTTTATTTTCGAGTTCATCGCGTTTCTTTTTTACATGAACTTTCCATTTAAGTTTCGCGTCTAGAGTCATGCCTAGATACTTCGCTTCATTAGCGTATGGAATTTGCACAGAATTTATATAAATAGGTAAGTTATATACTTTTTTATACGTAAAATTTGTGTGCGTCGATTTCGTTTCATTAAGAGCAATTCGCCATTTCTTTGTCCAATCTGAAATGCTATTTAATGCCTTTTGAAGCTTAGAGGTTGCCGTTTCTATTGAATCCGATATTGCGAGTACAGCTGTATCATCGGCAAAAGTGCCTAAAGTTGTGCCTTCTGTTTGGGGTATATCTCGGGTATAAAGAACAAACAAAATCGGTCCAAGGACGCTACCCTGGGGAACCCCAGCGTTTATTTCTTTAAACTCCGAATACTCCGTTCCTTGCTTAACTCGAAAGAATCTATTTTCTAGGTACGATTCAAGAATGTTATATATTTGCTCTGGAAAGACTTTTAATTTATATTTTAGCCCGTCATGCCAAACTTTGTCAAAAGCTTGAGAAACGTCAAGAAATGCAGTTGAGCAAATCTTTTTTTCTTCAAATGCTTTTTCAATTTCGTTAGTTATTCGGTAAACCTGATCAATTGTCGAGTGATTATTCCGGAAACCGAATTGGTGGTCGGGAATTAAACGTTTTTCTTCAATAATTGGTAGCATTCGTTTAAGAAGCAATTTTTCAAATATTTTAGATATAATTGGTAAGAGAGAAATTGGTCTATACGATTTTTTCTCATTCGGTGGCTTACCCGGTTTGGGGATCATTATTACTTCGGCGACTTTCCATTGCGTGGGTACGTAAGCAAGTCTTAAAGCAGCGTTAGTGAGCTGTAAGAGCTTAACCATTGCTTTTTTAGGCAACTCTTTGAGGACACGACTGTTAATCAGATCATAGCCAGGAGCTTTATTATTTTTCTGCCGTTTTATTTCCTGGACAAGTTCAGTCAAAGTAATATTCCTGATAGAAAAATTGTCCGGCGCTGGTTGGAGCTCTCCGTCATTAGTCAGAAGCTCTTGACCTTTGAAAGGTTTGAACGTTTCCTCAAGGTGCTTAGCAAATAAATCCGCCTTTTCCTTATCAGTTTTTGCCCATTCAGAATTATTTTTTCGAATAGGTGCCGACATTATTTGAGGCTTTTTAATACCTTTTATCGTCTTCCAAAGAGAATAATTCGTTTTTTTGTCTGCTGTTAGGCTTTCAAGATAGGCAGAATTCTCGCTGTTTTTAAAATCTCGTAACAAATTTTTAATCTTGTTTGATAAAAATTGCAACACTTTTATGCTGAGGAGCACGTGATTGCTGCCATACTTTTCGAGCTTTTCGTTTTTCGCGTATCAATTCTTTTATATCTTCTGGAATTTTTTCTTCGTATTGCCTTGACTTTTTACTACAGATCGGAGTATTATTCCAAGCTGCTTCTTGAACAATATTTATAAATTTTTCTGTTTCATCTTCTAACTCAAACGGAGTTTGCAAAGAGACGTTCAGTATAATTCTATTTTCGCAATCTTCTTTGAATTTATCCCAATTTGTGTTATTATTTGTTAAAATTAGGGCTTTTCTTTTTCGATTACGTTACTGTTTATTGTTAAGATAACGGCCGAGTGATCCGTAGAAAAATCGAAGTTATCATCTACTGTCATGTATTTTCTGTTCATTCCTCTTGCGATGAAAAAGTCAACAAGATCGGGTGTTTTCGCTGTATCGGTTGGCCAATACGTTGGTTTTCCTGATGAGAAAAATTCAACGTTACATTCAATACCCGCTTTGTAGAGTTGTCTACCCTTCTTCGAAATGCAACGTGATCTCCAAAATGAATGTTTCGAATTGAAGTCGCCGCCAATAATAAATTTTGGACCTAAAGCGTTGAAAAGATCTTTAAAATCGTTTTTGTCTATCTTGGACCGAGGAGGACAGTAAATAGACGCAATATTAAAAAATACGTGTCTAACTTTTATGCTAACGGAAGTAACTTGCATTGTATCGAGCTCGATATTTATCTCAAACGAATGATTGATATTTTCTCTGATAAATACGGAAGAACCACCCCTTGCTCTTTCGGATGGATGGCATGCGTGGTAAGCCGAATAACCTTTAATACTTAAATTTGAGTCTTTTTTCAAATGAGTTTCAGAGATCAAACAAATATCTATTCTTTCGTTAAGTAGAACCGTTTCTAGTTCTTCGATTTTTGCGGTAAGTCCGTTCGCGTTCCATGTTATTATTTTGAGTTGTTGGGACAACTTGTCCATGTTTACGGTAAATTTGGTGTTTTAAGAGCCGCCGACTCAAATTTGTCCAATTTCTCAAGAATAATTGTGTTAATTCTCCCTTGTTCTTCTAATCGTTCAAGTATAAGGGAAAATACATTTTGAACGGAGTCAGGTTTAATAGTTTTAGGTTTTTCGGGCGCCGTGACTTGAGCGTACGTGTTCGTCTTTTTTGTTTTTATGTTTTCTGAGGGTAAAACGTTTTCATTATTTTTCCCGTCCGTTTTACTCGACGCTTGAGTATTAGTCTTGGTTTTTAATTTTAATTCTTTGTTTTGCTTTGAGGTATTTTTTTTAGTTTTCTTACTAAATTCTTCGCGCCTCTTTAACATTTCCTTTGCGACCTCACAGCCACGGTAATTTGCTGGATGATTACCTTTGCAATTCGCGCATGTAGCCGGAGTTTCTTTTTTAAGACGGCATACATCAGTCATGTGCTTTCCCACGCATTTAACGCAAACGGGGTCCTTCTGACAATAAGCTGCTGTATGGTTAAAACCTTGACATCGCTTGCACTGAGGAATAAGGCGTTTGTTCTTTCTTAGTGGTTCGATTTTTCATTATAGTTTTAATATTATAAACATTGTCTACATTTTCATTTTTATCGAAACTTAGAATAAAAAGCGGAAGAGCGCGTTTTATATAAGCGGTTTCGATTCCTTTTTCTCGCTTCAAAAGATTTGTTGCGTCAAGAATCTTAAATCCTTTGGTTTTTAAGTCCGAAAGGATGTCTTCTTTTGAACAAGAGGGATGAAGTCCTCTAGCTACTACACGTAAAGGTCTTTCTTCTTTAATTGAATAACTATACCATTCAATTTTTTCATCGCTGAGTTTTTTCGACAGTTTTCTATAAGAATCTGAATCATTTACGTT
Organism: Eupeodes latifasciatus; assembly: GCA_920104205.1. Classification (NCBI taxonomy): domain Eukaryota; kingdom Metazoa; phylum Arthropoda; class Insecta; order Diptera; family Syrphidae; genus Eupeodes; species Eupeodes latifasciatus. Next base: position 101,424,106 of record OV049926.1, on the reverse strand, counting down.
AATTATTATTATTATCTGTATAACTAAATTTATTTGAAGTCGATATCTCTACTGGTTCTTGAGCTATGGACTACGAAAAAAACTTCCTTTATTTTCAGCGGACACCTAACAATCTAACATTCACAAAAAAATAAACAAAAAAAAGATCCAACATTAATACCCCTTTCTTCTTTTACGCACCCAAACGCGCATACAAAACAAGATACATATAACATATAAGACATAACCTACACCAACTCCCATATACTTCCTTGTAAAAAATAAATGTACCAAAATTTGTTTTTGTATTCATTGGCAAACCAAATGACAAAAGAGAAGACAAAAGTTTCTAAAAAGAAAAAAAAAATATGCAAGGCAAAAAGAGCTTTCTCAGCTTTATTTTTAAAAGCTCCTTGTCTGTTAAGGGAAAAAAATGTTTCATTTTTTCCTGCGGGGATGAGACATCTGTATAAATTTATTATCTGTGCACATAGCTTTGAACAGGCATACTGGCAAACCAATATGTGAAATCAAAAACAGCTTTTTGTGCTTGACGATCAACCGACAAAAAGCTTTTTGTCGGTTGATAGCCAAGGAGAGTGAACAAAATATGGGACATTTTCTTCTATGGGGTTGAGACATCTGTATAGTTTCTTATCCGTGATACTAGGGTCACTGGAATTAACTGACCGGATCTTGCGGTCCCAGTACTTGTTAATTGATAGCCTGTAGTTCTCCTTAATCAACAGATTGACATTTTTTATTGCCCTAACCTCCAAGTCGTGTGGGTCTGTAAGTCGTCTGTACAAGTTTTTGAGTCTTGTCAGTAAGCCACTCTTGTGCCTACGTAGTGCGTCAATAGTCGCGTTTCTGTAAGCGTCCATTTGGTCCCGTTCGTTTTATTGTTTCGTCCATCTATTGTAAATGTTGGTCAATTTCTGTATTTGTCAGGTTTCTGTTGTTTGGTGGGACTATGTCACTCAAACGAAGTTCTCTCGCTAGGGCGTTGGTGAAACGAGGCCAGCGCATCTTACTGTAATTGAAAGAATGCGTTGCAACGTATTCCTACAACTCCACGCGTTCGTTCGGAATCTGCATTACAGCAGCCAGTCCGCAGTGATCACTGTGGTACTCGACTGTCTGTAAGCAGTTTCGAGGGTGATTACCCACTTTGTCTGTAACTGTCAGTCTTGTGTCGTACAGCAAAAGATCCAGAAAGGAGCCGCTTCTTGGATACGATGGCTTTTCAGTAGCCAGCAGGTCGACGCCATATTCAACGCTGTAAAGATTCATCAAATTAAAAAGATGGTTACCTCTGGGATTCATGTTTTGCATTCAAATCACCGGCCAAGATGAAATAGTTTTCTTCCAAGCTCAGTTTAAGTTCCCTAAAAAGAATCTCGAGTTCTGAAGCAAAGTAAGTAACCTGCGGAGCTCCAGTCGCATAAGCCGCAATCATATACATCCGCTTCCCTTGAGTGAGAGAGATGCATACAACGCAAACTTCTAGCGTCTTGAGCTTTCGCAATTCATTGTTGTATATGACTTTGTAATTAATGCCTTTTCGTATAAAGAGAGCGACACCGCCTCCTTGAGTGGAGTCGGGCCGGTCTTCTTACGATATTGTAATTTTTATGAGTCAATTTGTGTTTGTGGTTTAGCTTGGTTTCGCTAGCCATAAACACATCGGGACTGTAGTCTTCAACAATTGGAACATATTGGCTCTTCGTTCAATCCTAATCAGTGAATTTACATTCACAGCTAGGACTTTTAGGCGCGTCTCCGGCAGCGCGCCCATTATGGTCTAAATTGCGCCAGGCCAGGCAACAAAGAGTAGAGATGATCTACCCTTTTGCCTTGCTCCTTTATCTGACTTTGCAGCCCTGTTAGTTGACCTTGAATGCTCAACAACAAGGCTACAATGTCAGGCTTCACCTCTGGTGCCTTAGGCACAAGGGCCTTTGGGGCAACCGTTGGTGGAGCCTGTCTCGTATTCCCATTCCCTGATACCATTTGGGCGTAGGAAAATTTGGGATCCACGAATTTTTGTATTGGAGCCTGCCGAACTGTTCGACTTCCTTCGGCTTTTTGACTGGCCTGTTTTTGTTTCATTTGTTGAACCTTAGGGCAACCCCTATAGTTAGCCGGGTGCCCTTGGTTTCCACAAAGGACACACTTGAGCTGGGTCAAATCCCCAACCCGCTCATTCCCCAGCTTGCATTCTCCTTCGTTGTGGGTTTCTGAGCACCTGACACTGCGCAACTGCATATTGCAGTTGGCTTTGGCATGGCCAAACCTCTGGCACTTCGTACATTGTAAAATGTAGTCGTGCCTTTTTAATTTGTCCCAGTGTACTGTTTGATAGTCGAGGGATTCGATTTTCTTCACACTATCAAAACTGCTTTGGGGCGATAATGTTACGAGGAACATTGGCAGCCTATAACCCCCTCGCCTGGACTTCACCGTAGTGAAAGGCTTGACCCCGATAAAATCGATATAATCAGTGGCTTTTCCACGGAGCTCAGCTAAGAGCAGGAACTTATGCCCTTCAGAAGGACCGTCTGAAATTTTTCGCTTTTAGGCGTGTAGCTGAAGAACTCAGCTGTGGCCTCTTTTAGTAACCCTTTTACTAACTTGTAATCGGCCAGTGAGAAACACTAATTCTTTTCTTTTTCGTTTAAAATTTTTATGAGAAATTTGCCCTTAGTGGCCGACTTACAAACCTGTTTTATGTCGTCCAGGTCAACTCTGTGTGTCCTAATTGGTGGCACCTTCTCCTTCTTGGGCTGTGGTTGTTTCTGGTGTTGCTGCTGTTGCTGCTGCTTCTGCTTCTGCTGCTACTGCTGCTCTGCTGCTGATGTTTCTGTTGCTCCTGCTGCCTTGGTTGTAGCTGTTGTTGTTGCTGCTGTTTTGCCTTAGCCGAAGTCGATGGGCCCTAAGCAATTGGGCCTGTCGCTGCTGCTGGCGTCTTTTCATTTTGCTCCGCTCCTGTGTATTTGGAAGCGGGCTTGGGTTGTGGTTGTTTTTGCTGCTGTGGTTGTTGTTGCTGTTGTTTTTGCTGCTGTTGTTTTTGCAGCTGTTGTTTTTGGGCTGCCTCTTGCTTTCGGCGCGCCTCTTGTTTCAGCTTAAGCTGACTGAGGAGGGGCTCCATTTCCTCCTTGAGCTTTCGGAGGTTTTCCTCGTATTGGCTGATGGCTGCCTGTTTGGCTTGCAGGGCCTGCACCAGTTCTGTTTCTTGGAGGTCCACCTCTACCTCCAAAGCCTTCCTTGTCGGCGGAACTGGCTCTGGCTCCGATAGGATTAAATCCATATTCGGAGGCCTGAAGAGCCCCTCTCCACCTTCGGAAACATATTCTGTTTTCTCAGACCCCGCGTAGTCTGAGAATTCACTCTCAGTGGTAAATCCTCCATTACCACTCTCCATTTCTTTGCGCATATCACGCCGCTTAGCGGAGTTGGCCCTCTCCACTTTGTTTGAGCTATGCTTTTTCAGCTTCCTCTTTTGGTTACTTTTTGCTGCTGTCGACTGGTCAGATGTTGTTGCTGTTGTTTGCGGTACTATTGCTGGCACCACCGTAACATCGCCTGATGTGTTTGCAGAGGTATCTTTCGATACCCCCGCTTTCTTCTCCTTTACCATTTGCTTTTCTTCCCAATCGATGAAATCAACAATTTGATTGTGAAAAAAAGCAATAATATTTCTAGTTGGCTCTGCCCGGGACTCGAACCCACGACCCTTCGCTTTGTCTGCAGACTCCACTTCCACTGCGCTATCGATGAGTTATGTGTAACTGTGGCAACTTGCCAACTTTAATTTAAAACCAACTTGTACTTATTAAACTTGTAAAAATAAAAAATATACACTGCACTTCTTCTCTGTTTGGAAGTCAAAGAACGACTGATAGCTATAACATTAATCCTTTACATTAATAGGTAGGCAGAGGCACACAAAAATCCAAGGTAACTATGGTAACCAAAAACACTCTATTACCAAGACCGGAATCTCAGACTGACATTTCGGTTTGCCTACAAGCTAAAAAGCACTAAATGTGAGAAAGTGTGCGTGAAATGATGCAAAAAACCAAACACATTCTCACAATTAGTGCTTTGGCCCATCAAAATGCTTCATTATAGTAATCAGCCCCATCTAAATGCTTCATTTTGAATGTTTCATGGCCTCGTTCAAAAACTAAACAATCCTAACCAACAGAATCTGAAGTGCTGACATGGTCTTAAATTGGAAGATTTGTATAGCTTTTTAATTTCCATCCAAATAAATGTTGTAAATGTATATTAAATAAAATAAAATTGACCAAATACATATTATTTAATGATTTATTAGTTTATTATTATTTATTTTGTTTACTTAAATAATTTGCGAACGCAACATGCGCTGCAACCGGTTAAGTATAGTTATTGCAAATGGACAAAAGTGTAACTCAATACTTTGTAAAACAACAAAACAGACAATTTTTTCAGGTGTAGTTTGTTTTTTTTAAGGGACTATGTTAGAGTTGGAATTTTATTTGTAGTTAGATTTTGGAATACAAATTTGAGGGAACCATGTTTTAAAAATAAGTTGCTTTGTGTAAAGCATCTTTAAGGAATAGAAAAAGGCAATATGTTTACACACAATACCAACTAAATGAGTGCAATAAATAGATTTAAGTAACTTTTTTTTATTCCAGTATGGGGAAACCGAACACCCAATAGAAAAAAACCGATATACGCGCCAAAATCCATACTTCTTGACTAAATAATGTTATCTTCTATGTTTACGCATAAAATTACGAATTTTGTAGCGTATGAAAATTTCTAGACATTTTACAATCTGAAAAATTAATTATGCTATGAAATAATTGGCTGCTATTAATGCTAATTTTTTTCTAAAAAGTTGATGAAGGTTAGCCGAAGCGGAAATTTCTTTAATGAACATATTTAAAATATTTTTCGGCTTTCTCAAAAATATTTTTCTACACTAACCTCTGCTTTATACCTGAAACTATTGTTTATGTATATTTTCTTCCATTTATGAAATGTAATATATGGAAGTATTTACTTTATTAAGAAAAACATGTACGTAAAACTCATTAATTTGTTTCATTTTTAGCAGCACTTTTACTAAACATACCCTTCAAACAATAATAAGTAAACTTGAACTTTGGTAACTAAACATTTTTAAGAAATGAATGAAAATTATATTTTGCGTTAAACTGTGGAAACTCACTAAAAAAAACTTCTGTACGTCAACAATAAACATTCATGATGATTACATGTTCTATTGAATTAGTTGTGCATGAATTCAGAACGATTTTAAGACGTTTTCATTTTGTGATATATGTCAAAATTTACATTTTATTTGATCTGCATTTATTCAACAGGTTCGCTATAATCGTTCTGATTACTTTTTTAAAACATTTGTGTTTCTTTGATGCATAGTTTTTTTTTGATAGCAAATACATGTATGCTTCCATCAATCAAGAATGTTATGGATAAGATATTTTTCGATTATAACTCTTTTTTTTTAAATATACAAACTATAAATATACTTGGATTAATTAAATTGATACAGATTTTAATTACTTGCAAACAAAATATTTGGGCCGTTCGTTAACGAAAATTTATTAGAATTCAATACAAACATTGCACTCGCACCCTTAAATTGATGGTTCTTCGAACGCATCTTTGATACAAAAATCGGGGGATTATTATGAAATTTAAAGAATTTCGTAGTGATTACTGTAAATTAGTGAATTAATTATAATAAACTGATGTTGAACATGCTTTTTTCAAGACAAAAAGGTACATTGGTTCACTATTCACAAAATGCCTGCAAAATTAAAGCTTAAAACTGACTTTTTTATCGAAAAAAGTAAAAGGAAAAACCTGAAAAAAACTTATTAACCCCTCCATTTTGTTTTTGCTATGCAAAGTGCCGCTAGCCCACGGCATCGTTTTTTTTTGTTTGTGCTCACATCTATTCATGGACTAATTGTCAAAATTACAAATACAACAATGTAAACAAACGGGTTTTGGAGAGTGAAACGTACGAAAGATTCCGGTCTTGGTAAAAGAGTGTTTTTGATGGTAACGAACTGTTTTTGTGTTTGTGTTTGTGTTTTCACATTTTCTCATTTCTTTTGAAATAAACATCTGATTCAGCTGACTCCCTCACAGATCTTAATACTTACGAGGACAAAAATAATATACTCATTTCATTCCCTATCTTGCTTTCAAAATTTTATTTTCCAGTCGCTCTTAGTTTCCACACCAAATTTCCGTACACACAGCGCCCTCATGGTCCGCCTTTCGTAACAAAATTTTCTGTTCCATGATAATACTATTCAGTTTTATATACAAAGACAAAACTTATTTTGTGTACAATATTGCCATTATGTAATATATATTGATTTATTGATATAATTGTGTCTTTTATTTATTTATAACATATTGATGAAAATTTTTCATACACCAATGTTATATATTAACATATGTATATGTATATAAAAGCTGCATTAAATAATTATCGTTTTATTTCAATAAATCACTCTGTCTATAGATGAAAACTGCATGAATGCCCTTTGTTGCTGATGTAGAACAAAAAAAAGACAAGATACTTGAACATGCCCAGGATGGAAATGGGCTTGCACTGAACGTGTTCACCATCATAAGGTGGTCTCCTTTTTATTTACTTTATTCTTCACTTTCTCACATTCTTAATCTCAGAAATTTAAATATTAACGCTTTTACTCGTGAAAAGTTGTCTGCGCCTAACGCACTTAAATTTTTTAGTGGGATAATTTTGTAGTAAATTTTGAATAATTTTGTAATAAATTGTACTACCTAAAAAAAGGCGTTTTTCATTGTTACTAGATAAGTAACAAATCTAAAAAATTTAATTAAATTATAAAATAATTAAAAAAATGTAAGCCGTCATGGGACGCCTGGCAGATGCGAAACATAGTGTGTCTACAAGTAATATGCATAAAAGATAATATTATTACAGGAATTAAATATAGCCTAATAAAAAAATGAAGTATTACGAATTTCTTACAGAAAATTGTAACTTTATTTAATAAACATTTAGGGGCCTATTATGTAAGACAACTAAATACAAAGTTGAGTTGTAATCCGGTAATCGGTATTACCGATCACAACTAGTTGACTGTCGCAAGTCAACCAGTAGTCAACTGAGAAATGGTTGAATTTTTAAGTGTGTTTGGGGGTATTATGTAAGCCAGTTGAGTTGTCTCTCAGTTGTGATTGTTATCAAAATTCAACAACTGCTATTTACCGGTTGTGTAGTGCATTTGTGTGTACAAAAAATTATCGGTACGCACCAACAGCGAATTGAAAAGCAATTTTATTAAGAAAATGGAGAAAAAAATGTAAGTTTTACAAATAATAATATAAACGTTTGTAAGAAAATATTTTTTTTAGACGAATATCACAAAACCTGCCCAATTTGAGAGGTTGATTCATCAGCAGAAACATACACTTACAATTATGACATTCAGACTGTAGTAACCTTTTCTATTTATATAAAGATGTTGAAGATTTTTTTTTGGTGCTATGATTCGAACATGAGTTCCATCGATGCATCCTATTTCTCCAGGAAATCTGGTTTTCTGATAAAAATGAATCTTCGATAAATTCAAATTGGTCAGATATGTTCTTCTACTACGTCTAGCACTTCTACTACCGAAACTGTTGGTTGAGCAAGGCCTAAATTAAAATCATTACCACTGCACTCTTGGCAACTTCCTTCTACCATGAAATGTAGGGCAGTGCAGAGTTTGAGAATTGGTGGGACTGCGGAGGAACGCTATGGTTGTTTCAAATAATCTTTGATTTCGTTTAGCACATAAACAAATGTGTCTTTGTCGAGTCTAAAATAACTTATAAATCTGCAACAAAACGGAGTCATTAAATCAACACTTCTCACCAAAGAATTTGTTTACAAAAAATACTTTTTGTTTGGAAGTTCCAATGGATTGGAGCGATCTCTAATATTTTTTCTCATCAGCGCAACATTCAGGGGATTTTCTTTTTCAGAATTTACAAGAAAAAAATCAATACAAGTCTCCATTTCGTATTATTTTGTCTTTTTAATAAAATTTTGCACTGAATTCAAAACTTTGAAATACCTACGATTTTACTTTACACAGTTGATTTTGACACAAAACAAGCACATAAAAGTAGGCAATGTGTTTGGTCTACTTAACTGAAAAAAGTTGTCTCCCATAATACGAATTTTTTTTGCAGTTGTCTTCAAATTGAGTTGTTTTGATTACAACTCAACTAAGTTGAGTTGTGATCCATAATAGGCCCTTTATTTACATGATGATGATTGCTGATGACAAAAATTAAAATAAAAAATTAATAAAACGCAGGTTATGTGTACCGTAGTAAACACCAACGTCGAACTGAGTGAGAAGCCACACCGTACACCATAGAGGAAATATATTATCTAGAGTCCCGACCGGTACCCGTCCTACCTGAAACACCCTCAAATTTTATTCGAGGTGAATTCGCTATCGGTGAATACATGTGAGTAGGGAAAAAAAACAAAATGAGGGACTGGGCTAAAATAGAAACTTATGGAATTTTTGTGACCTGTCAAAAATGACAATCAATTTTGCAAAACAAAACAATGGATTTCGGATTTGAAGAGTAATTTTTTGTTAATTGTTTTGATATTTAATATAATTTGATATTTTTCAGACCAAAATTCCTTATAATGAAGAAAGTATATATACATAAGTTCACTTCATTGAATAAAAAGTAAGTCAAATTGCAGTGAAGGAGGTGCAACAATAATCGATTTATTTTATAGTCTGTGTTTTCATTTTAGATGCTGCCAATAACACCATAATGCAGGAAGCAATTTCCCTGAAGAAATCTGGAAGACAAAGCAAACAAGGCGCTGATTTGCAGGCAAGTCTTTATATATTATATTTTTCTTAACAAAATATTATCAATGTTTTTAACGACAGATAATGCCCATTGTGTTTGTATGTACATCTCAACAGCATAGCTCCCGCAGGCGTTGACGGTGGAGGTGTCACCATCTCTACCAATAGTCAAACGCATTCAATGCAACAAAACCAGCAACAACACCACCGAGTCAATAATGCAAGTGGAAGTTTTGCCATGCAATAGTCGACCTCTAACGCCCTTCTCCCAGCAGCTGAGTGTTGGTGTTGGAACGACATAATAGCAGCAACTGCCAACTCGGCCTATTCATCAGCTGCCAAGAAATAAAATGCAAGCGGCTCAAAAAAAACGACGCAGCAGCGCGCGGAGATCAATTGTGTAAGTACGAATCGAAACATTCATATCGTAGTCAACTCGCTTAATCTTCATCTTCTAGGTGTAAAGAGTACTACCAATCGGTAGTTCTGCAAGAGAAGCAAGAAAAACAAGACTACAATCGCAGGAGGACTCCAAAAAATTTCCAACCTTGACTGTAAATTAAGTGAATTCAAATTTTAAATCTAAAACTAATCCATTCATTTTGCTCCTAAGGATCGCACTGGCTTGACGGTGGCAATCATTCGGAGGCAAATGGGCTGGCCCGACAAGAATCCCCAAAAGGCCAAACAGATTCAAATCCGTCCCTCGGCAGCTACTGACGATGTCGGCGAGTTGAATCCATCGATTTTCACACAGAAAATCAACATCAAAAACAGTAAGTCAGCTTCCATTTGAGATTTTCTTATATAATGAAAATTAATTTCTTTATAGTCACGACAATTCAGCAGCGTCATGGCCAACCTGCCGATCAACCATTCACAGTGAAAAACCTGCGTTGTCGACAATGCGAACACAATGTCATCAAGCTAACTACCTGCCAACCGAGGAAGAGGAACGAATGATCGATTTCGATCGGGTCGTAGGGGTCATGACCCCCCCTGGGAGATAATTTGTTTGCTTTTTCGTAGGAATTCCCTTCAATTCAAAACTAATCGTATTGCGTTAATGGATATGACCCCTATTATATTTTGAATTATTTATTTTTTGTATATGAAAACAACATTTGTATTTTACTTCCTTAAACTTTGTTGCTAAAAGTACTACTTTTAACTGAGGACTGGACCAAGAACATAATATGAATCGGAAATTCAGCCTATTCCAAAAACGCAGCACAAATTCATCAACTTTTGACCAACAGACGATCTAGGGAGGGGGTCATATGAGCCATAAAGCTTATACAGTTAAGTTGTATGAGTAAAGATTTCATCTATAGATTTATTAGTAATTTTTTAACGACATTCACCAAAACGTGGTTTGCTGTCAAAAACAACTAAAATTTTTGTTTTGACTCAATTTAGAATTTGATAAAACTTTAGTAATGCTTTTAATTATTTTCATAAAAATTGTTTCTAAGAAAAAGAGCAAATATTCAGGTTCTTAAGATGAAACTTGAATAAGAGATCATCAATTTTATATTAAGTTGCCTTTAAATTCCTTAAACTAGGCTTCAATTTTATTATTAAATTTTGTTGACACACGTAAATAGTGAACATTGAATTGTGATTTTTACTGGCGACATATAGGAACTATATGGCAAGTTTTGCTTTAGTAAACAATTTCGAACTAGAGCTTTTAATCAAATATGACATACTAGCCGACCCGTGCTCGCGTTGCTTCGCGAATTGTAACCACGAACATTTTTTGAATATTAGTATTAGCATATGAAAAAATTTCTCAATGGGACTGAGCATATTTTCTACAATAATATTAATTTTAGTTTATATGTATATACGTACCGTGTCTAATTAGATTTCACAAAAAAGAGTTTGTTCATGTTCATTGTTCAAAGAAAAACAACGAATTTATGCTTGTTATGTACTCGTATTTAATAAAAAAAATCAAAAAACACTCCCTCACCGAAATTAACATTTTAGAAAAAAAACTTAAGTAAAATATTACGTAGTAAAGGCCAAGCCGCACGTGAAAACAAACAAAACCATTTCAATTTTTTAGTTGAAAACAGAACGAAATTTTTGTCTATTTTCTTCTTTTCTTTCTTTTATTCATACCTAGAAACGTTTTTTGCAACCCAAAAATATAGTTTGCGGTAAAAAAACAAATTTGTGTTTTTAATGTGCTCATACATCTATAGGTATGCGTGTGTAAATATCCATAGACACATTTTTTTATTCATCTGCTCATGTTCAGTGCAGTGCAACTGACTTAACCTACCCACATTTGTGTGCTCTTTTTATCGACGTCATTGTAAGTACCTTCTTCGAGTTATTTGTAAAGAAAATTTTAACTTAATTTCATTTTTATTGTTCGAGGAAGTGATACAAAATTGGTAATTTAAGCTATTATAATAGAACTTTTTTTTATTTTTAAATTGCAAGAATTATAATCTATTCAGTTCCTCGAACCAGAAAAATAAAAAAGATCTAATTTTTCTTTAGATAAATCGGCATTTCATGTGCACGGCACTGTAGTTAATTAAATGTCCATAGTAACTTAAGAAAAAAGAGTCCACACTGCTCAGCGATGTGACGATAGAATTAGAGAAACAAAAAAATAATGTGTGTGTGTATAGGTTAGTTGATGAACTATACAATACAGAAAAATTGAATATGTAGGTAGGTAGGTAAGAGAAAAAACGTAACTATTAAATGGAACACATATTAAGAGCATGGGAAGAAAAGAAAATTAAAAATGTTGGAATGATAATGACATGAAACAAAGCAGCGACCTCGCGATTGATATGGAATCTAATTTCCTGGATAAAATAAATTCAAAAAGTTTATAATTTTATAATTTGTTTTATTTGTTTCTCAGGTTGTATGTTTAACTTAGAAGTGATTTTAGGCTTAAAATTTGCGCAACAATATTGACTTTATGAAGCAATGCTAATCTTTGTCGATTATTGTATAGGTTTTAAGATATGAGTGGTTGTATAAGTCAACTAATGAAAAAAAATGGACAAAAAATGTAAAATTAATAATATTTAAGTTTGACAAATAATTAATGAAAAAAAGTAAAGCCATAAACACTCTCATAACAATATAGAAAATAATAAAATATATTTCAAATAAATCGGTTGACTTCTTTCTGAGATCGTGCGTTACAAACTTTAAAATGGTTTTGCTTTTATATAATAGTATAGATTACGATGGTAAAGAAGTAAAAAAAGTAGGTACCCCGATTCCGTCCGTCTGTCTTTCCTGGCTCTTACAGTCCAAACAATTGTTTTGATTGAAATTAAATTAAGGTTTTCAGCCGATTAGCGTAAGGCGTTTTTTTTCATTTTATTAATACGAAAAATAACAGCAGCCCCCATACAAATTTGTTGGTTAAAACATTTGATTTCTCTAAAACTTTCTCTAAATTTTGTGTTCTTAATATTTGGCTTCTTTCTACAAGAAAATCATATTTTGGTATTGCTCCAGAAGGGTACCCCTCAAAAACCTTTATTTTGTTTTTAAGTTTTCTCAAGAACTAATGGACCGATTTCAATAACCTTCTCTTTCTGTGCAAGCTCTTTTTGATGATCAAATTGATGATGATTTTTTATGATCAAAAATGTATTTTTTTTATTTTTAAAAAAATATTAATTTTGTTTAAACTCGATATCACAGAAAGGGGTCAACATTTGTTGACGAAATTTAAATGTAAAATGTACATATATTTATAAGCTCTTTATTTAGTTTTTACCAAAAATATTTTTAAGACAAAATTTCAAATTTAAAATGATTTTCGAAAAAAATAAGTTAATCTACATTTTTTGACAAATAAAATGGCATTTAAATTTTTGAGAAAAACTTATTTTGCAGGTACATTTTTAAATCTTAAAATATAGAAATTATTTTTAAACAGACTTTTTGGAAGAAATGAGCAAACTCTAGCGACCCATTCGTGCATTTTATTTATTTCAAAATTGGTTTTCTGTTGAATACAAAAGATCTTAGAAGATCTTAAAAAATTAAATGAATCTACTTTTGAAGTGAATTTGCTTTGGATGCTCTAGAACTAATATTTAAACACGAATTTCAATAATATATATGTCCCAAAAACAGCAAAAGTGACACTTTTGTTAAACTAATGGCTAATTGAAAAACATAATAAACGGGTCATATCTATTGATAAACAAGCTTTGAATCTCTTAAGATTTGAAGTGAAAAGAGATTCTGAAACGTGTAATTTGTGAGTGCCACACAAACATTTCTTCCCAACTTATTTGTTTACCTTAATTTGTTTTAATTTAATTTTTTAGAGAAATTATGTACTTTAAAGCACCTATTTCCTAAAATTCAAGAACCAAACATTTTTCGCTCTAAAATTTTTAAGTTTTGTTGACTCCTTTAAGATCAAAATACGAGTAAACAAACTGATAGCGATAGTAATAATAGACTCCCGAAAATTGAGTTCGAAAAAACTTCGTCAAAAAAAACCCGACATTTTCTTATATCAGATCCTCTCTCATTTTCTGGATTTTTGAATTTTTTTAGCGTTCTTAGCATAAATAGAAATGGATACAAGAAAAGTACCTATATTTTATTTTTGGAAAAAAAGCTGCGTCTCAAAACAATTTCTTACATTTCTGCGTGAAATGCTGCAAAAACCCTCTAAACTATTGTGTTTTAGCTCTTAAATATAGTATATTTAGAAAAATTTTGGAATCTAGGAATGTTTTCATTTTTAGGGAGTCATCCAAATTAAAAAGTTAGACCATACCTTTCTGGACACCAGTGTTCTATGATAATTTGATAACTAAAGTTGTCATTTTAGCAATTGAAATGTGTAAAGGTTAGGTTAATATAGTCCTGCACATTATGTTATTTAAATTTTGTTAGCCTCCTTTACAAAACATTAAAGAACATTTTTAAGCGGTGAGTAAAAACTCATCTAAGTGTGTGACCCCCCCCCCCCCCCTGATGAAAAGTCTGGATCCGCCCTTGGTTTTGGCACGAGTCTTTAAAAGTTATGAATTACAGTTTTTAAATATAATTTTAAACAGAAGAGCGAAACAATTAAAATAATCTACAAAAAATATGTGATTCAAGAGTTTCTACGTGCTTCTTAAAATATTTGCATTCAACGGACCTAATCTTTACTATAAAACTGACCACATACGATCGATATACATATTTGACTCCGAATAATATAAGATCATCATCATGGATATAGATATCCTATTAATATATGTATATTCTTTATGATGAAGGATCTCATTCATGCAAAAAAATGTTCTTCTTATCTCTTTCAAAATTAGACATTTTTCTATGAAATGCATTTATATCTTCTCTGACATATATTTTCCAAATGGAGTAAATAATGAAGTTCAGAAATGAAAATCGGAAGAAACTCAACCGTGATCGACTCATGGAGATTTCATCTGAGCTAATTGTGTTTTAGATTTCAGTCAAAACCAATTATTTTCTTCTCCTTTTGATGAATTTTGACTATTCTAACTTAACACATACAATTACTTTTTTTTTCAAACTTTATAAACTCGACTTACAAATTTAACTTGATTCAATCCATAATAGTATTTGTTCAGTTGACTTCATATTTACGAAACGAAAGACATTTTAAATGTTTTGTTTTCGAATAAAACTAAGTTAACTATTATGGAATCACAACTGAATTAACAAAATTTATTTTTGGCAACTACCAGATTTAAAAAACGACAAAATTAACTTACTAAATATCCATATTATGAACTCCCTGCAACTGTATTCTCAATGCAATTTCAAATAGATCTATGAATTTTCAAAACTATGCTAATTCTTAAAACTGGGTTCAGCTCCTCTAATGTGGAATCTAAAAACCAGTCAAACAACTTACTTTATTAAAATCCAAGATCAGTTTATTTTTTTTTTGAATATCTTATATTTTATTTTATAAATCTTTCGAAATCAGTTCTTAGTTTTTTCTAGTTTGTATGAAAAAATTAAATGTGTACAAAAATAAATGCTCAATATAATCCATTATTTCAAAGAAACATTAGTTTCTAGAATTATGTACTAACACCGTTCTAACAAAACAGCAATTCCTTGTCCTCCGCCAATGCAAGCTGATCCTACGGCATACTTAAGGTTTTTGCGTCTGTAAAAAAGGATTTTTGTTAATCATATTTAAGTTTTTAGAAGAATTAATTTATTAAATTCTCACTGTAATTCATGAGCCAATACGAGCTCCACTAGCAGCCAAAGGATGTCCTAGAGCAATTGCTCCACCATTTAAATTCAATTTATTAATATCGAGTTTTAAGGCATCCATACAGGCTAATGTTTATGCACTGAAGGCTTCATTGATCTATTAAAATAAACACAAAAATGATACGTATTTTTAACTTTTGGGTTTTTTAAATTATTAAAATTGTATCTTACTTCAACTAAATCCATATCTTCCAATTTAAGTCCAGTTGCTTTAAGTACATTCTGAATTGCTGGCACTGGAGCGATTCCCATGATTTCTGGTTGCACTCCAACATAAGAATAACCGACAAAACGTGCCAGTGGCTTCAAATTATATTCTTTGACAGCATCTTCAGATGCCAATACAACAGCTGCAGCACCATCACAAATACCCTTTAAAATTAAATCATTATAGCTTTTTATAGGAATTTCATACATTTTATGCAACTTACAGAAGCTGTTCCAGCTGTAACCACTCCATTCTTCTTGAAAATAGATGGAAGTTTGTTCAGACCTTCAATTGTTGCTAAGACATACTGTCCACACCACCGGTTAAGGCTATCTTTGCCGATCCCATAATAATGTCTTGAACATCATTGATCACTGTTTGAAAACCAGAACCACGCAGCCGATTAACACCTAGAGCTGGTTTTTCAATTGGTACTCCGCAGTGCAGAGCAACATGACGGGGAATAAAAATACCATCTGATGAAGAAATCTAAAAAAAATAAAGAGAAGTTAGAAGTATGAAGAATTACTTGGATTTGTTACACATACATATGAGAACTCACAGAAAGAACATTTCCAATAACTGTGGTATCAACTTGGTCTCCCTTTAAACCAGATGACTCAAGAGCAGCCTTGGCTGCAGTTGTTTGCAATTGAGTTTGATGGACATTTTTAAGAGCTCCACCGAATGTACCAAAAGCTGTGCGCTTAGCATCAACAATAAATATTCCTGAAAAAAAAAAATAAAATATTTGTAATTTACTTTGTAGCATTTTTTTAAGTATTTAACTATACGAGTTTAAGCCTTAAAATCCTTATCCAAAAAATTAAAGAAAATATATTAGTTTTGTTATGATTTGTATTTTGAACTGCAAAATATTGTTCTCTTTTGTTTGCATTAATTTTCACTTTCATTAGTGAAATCGCAAAAATTGTATTTTGTTTTCTTTTTTATTTTCGTTGTCAAAATACTTACCTCGCTGTTGATCTGTCAAAACTGGGAACCAACTCAAATTGGACCATGTTCGCATTGCAGTTCTAGGGTGCGCCTATACTTTCTTCATGATTTGTTCTGTTTTTATCAAAAATTTTCATCAAAATCATAGAATTTGTATGCCAAAAGCAGAAAACTATTATTTTTAGCACAGTTTACACTGAAAAGGAACCATAAAACTAATTTTTCTTAAATTATTCCATTAATTTTTCAATTGAATTCAACGGATCTCTTTTTTCAACGGCTCAGTTCACCTCATAGTTTTTCCCCCGTGGTTGAGCAATATGGGCACAAAATTCCATAACAACTACATTCATAATGGCTTTTTCCCATAAGAAATGCACGGGACAACTAACGCATGCTTATCCTTATGGACAAAATCCTTTCAATTTAGCTTGTAGGCCGAAAGAGAGCAAACCCATTAAGTCGGGACTCTAGATAATATATTTCCTCTATGCCGTACACTCTACTACATATAAAATATATATATATATATATATATATATATATATATATATATGTACACCTCAGTATAGCGTGGCGACCCGCCAATACCTTTCATATATAAAATTTGAATTTAAAATCAAACCCACATCCTGAAAAAAAAAATCACCTACCAATTGATATCTATCTACAAAAAAAAATCTTTAAAGCTCAAACAATGTTCAAATATTGAAGAAAAACTTAATGCCAAATAAAACCAAATACCCACTCGCCAAAATATACATAACTATAACCAAACGTATAACTACCCCTATATTCTTCTTCTTCACAAAGATCTGCACGACAAAAATTGCATCGTATAATGTATACATAATACAAACCATATACAAGGATCGTACACAAGGGGAAGCAGACTTATGAATGTACATAAATAAAAACAAAAATAGGTACAAGATCCTGAACAGCTGATGTAAGCATACAAAAATTTCATTCATTCCCTTATTAGACACAATATTGAGACATTGCCGTTTTTCATATAAAAGTGCATTGATATAAAGAAAATACAAAAACAAATTCATCGACCTTCATATGGAAGCTTAGTATATGAAAACATATACAAGGATAGACTCAAATAGAATGAAGGAAAATGTGTTGACTTTTTGGCTGCAAAATTAACTGTCTTCCTTATTCTGCTGGCTGCTTATGGGCATGGAAATAATATTTTTCTCTCGCTCCCCCGAAATGTATCACTTTTCGATACTACCGCCAACGAGACGGCGGCGCGGCGTCCGGTCGCCCTAAAAATGTCTGCTCATGAGAGTACTATGGTTTTCATATACAAAGCTATAGTTTTCATATACAAACACCATACACTCTACTACATATAAAATATATATATGTATACCTTAGTATACCGACCCTCGCCACGGCAAGCGTCACCACGCCAACAATTCGGTTTACAAGTGATCCTATAGATGTTTCACATCAAAAAGTAAACTTTCTGGTAGTTTCCTGTCTCAGACAACGACAGAATGTCCAAGCATGGTGCCTGCGATGTCTGTACGGAAGCAGACTCTACGGACGACATGGTGTGCTGTGATGTGTGCGACATCTGGTTGCATTATGGAGGTGCAGGAGTTGACGATTCGGTAAAGAGTCGTAAATGGTTCTGCCTTAAATGCAAGTCTGATTTAGCCAGATCTTTGAAGACGGTTAGAAACGTCGCACACACACAAAAAAGCACACCAACAGTGGCGGGGCAGGTCGAGGACATCATGGTAGCACCAAGTGGACGTAGCGTTTGTTCTGTCCTCAGCAGACAGATGGTAGATCTCGAATTGCTTCGAGTGGAGGAGCAAAAGAGTCTGGAGAAACGTTTGTTAAAGGAAAGAGAACGGAAGGAGCAGGAGTACATCACAAGAAAGTTCGAGCTACTGAAACTAAAACAACAGCACAAAGACAGCAACAGCATGTCGAGAAGCGATGGTTGTTCGGGCGAGGTTCGCCTCAAGGCTGTTGCAAATGACGTGGGGTCAGTTGTTCGTCGCACTAAGGACTGGATAGCACAGGCGAGATTGGGACCTCAAGATGACAAGTCTAAGGAAACCATAACAATTAAACAAATGGGGTAAAGGAAAAGTATATCCGGGGAATTGCCTTTCTTCTCAGGTAAATCAGATGAATGGCCTCTATTTATAAGTTGCTATCGGAACAGCACTGCCTTGTGCAACTTTCCCAATGAGGAGAATTTGGTACTGCTGCAAAAGGCGCTGAAGTCTAAAGCGTTTCAAGCAGTGAGCAGTCAGTTAATGCTTCCTGCATCTGTGCCAACAGTTTTGTCCACTCTGGAATTGCTATTTGGTCGGTCAGAGTATATTGTTGAGGACCTTATAAAGAAGGTGGAGATTTTTCCAGCTCCAAGAATGGAGCGCCTGGAAACAATTATATCATATGCTCTGGCAGTAAAGAATTTGAGTTCCACCATGGAGGCGTCTGACCTGACAGACCACATGAATAATCCAGTATTGCTCAAAAAAGCTAATAGATAAGTTACCTTCGGCCATGAAATTGGAGTGGGCCATGGGGTTACAGGCAAGTGACGTTGAGCAAAATATATGTAAGAGGATTTGGTGAGTGGATGTACAGGAGGGCAGAGGCAGCGGCTGTGGTAACGAGGTATGCAGACGATGGCAATAAGGTGGACAAGCGTTCGGGACATGTACACACGCATGTACAGGCAGACAATGGGTCTGAGGCTGCATGTGCTAAAGAGGGATCTAGACCGAAGTGTTACGTTTGTGGACAAAGTCATCGAATATTAGATTGCGATGCATTCAACACGCTCTCTGTTAAAGATCGTCAGAAACTTGCTTCAGAGAAGGCACTGTGCATGTGTCTTAAGCATTCGAAACGAGTAAGGTGCAACAATATAAAAGAGTATGGCATTGGAGGCTGTAGGCTGAAACATCATGCACTGTTGCATTCTGGAGGTGGTAAAGATGTGGGTGCATGCTACTCTCATCAGAACGACAAAGAAAAGGGAACGCTATTCCGAATTTTGCCAGTGGTGTTGCATGGCAATGGAAAGGATATTGATACGTATGCCTTTTTGGATAGCGGGTCTTCCCTCACGCTGCTAGAGGAATCAATAGCGCAAAAATTAAATTTGAAAGGTACTCCTAAACCGTTGTGCCTCAGATGGACAGCCAATTCCACTCGCCGTGAATAAGAGTCTGAAGTTGTGTCGTTATCGATTTCGGCAAACGGTGCTGAAAAGGAGAAGTATTCGAGCGTGCGGTTAAATGGGGTGAGAACAGTCAAGTCACTTGCCCTGCCATCACAATCCTTGTCACAAGAGTTCATAGAGAAGTTCCATCATCCCAAGGGGCTGCCGTTGTTGCCATACAGCAAAGCTGAATGTGGAATTTTAATTGGACTGAATAACGAAAAGGCAGCTGTGGCCTTGAAAGTCCGAGAAGGCAAGTTGAATGAACCAATTGCCCTGAAAACTAGATTGGGTTGGTGTATCAGTGGTGGTAGCGAAAGCGATTACCAATCTTATGGTAACTTCCAGATTTGCGAGTGCGAGGAGGATTTACACGAATTTATCAAGCGACATTTTGTTTTGGAAGACAGTAGTGTTTCTCAAGTTCAAGTTTGAACGGAGTCAAAAGATGACTTGAGAGCAAAAGAAATACTCGCAGCTACAACGAAGCGAGTCGATGGTTCCTTTGAGTGTGGACTTTTGTGGCGGTATGAAGACTTTAGTATGCCGAATAGTTATCATATGGCTCTTAAGCGCCTTTGCTGTTTGGAGAAAAAGGTACGTTCTGATCCTATGGTTATTTCCAACATCAACCAACAGGTCGCCAGTTTGGTGCAGAAAGGCTATGCGAGAAGATGTAATTTAGAAGAAGAAGATTATTCATCATCGTCGAAGACTTGGTATCTGCCGATATTCATCGTTACAAATCCAAACAAGCCTGGCAAGATTCGTTTAGTTTGCTAGATGCTATTAGAAGGTGCTGACCAATTGAAAGAGCTTCCTGAAGTTTTTTATGGATTCCGATCAAATAAAGTGGCAATTACTGGCGACATAGAAGAAATGTTCCACCAAGTACGAGTACGCAAGGATGACCAGTGCGCCCAACGTTTTCTTTGACGCAATGGTGAAGAAAATCGCAAACCAGACCTCTATCAAATGGAGGTACTTACCTTTGGAGCTTCATGTTCTCCGAGCATAGCGTTATACGTCAAAGATATAAACGCTGCTGAGTTCTCCGAGAAGTATCCACGAGCTGTGGAGAGCATTATTAAACACCATTACATGGACGATTTATTGGATAGTGTATCCACTGTTGGCGAGGCTGTGCAACTGGCCAAAGACGTGCGAGAGATCCATTCTAAGGCGGAATTTCGAATGAGAAGTTGGATGTCAAATTCATCGGAGGTCCTTAAGTCTCTTGGACAACCTATAGAAGGTGGAAGCCGGGTCATAGATTGTGGGAACGAAAACAATATTGCTAAGGTCTTAGGCTTATGGTGGCTTCCAACTGATGACGTATTCACCTTTTCATTGAAGTTTATCAAAACACACGAGGATGTTTTGTCTGGATCCAGATTGCCTACGAAGCGTGAGTTACTTAGAATTTTAATGTCTATTTTTGATCCTCTAGGTTTCTTGGCCTTTTACTTGGTGAGGATTAAAGTTCTTGTCCAAGACGTTTGGCGGCGGAAACTAGAATGGGATGACCACATCGAAGGCTCATTAGCAACCAAATGGGAGTCATGGCGGCGAATATTGTCAAATGTGAAGCATGTGCGAAGATGCTACACCACATTATTAATGAGCGATGGTGTTTCAGTGCAGTTGCACATATTTATGGACGCCAGTGAAGACGCATTTGCAGCTGTGGCATATCTGAGGTTCTGTGACAGTTTTTCAACGGAATGTACACTGGTCGGAGCAAAGAACAAAATAACCCCACTGCCTTGTTGGGTGCCCGACTTGCTAAGACGATTGTTAAGGGTCATAGTTTCACAATAGACAGGAAGTTCTTTTGGACAGTCTCAAAAACTGTTTTACCGTGGTTGTGCGCTGATGCAAAAATGTACAAGCCATTCGTGATGTTCCGCATCGGGGAGATACAAGAGAAAACAAAAGTTGATGAATGGCGATGGGCACCCAGTAACTTGAATGTCGCGGACGAAGCAACAAAATGGACAAAGGAACCTTGTTTTGATCCGAATAGTAGATGGTTTACAGCACCAGGGTTTTTGCTCCAGCCGGAGGAGTATTGGCCTAAGGAAGTTACCTGCAAACAAAAAGACGTCTGCGAAGAAGAGCTACGACATGGGAGCGTCTTCACAAGGTGGTGTCATAGATTGTCAGATATTGTCAAAATCTTCAAAGGAAAGCAAAAGCAAGGGCGATGGACACTGATCCGATTTCGATAGAGCCTTCATCCGATGAATTGGTAATGGGAAATATTCGGTCAGACGAGATGCGAAAGGCGGAGGTAATCTTATGGAGAATGGCGCATCGCGGACGAGTTGGCAATGCTTAAAAGGGGTGACCAGATTTCGAAAACGAGTGAAATATACAAACTACGCAGATTTCGTAAAAGAAGAAACCAGACGACCAATACTTCTATCAAGGAAAAATAAGGTGAGCTTTCTGATTATAGATTTGTACCATAGACATTTTAAACACCTTTGCGATGCTACAGTATATACCCGCATTAAGAATATTAGTTAGGTCAGTTAGAATTCAATGTGGCCACTGCAGTATAAAAAGTGTAACACCGCAGTTTCCTCAGATGGCGCAGTTACCTCGAGCTCGTCTTGGACCGTTTAGAAGGCCGTTTACATTTGTTGGTGTCGACTATTTCGGGCCAATTTTAGTTGTGCAAGGCAGAAGTCAAGTCAAACGTTGGGGGGTCTTATTTACGTGTCTCACTAGCAGAGCGAATTATATAGAAGTGGCGTTTTCTCTGTCGACAGATTCTTGCATCTTGAGTATCCAGCGTTTCATTGCAAGAAGAGGAAAGCCATCTGAGTTCTATTCAGACAATGGAACGAACTTTGTTGGCGCGGAAAAAGAGCTAAGAGACCAGTTTCAGCTAATAATGTTCTACTTTCCAAGTTTACATCTCCACATATGAAATGGTTCTTCAATCCTCCAGTCGCTCCACACATGGGAGGCAGTTGGGAGCGACTAATCGGTACAGTGAAGAAGATCCTCAGAGAAGTCATGGGAAACAAGCGCCTGAATGATGAAACTTTCCAATCAGCTTTAATCGAAATAACGGGTGATTTATTTGAGGTTAGGATTTTCATGCATTAGTATTTGACAGATCACGCGGGATTTCAGACATGGTGTCAAAGAGAAAGATGCTCAGTATGCTTTGACATTTCATCATGAATAGACTTACTAACGAGCAACGCTTGCAAATCATTGAATTTTATTACCAAAATCAGTGTTCGGTTCGAAATGTGTTTCGCGATAAATTTTGTTCAGCGATGAGGCTCATTTCTGGTTGAATGGCTACGTAAATAAGCAAAATTGCCGCATTTGGAGTGAAGAGCAACCAGAAGCCGTTCAAGAACTGCCCATGCATCCCGAAAAATGCACTGTTTGGTGTGGTTTGTACGCTGGTGGAATCATTGGACCGTATTTTTTCAAAGATGCTGTTGGACGCAACGTTACGGTGAATGGCGATCGCTATCGTTCAATGCTAACAAACTTTTTGTTGCCAAAAATGGAAGAACTGAACTTGGTTGACATGTGGTTTCAACAAGATGGCGCTACATGCCACACAGCTCGCGATTCTATGGCCATTTTGAGGGAAAACTTCGGAGAACAATTCATCTCAAGGAATGGACCGGTAAGTTGGCCACCAAGATCATGCGATTTGACGCCTTTAGACTATATTTTGTGGGGCTACGTCAAGTCTAAAGTCTACACAAATAAGCCAGCAACTATTCCAGCTTTGGAAGACAACATTTCCGAAGAAATTCGGGCTATTCCGGCCGAAATGCTCGAAAAAGTTACCCAAAATTGGACTTTCCGAATGGACCACCTAAGACGCAGCCGCGGTCAACATTTAAATGAAATTATCTTCAAAAAGTAAATGTCATGGACCAATCTAACGTTTCAAATAAAGAATCGATGAGATTTTGCAAATTGTATGCGTTTTTTTTTTTTAAAAAGTTCTCAAGCTCTTAAAAAATCACCCGATAGAAGCAGTGGTGAACACACGTCCTCTTACTTATGTTACTTTGGGACCTGACGACCAAGAAGCGTTGACACCGAACCATTTTATTCTCGGGTCATCAAATGGAAATAAGGGACTTGTAAACGATAATGATCGTGAGCTTATGTCACGTAAGGATTGGCGGCAGATACAACAGATTACAAACATTTTCTGGAAGCGATGGGTGCGTGAGTACCTCCCAACTCTTACAAAGCGCACAAAATGATCATCGATCAAAATTTGCCGAGGTGTACTTGGCCAAAGGGAATCATTATCAGTACAGTCATTTCCTGAGAAGGGCGACAGTGAAGACGGCAAGTGGTGTTTTTGATCGACCGGTGGCAAAGTTAGCTTTGTTAAACATCAGTCAAACTACAGAGAGCAAGACAGCAGTTGAAGGAGCTCCCTTGCTGGGTGGGGAAAATGTTGCTGATGTAGAACAAAAAAAAGACAAGATACTTGAACATGCCCAGGATGGAAATGGGCTTGCACTAAACGTGTCCACAATCATAAGGTGGTCTCCTTTTTATTTACTTTATTCTTCTCTTTCTCACATTCTTAATCTCTGAAATTTAAATATTAAAGCTTTCACTCGTGAAAAGTTGTCTGCGCCTAACGCACTTAAATTTTTTAGTGGGATAATTTTGTAATAAATTTTGAATAATTTTGTAATAAATTGTACTACTTAGAAAAAGGCGTTTTTCATTGTTACTAGATAAGTAACGCCCATTTCATAGTTTTTGGAATTATTACAAACATAGAGACAGACAGACGCGGTGGTATTTTAATTTATATAATGTAGTGATTTTTGGTGTACAAGTATTTTTCAATTGAAAACTTTTGGTTTTATTACAAAATCCGAAAAAGCAATGGTTTAATGGTCTAAATGGTTTATCGAAAAGCCCCTAATAATTTTATTTAAAGACAAATATACCTATCACGTGTTAAGATTATTCCAATTCCCCTTCCCATTTTGGCAAGAACTAACATTTAACATTTTTACTTGCATGGTAAGAAAAATCACTCTTTACTTTTTTATAAAAACAACAACTCAAAAAAAATTTAAGATTTATATTCATACGATGAAGGCAAACCACTCAAGTGCAATGATGCTATCGCAAACAGGGAGCAATAAAAATCCCAAATGCAACAACCCAGCAACAGGATATAATTTTTCGGTCACTGTTGGTGATTCGCTGCTTTACTTTTAGGCAGAACTTTCAAATTGCTTTTTCTGCAAATATGGTAGAATCTTTTACTTCTCGTTTATCATTATTGTCAAAAATACTCTAATATATACATATAAATATAGAGTGTTTTTGATAAATGTATGTACAATAAAAAATGAGCATCAATGTTGCCACAACCAAAAATCCCTACGAGTGGAAGTACATATATGAAATTTAAACAAGACAAAAACAGCCTAGCCTAAGTAATAGCGTAGATGGCTCAACTTTCCATTAGCACAGCACGAATTTCGACACGTTTTTTTTTTGCAAATAAATAATAATTATAGCAATTTTAGTGCTTCATTTTTTCACATACAACACACGCAAAAATGGTTGATTTTGACATTTTTTCCCTGTTTTTTTTTCCCAATTTTGCCAACTTAATTTTTTTTGTTGGGGATTTCTTTGATTTTAGTGCTCAAATGCAAAAAGTACTTTCCATACACCCAAACTTGCACGTCCCCCAAATCCTTTAGTGACTCCAAGAAGGGGGGTTACAGGGGGAAGCATGCCTCCCTTACATAAACAGCTGTTAGTACGCCGCACTATCAATTCAAAAAAACTTGTTTTAGGCTCAAAAAAACAAAATACAAAAAAAGTAGGGTTAAGTCCGAAAAAGAAAATATTTTTTGTATGACTAAAGGTGTTTCCTCGCCTTAATATTTAATACATGTTCTATTGAGACCCCCCTTACTGTAAAAAAAAATCGGAAGGAAATTCGTGCTGCGGTAATGGTAATGGAAAGTCGCCCGCATAGAGATATATATCCACCAAGAGAACCGACTTATGTGGTTTGTTCTCTTTTGACCTTCAAGCTGGAGTGGATGACCATAGAGAAAATATATTATCTAGAGTCCCGAACGTTACCCCGTCCTACCTGAAAGATCCTCAAATTCCATTCGAGGTGAACTCTCTCAAATTCGCTATCGGTGAATACATGTGAGTGGTGGAAAAAAGAAAAATGGGGGTTGGGCTACAAAGTTCGTTTCAATGAATAGGTAAACAATAAAGTAAGTCAAATTGCAGGTGTAACAATTATTGATTTTGTATATAGTTTGTGTTTTCATTTTGGATGCTGCCAATTAAATTGCATAAAGCAGGAACCAACTTCCCTCAAGAAATCCGGAAGGCAAAGCTTTGCTCAAAACAAGGGCGCTGATTACAAGTAAATGTTTTTATATCATATTATTTTAACAAAGCTCCGGGGGACGCGGCCTGCTTGCGGTAAACGGCGTCAGCTCGTCGGACGGGGGGGGGATCTTGCCCCCGAAATTCAGTCTCGCCTGCAGACAAAAACATAAATCAGGCCAAGGAATAAGGAATAGGTAAGTAAACATATACGGACTGACTATTGGCACATCAGGGCACTGCGGATGTTATTGCAGTGAGGCCGTTACCCACCCTGATGTGCCAATAGTCCGCCCGTATATGTTTCCTTACCTTTTCCATGTTCCTTGGCCTGATTTATGTTTTTGTCTGCAGGCGAGGTTGAATTTCGGGAGCAAGATCCCCCCCGTCCGACGAGCTGACGCCGTGCACCGCAAGCAGGCCGCGTCCCCCGGAGCTCAACAATCCCACCTAACCTTTTCCAAATCTTCCTATCTCTTTTTCCTACCTCATCCTTATCCTACCCTTCCACTTCACCCACCTCCTTACCTCCTCTTGCCTCGCAACAAAATGGCGCCCAACGTTATAAAAGGGTGTTCCAACCAAGTTGGAACATTTTTTTTGGCGAATTAGTTTATGTTGTACTAGTTTCAGTTTTTTTATGTTGTATTGTCTTAACCAAACTTGCTGTTGATTTTTAAACCCCGTATGTCTGCTTCAGGAAGGACACCGGCGTACCTAGTCGTATCGCGACGAGTGTTTGAAAATTCACAGTGACCGCGGTTAATGTATGCAATGTTCTTTCTGGAATTACTGGAGTTTTTGTAAAGGGCGTATGTCTGCACAAGGAAGGCCACAGGCGAACCTAGGTGTATCGCGACGTTCCTTTGCGAAAGCTCGAGTAAGGTCAGTCAGTACATACCCTTGAAATTAGTACCGCAGTCGCTATAAATATTTGAACATATTCCTCTTCGAGATATAAATCTTCTGAACTCGGCAATAAAGGCTTGAGTTGTGAGATCTGTTACAGCTTCAAGATGAATTGCTTTTGTGGAGAGACATATGAAAATTGCAAAATATCCTTTAAATTTCTTGGAATTTCTTCCTTTCCAAGTTTTAACTTCCAAAGGACCGGCATAGTCTACACCAGTGTGAGTGAATGGTCGTGACATATTTACTCTGGGTGCAGGAAGGTTTCCCATCAGTTGCTGCATTGATTTGGGTTGATTCTTAAAACAAGTGAAGCATTTACTCAACCACTTCTTCACTGTTCTTTTCATATTGAAAATCCAAAATTGATTTCGAATAAAAGCGATTGTTTGCTGGATACCCCCATGTAGGGTTTTCTCATGAGCATCTTCAATGATGAGTTTCGAGAAATTGTAATCTGGTTTTAATGCAATAGGATGCTTTTGATCATATGTAAGGTTGGCATTTTGCAGTCGACCGCCAATTCTTATGATACCAGATCGATCAATAAACATGTTTAGAGATTTGTTGAGCTTTGTTCTCTTAGTAAGTTTAAGTTCTTTTATGACATCAGGAAACATGAATTGTTGAACACATCTTATGGTTGTACGTAATGCAATGTCAAGTTCTATGGGTGAAAGAACGGACTTCATTTTTAAAACATCATCCTTTCTTACATTATAGATGAATCTGTTCACAAAGGCTATGATTCTTAATACTTTGATAAGCTTGGATTTTTTGCAAACTACATCAAGAATGCCATTAGCATCATTGATGGTGACATGAATCTTGATTTGTCTCTTTTCTTCTTCCGTTTCTAATTGGGTGGGTTGTGTAGGTACTGAGAAATCCCATTTTTCATGAAGAAAGTGTGGTCCACTCCACCATAGTGTATTGATCTTCAATTTTGATGGAAGGATACCACGAGATATTAAATCCGCTGGGTTTAATTTGGTGGGGATATGTCGCCATATACTAACATTTGTCAACCGTTGAATTTCGGTGACTCTATTGGCTATGAATGTCTTCCATTTCGATGGTAATCCAGATATCCAACTCAAGGTGATTGTAGAATCAGTCCATGCAAATATTTGGATGGTTTTGAATGGAAGAACTGATCGGGTATAATCGAGAAGTTTTGCCAGCATGACAACTCCGCAAAGTTCTAATCTTGGTAACGACACCGTGTTTACAGGCGCTACCTTTGTTTTAGAAATGAGTAAATGAGTATGTATGAGGTTCTGGTTGTCTAATACTCTAAGGTAGACGACGGCTCCATACGCTTTAATTGATGCATCACTGAATCCGTGGAGTTCTATTTGTTTGATATCACTTTGAGTGTTTATCCATCTTGGAAGGTGTATGTCTTCTAAAATTTCTAATTCTTCTTGAAAAGAGAGCCATTCTTGGTGTAATTCAACTGGAATATTGTCGTCCCATGAGAGACCTTTTAGCCATAATTGCTGCATGAGGATCTTAGCCTTGATAATACAAGGTGCTATCCACCTATCAAAAAAAAACGATCGATGGTTGAAAGTATGGAACGTTTTGTAACGATATTATCGAGAACGATCTTTTGGAAAGAAAAGGAGTCAGAAGATGGGAACCACCTGATTCCAAGAGTCTTCGTGTGATCTAGAGATCCAAAAGTCAGCGAAACACTTGTTTCTCGGTCTTTTTCCGGAATGGATTCCAAAAATTCTTTTTCATTACTCATCCATTTACGTAGATGAAATCCAGCTGAAGATAATAGTGTTGAAATTTGATGGTACTTTTCTTTCTACCTATAATGAATCAGCACCTGAAACTAAATCATCTATGTACATGTCTTCACGGATCATTTGGGCGGCTAGTGGGTATGCTGATTCTTCGTCAGAGGCAAGTTTTTTGAGAGTTCTATTCGCTAAATATGGAGCTGGAGCAGTACCAAACATCAAAACTTTAACCTTATAGAGTTTAACTGGTGTTGTTGTATCTTCACGCCAATACAACATTTGATAATATGCATCATCTGGATGAATGTGGATTTGTCTATACATCTTTTCTATATCAGATGTAAAGGTAATTTTATGTGTTCTCCACCTTAAAACTATTGCTATAATATCTGTTTGTGTCTTAGGTCCAGTCATCAGATGGTCATTCAACGAAGTTCCGTTTGAAGTTTTAAATGAGGCGTTGAAGACTACACGCATTTTTATGGTTGTACTGGAGTCTTTTATGACGGCATGATGTGGCACGATGTTGTGAAAAGGTGAGTTGTAGATAGTGTCTTGAGTGATATCCACTTCTTCCATTTGGTCAAGTTTAAGATATTCTGCCAGACATTTATTATTTTCTTCGTGTAATGTTGGGTTGATAAGTAACTTCTCTTCTTGCTTGTAATACATCCTTAACGCTGTTTGTTGTGTTGATTTTAGTTCTGGTCGTTGATTTGCCTTGAAAGGTAACGATACTTCAAAACGCCCTCCCGGCAACCTCTTGACGTGTTCTAAAAAGTGATTTTCGCAAGCTACATCTTCTTCTGCTTCGGCTTTTTGGTATGGAGATTCCTCAATCTCCCAAAACTTTCGCATTTGTCTATGTCGACAGTTTGTGTGTATACTTGAATAGAGTTGGGTTTTTCAAGCGGTACTTTTCCTAATATTATCCAACAAAATTCGGTTTTTTGAGCGATCGGACATATTTGTTCATCATCACGAATGACTTCATTCAAAATTATTTCGCAATAAACGTCATTCCCTAACAAAATGTCGATGTTTGATGGTCGATGAAATGTTGGATCGGCTAATTTTAAACCTTGGATATGTTTCCATTTTGTTGAAATAATTTCATGACTTGGTAAAAGTCCTGTTAATGTTTTATATACATAACCTTTTGTCGACATAGTAAAATCTGAATAATTTGAACTCAGGTTAAGTTCAATATAGTTTTGACAAGAACCGCTTTATTTCTGCCCTAATACCGAAATATCAAATGAAGTATTGTATTTTTTGAGTCGCAAAAGTTGAGATGCTGATTCCGTTATAAATGTAGCTTGTGATCCAGGATCAATCAAAGCTCTTAATTTAATAAAGTTTCCATCAGCTGATTTAACTTTTACGATTGCTGTTGCAAGTAAGATTTGCGTATTTTTAAAATCCTTCAAATGAAAGCAATTTGATGATGTTGATGGTGGTGGATCGTTGGGGTAGAAGGTTGATGCGTTTGGATTGAATTCTGTTGATATATGGTGTGCATGTGAGCTGTTTGTGTTATATGTGTTTGGATTATTTGTGTTGTTGAATGAATTTGTTTTATTGTGTGGCATAGTTCTGGTTTGAGTTTGAGAGATTGTGTTATTTGAATTTGATGGTGATTGATTAGCTTGAGTGAATGATTGTCGTTGGTATGTGTTTTGTTGATTGTGTAAGTTGAGTTGGTTTTGTGCGTTGCCAAAATGTAGCAATGAATTATGTTGCTTTTGACAAAAATGGCATTTTTTGTCACTAGGGCAACTATTTGTTTTATGGCTATATGCCAAGCAGTTAAAACAGTTCCCTAATTGTTTTACAGTTCGTTGCCTTGTGTTGACATCCATTTTTAAAAACTTTGTACATATTCTTAATGAGTGTGCACCCTTATGGCACAGTTTGCATGAAAAATTTGCTGTTTCAGCATTAACATGAAATACTGTTTTTAGTTGTTTTTTGTGTGTTGAGGCTAATTTCACATTTTGTTGCTCATCAACCATTTCCAGTGTTCGGAACCTTGTCTCTAAGAAATCTGAAAACTCTTTATAAGTGGGTATCTCTTTCTTAGTTCCAAGTGTTGCTTCCCATTTCGCTTGTACTGTTGATGGAAGCTTTTTTAAAAGCAAAAAATGATGATTGCATCCCAATGTTGGACTGGCAATCCTAGGTTTGTGAGGGCGTGCAAAATTTTGGTTGAATTATCTGACAATTCGCGAATACCTTTCGAATTCTCCTCATGAACTACTGGCAATTCATAAAACAACTTTAACTCGTTATTAACAAGAATTCTCTTAAAATCATACCGTGAATTTAATAATTCCCATGCTTTTTCATAGCTAGCATCATCTACGTTAATATGTTCAAGCAAAATGCCTGCTCCTTCTTTACAGCATGACTTTAAATAATGTAGTTTTTCTATATTTGTTAGTGATTTATTGCTATGTACCAAAGAAACGAATTGATCTCTAAACGAACGCCAATTCTGGTATTCACCCGTGAAAGTCGGAGGATTAATTTTGGGTAAGCGTACAACGTGATGCTTATTATAGTCAGATTTTGCAACTGGAGGAACAACCAGGCAATTTTTTTCGCTTTAGCCTCTGCAAATTTGTCCAACTCATCTAATAGCATAGATCTGTAAAGCGTATAGATCTCATTTGCTTCGTTAAAAAATTCTTCGGTGCTATTTAAAACATCTTCTTTGACGTCATCACTGCAAATCACTAGTTGATATTGGTTTTTTATGTTCACCCAATTGCCTTCAAGGGTGTAGAGACGTGTGGTTACATAATTTTTGGTTCGGCGAGTGGGGCTCAGTCTTTTCAAAATTTTCAAAATCTTTTGAAATTTGCGTGCAGGTGCTTCTTACAATCTTAGATGCATTCATTGTTTGTATTTATTAAACAAATAATATTTCTTTATGTGTAATTGTTTAAACAAATAAATGAAAAGTGTACTCACTGTGATTTTTGTACTTATTCCAGATAAATGCGACTGCTTAAAATTGATGGCGCTTTGTGATGGGTAGCGATTGGCGAGGCGATGGGTAGCGATTGGCGATGGGTAGCGATTGGCGATGACGACGGCGGCGGCGGCGATGGCGATGACAATGACTATGATGATGATGAAAATGATGATGAAGATGACTATGATGATGATTGTGATGATGGTGTTGATGATAATGATGATGATTAAAATGTTTTTATTCAAATTAAATGTTAATTAAATTAATTTCAAATGTTTAAAATTTGTTTAATAAACTTTGAAAAACGACAAAATGTCGGCACACACTCTTTTAATTTTTAAGGTTTGTGTAGCAAAATTAAATCTTTATGGTTCGCTTTTTAATAGGCAACGAAGGACCAAAATGTTCCGAGTTAAATTCAAAAAAGGGTAAGTTAGTTTGAAATCAAATCTAAAAGAAATTAAAACCCAGAGAACAAAGAAACACAATCTTTAAACGTTATAATGGAAGTAAGTTTTTATTTCATTAGTGACCTTTTTGTCACCTTCGGTTTCTTTTACATTATTTACAAAAACATATTGACATAAAATATTTAACGAAGACGATATCGGGTAGCGTTCTAAGCTATTTCTAGCGGCAGCATCCAACATTTGTTAAAAGGCTATCTATGGTTTTTCGTTACAAGTTTCGGTATTATTATTTTTTTTTTCTTAATCGTTTCATAGTATCTTTTGTGTATAATTTAATTGAAGTTATTTCTTTATCATTTTGTTTTTTTTTTTGTTAGGTAAAATCAAGTTTTTGAAATTTCAAAGTTAATTGTTAACTTTCTACAAGTTTTTTTGAGTTATTTATTAATTTAAATTTATATAGTTACAGTTTTTTTTTTTGTAAGTTTGAGAAATTCGTTATTTATTTACAATATTTTTCTTTACCTTTTTTTCGTTTCCATTATTTATTTACGTTTTCATTATTTATTAAACCTTTCTTTTGTTATTTGTTTATTTTTTTTTCTGTTATTTATTAAACTTTTTGTTATTTATATATCTTTTTGGGTACAATATTATATTTTTTTTTTTTTGGTTCAAGTTTACAGTTTACAGTTTTTTATCTTATTTATTTATTTTTTGGTATACAGTTCTAGTTAAGTTTACATTTTGTTTTTTTTTTTCATTAATTGATTTTTCTTAATTTAGTTTTTCCAATTTATCTTTTTCATTTTTTCTTCTTATTCTAGTTTCGTTAAGTTTACATTTTTTTCATCATTACCTCATTACATTATTTATTTATTTCTTCTTTTTTTTGACATTTTTGTTTTCGTTAGTTCGAAATTAGTTGTGTACATTTTTTGTTACAAATAGTTTTCTTAGCTAAAATAATAATTAGTTTTTTTGGACACTCACCACACACACCTTTTTTTATATTTCCTTTTTCGTTGTTGATTGTTGGACAAATTAACGATGGCTTATTCAAGTAAAGAAGAGGAAGACCGCATAAACCGCCTTATAAGGAATGCTGAAATAAATCAACCAATATTAACCAGGTCAGCAAGTCAAGGGTTAGATCATACCTCTAGACAGCGGATGATGTATTCTCCTCTTATTTCTGATAGGCAAATCCGAGCTGAATCCAACCAACCAGCTAAGGCAGGTATACCTCTGACTGGCCAAGATACTTATAGCACGGATAGATAGATAGATAGATAGAAAAATTCTTTATTTTTTCGATTCGATGTTGATACAATTATAATCTTAAGAATACGGACATGGCTATCTGCCGGATATGACATTTCATGAATAAGTGATAGAAAAATAAAAAAAGAATCATGTAATAAACAATAATTTTACAAAATGATTTGCATACGAGTATGATATAACAAAACAAATATACATATTTTTTTTTTTAACAGAAACTTTTAATTTTAGCTAATATTTAGTCTGTGTGGTTCTTAGGTTTTCATAATTTTGATGATACACAATATAAGAAGTGAATATTTTAATTGATTTAGAGCAACAAACATAAGTATAAGATAAATAAATAAATAATGGGAGAGCGATAACCCTGAAGTTTTTGCAATTTTAATGATTTGCCACATAAATAAAAAGTAATAATTTTAAATTATTTTGAATTTTTTGCAATTGTAATGATTTGCCACATAAAAAGTAATAATTTGAAGAAATATTAAGAGAATACAATTATCAAAAACTATTCCGATAATCTAAAGCGTGTTTGCAAAATTTGTAAAGATTAGACCAACCACGACCACCATTTAATATTTCATACAAGCTATTGAGTGATATCAAACTTTCTTGAAAATACAAGCGCCGAATTTCTTGTAATATAGGGCAAATAGCAATGAAGTGGTAAACATCATCACATTCTCTTCTGTTGCATAAATCACAAGTCTGCTGAAGATCAGTTCTATGAGGGATGTAATTCAGATTAAGGATTTCTACTCTTGCTCTGAAAATGGTACTTATAGCCTCAGGCGAGTACTTAATGTTGAAATAGCTATTCTCAGTTAGAATTTGATGGTTAAGGTTCTTGTGAATAACCTCGAGGTTGACGAAGAAGCTCTGGTTAGGTGCTGGTCATATATCCTTTCATCGGTCTTAGCAATAATCGATGTAAGTATATTGTGCCATTCGAAAACGTTCGCCTCTGTTAAAGACAGAGAAAGGTCATTGAACATGGCCAACTGATGCCACTCCCTAAAAGGATACTGATTCAATTGCAATTGTCTCAACAGAATTGATGTATGAAGACTGGTATTATTTCTCCTCATCACTTTTATTAGATAGTCTGCATGCGCTTTTAAGTTGTTAATGTAGATGGGTGGTAGGCCAGATTCCACGTGTATTGCATAGGTTGGTGCTGAATTCGGTAACCGAAATATTCGTTTGAAGAAAAATCTTTGAACAGCTTCAAATTCTTCGAAGGGCGTAACACCAAAGGCTTGCACCCCATAAAACATGCAAGTGTTCACTGTAGCACTAAACACTTGATATTTTGTTGAATGGTCAATGTTTTGGTTAGCAAAGAACCTTTTCCACAAGATATTTAGCGCCAGCTTAGCTTCAGTGCTTTTATCCTTTGCATGCTTGCCAAAGTTTAAGTTCGATGCAAATAAAACTCCAAGGTACTTGAATTCACGTACTATGTCAATCTGTTGATTATTAAGCCGCCACGTTTCCTCAGGTAGCCTCACCCTTCTATGTCGTCTCTCAAAAATCATAACTTTGGTTTTTTGGACATTGATGTGGAGATCCCAAGTTTTACAGTATTCATCCAGACGATTAATTTGGAGTTGAAGAGTAAAGGGGTTGTCAGCTATTAGTACCAGGTCATCAGCGTAGAGAAGAACTTTGATGAGAGTTCCAGCGAACATAACGCCTCAGGAAGCATTTCAGAGATATCATCGATAAAAAGAGCGAATAAAAGGGGGCTTAGAATACATCCCTGAGGGACACCTGCTGACGTCTCAAAACACTCTGACAAATTGGAACCATCCCAAACTGCTGCACTAGATGACGACAAGAAATTGTTATAAAGCATCAGAAACTTCCGAGACACTCCAAGCCTCTCCAGCTTATAAATCAGAGCCTGTCTGTTGACGGTATCAAATGCGGCTTTAAAATCAACAAAGCATACATATAGTCTCTTATTTTTCTCAGTATATTTTCTAGCAATGCAGGTTAAAGCAAAAATGTGATTCCTTGTGGAAAATCCAGAACGAAATCCCGCTTGAAATATACTTAAACTGTTTGTTCTTTCTATCCAGTTCTAAAGTCTTCTATCGGGTGATCTTTTAAGAGCTTGAGAACTTTTTAAAAAAAAAAACGCATAAAATTTGCAAAATCTCATCGATTCTTTATTTGAAACGTTAGATTGGTCCATGACATTTACTTTTTGAAGATAATTTCATTTAAATGTTGACCGCGGCTGCGTCTTAGGTGGTCCATTCGGAAAGTCCAATTTTGGGTAACTTTTTCGAGCATTTCGGCCGGAATAGCCCGAATTTCTTCGGAAATGTTGTCTTCCAAAGCTGGAATAGTTGCTGGCTTATTTGTGTAGACTTTAGACTTGACGTAGCCCCAAAAAATATAGTCTAAAGGCGTCAAATCGCATGATCTTGGTGGCCAACTTACCGGTCCATTCCTTGAGATGAATTGTTCTCCGAAGTTTTCCCTCAAAATGGCCATAGAATCGCGAGCTGTGTGGCATGTAGCGCCATCTTGTTGAAACCACATGTCAACCAAGTTCAGTTCTTCCATTTTTGGCAAAAAAAAGTTTGTTAGCATTGAACGATAGCGATCGCCATTCACCGTAACGTTGCGTCCAACAGCATCTTTGAAAAAATACGGTCCAATGATTCCACCAGCGTACAAACCACACCAAACAGTGCATTTTTCGGGATGCATGGGCAGTTCTTGAACGGCTTCTGGTTGCTCTTCACTCCAAATGCGGCAATTTTGCTTATTTACGTAGCCATTCAACCAGAAATGAGCCTCATCGCTGAACAAAATTTGTCATTTTCGAACATTTCGAACCGAACACTGATTTTGGTAATAAAATTCAATGATTTGCAAGCGTTGCTCGTTAGTAAGTCTATTCATGATGAAATGTCAAAGCATACTGAGCATCTTTCTCTTTGACACCATGTCTGAAATCCCGCGTGATCTGTCAAATACTAATGCATGAAAATCCTAACCTCAAAAAAATCACCCATTATAAAAAATTTCCGCAAATAGCTTTCTTAGAGAATTGAGTTTTGAGATTCCTCTATAGTTTTCGGGCTGCATCGCATCACCTTTGTTAAATATCGGGAATATGAGGGCTTTTGAAAAAGTCGTAGGCACGTAAACATTGTTGTACAGAAGATTTAAAAAATTAACGATTTACGTTTTGAGCTGGTCATTGCTGTTTTTGAGAAATTCAACTGGGATACCATTAATACCTGCAGCTTTGTTGTTTTTCATTCCCAAAAGAGTTGCCTCCATTTCTCCTAAAGATATCGGCGCGTCCAATTCAGACACATAAAAGTCTTGCATTGCGTAGCTGACGGTATGAAGATGCTCGTCAGCCGACAATAGAGTTTTAAAATGTGCTGCTAAAGTCTGAGCTTCTACAGCAATCTTCATACCTCGGTGCAATCCACTCAGTTCACGTACGCTAGACCAGAATTCCTTAGAGTTTTTACTATGTTGTACCTGTACGGCCAGATTTTTAAGGTATTTTACTTTCTTGGCAGAGCATAATTGTTTGAATTCCTTGTTGGCACTAAGATACAAATTTTTGAAGGAATTGACGTTTGTCAATCTGAATAGCTTTAAATATTTAAACAATAGTTTACGAAGCCTTGCACACTCCTTATCGAACCATTTACATTTAGGTGTGAAAGTTATGTAATTATTGTTTGCATCTGGTGCCGAGGCATAAATTATTCTCACAATATTTTCTTCAATTTGCTCTACCGAACTTGTTGACTGTAGCGGAAGGAAGTTACATTGGTAATCTAGATTTATTTTGTAACGAGATGCTTTACTTTGAATCCATTTAAGTTTTCGTATAGTATCCAAGTTCCTCTGTTGGATTTCTTCTATGAAGCGAGCTTTAATCATAATTGGTAAGTGGGCAGAAAATCCAGCCATAAGCACCTCGAAATCATCGACTACATTGAACCACTCTCCAGATATGGCACAAAAGTCAATTACTGATTGTCCTTGACCGCTAATGAACGTAAAATTACCGCCTATGTCTCCATTCGCCACTCCATTCAGCACAAAAAATCCGAAATCTTCAAAAAATTCGGTCAGTAGTTTACCATTTCTGTTAAGAGTTATATCTTTTGAATTTCTGTTGGAACCGAAATTCAGCAGAGTTTGTGACATATGAGCAGGATGATTCTGATAAATACCAATCCGAGCGTTAAGATCGCCAATAATCAAAGTATTTTCCAAAGAAGAATTGGTCATAAAACTATATAAATTATCAAAATCATACTGCCAATTATTGCAGAATTATTGTAAACCGGTATAATATAATAATTCAAATTATTACTTGAAATATGAATGAGAAGTTTGTTATCAATGGTTTTAAATTGAGCAAAGTGAGCAATATTGGATTTTATGGCACAGAGAATACCTCCACTCGCCCTCCCATGTACACTACTTCGTATGGCTGAAATAAAAGTTATTTTATAATCTTTGAAATATTTAAAAAAGTCATTTTCATCTTTCGGTTCTAAAAAAGTTTCTAATAATATAATAATATCAAATTTAAAAATATATTTGGAAAAATCAGGTTGCAAAAGTTTGCTTTTAAGGCCTGTTATATTATACGCTAAGATCGTTAAATTAAGTAAATTTATAATTTTTGGGCAGACGAGAGTTTTATCCTAGTGCGTAGTCGACCTAAAAATGTTCGGAAAATGATGCCCAGGTGGCGGTAGAGACGACTGAGAGCCAGATGGTGTTTGTTGATTTTCAACTGCGACTATCTTCGCTCCCTCGCTGCAGTCAAAATATTCCGAAGAACTGTCACCAAACATGTTATTGACAAATGTCAACTCCGCGACTGTTTTTATAACCAGGCCTCGTGAATGTTTGAACGCAAATGTGTAATTGTTTATTTGCAATTTATCACCTTTAATATTGATTTTGACATCTGGTTTTATTTCCAAAAGTTTGGTTTTATAAACGTTGAGTGTTCGTCTCTTTTGTCGGTACATCATTGATTGTTCTCGATAAATGCTACTGCCCTTACCCTTGAGTTGGCTCGGGGCGGACAAGATTTTTTCTGCTTCTTCTGTCGAGTGAAGTTCCATGAAGATCGTACCTCTTTGCAATTGTGTGTTGTGGAGTACCCGAGTTTTTTTCAAGAGAATTTCTTCACCTTCTTTTAACTTGAGAAGCCCCTGGCATGTTTTTTTTAGCTAGATCAACAGCATTGGTTTCTCTGTCTAGAGGAAGGTGTACTACCAGACAATTTTCGTTAGTTTTTCGTGAAATCATTTCTAATTGGGACTCCAATACATGACAACGCTCGGTCATAACTTTTAATTTTTGGTTCAATTGTGCATTAGTGGACTTTAGCTCATTCAGTTCGGTAGATAATAATGCAACATCAGATTTCGTGGCCAAATCGGATATAGTCTTATTTAAAAGGTCTTGCAATTGAGTGATAGACATGTTTCCAACTGCCATTTTGTTCGAATCGTGTTTTTTGGTTATATTGTTAGATTCAGGTGAAGTGTCCGTTATCCCTCCTTTGTTGTTCATAAGGATATTCCGTCGCTGAATATTCGATTTTTAAACTTAAAAACACCTCCTACCTTGGACAGCAAAGTGAGATATTCGAATACAAAACGATTTTCTGGTGCAAAACAAGTTGTTTTATATACTTTTTATAAATGTTGACTTAATGTTTCAGAAGAAATTTCAACTTTATTAAGAGCTTATTTTAAAACACACTTCCACCACTGACAGTTGAAATGTCACTCCATCACGGTTGACTCAGTTTCTCCTCCTCCCTTTAGCCAACTTAATGGGATGAGAGAGGAGAATGCGCACGATAGGGAAAGTATCGGATCGATGAACGATACGGTGCGACCAGCGACAGGTTTTGTGCCTGATACTAGTAATAGACCAGTATCTGTTCAGGCAGCTGGCTCAGGTAGTTCTAGGGACATCTTAGAGAGCCTAGCTCAAAGACCACCTCCTTCTGTAACAAAACCGAAAGAAAAAAGATTATTACCAGAAGATATAAAAGCGTACATTAACTTGGCCATAGGAGAAGGTTTGTCTACTACCCGACAAGTTATGCAAAGAGAAATGAACAATACCTTGAAGAGTGAAATCCAGAGTCAGCTGGGTGAATTCCTTAGGAATTTGAATATAGGGCCAAATAATCATTCTTCCACCGATCAGACACCTAGACCCGTACCAGCGACACAGCCACCATTGCAGCAGCATCCTCCATTAGATCCAGGTGGAAGCACATTTGTACCAGTTAATCAACCGAGTCGCCGAATACCTAACCCGACGAGAAGACTTCACGATAGGGTTAATCTTCCTGCTGCGTATGATGAAATCCCGTTAGATCCCTATGCCAGCTTTTATCCCATGCGAACTCCAAATCAATACGGCTACCAACCGGAGTACTACGACCCAAATTAGCATCAGAGACCCCAAGGTCCCATAAGATTGGATAGATGGGGCTTGAAGTTCGATGGCCAACCAGCGACTATGACCGCTGAAGATTTTGTGATTCGGGTTGAGATCCAGCTTAACAAGCATAGATGTTCATGGACAGAAGTGTTGAGGGATTTTCATCTACTTCTCTCAGGAAATGCTACCGAGTGGTACTGGCAGTTTCAGCGGACAAATTACCGCCATGACTGGCCAGCTAGCTTTGAAGGATGCCTTGCTGCGTCAGTTCAGAAATACTCGCTCCGACCTGGAGATAATATGAGACATAATGGATCGCAAGCAGCATTCCTGAGAGAGTTGCGAAGATTTCTTTATGGCCGTTAACAAGATGAAATTCCAGTTAAGGGTCCCAATACCAGATTTAGAGATGGTGCAGATTCTGAAAAGAAATTTAAACGAAATAATAGGGAAATTAGTTTACCCGCAGGCCATCTTCACCTTGGATCAGCTGAGTACTGCCTGTAAGGATGCAGAAGTGGCATTTCCGACGAAAGAAGTGCCAAAAAAATTTGCCAAAATACCCGGCAAATATCCGGTCAATGAGCTGGAATTGGAAGAGGAGTACCAACCGGCTGATGAACAGCTTGCTGCTTATCAGTTTGGTACGGCTCGACCAAAAATTCCGCCTCGCAAATACGCGGACACCACAAAGTTAGAGTGTTGGTACTGCAGAGTACAGGGCCATACTTACTTTGATTGTGAGTCTGGTGTGCGAAACGTGTTTTGCTACAAGTGTGGCCTAGAAGGTGCAATAACTCCACGTTGCCCACGATGCAATCAGGGAAACCAGTCTCGGGACGCGAAGGGTACGGGGGAATCGCGTGCCAAGCCAAATCAGAACCCACAATAGATACAAAAAGTTCCACATCCGATGATGTAGCTATGGAAACCCCTCTCTTGGAAGAGGGTGAGAAGAAAATCAGGATTTTAAAACGAGAAACCCGAACCGAAAGGAATGAAAGTGAGAAGCCAAAATCAAGTTTATTTAGAATCAAGCCATTACATGTGAGAATCGAAGAGTACAACCAAGCTAAAGAAAGGATTTTTAATAGCGAAATTTACTTACCTTCAAAAAACGTACTAAAGGCGCTCCCTGTGAAACAGCGTCACTACCCTGTTGCACCAGCGAGCGGTACAAGTAATTTTATATGAAGAGCTAGATCGAATGTTGGATCTCGGCGTTATTGAGGAGAGCGAAAGCCCATGGTGTTCGCCAGTGGTTCTCTTGCGAAAACCAGGCAAAAATCGGCTTTGTCTTGATTCTCGTAAGGTGAACTCCCTGACGAAGAAAAACGCGAATCCGCTGCCCCACATCGAAGGGCTCCTCAGTCGACTACCAGATACTTACTACATAAGTAGTATAGATCTAAAGGAAGCAATTCTGGCAAATACCGTTGGAGAAACAGAGTAGGGAAAAGACTGCCTTTGCGGTACAGACGCATATGACCTTGTTGAATGAAGTAGCCGACTGTTTACGCAAAGCTAATCTTACCATTAACATGACGAAATCCAAATTTTGCTTCAAAGAGCTAAAATACTTGGGATTCATTTTGGGTGGTGGACAGCTTAAAACAGACCCTGCCAAAGTAGTGACCTGCTAAAAAAGAGGAACCACAAATTCAAGATGACCGATGAGGCACTGCAAGCGTTCAATGAACTAAAGAAGGCGTTAACCACGGCACCAGTTCTTTCACATTCGGACTTTAAAAAAAGATTCTATATCCAGTGTAATGCTTCAGATGTGGAAATCGCAGCGGTACTATTCCAAAAGAACAATGAAGATGAGGAAGTTCCAATTGCATCTTTCTCACAGAAATTTAACAAGAGTCAGCGTAACTATAGTGTTACCGAGAAAGAGTGCATGGCTGTGCAGAAATTCAGGCCATATGTCGAGGGCATGGATTTCACTGTAATCACCGACCACTCTAGTCTTAAGTGGCTTATGAGTATGAAGGATCTGAGCGGTAAACTAGCCAGGTGGAGTTTGTTGCTGCAGCCATATGCCTTTGACATACAGCACCGAAAAGGCACGCTGAATGTAGTTCCAGACACTCTTTCCCGGGTACATTTAGAGTCGCTGGACTTAGATGAAGTTGCTCCTCTAATAGATCTCGACTCCGAAGAATTTAGATCAGATGAGTACAAAATTTTAATAGAAACTATAAAAACCAACGCAACACAACTTCCTGATTTGAAGATTGAAGACGGATTCGTTTATAAACGCGCGTTTAGAAGAGAAGGCGATGAGATCCTGACGGAACACTCTTGGTTGTTGTGGATACCGTCTGATCTTACCGAAGAAATTATTAAGAAATCGCACAATCCCCCACGTACTGCCCACGGAGGCATAGGGAAAACTTTAAATAGAATCCGTCAACACTTTTATTAGCCTAATATGACTGGCCATGACTGTTTGAGAAATTATATATAGACTTCCTCGGACCTTATCCGAGATCGAAGTCCGGAAACGCATACGTATTTGTAGTATTAGATCACTTGTCAAAATTCGTTTTATTAAAAGTCTTGAGAACTGCGAACACATCGAGTGTTATTCAATTTTTGCCACTAGAAGTATTCAACGTGTTTGGCGTCCCAAATATCATTCACTCGGATAACGGGAAACAATTTATAGCAAAAGATTTTCAAAATCTTTTGTATAAATACGGCATAAGGCACTTCAAAACTGCCAACTATGCGCCGCAATCGAACGCGTCGGAGAGGGTCAACCGCTCTGTGTTGGAAGCCATCCGTTCATATCTTAAAAACGATCAACGCGAATGGGATGCTCACCTGAGCGATATAGCATGTGCCCTGAGAAGTTCAGTTCATAGTTCAACTGGTGTATCACCATACTATGCCTTATTTGGGACCAATATGACGACGCACGGTAGTAGCTATGAATTGGCCCGAAAACTAAACGCGGTGGACGACAATGAGCTGTTGACTATTCCGATTGCAGTGTATACGGAAGGAAATCCGCGAAAATATTCTCAAAGCAAACAATAAGTCTGCAAAATCGTACAATATCCGTACCAAAAAAGTAAGATTTGTGCCCGGACAGGAAATATATAGAAAGAACTTCATTTTAAGCGATGCTACGAAATGCTTATCCGCAAAACTATCGCCAAAATTCATAAAATGTAGAATCGTTAAACAAGTTGGAAAAACATGTACGAAATTGAGAATCTTAGCGGCAAAAAGATCGGTATATTTCATGCAAAAGATCTGAAACAATAATAAATTCACGACACGAAACTGATCACATGAAAACCGATAAACTAATTAGTAAACCGAAACGTCCGTCGATGAAAAAAAAACTAAGCATATTGGCCGTTTATCATGGACATCCTTAAATTTTTTTTTGATTCACTTAGTACCCGACTGAATCACTTTTAGTTTATTTATTTTTATGAAATTATTCCTTTAAAACTCGGCACACGTTTCTATTCTTATAAAGAAAAACTAATTTTTAAAAGAAAAACTATATTCACCTTGTACCTGAAAATATCCTACTTATTAAAAAACAGATTTGTAAATTGTTAGTAATCATTTTTTTATTGCATGGATTTCCCTACTTATCTAGTCTATTCATGTACATATATTATTTATTAGAATATTTTCGTCTATTGTTATTATTTGAATATATGTTATTATTGTTTATATAAGGATACACTTAGTCAATACAATCTGTGATATTTACATTAATTACTGATTTTATTAACTTAAGTACTATTCATTTATTTATTTACTAATATATTAACTTTATTAATCTTACCAAGACTGATAGCTTTAAATTTTTTTTATCTGTAATAAAATGGTTTAACCATTCCATCTGTGATATTTTTACTAACTTTATTAATCCTACTAAGACTGATAGCTTTAAAACCTTTTTTTTTGTGATATTTATATTTTCCTTTAATTAAGCTTAAGTAACTTATCTTTTAAAACCTGTGATACTTAAATTACTAATTTTATTAACTCAGTTACTTTTTATTTATTTATTTATTAACTCTTTATTGCATCCGCAATGATTAAAAACTACGATCTGTGATATTTACAAAATTCCTAATTTTATTAACTTGTGTATTTATTCATTTATTTATATATTTATTTATTTATTAATTTATACCTTTTTAATTTTATCTATAAACTAATCACTTAAAATAAAGTTATAAAAAAAAATCACTCACCGATAAATACTTGATTGGTGTATGGGTGCTTTAATGTAGAAATTCGTAGTGGTGGCGGATAGAGATGACGAGATAGTAAAAATGGTTGACTGTTCCATTTGACGATTTCTGAAAAACAAAATATAGGAAAATTAGTAGGTACTCCGAAGTAAATATAGTTTTTTTTGGATGCATATTCTACTTGACAGATGGTATACTCGCTTGGTTTCTGCTCGTCAATCTCTAACGGGTGCCTCCGATCCGCATCTCCAAGAGTCTGTACCTCCCAGCCTCGTAAACTTCGGTACTCAGGTCGCTCCAGCAGGTGGGGGTCTCGGCAGTCCTGAAACAAATCCTGAAAAATGAATGTTGATTGTTAAATGTATAGATATCTATGTATATATATGTTAATTACACATGTCTAAATGATTAAACACTATTCATACCTGAAAGC
This sequence comes from Eupeodes latifasciatus, assembly GCA_920104205.1. Lineage (NCBI taxonomy): Eukaryota > Metazoa > Arthropoda > Insecta > Diptera > Syrphidae > Eupeodes > Eupeodes latifasciatus. Next base: position 101,379,703 of record OV049926.1, on the reverse strand, counting down.
AAATCGCCCATAATATTACTAAGGTTGAGGTAGGTCGTCAACCTTGTTGTTGTATTTCCTTTTGTTACCCTGCCAGGGTCATTGACCTTCCTAATAGATTACTACAAAGAAAAAAATAGGAGTAAAAACAAAATGGAAGCTAACTTAGTTATATGTGAATCCTTACTTTTACTGAATTTTGCCCACAGTTTTCCTCACACTCAAGTAATCTAGAAAAAGAAAAAAAACAAACAAATAATTTCAAAGAAAACAAATTGCGATGTTCAAAAACTCACCTATCTCAGCGTCCCTTTGTACCTCCCGTTCATTGACATCATCCACACCCAATTCCCAGGCATCCAGATTTCGTGTTTTTGCTATTTATTGAGAGTATATCTCAATAAACAGCAAATTTTGTTGTGGACGCCTGTCCAGGAACCGCATCCTCAATCCTAAATAAGAAAATAAAAGAATAACCTAATTAAAATTTATTACAAGAAAATAATTTTGATACTTACCCAAATGTTGTTTATGTTTAGTTTTGTAATTCCGAGTTTCGAAGCTGTCATTCGCCTTGGTGTTCTCAATGGAAATTTTCCATTGAAAAGCAATAGGTGTGTTCCTAAATGCGAGTTCGGTTTTTTGTTCTGTCCCTGAAGGTGGTTGAAGGGTTAAGTTGCATGTGAATGAAACTTTGTTTTATGTCCGTGTTTAGTTTTTATTATTGACTGTTAATAAATGTTATTGCTGTGATTAGGTGATTTTTATTTATAGGTTTTGTAATTATATGTATGGATTTTTGTAGTGTTCTCGTCTCGGGTTGTTTTGTTGTTCATTTAGTCCACTCGCAAATTTGGAACACACCCTTGGTTCTTGGGACACTGATACCCCTATTCTGTTGGAAGTGCACTAATATCTGCGTGGTTTCCCACTATTTCGGTTTGATAATGTGGGTGGAGGAATACACTATGTGGATATGGGGATCGGATGATGTTCCAGTTAGAGGTACAATACATCATCCGAATACTTTTTTTTGCCTGTGTTGGTTTGATAGTAATTTCAGCTCACCCTCATTCGGCCGGTTACCACACAGTAGAGTGGAAAGGTGGAGGTGTATATCATTTAAATTCAAATGGAAAACAAAAAAAATAAAAGAAAACGTTAAAAAAATTGGATTTCGGATTAATTCTTTATAGAAAAAAAAGTGACGGCTAAAATTAAATTAAATCAGTGAAAATCCAGTGCTGGGCAGAGTCCAACAATCCGAAAACGAGAAAAATAAGTTAAGAACAGGAAAAGGTGTATATTTTTCGGCGGCCCGAGTTGATTCGCGGAGAGCGGGGCCGCCGCCTAAAAAATTGAAATAAAAGGAAATTTAAAAATAAGAAAAATTGAAGAAAAAAAGGAAGTTAAAAAAATTAAAGAACAAAAAAAGGGGAATATAGAAGAAAGAAAATTTAAAAATAACAGAAAAGAAAACTAGTTTAAAAATACCTGGAGTTCCCAAACTAAAAAGCAGAACAACGATAGCGGAAGAAGCGATCCATAATAGATACGCTAAACATCTATACCTTGTATATATGTATGTAACCATACCTACCCGTTGGATCTTTTTGTGTTTGTTATTGTCCTATATTTAAGTTTTTTTTTGCAATTTTTGATTTGATTGTTTGATTAATTAATTAATTCTGATTAATAGGCGTGGAAGTTGTTTTCTTCTTGTTAATATTAGTAATTCCTTTCATTTTTTTTTCGGTTGTGAGGTATCAAAAAAAAAAGAACGGTTGGAAGTGTCGCGTTCGGTCCCGTGATTTATTTAGTGTAAGGTCCTAATAGTTACCTTCATCGAGATCTTTAAATAAATAAATAAATAAATTGGGTGGCGCAACAGTCCGTTTGAGAACTAGGGCCTAGTGACTTACAACTCTCAACCATTCCTGTGTGCGAGTACTGTTGTCAGGGATGGAAGGGACCTACAGTTTTAAGCCGAATCCGAACGGCAAATTTGAGAAAGCACTTTTCATGACAAGAATTACTCTTGGAGAATTTGTCAATTCCTCGCAAGAGGCAGTACCCGTGAAAAAAACTTTAGATGGCATGGGCAGGGATCGAACCCAAGACCTCTTGCATGACAGTCCAACGCACTAACCATCATACCACGGGTATTGTAGATTTGGAGTATCATTACAATTTTTGTTTTAAAAAAAGCTACTTCATGAATTTAGATAGCCTCGAAAAGCCTGATATGTATGTATATTATGTCAGTAATTATAAGGTTGAGTGCCGAATAGAATTTAAAAACATATTTTTATTAATTTCATTTTATTTTAAAAAACAAATAAACATGATTATCAAACCAAGAAGCCTACATATTTAAAGAGTAAAATAATTCTTTATCACAAAAAAAGAATACAATATTATTGTTAACTAATTACTTTTAACTATAAAATAAAAATAAATTGGGTGGCGCAACAGTCCGTTTGAGAACTAGGGCCTAGTGACTTACAACTGTCAACCATTCCTGTGTGCGAGTAATGTTGTCACTTTGTCAGGGATGGAAAGGACCTATAGTTTTAAGCCGAATCCAAACGGAAAATTTGAGAAAGCACTTTTCATGACAAGAATTACTCTTGGAGAATTTGTCAATTCCTCGCAAGAGGCAGTACCCGTGAAAAAAACTTTAGATGGCATAGGCAGGGATCGAACCCAAGACCTCTTGCATGACAGTCCAACGCACTAACCATCATATCACGGGTGCTGCATTACTTTTACTAATTACTTTTAACTAATGTAAAATTTAATGTGGATATAGGCCAAACAAATTGTTTTCATTCATATCCATCCTTGCCAACAAAAATGAAACATTTTACACTTTGAACGGATCGATTCCAAATCGATATGTACCTAGATCTAGATTTATCTTTTTTAGATTTAGATTTATTTTTTCAATGTTAAATGTTCATACATGACTATTCTATTACACATATAATATAGCATGCGGCTGTTTGCCGTCTGCCTGATTGACAACTTTTTATTCTATAAACATATGTAAATATCTTTTAACAATCTTTAAAAATTTTCGTTAATAATTCTGTTTCTATATTCTAATGCAATTTTACAATATTTATATAACAAGGGAGCATCTACTTCATTTAGATGTTGAGTAATCAGCTCTTCCGATAAAACATTGCTTCCAAAGACATGTCTTCTTGTTTCTCGTAGCACTGGGCATCCCCCCATGAAATGAAAAATGTTTTCTCTCTCACCCATATTGCATAATTCACACATCAAAGGTAAATCATCTCTATGGGGAATGAAATTTAGATTGAGCAGTTCTCCTCTAAGTCTAAATATCATAGATATTTGATCCGTTGTTAGGTCATCTCGGAAGTACTTCTTTTGATTAAGATTGTAGTCCAGCTTGCTGTAAGACATTCTGTAGATAAATTCTTTTGCTTCAGATGTGTACTTCAGTCTATATCGATCGTCTACTGCAGCAATTAATTGGTACAGAAGGGGTTTCCACCTAAGATAGTCTTCCGGTGCCAGATTTTTAACTTCTACTTCAGCTAGCACTAGCCACTCTCTGAACCAACCTGATTTTCTCTGCATCGCCTGCAGTGCTGCTATTTTCGGGAGACGCTCATCTGACATCAGAAGGACCTTACATATGTAGTCCAAATTCAATTTCAGTGTTTTAATAAACAATTGAGAGATTCCTGTTTCCAGTATTAACATGTAGTTCGGTGCATTCGGTCGTAATTGAAATATCCTTTGTATATAAAATCGGAGCAATTTTTCAACAGTATCATATTTTTTGCTACCCCACACTTGAGCTGCATGCATTAATGTTGACTCCGCTAGCGATTCAAATACTTTGTATTTTATGCTGTGAGCTATATGCTTATTACTGAAGATGTTTTTCCATGCAACATTCATAGTTGTTTTCGCTTTTTGCAATTTATCGGCAAGATGTTTTTCAATGCTGTTTTTATTGTTTATATTTATGCCAAGATATTTATATTCTTTAACCACCTCTATTCTTTCATTATTGTAAGTCCACCGTTCATGACTTCTTACTCTTCCTCCACCTTTTCGAAAAACCATTACTTTCGACTTCTCAAGGCTAACCACTAATCTCCAGGTTTCACAGTAGATACCTAGTTTATTAATCATGAGTTGTAGCGATTCTGGTGAGTACGCAAACAACACTAAGTCATTCGCAAAAAGAAGAGCCTTGATGAGAATACCAGCATATTCTACTCCTCCTGGAAGACAATCCGTTATATCATCAATAAAGAGTGCAAACAAGCTTGGACTCAGCATACAACCTTGCCTTACCCCTGTCTTCGTTTCAAACCATGTCGAAATATTTTCTCCATCCCATTCTGCAGCCTTTGTTTCCAGATAAAGATTCTGAAGTACCCGTCCGAACTTGTATGACATTCCTAATCCAAACATTTTGTACATCAATGCATTGCGGTCAATCGTATCGAAAGCTGCCTTAAAGTCGACGAAGAAAACATACAGCTTTTTGTTTTTTTTTTTTTTTTAAATAGAAGTCAGCGATACTTCGTAGTACAAAGCAAATCGATATGTATGCTTCATTGAATCCACATCAAGCATTCGGACTCTATGAACAAAAGAAATTAACAACTAGAAAATCACTTACTTCTAAGCCAGAAGTTAAGCTGCAAAAAGCATCAAGACCAGTAATATAATTTGGACGAACATAGCAAAAATCCACAGTCGAACGGTTGGGGTTTTTCTCGGTAACGCTGTGTCACTGTTGTTTGGATCTTTTCTTGGCAGTTGCGTTTTCCACTGATCTTAGCTGCTTTAGTAACTCTTCGATTCTGTTCTTCTTCATGTCTTTGACTTTTGTCTGATGAGTTTGAATTACTAGGTGATGTTAGTGCTGATGCTCCAACCGTAGCTTGCTATTTGATTTCAATTAAAATTGGCGATCGCGAGAACTCTTAAAATATGCTCACTCTTTTTCACTGCTTAACGTTTATTATCTTTATTATCAGTAGTTCTTCTTGCCTGTGACGAGATGAGGATGACGAAGTATCTGAACCAGAACCACTAGATTTTGAGAATGAAAAAAGTTATACTTGAGATAAATTTAAAAAATACAATCTCTCACCTCAACCGGAACTTCTTGCTATCTCTTCGTGTTATCGGTGGTGGACTTTTGTGTGAACTGCATTGTAGCTACGGCTGTGCTCTGGACTTGAATATTGACTTGATTCAGAAATTGAATCTGATTTTGAACTTGTTGAACTGGCATAAGATGAATTACTGCTACAGCTACGTTTGTCGTTACGATTTTTTGGTGGACGCCTGTCCAGGAACCGCATCCTCAATCCTAAATAATAAAATAAAAGAATAAACAAAATAGGATTTATTATCGAGAAAATAATTTTCATACTTAAGCCTAGTACGCTGCTGATGCGAAACGAAAATTCCCATGTGACATTTTAGTGGATAGGTGTATTAGATTTCTTAGTACAATTCTCCACTCTTTTCGTTCTCAATTTAATTGCCCAGCACATTAATTGCTTGCGAGATTTTGACGTTTAATTTTTTTATTGAAAAAAAAATTGTTTACTCGTGACTTTCGGTGTTTTGACTTTGATTTATGTTTGATTTAAAATTTAAAATAAAATGGATTTGTCTAATGTGTTCCAACATTGCATTTCTGAATCGGAAACTCAGGATGTTATTGGTGATTTGCAAGAAGTGATGAAGACAAGCAGTGAAATTCAACTTCCAGACAGAACTCTCCACAAATATTTTTCCGCTGTGGTTTTCGTTTTAATTTCGCTCTGCACTTGGAGACCGCCGAAAAATTTCGTTTCGCAACAACAGCGTACTAGGCTTTACCCAAAGGTGTTGTTTATGTTTTGTAATTCCGAGTTTTGTTTTTTTGTGGCTGTCATTCGCCTCGTTGTTGTTCTTAATGGAAATTTTCCATTGGAAAGCAATAGGTCGGTTCCTAAAAGTGAGTTCGGTTTTGTGTTCTGTCCCTGAAGTTGGTTGAAGGGTTAAGTTGCATGTGAAGGAAACTTTGTTTTAGGTCCGTGTTTAGTTTTCGTTACTGACTGTTAATAAATGTTAGTGCTGGGATTAGATAATTTGAAGTTACAGTGGACGTCCAGTATAACGAATGATATAATGTTCGAGGTCATTCTCTATATCGAGAGCGTTCGTTATATCGATCGACTTTTCCATTCAAAAAAATTTAAGTAAGTGGTTGATTTATTAATTTATTTATTAATATGTTTTTATTGATAATGATAAATTGAATGGTCCTGCCATTATAGTATACAAATTTTGAAAATTAGTTTGAAGAAAAGAAATCAGTTATTAGACTTTGTCTTACTTCAAGTTGAGATTTCAATTGTAAAGCTTTTTCTTGAAGCCGCCTCAAAGTGAACATATCAGCCATATCAATATTAACTTTGTGAGGGTGTTTTAGATTTTCTCAGCTGGGGTATGCTCACGGTGTCCAGGGTTAGTTAAATAAAACACCGAAATTTAACATCAATAGGTCCTTGTCTTTATTTCTAATTAACTTTATATAATTTTGGGTTTATTTCATTAGTCGGTTAACATTTTTTTGTTTAATTCAGATTTCTAGTAATAATACTTCTTCTCATCTGGATCTCGGGTTGTTTCATTGGTCCAAAGTAGTCTCCGCGGTAGGTGTCGGTCAGCAGGCGGCGCGGGGTTCGTCTCTTCCGTCAATTCGGTGCGAACTGGGGTTGTCGTCGTTGCGCGGGTAAAAAGCCTCTTATCGTATGTAACGCACTGCCGTAACTAGTAACACACGGCCTAAACCGGTAACACACAGCCGAAGCTGGTAACACACAGCCGAAACTGGTATCACACGGCCTAAACCGGTAACACACAGCCGAAGTTGGTAACACACAGCCGAAGCTGGTAACACACGGCCGGAACCGGTAACACACGGCCTAAGCCGGTAACACACAGCCGAAGCTGGTAACACACAGCCGAAGCTGGTAACACACGGCCGAAACCGGTAACACACGGCCTAAGCCGGTAACACACAGCCGAAGCTGGTAACACACAGCCGAAGCTGGTAACACACGGCCGAAACCGGTAACACACAGCCGAAGCTGGTAACACACAGCCGAAGCTGGTAACACACGGCCGAAACCGGTAACACACGGCCTAAGCCGGTAACACACAGCCGAAGCTGGTAACACACAGCCGAAGCTGGTAACACACAGCCGAAACCGGTAACACACAGCCGAAGCTGGTAACACACAGCCGAAGCTGGTAACACACGGCCGAAACCGGTAACACACGGCCTAAGCCGGTAACACACAGCCGAAGCCGGTAACACACAGCCGAAGCTGGTAACACACAGCCGAAGCTGGTAACACACGGCCTAAGCCGGTAACACACAGCCGAAGCTGGTAACACACAGCCGAAGCTGGTAACACACGGCCGAAACCGGTAACACACGGCCTAAGCCGGTAACACACAGCCGAAGCTGGTAACACACAGCCGAAGCTGATAACACACGGCCGAAACCGGTAACACACGGCCTAAGCCGGTAACACACAGCCGAAGCTGGTAACACACAGCCGAAGCTGGTAACACACGGCCGAAACCGGTAACACACGGCCTAAGCCGGTAACACACAGCCGAAGCTGGTAACACACAGCCGAAGCTGGTAACACACGGCCGGAACCGGTAACACACGGCCTAAGCCGGTAACACACAGCCGAAGCTGGTAACACACAGCCGAAGCTGGTAACACACGGCCGAAACCGGTAACACACGGCCTAAGCCGGTAACACACAGCCGAAGCTGGTAACACACAGCCGAAGCTGGTAACACACGGCCGAAACCGGTAACACACGGCCTAAGCCGGTAACACACAGCCGAAGCTGGTAACACACAGCCGAAGCTGGTAACACACGGCCGGAACCGGTAACACACGGCCTAAGCCGGTAACACACAGCCGAAGCTGGTAACACATAGCCGAAGCTGGTAACACACGGCCGAAACCGGTAACACACGGCCTAAGCCGGTAACACACAGCCGAAGCTGGTAACACACAGCCGAAGCTGGTAACACACGGCCGAAACCGGTAACACACGGCCTAAGCCGGTAACACACAGCCGAAGCTGGTAACACACAGCCGAAGCTGGTAACACACAGCCGAAGCTGGTAACACACGGCCGAAACCGGTAACACACGGCCTAAGCCGGTAACACACAGCCGAAGCTGTTAACACACAGCCGAAGCTGGTATTACACAGCCGAAGCTGGTAACTTAATTAAACTAGAATATTACACAAGAAGCCCCTTACCTCTGGTGGGGGGAAGCCTCTGTTTATATTCAAAACTACTTACCACTAATCCTTGCTTACCGTTGAACTGGTAAATTAATTAAACTTGGATATTTCACAAAAGCCCCTTACCTCTGGTGGGGGGAAGCCTCTGTGTATATCCAAACTACTTACCTCTAATCCTCGCTTAACGTTGAACTTTCTTGTCTTTCTTCTTCGTTCACTCCTTCGTTTGAATCATATCTCGTTGGTTTTGTTCGGTTCTACTAGGCGACCTTTTGGTAACAACCTAGTGTGAATTATATTTTTGCGAATGACAAAATCAGCTTGGTCCATTAATGGCACCATGTATTGGCCCCGTTGGATTGAGTGTGAACTCTATGCTCGGTGTAGTGACCGAACGCATGTAATTTGTTAGTGTTTTTATGGTAGATTTGTAATGCGTCATTACAATTCCCCTCCTTCTTTGGAAAACGAGGGCTTCCTCGTTTTGACTTTTACAAATTTTTTTTGATAGCAAACGCTCCTTTTTTTTTTTTACCTTCTTTTTTTTGTTCCCTTTTTTTTTCTTTTTAAAAAAACAAAAGGTTTCTTTTCTTATTTTCTTTTATTATAAAAAACTAAACAAAAACAATTAGCTTCAAGCTCCAAAACAAAAAGATTATTCATTATCCAATAATTTAAAAATAATTCGTAAAAAAAAACTTAACTTAACGACTTCTTTTCTTTTTTTTTATGTTTTCGTTTCTTAGAATCTTATGGTTTTCTGCTGCCCCTTGTACGTTAGGTGGGCCACCCCTGGCCTCGTTATTACTGCCTTTACCTGGCCACCGCTCCGTTGGAAAATGAGGCGTTGTCGACGGTGGTGGGCGTTGTATCGCCTATGTTGTATCGCCTTTTATGTTAATCCCGGCGAACGGGTCTACTGAGATCGAGGCTGGTATCACCTTTGTCCCGGTGGGTCTCTGCTGATCCGGCGCCGGACCTTGGGGTTGTGGATCGCCCTTTACACAAAATAGCGTATGGGTGGGGGGCAGTATTGGTTGGAACCACATCTGTGCCGACGTTGTTGGTTCCATTGTTCGTGGCCGCCATGCCGCTTGACTCCAATGCTGCGGGCTCGTCATTGCTTACCAGGCGCGGTAGGCTTCGGCCAGGGGTCATGGGCAGTGCTTCCCCATGTACCGCTGCCTCTGTTGCCGGGGACAACGTTAGGTCGACAAAAACGTTTACCTCAGTACCCGGGGTCGACTCCGGGGTTGGCCTCGTTATGGTTTCCCTTGGTGGTGTGGAGGGTGTCCTTGTCCCCTCCTTGTCGGCGCTCCGATGGTCAGGCGGCTCGCTTCGCTTTCCTTCCGGTGGTTTGGGCGACCTCGCTTGCTGCCGTTGGCCGGGACTGCACCCTTTCTCGGCCCGAGCTGGGTTCCGCTTAGTCTGGTGGTCTGGCCTTCCACCCTGGTCGGCCCTTCTCTCGCCTTTGCATTGCCTCCGGTGTGGTAACGGTTTTATTTTAATGCTTGGCCCCGCTTTCGCCTGGTCGCCACGGGCCGTTTGGCGTTCTCGTCGAGCTAACTTCTGTTGTCCTGTGCCCTCTTGCGTTTCTCGACTCCTTGGCGGAATAACCAGTATTGATTGGATAACCGGCTTATCCTTCCGGCCATTGGTGGCGGCGTCGACACTTCTCTTCTTTTCGGGGTTGATTTTATTTCTTTTGACGTGTATCACTTGGCTGTTGATGAATGACTGAGAGCTTACGAGCCCGTTCCCTTTTATAATAGTCTGAGTCACCGTTGTTTTTTCAATAAAAATGAAATAATCATTAGGCGCGCAATTGTTTTTAAGAGCGCCGTCGGGGGATTCTATTTGACTTGACATAGCTATTAAACGGCTGCCCTGCTCCTCGCTGCCCTTGCCCTTCAGGTCTCGAATATGGCATTTAATCGTGGGTTGGCGCCGGCGGGTATTTTTTTCTTCACCTTGTAACACCACGATGACTGGGGACACGAACTTTATAACTTTGTATGGCCCTTCATAACGCGGTGCCAACTTCTCGGTGAATTGTTTTTGTGCCGATGAGAGAACGCGAATCCTCCGGTAAACCAGGTCGCCGATTTTCGGTTTCCACGCCCTTTTCCTTAGGTTATAGTGCTTGCTTTGAATCTCTGAAGCCCGCTGCAGATTTTCCCCAACGAGTTGGTACAACGCCTTCAACCGTTCTTGTCTTTCAGAAAGGTTTTCTGGTCCCCTTCCTTCCACTGGCACTTCGATTTGATTTGGCGTCCTTATTTCCCGGCCAAAATTAAGGAACGCGGGCGTAAACCCTGTTGATTGGTGTTTGCTAGTGTTTATGGCGAATGTAAGTTCCGGCAAGTGATCATCCCAAGAACGATGGTTATCCTGGACGAATTGAGCTATCATCGTCTTCAGCACTCGGTTTACTCGTTCCGTAGGGTTCTCCTGCGGGGTGTAGGGTGCTGTAAGCCTCTGCTGGATTCCTACATCCTTCAAAAACTCGCGGAATACTAGGCTGGTGAATTGGGAACCATTGTCGGATAGCAGTGTTCTTGGTACTCCGAACCGATATATAATCTTTTCTCGAAAACCCTTTATCAGCCCCGTGGCAGAGGCGGCTCTCATAGGTATGGCTTCCACCCATTTAGTAAATTTGTCGGTAAAGACGGCCAGCATTGTATTCCCCTTCATTGCCTTTGGGAATGGCCCCATGAAATCAACGCACACCACGTCCCAGGGATTTTCAGTCTGGGTCGTATACATCTTGCCTCCAGCCTTTTGCTGCGAAGGTTTGTACTCACTGCACGTAGCACATTTTCCGATGTACTTGGCTATGTCCCGGTACATACCTGGCCAATAGTGTAACTGCGTCACTCGGGCTATGGTTTTGGCCACCCCCATATGTCCTGCTGCAAGGGCGCGGCGTCGTGATGATTCCGGATCACTGCCTCCTTTTTGTTGGAGGGGACGCACCATTTCCATTGGGACGTCTTTCCAGCGAGCGGGTGTGTGTGGAATTTTCGGTATAATTTTTCATCTAATACTTGGTATTCCGGGTACTTGGTAGGGTTTGCTTGCACCTCCCGAATCTTCGTCTGAATCCAGTTCTCTGGTTTGTCGCAAACGGCATACAAGTCGCTTTCTTGTATTGGTAAGGGATCTCTTGAGAGGGCGTCGGCTACCACGTTCATTGCCCCTTTTCGGTATCGTATTTCAAAATCGTATTGTTGCAATTCAATGGCCCACCTGGCCAATCTCCCGGATGGGTTCTCCAGCGTGTGCAGCCATTTTAACGAGTGATGATCTGTCACCACTGTAAAATGATACCCTTCTAAGTACGGCCTCATTTTCCGTATTCCCCATAGGATGGCTAAACACTCCTTTTCGGTCACCGAATATTTGGTCTCTAGCGGGGTCAAAGTGCGACTGGCGTACGCGATCACCCGTTCTTGTCCCTTAGTGTTTTGCGATAGTACCACCCCTAGGCCAAAATGGCTAGCATATGTCTGTAGGGTAAAGGGCAGATCGAAGTCTGGGCATTTCAGTACCGGAGCTTCTGTGAGCTTTTTTTTTTAAGTGTGTAAACGCTTCTTGTTGAGCTTCCGACCATTCCCAGGCCTGGTTTTTCTTCAATAATTTCGTGAGAGGCGTGGCGATAATGGAGAAATCCTTTATAAAACGACGGTACCATGATGCTATGCCTAATACCCGGCGCAGATCTTTCACATTCCTGGGATCCTTGAGTTCTTTGACGGCGGCCACCTTGTCGGGATCGGTCGCGATTCCTTGGCCGCTTACGACGTGACCCAGATATCTCAATTCCTTCTTGCAAAACGTACATTTTTCTCCGTTAATCCGCAAGTGAGCCTGTTGGAGCCTATGGAACACTTCTTGCAAATGTCGAAGGTGTTCCTGAAAGGACTTGCTTACTACAATGATGTCGTCTAGGTATGCAAAAGCATACGGTTCCATCTCAGGCCCTAAGACCGAATCCAACATAATTTGGAACGTCGCCGCCGACGAGTTGAGTCCACAAGGCAGAACTTTCCACTGGAACAAACCTCGTCCGGGCACGGTAAATGCGGTAGAGGCTCGGGACGCCTTGTCCAATGGTATCTGCCAATACCCTTGCTTTAAATCAATGGTCGATATGAGCTTGGCTTGTTTTAGCTTGTCCAGGATCGCATTAATTTGGGGTAACGGATAGGCGTCCATGGTGGAGATCTGGTTTAACTGCCTGTAATCAACACAAACCCTCCAAGTGTCGTTCTTTTTCTTTACTAGCACGATCGGGGAACTATACGGGCTTTTGGACGGCTCTATTTTATCCGTACGTAACAGCTCGTCTATTTCTTCATCGATCACCTTCTGCATAGCCGGGTTTCTTGGGTAATACCGTTGCCGTATGGGTTCCTGTGTTTTTAGCTTGATACTGCGAACGGCCGCATTGGTGGTAGGATTCAGCATTGCGAATTTGGGCAATTCCTGAGTGAGCAAGTTGTTCAGTTGTTCTTCTTGTTCCAGAGACAAAGGCGTTCCTCCTAATAAACACAGCTGATTCCGGGGAGGCTCCGTCAATAGCGGTCTCCCGTCGTAGGCAGGTATTTCCACCTTCCCCAGAGTGATCGAAAGGTTCAGTTCCTTTAAGGTATCCATGCCGAGGATAACCTTTTCAGCTAAGTTTCTGAGGTACGTCATCTCCCCACATATTTGCTGATCACCTACCCTTAAGTCTACTTGGAAGTGTTCACGAGTGGGCATACTCGTGCCATCGGCCAGGTGCACTCGATGTACTTCGTATTTGACGGGCGCCCCCACACCCGTCATATAGTTATTTTGACGAACATTCACGGGTCCCCTCTACTTGGTACCTTTGTTTCCACGACCTCCATTATTGTCCCCGACGTGGGTATACTCTCTTGCTCCTGTCGCTTTGTAACGAGCGACTCCTCTGGTCCGCATAGTCCTCCGTCTGCTATACCGTCATTGGTACAGTCGCATATTGCCGACGCTTTATGCGAGCGGCACTGGCAGTCCCGGGTCATTCGCCCATCTTCTCCGCAGAAAGAACAAAACAAACGGAAAGGCCGTCTGCAGTTGGCTTTATAGTATCCCATTTGCTTACAGTTCCAACAGTGAGTGTTTCTGTCGTAAGCCTCGTTGCTTGTGCTTACTTGCGGGCGTTCGGGTAGGCCCCGCCTAGGTACAGGTGTGCTCTGAATACCGGGCCTACTTGCTGTTGGTGCCACATTGCGGCTTTCGTGGTTAATATACTCGTACTCTTCTACCAGCTCCATTAACTCTTCCAACGTGCGGAAATCCTTCCTCCGAACATAGAGATGATATTCCGGTCTGAGTCAGTCATAAATTTTGTCGGTGTTTTCTGCTACCTTCATGGTAGGGTGTTGATGGATCAGGGATTGCATAGATCGGATGAAATCTTTGGCCTTTTCTTTTGGGCCTTGTCGTTTTCGCGCAATTTCATCTTCCAACTTATTGATATATCGGACTGGTAAGAAGTGCTCTAAGAAAGCGTTGTGGAAATCAGCCCATGTCGAGAATTGCCCTCGATTTATACGGTACCACTCCAACGCCGTCCCTCTTAGTATTTCGGGTAAGGTACGCACCATCTCTTGTGGTGGGATCTTATAACACTCGATCAATTCTTCCAGTCGCTTGATTAGTTCTGAAGCGTTGCCCGTACCGTCGAACCTTACTCCCCATTTTCGGACGATATTCATCACTTCAGCTTCGCGGCTCAGCATCATGCGTCCTTCCGTAGTCGGTTCAGATCGTCTATCTGTTATTAGTTGTCTCATCGGTTGGTCGGGCATGTGCTGGGGGCTATGTGCGTTTGCTGGTGGCAAAGCACCCACCTCGGTCCCGTGCATGCCAGCTTGTGTTTTGCTTTGAATCATACCTGCGCAGAGTTTATCGCGGGATGGCACACAGAAAAAGTAATCCTTGACCCCTTCTTTCTGCGTAGAATTGTGAGTGGTTTGGCCTGATTGCTCCCCGTCGTTGGCCTGCTCCACTGTTTGGCTAGAGTCGTCGTCTGGGAATTCTCTGTCTAGGGCTAGTTTTCCTACCTCTACTAGGAGGTTTTGCGTCGACTTCCGCAGTCTCGCCTCTTTAATGTAGGCGCTAAAACGGGCTCTGAGGGTTGGCATGGTTCCCTCTGTACTCAGGTTTAATTGGGCCATTCGCTCCACAATCTCTTGCTTATTCAATAGGTAAATTGCTCCTATACTAGCAAATACGTCGAATTCAGGTTCGTCGTCTGACATCATTCTATCTTAACCCTTCCCAAAAAAAAAAACGGTATCAAAAAAAAACAATTACGGTATCCAGTGCGACTATAACGTGTCTGGCTATAGGAGTGCGGTGCGGTGAACGGTAAAGTGCGGTGCGGTAAACGGTAAAGTGCGGTAAACGGTAAAGTGCGGTGCGGTAAACGGTAAAATGCGGTAAACGGTAAAGCATAGAGGAAATATATTATCTAGAGTCCCGACTTAATGGGTTTGCTCTCTTTCGGCCTACAAACTAAATTGAGCGAATTTTGCCCATTAGCATAAGCATGTGTTAGTTGTCCCGTGCATTTCTAATGGGAAAATGCAGATTCTATGTAGTTGTTACGGGCTTTTAAGAGAGTTACCTCAAACAAAATTTGAGGGTGTTTCAGGCAAGACGGGTACCAGTCGGGACTCTAGATAATATATTTCCTCTATGCGGTAAAGTGCGGTGTGGTGAACGGTGAAGTGCGGTGCGGTGCGGTAAACGGTAAAGTGCGGTGCGGTAATTTGATAACGTTGTTCGTTTCTCCTTTTACTGTGGGTTTTTTTTCGGTTCGGGGGTGGTGGACCTTATAGTCCCTGCTCGGGCGCCAAAATGTGAGGGTGGTTTAGATTTTCTCAGCTGGGGTATGCTCACGGTGTCCAGGGTTAGTTAAATAAAACACCGAAATTTAACATCAATAGGTCCTTGTCTTTATTTCTAATTAACTTTATATAATTTTGGGTTTATTTCATTAGTCGGTTAACATTTTTTTGTTTAATTCAGATTTCTAGTAATAATACTTCTTCTCATCTGGATCTCGGGTTGTTTCATTGGTCCAAAGTAGTCTCCGCGGTAGGTGTCGGTCAGCAGGCGGCGCGGGGTTCGTCTCTTCCGTCAATTCGGTCAAAACTGGGGTTGTCGTCGTTGCGCGGGTAAAAAGCCTCTTATCGTATGTAACGCACTGCCGTAACTAGTAACACACGGCCAAAACCGGTAACACACAGCCGAAGCTGGTAACACACAGCCAAAACTGGTATCACACGGCCTAAACCGGTAACACACAGCCGAAGCTGGTAACACACAGCCGAAGCTGGTAACACACAGCCGAAGCTGGTAACACACGGCCGGAACCGGTAACACACGGCCTAAGCCGGTAACACACAGCCGAAGCTGGTAACACACAGCCGAAGCTGGTAACACACGGCCGAAACCGGTAACACACGGCCTAAGCCGGTAACACACAGCCGAAGCTGGTAACACACAGCCGAAGCTGGTAACACACGGCCGAAACCGGTAACACAGCCGAAGCTGGTAACACACAGCCGAAGCTGGTAACACACGGCCGAAACCGGTAACACACGGCCTAAGCCGGTAACACACAGCCGAAGCTGGTAACACACAGCCGAAGCTGGTAACACACGGCCGAAACCGGTAACACACAGCCGAAGCTGGTAACACACAGCCGAAGCTGGTAACACACAGCCGAAGCTGGTAACACACGGCCGAAACCGGTAACACACGGCCTAAGCCGGTAACACACAGCCGAAGCCGGTAACACACAGCCGAAGCTGGTAACACACAGCCGAAGCTGGTAACACACGGCCTAAGCCGGTAACACACAGCCGAAGCTGGTAACACACAGCCGAAGCTGGTAACACACGGCCGAAACCGGTAACACACGGCCTAAGTCGGTAACACACAGCCGAAGCTGGTAACACACAGCCGAAGCTGGTAACACACGGCCGAAACCGGTAACACACGGCCTAAGCCGGTAACACACAGCCGAAGTTGGTAACACACAGCCGAAGCTGGTAACACACGGCCGAAACCGGTAACACACGGCCTAAGCCGGTAACACACAGCCGAAGCTGGTAACACACAGCCGAAGCTGGTAACACACGGCCGGAACCGGTAACACACGGCCTAAGCCGGTAACACACAGCCGAAGCTGGTAACACAGCCGAAGCTGGTAACACACGGCCGAAACCGGTAACACACGGCCTAAGCCGGTAACACACAGCCGAAGCTGGTAACACACAGCCGAAGCTGGTAACACACGGCCGAAACCGGTAACACACAGCCGAAGCTGGTAACACACAGCCGAAGCTGGTAACACACAGCCGAAGCTGGTAACACACGGCCGAAACCGGTAACGCACGGCCTAAGCCGGTAACACACAGCCGAAGCTGGTAACACACAGCCGAAGCTGGTAACACACGTCCGAAACCGGTAACACACGGCCTAAGCCGGTAACACACAGCCGAAGCTGGTAACACACAGCCGAAGCTGGTAACACACGGCCGAAACCGGTAACACACGGCCTAAGCCGGTAACACACAGCCGAAGCTGGTAACACACAGCCGAAGCTGGTAACACACGGCCGAAACCGGTAACACACGGCCTAAGCCGGTAACACACAGCCGAAGCTGGTAACACACGGCCGGAACCGGTAACACACGGCCTAAGCCGGTAACACACAGCCGAAGCTGGTAACACACAGCCGAAGCTGGTAACACACGGCCGAAACCGGTAACACACGGCCTAAGCCGGTAACACACAGCCGAAGCTGGTAACACACAGCCGAAGCTGGTAACACACGGCCGAAACCGGTAACACACGGCCTAAGCCGGTAACACACAGCCGAAGCTGGTAACACACAGCCGAAGCTGGTAACACACGGCCGGAACCGGTAACACACGGCCTAAGCCGGTAACACACAGCCGAAGCTGGTAACACACAGCCGAAGCTGGTAACACACGGCCGAAACCGGTAACACACGGCCTAAGCCGGTAACACACAGCCGAAGCTGGTAACTTAATTAAACTTGAATATTACACAAGAAGCCCCTTACCTCTGGTGGGGGGAAGCCTCTGTTTATATTCAAAACTACTTACCACTAATCCTTGCTTACCGTTGAACTGGTAAATTAATTAAACTTGGATATTTCACAAAAGCCCCTTACCTCTGGTGGGGAGAAGCCTCTGTGTATATCCAAACTACTTACCTCTAATCCTCGCTTAACGTTGAACTTTCTTGTCTTTCTTCTTCGTTCACTCCTTCGTTTGAATCATATCTCGTTGGTTTTGTTCGGTTCTACTAGGCGACCTTTTGGTAACAACCTAGTGTGAATTATATTTTTGCGAATGACAAAATCAGCTTGGTCCATTAATGGCACCATGTATTGGTCCCGTTGGATTGAGTGTGAACTCTATGCTCGGTGTAGTGACCGAACGCATGTAATTTGTTAGTGTTTTTATGGTAGATTTGTAATGCGTCATTACAACTTGTTGTCCCCATTGTAACACATTCGACAAAGAACTGGCAGCGTCAACGTGTTTTATTGGATCTCCAACATTATTGCTGCCATCACCTTGCTCATCTTCACTTTCAGAACTGACTTACACGGTGTTGCAGTAAGCTTGTTCTTCTAAATTAGTTTCAATATTGTTCCAAGTTTCTATATCTGCGATGGTAGTACGACGCTGAAGAGAAAGAAAAATGCATTTCCGAAACAGATGCGTTTTAACGAAGTGACTTACCTCTGGGAAAACGCAGTTCACCACCCTTAAAGTATTTTGCAATGTCAGCACTTCTTCATCTTGCACCAAAAAAGAGAGTGGAACTTCATCCTCCTCATCGAAATCTTCTGGATCATTAATTAAAATGTTTCTCCAACATTTATGAAGCATTTCACTTGAAAGTTTGTTCCATGCTCGTTCCAGAAGCACAATGGCATCAAAGAGTTTGAATTCTAGAGTTCGAACGCATTATGTCACTCAGTAAGCTATTGCGCTAATGGAGCTTTGTTAACCGGATGGCGTTCTGGTCCATCGGTTGTATCAACGGCATAACATTGGGTGGCATAAACATTACCCAAATTCGACTATCTTCCGTTTGTTGAATAAGTTCTTCTGCCGGTGGATGACTTGGAGCGTTATCCAGAAGCAAAAGAGCCTTTTTTGGTAAGTTATTAGCAGAGAGATACCGTTCCACCTACAACATTTTTTTTTAAATTTTTTTAATTTTAGCAAAAAAATTATTCATACCTGTGGTACAAAGTTGTTCACAAACCAGTTTTTAAAAATGCTTGCAGTCATCCAAGCTGACTTAGAAAAGTCATAGTCAACGGGCAATCTTTTGTTGAGGAAGGATCGTGGTTTTTTTGCCTTACCAACAACCAAAGGCTTTACCTTCAACAATCCTGATGCGTTTGCACAAGCTAAAAACGTAAAACGCTCTTTTGATGTTTTTCGACCTGGTGCTGAAGTTTCACCAGCGTGAACATAAGTAGAATCTGGCAACAACTTCCAAAAGAGCCCAGACTCATCAGCAGTAAAAATCATATCCATCGAGAGTCCATTGTGTTTGATGACATCGAGTAGATCTTTTTTGAAAGGCTCAACGAGATCAACGCGTGATGAAAGTTTTTCTCTGCATTCTTTGAGAATCCGGACACCGAGACGTATCTTAAACTTTGTGAGCCATCCATCACTAGCACAGAATCCACCACTCTCTTCACCATATAGATTTTGATGAATAACTCTAGCCTTAGCCTTTAGTATAGCACCACTTATGGGAATGTGTTTCTCTCTTTGTCTAAGAAACCATTTGTACAGGCGATTTTCCATATTAGAAAACTCTCCCTTTCGCATAGATTTACGTTGTAGAGAGCCATTGTGTGTCAAGTTCAGGTTCTTCAAGATTTTTGTGCGACTTTTCTTAATCCCACATATTGTTGATTTTGGCACACGGAATTTTATTGAAATTTCCTTAAGTGAAACGCCTTTGTTGCACTCATCAATAATTTTGACTTTGTCCTTTAATGAAAGCCGAGTACGTTGAGATTTTGTATTCATTTTAATATTTTGTACACAAAACTAAATCTACAAAATTATTACGGAGCGTTTCAACCAGACGAGACTTTAAACAACAAAAACACTATTTAACTGCTAACATTATCTTGCCGTTGTGTCATTGAATATGTGTGTGTAAGACCGTACATAAAATTCAAAACTGCATAGCGATAGACAAACCAAAAAATAAGAATTCTAACAAAAATGTTTTACCTAGTAGGCGATGCGAAGACTAAACGAAAAACAGAAAGCTTGTTACAGTTTTGAACCTTTGGCGCACACACATACATATGTACGAGAATAAACTTATGTGTTGACATAAAAATATATGCACAGATCACAATGGCAAGAAAAAAAAATCATTTTAAGGCAATATATATACGCGTTCGTTATATCGGATAGCAAATTTTTATCATCGTTCGTTATTTAGAGATGTTAATGTAAATTTCAAAAGCGTTCGTTATATCGCAAATTCGCTATATCGGGCATTCGTTATATTGGACGTCCACTGTATATGTTTTGTTGTTATTTTGTAATTATTTGCATAGATTTTTGTAGTGTTCTCGTCTCGTGTTGTGTTCTGTTTTATTTATTTCACTTGCAATTTTGGAACACACCCTTCGTTCTTTTGACACTGATACCCCTATTCTGTTGGAAGTGCACTAATACCTGCGTGGTTTCCCACTATTTCGGTGTGATAATGTGGGTGGGGGAATACACTATATGGATATGGGGATCGGATGATGTTTCTGTTAGAGGTACAAATACATCATCCGAATACTTTTTTTGTTGCCTGTATTGGTTTGATGGTAATTTCAGCTCACCCTCATTTGGCCGGCTACCTCATAGTAGAGTGGAAATCGAGGTGCAATTTTTAAATTCAAATTGAAAAGTAAATTAAAGAAAACGTTAAAAAATAGGACCTCGGAAAAAAAAAGTGACTGCTAAAATTACATTAAACTTGTGAAAATCCAGTGCTGTGTAGAGTCCAACAACAATAAAAAAATAAACTAAGAACCAGGAAAAGGTGTATATTTCTCGGCGGCCCGAGTTGATTCGCGGAGAGCGGGGGCCGCCGCGCCGCCTGAAAAAAAATTGAAATTAAATGCAATTAAAAAATGGGAAAGGAAAGTTAAAAGAACAAAATTTGAAATTGAAAGAAAAAAAATTGAAATTTAAGCAAACTTAAAAAATTTAAATTTAAGGAAACTTAAAAAAGTGGAATTTAACCGAAAAGAAACAAATGAAACCAAAGAAAAGAATTTCAAAAAAAAATTTGAAATTATTTGATTATTTTACTCGCAAAGTGGAAGAGAAAAAGTTGACCAATAATAGCCCTAAATCATATCGATACATATATCTACTTACCATCTCGATTAATTAGTGTTGTGTTTGTCCTAAATTAAAATTTTTTTTTTGTTATTTTTCAATCTAATTATTTGAGGCGCGGAAGTTGTTTTTTTTATTGTTTATTTCATTAATTTTTTTTTCTTAATTGTTGATTGTGAGGTGCGAAAAAAAACGGTTGGTGTAAGTGGCGCGTTCGGTCCCATAAGTTGTAGTTTATAGGGTCCTAAGAGATACCTCCTGAGAGCTCTTTAGGGGTAGGAAATTAGGGCTCCGTCGATCGTTGTAGAAAGAAAAAATACCGCAAAGGGTAAACCTACATATAAATATGTATATAACATATACTGACTGAGATTTTTTTTTGTTACCATTTTTTTTTGTTGTTTCTTTTTCTTGATTTATTGTTTTAGTTTTTTGTTAAAATCTTTTGTTCGTTAATTTTTTTTTTGTTAAGTTTAATTAAAATGTGTAAAAATAAATAAAACTCCCGAATAACGCCGGTAAAAGAAAAAAAAGGAAAAAAAAAGTTTTTTCTTGTTTCGCCCAGCGAAACAATGAGAATTTAAGTTTCTTTTCAGGGGTGTCGAGGGTAGCGGAGTGAACATGGAGCCAATATGACCTGAACCCAAGCATCGATCGACAATTTTGGGGGTGTCCAACACTGGCCGCGGACACCTAAAGGTAGGGTGGGTAATGGCTTCACTGCACTAACATCCGCAGTGCCCTGATGTGCCAATGGTCCGTCCGTGTACGTTTCCTTCCCTTTCCTCCTTCCTTGGCCTGATCTGTGTTTTTGTCTGCAGGCGAGGTTGAGTTTCAGGGGCAAGATCCCCCCGTCCGACGAGCTGACGCCGTGCAACGCAAGCAGGCCGCGTCCCCCGGAGCTCAACAATCCCACCTAACCTTTTCCAAATCTTCCTATCTCTTTTTCCTACCTCATCCTTATCCTACCCTTCCACTTCACCCACCTCCTTACCTCCTCTTGCCTCGCAACAAAATGGCGCCCAACGTCTTTAAAGGGTGTTCCAACCCAGTTGGAACATTTTTTTTGGCGAATTAGTTTATGTTGTACTAGTTTCAGTTTTTTTATGTTGTATTGTCTTAACCAAACTTGCTGTGGATTTTTAAACCTCGTATGTCTGCGTCAGGAAGGCCACAGGCGTACCTAGTCGTATCGCGACGAGTGTTTGAAAATTCACAGTGACCGCGGTTAATGAGTGTAATGTTCTTTCTGAAATTACTGGAGTTTTTGCAAAGGGCGTATGTCTGCACCAGGAAAGCCACAGGCGAACCTAGGTGTATCGCGACGTTCTTTTGCAAAAGCTTGAGTAAGGTCAGTCAGTACATTTTAGTATTGTCTTTTCCTATTCCCATCCTTACTTTTTTTACTTTTCTTTCTTTCTAATTTTTCAATTTCATTTCCTAGTTTCATCATTTTCTACTTGGACGATTGATTGTGCGAGACGTGTAGTCCGACATCATCGTTCCAAAATTTTGTGTGAGTTTTATCCTACCGTTTCATGCCTTCTAGCAAGGTCCCTAGAGACAGTCTAGAATTGCGGGAACGGTAAGAAAAAACTTTGTAACGTAATTTGTTTGTGTTTCTAGTAGTTTTCCTATCCTATTATGGTCACATCAGGGGAAGTTTAATCTGTCCGTCTGATGTCCTTTTTTTTTGCAGCGATGTCGTCAGTAGGGTCATACCATGTCGTTATGAAGCTACCTGAAGCACCCCGTATGCTTTTGGAAAACTGAAATAAACTTTTCATCAGTAAGTGAAGAAATCGCTTAAATCTTTTTAGTTTGAATTATTATATTTATTATATACTTTTCTTTGATTGAATTTTTTTTGTACATTGGTGAGATATGTTTTTCAAAAAGTTATTTTCGTATATATTTTTCGTTTGATTTTTTTTTGTTATTTATTTCTATTTGATTTTCATTACCAAAGTATTGACATTATATATTTTTTCTTAATTTTTTTTTTGTTTTCTTAGTTTGTTAAGTTTGTTTTCGATAAGTTTCTTACGACATCGAGTTAATTTGTTTTCATTATAGAAAACTAATTTAATTTTGGTAAGACAACAAAATAAAGATACCATTACAAAGTTTTTCTAAAATAGTTTTTAGAATTACATTTGTTAAAAGGCTATCTATTGTTTTTCGTTTTTCGTTACAAGTTTCAGTATTATTATTTTCTTTCTTAATCGTTTCTTAGTATTTTTAGAGAATAATTTAATATGAGTTACTTCTTTATCATTTTGTTTTTTTTTTTTTGTTAGTTAAAATCAAGTTTTTTTTGAAATTTTAAAGTTATTTGTTAACTTTTTTCAAGTTTTTTTTTGGAGTTATTTAATAATTTACTTTTTATAGTTACAGTTTTTTTGGTAAGTTTAGGTACAGTTGTTGAAAAATTCGTTATTTATTTACAATATTTTTCTTTACATTTTTCGTTACCATTATTTATTTACGTGTTTTCGTTATTTATTAAAAATTTCTTTAGTTCTTTATTATTTATTTTTGTTATTTATTAAACTCTTTGGTATTTATATATCTTTTTGTTACAATATAATATTTTTTTTTGGTTCAAGTTTACAGTTCTTTTATCTTAATTATTTATTTTTTTGTATACCGTTTTCGTTAAGTTTACATTTTGATTTTTGTTTGATTTATTTATTTTTCTTAATTTAGTTTTTCCAATTAATTTTTTTTGTCATTTTTTCTTCTTATTCTATTTTCGTTAGGTTTACATTTTTTCAGCATTACATTATTTATTTATTATTTCCTTTTTTTTACATTTTTCGTTTTCGTGAGGTGTACATTTTTTTGTTACAAATTTTTTTTTTTTTTTGACAGGAGGAAATCTTCAAATTTTTTTTTTTTCTTTCTTAACTTTGTACAATCATTTTTGGGGAAGTTTAAACTTTTAATACTTTCCCATGTTTTTTTTAGACCATAAGCTCATGAGGCTTGGTTCTTCTTAATCTCCGAACATGGTTTCTTATATTCAAGACGGACTCCATTTCAGAATTAGTATGACTTTGCAGTCTCTGGTTGTGCGATACAGCGTATTTGTTAACAACTTCTGTAACCATTTCTATTTGTAAGTCACGATGTAGATCGGTATTTCTTATGTACCAAGGTGCATTAACTATTCCACGAAGGACTTTGTTTTGGAATTTTTGGATGATTTCGGTATTTGTTTTTTTTGTACAGCCCCATAATTGGATTCCATAGGTCCAAACAGGCTTTAGTACTTGATTATACAGCATTATTTTGTTTTGGATTGATAATTCAGAGTTGTTACCAAGTAACCAGTACATTTTTCTATATTTCAAGTTTAGTTCTTCTCTTTTCTTTTTGATGTGCTCTTTCCACTTTAGCTTTGCATCCAAAGTCATTCCAAGGTATTTGGCCGTATTGGCGTAAGGTACAGCTTGATTATTAATGAATATTGGAATATTGTTTATCTTTTTATTTGTAAAGTTTTTATGTGAAGATTTTGTTTCATTGAGTTTGATACGCCATTTTTCGGTCCAATCTCTACTGTGTCAACGGCATGTTGTAGTTTTACTGCTGCCTTAGAGACACATTTGTCGGGTACCAAAATTGCGGTATCATCTACAAAAGTAGCCATTATGGTGTGATTACCAACTGGAATATCCCTTGTGTATAGTAAATACAGGGTAGGACCTAGGACACTTCCTTGTGGTACACCGGCTTCTATTTTCTTCAATTCCGAGTATTCTTGATCGTACCTTACTCTAAACAATCGGTCTGAAATGTACGATTTTAATATTTCAAAGTACTGCCTGGGAAAATCCCTTTGCAGTTTGTACTCAAGTCCCTCATGCCAAACCTTGTCAAAAGCTTGAGCAACATCTAAGAAAATAGCTGAACATACTTGTTTTTCTTCTAATGCTTTTTCTATTACATCCGATATTCTATGAACTTGGTCTATCGTGGAATGTTTATTTCTAAAGCCAAACTGATGGTTTGGGATTAACCTTCTTTCTTCTATGATTTTGCTAAGTCTCTTCAGAAGCAGTTTTTCAAAAACTTTTGCCATAATTGGTATAAGCGATATTGGTCTGTAAGACGTCACTTCTGTAGGTGGTTTACCTTGCTTTGGTATGACAATTACTTCAGCAATTTTCCAATGGTGCGGGACATACCGGTGCTTAAGGTATGCATTTATTATATATTGGAGTTTTATGAAGGCTTTCAATGGCATTTCTTTCATAACCTGAGCAGTAATTAAATCGTAACCTGGTGATTTTTTATTTGATAGTTGATGTAAACACATATGTACTTTTTATTTCTTTAAGTCTTACAATTGGTATTTCACTTTCATCTATCTTATCAACAAACTGTAAGCTATTTTCAGCCGCGTTTGATGAGTATGGCTTAAAAACATTCGCAAGATGTTCAGCGAAAAGGTTAGCTTTTTCTTTCGGGTTACCGATCCATTTTCAGGCGCTTGGTTGCTTTCTATAGCGAAAAATCGGTTGAAGCATCAGTCGTTAAATTCCTTAGGAATGTACTGAGTGAATCATTTTTGAATTTTTAAATTTGTTTTTTAAGATTGTTGCTTATACGGTTAAACGTTGTTTTATCATCTGGAAATCTAGTATTTTGCCATTTTCTTCGAGCTCTTCTTTTCTCTATTATCAACTCTCTTATCTCTAAGGGATATTTTATTTCATTATATTTTTTTTCATTTCACACACATTTCATTTCACATCAGCAATAAATTGTTCCACTTCATGGTCAATTTGCTCGATTGTATCCATGGGAGATCTTAAATTTATAAAACTTAAAAGCCTTTCTCTAAAATCACACCAGTTTGTTTTCTTATTTACAAGCTTTGGATTACTTTTTTCTAGTACTTCCGATTCACTTAGTGATAGAATCACTGGAGTATGATCTGATGACAAGTCATAATACCTTCGACACTAATGTGATTTCGTTTGATTCCTTTAGCTACGAAAAAGTCAATAAGGTCTGGTATTTTGTTAGTATTGGAAGGCCAGTAAGTTGGCGACCTGGAGGAATAGAATTCGCAATTGTATTACGGCCTGCTTGGAAAAGTCTTTTGCCTTTTGTTGATATAAGTCTTGAACCCCAATGGGTGTGTTTCGCATTGAAGTCTCCACCAACAAGAAAGTTATACCAAAGAAGATTAAATAGATCTGTATAGTCATCTTCTGTCGGGGAGCGCCTTGGTGGGCAGTATATAGCTGCTATCTTAAACTCTTTCTTTTTCATACCAATACTAATAGTTGTTACTTGCATATTTTCACTAGTAAACTTGGTTACTTCATAATGTTTTAAGCTTTGCCTTGTCAGCTGGATGTGGAGCGTGGTAACATGAATAGTTTTCTAATACATTATCTAGACTTTGCCCATTGGAGAAATAAGTTTCGGACACCAGGCAAATATCGATATGTTCTAGATCTAAAAAGATTTTTAATTCGGATGAATGTTGTATAAGACCGTTTGCATTCCATGTAGCGATTTTAAGTGTTATGTCCATCATTGTTTTTTAAGAGCGACTTTTTTGCTTAGCTGTTTGATATTCAAATCCTGTTTATCAATTCTTTGAAGAATAAGTTGTAGCATTTCTTTTATGGAAGTCTCTTCATTCTTCCGCACATTTTTAACAATCTGAGAATAGGCTTTATTTTCATCGCTTTTACTTTGAACAGCCTTTTTAGGCGGTTCCTTCTTAGTACTGTTTTCAGCAGTTAAAACGGTATTTACTGAGTTTCTGGGTTTGTCTCTAGCAGATGTATTTTTGCTTCTGAACTCTTGGAATTTTTTGGCAACTGGGCAGCCTCTATAGCTTGCAGGGTGATTACCCTGGCAGTTCACACATTTTGCTATCTGATCTTTGCTCATAGGACAATTTTTAGTTGCATGTTTTCCTTCGCACTTTACACAAGCAAACTCTCGGTTGCAGTATTTTTGGGTATGACCAAAAGCTTGGCAACGTTTGCACTGCGGAACAACTTTAGATTTTCGGAGTGGTTCAATTTTAACAGCTATGCCCAAGATTGATCTTACTTTATAAATCCCTCGAGACTTTGTTTGCTGTCAAAAGTTAGCATGAATAAAGGTAGTAACCTCTTACTTGTCATCGATTCTCCAGAGGAGTTTTTAATTTTCTCATTCTTAAATAGATTGACTGCATCAAGGGCTTGGAAGCCTTTTTGTACAAGATCTTTTACTACTTCCTCGGGAGAGCACGAGGAATGAAGACCTCTGGCTACTACTTTTATTGACCTTGTAGCTTTGTTCTCATATGAGTGCCATTGTATTTGGTGTTTGCTCAGTTCTTCAGTGACAGATCTATACTCGTCAGCTTCTTCGACTGTGACTTTCCAGTTGTCTTTGTTGTACGATGTGTATTTGCAAGCCTTTTTAGTAAATTTTTCTATTATTTTCTTAAGATCTCCAAAAATTGGAAATACTGAGATCATAATTGGTGGTGGTGTAATTTTTTTGCTGCCTTTAGCGTGAGATATTGATTTAGCAACAGCTACCACATTATTCGCTTCTTTAGTTCCTGTAATCAACTCTTTGTTATTTTCGGTTTTAGAGCTTTTCTGATTTCTTGAACGAGTCTCGGGACTACGTTTACGTTTCTTTGTGGTATGTTTTTTTTTTTCTTTTTCTCAGTTTCAAACAAGAGCTCTTCTTCATCAGTTTGATATTCAGGTTCAATATATTTTGGACTTAAATGAAGCGTGGACTCTGAATCTTTCTTGTCAAGCAAGGAAACTTTCTCTTCGAGTTTTTTCACTTGCAGCTGAAGACTTTGAACTAGAACTTCAAGTTGTTTTCTTGCCGCTATTTCAATTTGCCATTCTTCAAAGTAATTCTTTGATTTTGATTGGTCTTTCTCTTTGTCTTCGTTGGAACTCTGTTGATCTGTGATGTCGATCTCTTCATTGATCTTGGTTCCTTTTTCGCTGATGTTTTAACATCTATAATTTTGTTTGAGGTTGTCGATGGTGTAACCCCTGAAGTATATTTGTTTGGGGGAGTTCTTTGCATCTTTGAACTCCGTCTCTCAATATTTTTAAGCAATAATTGGTCCTCCCCAGAATCCATAGGACCGACCTCAAAAGAGGGTGGATTTACCAGTTTCACTGGAGTACCACCTGGGGTATTTAATCTATTCGTTTTGTTCATTGCCATAATTTTTTTTTAACTTAGTGTTCGTACCATAAATAGGTCAGTTACTTCTATTCATAGTTTATATTCAGCCGCCCCACAGGGAACAGACGCTGACCAGTGTGCCGCACAATATGTGTCAGACGCTCTTGGATTTAATCGTGAGCTGGTGCATTCAGAGCGATATTTCTGTTCTTTTGCTCCTAGTTTCTGAAAAGATAACTCAGGTGACTCAGCTCATGGATCCAATGGATCCAACGCTCGTCGTTAGTTGGGTATCCAGCGGGCACCGCGAGGAGGTGACGATGCGATTTTGCCACGCCAATTTTTGTTGTTTTCGTTTTTTATTTTCCTTGTTGATTGTTGAACAAATTGACGATGGCTTATTCAGTAAAGAAGAGGAAGATCGTATTAACCGCCTTATAAGGAATGCTGAAATAAATCAACCAAGATTAACCAGGTCGGCAAGTCAAGGGTTAGATCATACCTCTAGACAGCAGATGATGTATTCTCCTCTTATTTCGGATAGGCAAATCCGAGCTGAATCCAACCAACCAGCTAGAGCAAGTATTCCTCTGGCTCGCAACGAAACCTATAGCACTGTGGATTCAGTTTCTCCTCCCCCGTTTAGTCAACTTAGTGGGATAGGAGCGGAGAATGTGCATGATAGGGAAAGTATCGGATCGATGAACGATACTGTGCGGCCAGCGACAGGTTTTGTGCCTGATACTAGCAATAGACCAATATCTGTTCAAGCAGCTGGCTCAGGTAGTTCTAGGGACATCTTAGAGAGCCTAGCTCAAAGACCACCTCCTTCTGTAACGAAACCGAAAGAAAAAAGATTATTACCAGAAGATATAAAAGCGTACATTAACTTGGCCATAGGAGAAGGTTTGTCTACTACCCGACAAGTTATGCAAAGAGAAATGACCAATACCTTGAAGAGTGAAATCCAGAGTCAGCTTGGTGAATTCCTTAGGAATTTGAATATAGGGCCAAATAATCATTCTTCCACCGAGCAGACTCCTAGACCCGTACCAGCGACACAGCCACCATTGCAGCAGCATCCTCCAGTTGATCCAGGTGGAAGTGCGTTTGTGCCAGTTAATCAACAGATACACCGAATACCTGACCCGACGAGAAGACATCAAGAAAGGGTTAATCTTCCCGCTGCGTATGATGAAATCCCGTCAGATCCCTATGCCAGCTTTCATCCCATGCGAACTCCAAACCCATACGGCTACCAACCGGAGTACTACGGCCCAACTCAGCATCCGAGACCCCAAGGTCTAATAAGATTGGATAGATGGTGCTTGAAGTTCGATGGCCAACCAGCGACTATGACCGCTGAAGATTTTGTGATTCGGGTTGAGATCCAGCGGAACAAGCATAGATGTTCATGGACAGAAGTGTTGAGGGATTTTCATCTACTTCTCTCAGGAAATGCTACCGAGTGGTACTGGCAGTTTCAGCGGACAAATTACCGTCATGACTGGCTAGCTTTGAAGGATGCCTTGCTGCGTCAGTTCAGAAATACTCGCTCCGACTTAGAGTTAATCGGAGACATCATGGATCGCAAGCAGCATTCCTGGGAAAGTAGCGAAGGTGTCTTCATGGCCATAAATAAGATGAAATTCCAGTTAAGGGTCCCGATACCAGATATAGAGATGGTACGAATTCTGAAAAGAAATCTAAATGAGAGAATAGGGAAATTAGTTTACCTGCAGGCCATCTTCTCCTTGGATTAGCTGAGGACCGCCTGTTAGGATGCAGAAGTGGCATTTCCAAGGAAAGAATTGCCAAAAACATTTGCCAAACCACCCGGCAAATATCCGGTTAATGAACTGGAATTGGAAGAGGAGTACCAACCGGCTGATGAACAGCTTGCTGCTTATCAGTTTGGTGCGGCTCGATCAAAAATTCCTCCTCGAAAATACGCGGACACAACAAAATTAGAGTGTTGGAACTGCAGAGTGCAGGGTCATACCTATTTTGACTGCGAGTCCGATGTTAGAAACCTTTTTTGTTTTAAATGTGGTCAGGAGGTTGTTAAAACACCCAGTTGTCCACGATGCCATCCGGAAAACCGAGCGAGGGACGCGAAGGCTCTGGGGGAATCGCGTACAACCCTGAAATAGAATCCCCAACAAAGAATAGGAAAGAAGAAGAATACCGAGAAAATGATTATGTTACTTTAGAATTTCTTCCAAAAAAGGAAGAGAACCAAATTCAAATTTTAAAGAGAGAAGAAAAAGGAGTATGAAAAAGATCGAGCAAGAATTTTTAACTGTGCAATTAGCACACCTTCAAAAAATATTTTAAAGGATAGGGCGAGATTCGAGGCCCGTAAAGATACTTCGAAGAAGATATCTTCCACGATTTTAAATTTAGAATTCGATCCTCGGCCTTATGCCAAAATTAAAATAGGTTCGAGAGAGTTTTTAGGCTTACTAGACAGCGGTGCTAGTGTAAGCATATTAGGTTAAAATTGCCAACAGTTGATTGAACAACTTGGTTGTACTATTACTCCCTTTAGTTCAGGAGTTAGGACCGCTGACGGAAAAAGTCAATCAATTGTGGGCAAAATTTCTATTAGTGTTAAATATAAAGATAAAGAAGAGATGTTGACCTTCTTCCTCGTTCCCAGCTTGGATCAGGAGATCTATCTTGGAGTTGACTTTTGGAGGGTGTTCCAGTTAGCTCCGGGAATTATAAGTAGTATCTCGATTGACGAACAACCGGATTCTCCAAATGCTCACCAGTTAACCTCCGATCAACAGGCTAGGCTAGATGCAGTCAAGGATAAATTTGTATGTTTTGAGCGCGATGGTCTTGCTCTTGAATACTGGAAAATAAAAAAAAAGTCTTAAAATTAAAAAAAAATACTTTTTTCCCCACTGTTTCACTCGAATTGATTCTTTTTCTTTTTGTTCCACTGTTTCAATTCACTCAGATTACTTAAAAAAATGATTTTGACGATTGCATATTAAAATACCTCTATGTTTATGACCTTTGCTAAAACTTCTTATTTTAACACAAATTTCTGAAACACCCTGTAAACAGTTTTTTTTTTAGCTCTACTGTTTCAATTCACTCAGATTACTTAAAAAAATGATTTTGACGATTGCATATTAAAATACCGCTATGTTTATGACCTTTGCTAAAACTTCTTATTTCAATACAAATTTCTGAAACACCCTGTAAACAGTTTTTTTGAAAGTCACAATTTTTATAGCCTTAGAAATTTCCTTCAAAATACAAAAAAAATTAAAGCAATATCTTTATTCGTTTAGGAGATATGATTTTTGCAACCAAAAAAGTTAAAACGGCCCACTGTGCGGCCGTGCATAAACTAGCATGCCAGCCCGCAAGCATAGAACATACAAATCTTTCTTAATACAAAAAAAATAAAACCATCTCGTTTCAAATTTTCAAATAAAATGTCTCGTAACTTAATTTACTAAATTAGTTTGTTTATTTTTGACGTTTAATAGATTAAGAAACAGCTTAAAAATAGGTTCCGTCGTGTTTATTTTTAGACTCCAGATTATCGTTTTAAAATGGGTTTAAATTTTCTATGAATAATATAAACTGAAGTTTAATTTAGCAAAGACAAAATCAGAATTTATCAAGGAACTATAATATGACCATACATATGTCTTCGGTCTAAAGGTTCGGAACGCATTTAAAATCATTATTTCTAGTATTTTCATGGTGAGTTTAAAAAAAACGTGTTTGACTATTTCAAAATTCAATCTAGCAATCCATGGTAAATTTGAATATGCGAAAACAAACAAAAGAGAACTGTGAAAATAGAAAAATCTCACCTCATCTCTAAGAATGATGGGATCGACAACGGCAACTTAAAATGAGGCATACAAACTTATACATGCATAATGCATATAAAAATTAAGTTTTAGCTTTGAAGTCAAAGTCAAACTGTTTTGTCAAACGTGAAAGCAAGTCATATGTGTATATACATATATGTAATTTTTATTCATACATGTTTCTAAGTACCTATATAAAATAGTGCCAAAAAAGAAAAAAAAAAACACGACATTTTAAAATAAAAAAAAAATATACATACATATATATTTTTTGAAACCCCCCCCGAAATTATTTTCTGCGTTCGCCCCTGGATGCAGTGTTTCCAATGAAAACATCACCCTCGTAAAGCCTCCCGGTAGCAGTACTAGTACAGCTTTTATGTTATGTACCTACGCGATCACCTTTTTTTTTTTTGATTTGTTGGAAAAGCACTAGAGCGGCAATTTTTTCCTTTTGTAGAGTTGCAAAATGTCTTAAAAAATAATAAAAGAGAGGTCGGGATGCGATTGTACCTACACTGATAATTTCCCATTCGTGTCCGTTTGTCAATTTTTCTAAAAGCTCAACAAAATATAAAAAAAAAACATTTTTTGTAAGATGCGAACATTTTAAGTCCATAATGCTTGAGTCGGAAACCAGTTATTATCAATTTTTGTTATTTTTGTAAAAGTTAACAAGACTATTTTGCAAATGGTAAAATAAGGTTGATTTCAATATCTGTTTTTGTTGCCGAAATTTGTAGTTGATAG
Source organism: Eupeodes latifasciatus (assembly GCA_920104205.1). Lineage (NCBI taxonomy): Eukaryota > Metazoa > Arthropoda > Insecta > Diptera > Syrphidae > Eupeodes > Eupeodes latifasciatus. The sequence goes on along the minus strand of OV049926.1, from coordinate 101,347,151 downwards.
TTTTTGATCGATTGAATTTTCTTAAGAACATTATTTTGCATTATCAACAAAATTTTGAATAGAATCAAATAATTTTGTATAACATTACCTTCAATTATTCTCGAGATATTCTTATCAGTTTTTACCAAATTTGTGTAGTATAATTTGTAGATTCTTATTTTTTATAAACATAAATATACTGACACTTGGATTTGTCTAAAAATTTTACTAAATGTTAAAAACATATTTTTTTAAATAAAATTGGTTCAAATTTGTTCATTATATAAAATTGAATTTTAAACACTTGCCAACAACTTACAGTGGGAGAGATATGACGTACGGTCGTTCAACGAACGTACATACATACACACGCATACACAGACATCTCTGTAAAAACCTCTTACGGGCGGGTCAATAAGTCCGTGACTTTTTGAATTTCTGACCTCTTTACTGAAACAGCAACACTGCTCCTGTCAACAGGCATCTGTCAGTTGACTCCTGTCAAAATTTAAACTTGCTGCCTCAGTTAGTTTGTGTTTGACAGCTATTTTTATCAGACTACTCACTAATTTGAGGAGAAAATGGAAAAAAGTGAATTTCGTGTGCTTATTAAGCATTATTTCTTGCGAAAAAAAACTATTACCGAGACCAAGGCTAAGCTTGATAAATACTATGGGGACTCTGCACCATCGATTTCAATGGTAAAAAAGTGGTTTACTGAATTTCGTTGTGGCCGTACAAGCACTGAAGATGCCGAACGTCCTGGACTCCCAGTTGAGGTCTCTACACCCGAAACAATCGAAAAAATTCACGATATGGTGTTGGCCGACCGAAGATTGAAAGTGTGAGAGATTGTGGAAGCCGTAGGGATCTCGCATGGCTCAGTGGTTTCAATTTTGAACGATTGAGAAAGCTTTCCGCAAGATGGGTGCCGCGTTTGCTCACAGTCGACCACAAACGCACTCGTGTAACAACTTCGCAGGAAGGTTTGGCGTCGTTTAATCGCAATATGGAGGAGTTTTTGCGCCGTTTTGTAACCGTGGACGAAACATGGATCCATCACAACACACCAGAGACCAAACCACAGTCAAAACAGTGGGTTTCTAAGGGTGAATAGGCGCCAAAGAAGGCCAAGGTAGGTTTGTCAGCCAATAAAGTTATGGCGACTGTTTTTTGGGATGCACGCGGGATAATCCACATTGACTACCTTCAAAAGGGAGGAACAATCAATGGGGAATATTATGCCAACTTATTGGACCGATTCAATGACGATTTGACCGACCTCATTTGGCCAAGAAAAAAGTTCTTTTCCACCAAGACAATGCAAGGGTGCACACATGTGCAGTTGCCATGGCAAAAATCCATGAATTGGGCTATGAATTGCTCCCTCATCCACCCTTTTGGAGGGTGTTCCAGTTAGCTCCGGGAATTATAAGTAGTATCTCGATTGACGAACAACCGGATTCTCCAAATGCTCACCAGTTAACCTCCGATCAACAGGCTAGGCTAGATGCAGTCAAGGATAAATTTTTATGTTTTGAGCGTGATGGTCTTGCTCTTGAATACTGGAAAATAAAAAAAAAATGTCTTAAAATTAAAAAAAAATACTTTTTTCCCCACTGCTTCACTCGAATTGATTCTTTTTCTTTTTGTTCCACTGTTTCAATTCACTCAGATTACTTAAAAAAATGATTTTGACGATTGCATATTAAAATACCTCTATGTTTATGACCTTTGCTAAAACTTCTTATTTTAACACAAATTTCTGAAACACCCTGTAAACAGTTTTTTTTAGCTCTACTGTTTCAATTCACTCAGATTACTTAAAAAAATGATTTTGACGATTGCATATTAAAATACCGCTATGTTTATGACCTTTGCGAAAACTTCTTATTTCAACACAAATTTCTGAAACACCCTGTAAACAGTTTTTTTTGAAAGTCACAATTTTTATAGCCTTAGAAATTTCCTTCAAGATACAAAACAAATTAAAGCAATATCTTTATTCGTTTAGGAGATATGATTTTTGCAACCAAAAAAGTTAAAACGGGCCACTGTGCGGCCGTGCATAAACTAGCATGCCAGCCCGCAAGCATAGAACATACAAATCTTTCTTAATACAAAAAAAAATAAAACCATCTCGTTTCAAATTTTCAAATAAAATGTCTCGTAACTTAATTTACTAAATTAGTTTGTTTATTTTTGACGTTTAATAGATTAAGAAACAGCTTAAAAATAGGTTCCGTCGTGTTTATTTTTAGACTCCAGATTATCGTTTTAAAATGGGTTTAAATTTTCTATGAATAACATAAACTGAAGTTTAATTTAGCAAAGACAAAATCAGAATTTATCAAGGAACTATAATATGACCATACATATGTCTTCGGTCTAAAGGTTCGGAACGCATTTAAAATCATTATTTCTAGTATTTTCATGGTGAGTTTAAAAAAAACGTGTTTGACTATTTCAAAATTCAATCTAGCAATCCATGGTAAATTTGAATATGCGAAAACAAACAAAAGAGAACTGTGAAAATAGAAAAATCTCACCTCATCTCTAAGAATGATGGGATCGACAACGGCAACTTAAAATGAGGCATACAAACTTATACATGCATAATGCATATAAAAATTAAGTTTTAGCTTTGAAGTCAAAGTCAAACTGTTTTGTCAAACGTGAAAGCAAGTCATATGTGTATATACATATATGTAATTTTTATTCATACATGTTTCTAGGTACCTATATAAAATAGTGCCAAAAAAGAAAAAAAAAACACGACATTTTAAAATAAAAAAAAAATATACATACATATATATTTTTTGAAACCCCCCGAAATTATTTTCTGCGTTCGCCCCTGGATGCAGTGTTTCCAATGAAAACATCACCCTCGTAAAGCCTCCCGGTAATAGTACTAGTATAGCTTTTATGTTATGTACCTACGCGATCACCTTTTTTTTTTGATTTGTTGGAAAAGCACTAGAGCGGCAATTTTTTCGTTTTGTAGAGTTGCAAAATGTCTTAAAAAATAATAAAAGAGAGGTCGGGATGCGATTGTACCTACACTGATAATTTCCCATTCGTGTCCGTTTGTCAATTTTTCTAAAAGCTCAACAAAATATAAAAAAAAAAAAAACATTTTTTGTAAGATGCGAACATTTTAAGTCCATAATGCTTGAGTCGGAAACCATTTATTATCAATTTTTGTTATTTTTGTAAAAGTTAGCAAGAGTATTTTGCAAATGGTAAAATAAGGTTGATTTCAATATCTGTTTTCGTTGCCGAAATTTGTAGTTGATAGTTTTTGATCGATTGAATTTTCTTAAGAACATTATTTTGCATTATCAACAAAATTTTGCATAGAATCAAATAATTTTGTATAACATTACCTTCATTTATTCTCGAGATATTCTTATCAGTTTTTACCAAATTTGTGTAGTATAATTTGTAGATTCTTATTTTTTATAAACATAAATATACTGACACTTGGATTTGTCTAAAAATTTTACTAAATGTTAAAAACATATTTTTTTAAATAAAATTGGTTCAAATTTGTTCATTATATAAAATTTACTTTTAATCACTTGCCAACAACTTACAGTGGGAGAGATATGACGTACGGTCGTTCAACGAACGTACATACATACACACGCATACACAGACATCTCTGTAAAAACCTCTTACGGGCGGGTCAATAAGTCCGTGACTTTTTGAATTTCTGACCTCTTTACTGAAACAGCAACACTGCTCCTGTCAACAGGCATCTGTCAGTTGACTCCTGTCAAAATTTAAACTTGCTGCCTCAGTTAGTTTTTGTTTGACAGCTATTTTTATCAGACTACTCACTAATTTGAGGAGAAAATGGAAAAAAGTGAATTTCGTGTGCTTATTAAGCATTATTTCTTGCGAAAAAAAACTATTACCGAGACCAAGGCTAAGCTTGATAAATACTATGGGGACTCTGCACCATCGATTTCAATGGTAAAAAAGTGGTTTACTGAATTTCGTTGTGGCCGTACAAGCACTGAAGATGCCGAACGTCCTGGACGCCCAGTTGAGGTCTCTACACCCGAAACAATCGAAAAAATTTACGATATGGTGTTGGCCGACCGAAGATTGAAAGTGTGAGAGATTGTGGAAGCCGTAGGGATCTCGCATGGCTCAGTGGTTTCAATTTTGAACGATTGAGAAAGCTTTCCGCAAGATGGGTGCCGCGTTTGCTCACAGTCGACCACAAACAACTTCACAGGAAGGTTTGGCGTCGTTTAATCGCAATATGGAGGAGTTTTGCGCCGTTTTGTAACCGTGGATGAAACATGGATCCATCACAACACACCAGAGACCTAACCACAGTCAAAACAGTGGGTTTCTAAGGGTGAATAGGCGCCAAAGAAGGCCAAGGTAGGTTTGTCAGCCAATAAAAATATGGCGACTGTTTTTTGGGATGCACGCGGGATAATCCACATTGACTACCTTCAAAAGGGAAGAACAATCAATGGGGAATATTATGCCAACTTATTGGACCGATTCAATGACGATTTGACCGACCTCATTTGGCCAAGAAAAAAGTTCTTTTCCACCAAGACAATGCAAGGGTGCACACATGTGCAGTTGCCATGGCAAAAATCCATGAATTGGGCTATGAATTGCTCCCTCATCCACCCTTTTGGAGGGTGTTCCAGTTAGCTCCGGGAATTATAAGTAGTATCTCGATTGACGAACAACCGGATTCTCCAAATGCTCACCAGTTAACCTCCGATCAACAGGCTAGGCTAGATGCAGTCAAGGATAAATTTTTATGTTTTGAGCGTGATGGTCTTGCTCTTGAATACTTGAAAATAAAAAAAAATGTCTTAAAATTTAAAAAAAAAATACTTTTTTCCCCACTGTTTCACTCGAATTGATTCTTTTTCTTTTTGTTCCACTGTTTCAATTCACTCAGATTACTTAAAAAAATGATTTTGACGATTGCATATTAAAATACCTCTATGTTTATGACCTTTGCTAAAACTTCTTATTTTAACACAAATTTCTGAAACACCCTGTAAACAGTTTTTTTTTAGCTCTACTGTTTCAATTCACTCACATTACTTAAAAAAATGATTTTGAAGATTGCATATTAAAATACCGCTATGTTTATGACCTTTGCGAAAACTTCTTATTTCAACACAAATTTCTGAAACACCCTGAAAACAGTTTTTTTTGAAAGTCACAATTTTTATAGCCTTAGAAATTTCCTTCAAGATACAAAAAAAATTAAAGCAATATCTTTATTCGTTTAGGAGATATGATTTTTGCAACCAAAAAAGTTAAAACGGGCCACTGTGCGGCCGTGCATAAACTAGCATGCCAGCCCGCAAGCATAGAACATACAAATCTTTCTTAATACAAAAAAAAAATAAAACCATCTCGTTTCAAATTTTCAAATAAAATGTCTCGTAACTTAATTTACTAAATTAGTTTGTTTATTTTTGACGTTTAATAGATTAAGAAACAGCTTAAAAATAGGTTCCGTCGTGTTTATTTTTAGACTCCAGATTATCGTTTTAAAATGGGTTTAAATTTTCTATGAATAACATAAACTGAAGTTTAATTTAGCAAAGACAAAATCAGAATTTATCAAGGAACTATAATATGACCATACATATGTCTTCGGTCTAAAGGTTCGGAACGCATTTAAAATCATTATTTCTAGTATTTTAATGGTGAGTTTAAAAAAAACGTGTTTGACTATTTCAAAATTCAATCTAGCAATCCATGGTAAATTTGAATATGCGAAAACAAACAAAAGAGAACTGTGAAAATAGAAAAATCTCACCTCATCTCTAAGAATGATGGGATCGACAACGGCAACTTAAAATGAGGCATACAAACTTATACATGCATAATGCATATAAAAATTAAGTTTTAGCTTTGAAGTCAAAGTCAAACTGTTTTGTCAAACGTGAAAGCAAGTCATATGTGTATATACATACATGTAATTTTTATTCATACATGTTTCTAAGTACCTATATAAAATAGTGCCAAAAAAGAAAAAAAAACACGACATTTTAAAATAAAAAAAAAATATACATACATATATATTTTTTGAAACCCCCCGAAATTATTTTCTGCGTTCGCCCCTGGATACAGTGTTTCCAATGAAAACATCACCCTCGAAGAGCCTCCCGGTAATAGTACTAGTATAGCTTTTATGTTATGTACCTACGCGATCACCTTTTTTTTTTTTGATTTGTTGGAAAAGCACTAGAGCGGCAATTTTTTCCTTTTGTAGAGTTGCAAAATGTCTTAAAAAATAATAAAAGAGAGGTCGGGATGCGATTGTACCTACACTCATAATTTCCCATTCGTGTCCGTTTGTCAATTTTTCTAAAAGCTCAACAAAATATAAAAAAAAAAACATTTTTTTGTAAGATGCGAACATTTTAAGTCCATAATGCTTGAGTCGGAAACCATTTATTATCAATTTTTGTTATTTTTGTAAAAGTTAGCAAGACTATTTTGCAAATGGTAAAATAAGGTTGATTTCAATATTTGTTTTCGTTGCCGAAATTTGTAGTTGATAGTTTTTGATCGATTGAATTTTCTTAAGAACATTATTTTGCATTATCAACAAAATTTTGCATAGAATCAAATAATTTTGTATAACATTACCTTTATTTATTCTCGAGATATTCTTATCAGTTTTTACCAAATTTGTGTAGTATAATTTGTAGATTCTTATTTTTTATAAACATAAATATACTGACACTTGGATTTGTCTAAAAATTTTACTAAATGTTAAAAACATATTTTTTTAAATAAAATTGGTTCAAATTTGTTCATTATATAAAATTTACTTTTAATCACTTGCCAACAACTTACAGTGGGAGAGATATGACGTACGGTCGTTCAACGAACGTACATACATACACACGCATACACAGACATCTCTGTAAAAACCTCTTACGGGCGGGTCAATAAGTCCGTGACTTTTTGAATTTCTGACCTCTTTACTGAAACAGCAACACTGCTCCTGTCAACAGGCATCTGTCAGTTGACTCCTGTCAAAATTTAAACTTGCTGCCTCAGTTAGTTTGTGTTTGACAGCTATTTTTATCAGACTACTCACTAATTTGAGGAGAAAATGGAAAAAAGTGAATTTCGTGTGCTTATTAAGCATTATTTCTTGCGAAAAAAAACTAATACCGAGACCAAGGGTAAGCTTGATAAATACTATGGGGACTCTGCACCATCGATTTCAATGGTAAAAAAGTGGTTTACTGAATTTCGTTGTGGCCGTACAAGCACTGAAGATGCCGAACGTCCTGGATGCCCAGTTGAGGTCTCTACACCCGAAACAATCGAAAAAATTCACGATATGGTGTTGGCCGACCGAAGATTGAAAGTGTGAGAGATTGTGGAAGCCGTAGGGATCTCGCATGGCTCAGTGGTTTCAATTTTGAACGATTGAGAAAGCTTTCCGCAAGATGGGTGCCGCGTTTGCTCACAGTCGACCACAAACGCACTCGTGTAACAACTTCACAGGAAGGTTTGGCGTCGTTTAATCGCAATATGGAGGAGTTTTGCGCCGTTTTGTAACCGTGGACGAAACATGGATCCATCACAACACACCAGAGACCAAACCACAGTCAAAACAGTGGGTTTCTAAGGGTGAATAGGCGCCAAAGAAGGCCAAGGTAGGTTTGTCAGCCAATAAAGTTATGGCGACTGTTTTTTGGGATGCACGCGGGATAATCCACATTGACTACCTTCAAAAGGGAAGAACAATCAATGGGGAATATTATGCCAACTTATTGGACCGATTCAATGACGATTTGACCGACCTCATTTGGCCAAGAAAAAAGTTCTTTTCCACCAAGACAATGCAAGGGTGCACACATGTGCAGTTGCCATGGCAAAAATCCATGAATTGGGCTATGAATTGCTCCCTCATCCACCCTATTCTCCAGATTTGGCTCCGAGCGACTACTTCTTGTTCCTAAACCTGAAGAAATGGCTTGGTGGAAAAAGATTTGACTCCAATGATGAAGTCATCTCGCAAACAAAGGCCTTTTTTAAGGACCTCGACAAATCATTTTTTTGGAAGGGATAAAAAAATTGGAGAAGCGTTGGACAAAGTATATAGAGCTCAAGGGAGACTACGTTGACAAATAAAATTATTTTTTTATCAAAAAATCTGTGTTTTATTCCAAAAGTCCCGGACTTATTGACCCGCCTCGTATTTAGGTTCTAGGGACCTTGAAACGACGAGAATTGTTAAAATTTTCAATTCGATAAACTACAATTATTTCCTATTAATTAGTTAGAGAAGACATTCAGGCCACATTCATAGGACATACTCGTACATACCATTTTATAGACAAAATAGTAATTCTTTTATTTGATATCTACACCTACATGTATGGTGTAAAATGTGTGTACGACGGGTTCTTTGCCAAGTAGATATTTTAATGTAATTGTTTTATAAAAGAAAAGATAATCTTTTGAACTTAAAGCTGATATTTACTCGTAATACATAGCATTCATATTTAATGTCATTAGGAAGTCAGGAATAGTTTCTGGCTATATAAGGCTGATATATTTGAATCATTCTTTTGCTTTTCTGTAATTAATGTTTAATTTTATTACAATTTAGTTGATTGCCATGTTTCCACAGAACAAGTTCATTTTACTCTGCAAGTTGTTGTGTTTAGCTCCAATATCACATAGTTCAAATGTTCAACGTATTTTAAGTGCTTATTCTTTAATTACCGTAATTTGTTTAACTGTAGTAACCGCGTTTAGTTTTTCAATAGACATCTTTGCTGAAGGATTTGTTGTATCTAGTTTAGCAACATCAGCGGTATTCGTTTCAGGAATCGTTGGGCATATCACTGTTGTCTTAGAGTCGTGGTTGAAAAGAAAGGAACATGAATATTTTTTTTCCAAACTTTATGAGCTCGAATACATTTTTCGATTTAAACTAAGGCGTAGGATTCAAGTTCGAAGCCATCGAACAAATATTTTAAGAAAATATTCAATATTGTCAGCAGTTATTATCATTTGGTTTGGGACTTATATAACCATCATCTCTACTCATGATTATCTGGGGTACTTTTGGCATGCAAGTGTTTCTGTAGTTGTTAACAGGATGAGATTAATACAAGCCTGCGTCTATGTTGACTTGATTAATTTTCGTTTTGACAATATGAATTTGCTTTTAAAACAAGTTTCAAAGAGCATCGTCCAACAAAATCAAAAAATTCTTGACATAGATTATGGGATAAAAGACATCACGGAAAGAATATTTGTATTGAAAACAATCTACACTAGGCTGAATAAATTAGTGCTTTGTTTGAATGAAGCTTTTGGTTGGTCTATTGTAACATTAACCGTTTATTATAGCTTGGACTTAACGTGCAATTAGTACTGGTTATTTTTGGGATTTGAAGAAATTTGGGACCACTTCCATATCTACGAATCTTTCGCTACAATATTCCCGATAGCACTTTTACTCTTTATCTTAAGCCATACTTGCTGTAAGTGCGTGAAAAAGGTTGTTTATTAATTACTTGAAATCAAATTGCAAATATCGATTTTACTATTGTAAGTTTTTATGTTTTCAGGGTGATGTTGCTAGGCAACTTGTTCAGAAAATATTGGTCTCTTCAACTTTTGATCACACGAACTATTTATTGGATGCATTTTTGCTTCAAATAAATAATCAGCCTATTGTGTTTCATGCTAAACATTTTTTTAGTGTAAACGCAAAACTATTGACAAGCGTAAATAATTGTTAACAATATTCATACATATATATGAGCCGTTTATTTTGAAAGTGGCATAAGTCACTTTTTTTTAAGTCGAGATATTTAAGATATTTGTTATACCGTTAATTACCAATACTTCTCTCGAAGAAATCTCAATAGTTCTCAACTTATTGAGTGCAAATTTTTTAAAAATGAAAAGATACGGTTCAATTGTATTTAGTGTTGCCATTAACTCGATTTTTTTGAAAAAGTGACTTATGCCACTTTCAAAATAAACGGCTCATATGTACATTTCTTATTTAATTTAATGAGTTGTTACAGATTTCATCATCAATGCTGGCGTACTTGGTTATATTGATACAATTTCAGTTGACCGAAAATGAACTATAATTTGTGTATTGTCTATTGGAATCAGATTTTGATAATATAAACAAATCTCAATAAATCTGCATATCTCTTACTATCTTTTCTTAAAAAATAACGTACTTAAGTATTTATCTACTATAATAAGAGCTAATTCTGTAATGTTTAAGATTTGTACATTTAATGTTATTTTTTACAAAATACGTCCTTACATCACACCAACTAAATAATCAAATTTGAGTAAGTATGTACATATGTACATATCAACTAATGTCATATAGAATCAGAGATATGTATGTAATTTGAATTAATTTATGTAATTAAAGAATTAATTTATGTATGTACGTACATACATAGTATTTATCTGGAATAAATAAAATTGCTTCAAAACACAATTTTAGGTTATATAATGTTTGTGAAAAGGAAGTAATTAAAAGAAAAATAATTTGTGGGTGGATTTTGACAATAATTGTCATTTATTATCTTTTATTTAGTCTACATAAATTAAATTTAAACGACATGCTTGCTGTTCTATTATTGAAATGATATCGAGAGCACGACATGTGAATAAAAATCATGGTTCTGCAATATAAGTTATTTAAAGAGCTGAAGGTTAGTTTGTTAAAATGTTTTCTCACAGTAAGTTGAAGTTGATTCTGAAGATACTTGCTTTGGCTCCCAGCTCACAGAAAGAAAGTACACAAAGGGTTCTTAATTCGTTTTCGTTAATAACAATTATAAGCGTTGTTTTAAGTGCCATTTTTGGATTTACTCTTGATGTGTTTGGTGACGGATATATTGTATCAAGTCTTGCCACTTCGGTAGTTTTTATTGGCCTGATAGTTGGGCACCTTGCTTCTGTAGTTGAGTCGTTGGTAAAACGAGAAAAGCATGATGAATTTTTTGAAAAGCTTTATGAGTTGGATGATTTCTTCCGATTTAAAGTTGGGCATATAATTCCTGTTGCAAGCCAATCCAAGAAACTCAATGGAAAGTATTCTATAATTACTTTAGTCGTGTTTCTAAGTCTGTTAATCTATATTGGCTCAATTCTCACTCATACGTATGAGGGATTTTTCTGGCATGGAAGCATTTCCGTTATTGTTTCCCGAATCAGGTGTATTCAAGCAAGTGTATATGTTGATTTATTCAATCTTCGTTTCCGACACCTCAATAAAGTTTTGAAGCAATTGGCTAGTAGTCTGTTGCAACCAAGCAATCAAATGCTGGATATTAATTTGTGTGGCATTGACAATCCGAAAAGGATTATTTTAATAAAATCGATTTACAGAAAGTTGTACGATTTAGTTAACTATCTAAATGACACTTTCGGATGGTCAATTTTAACGTTCACTGTCTACTTTTGCTTGGATTTTACTTGCAACTGTTATTGGCTTATTTTGGCATGGGATGATTACTTACCTTCATATCACAATCATGAGTGTTTCTTTACTATCTGCCCTATTGTATTGCTGATGACTTCTTATTGTTACATTTGCTCCGAGTGCATTCGAATGGTACAGTATTTAAACTTAATTTTGATATTTATATTTTCAAACATTAATTCCAGAATGATAATACAAAGCTGTTGGTTCAAAAGATGCTCGTTACAAGTAATAATGATCACACAAATGACTTGTTGAATGCTTTTTCAATGCAAATTAACAATCAGCCAATTTTTATCCATGCCAAGATGTTCTTTCGAGTAAATTTGAAATTGTTGACGAGTGTTAGTTAAAGTTTATGAATGTTTGAATATAACTATTGAAATATAGCTAATTAAAATGTTTTCTTTTTAGATTTCTACATCAGTTCTTGGATATTTAGTTATTTTAATACAATTCCGATTTACAGAAAATGAACTTTGATGAATAATACCTATACACTTATCTGATTAAAATTTAAAACTAGCATTTTGTCGATAAAATATTATTTTTAATGTGTGCATTTTATTAATATTCGATGCACCGTACTTAAAAATAAAGAACTATGGATTTTCTTAAGAAAATCTGTTTTATTTTGTTTGCAGAAAATTGATCAATGCTGTAAGCGTACATTTTTAACTTATTTTCAATAAAATCACTATTATTTAGATTTTAGACACTGAATTAATATTTTAAATTAAATTACACAAATACTACCTTCTATTACTTCACTTAAATAGTAATAAATAATACAGAAACACACATAAAAGGGTCTTTTATATATTTTTACCTTTAAGGAGTAAAAACTAATGTAAGTTGTTCCATAAAGCCTTAAATGACCAATTATAGCTATAATTGAAATCAGTTTACTAATTTTTTTTTTGCAAAGAAACAATGCATATGAAGAAATTAAATTTAAATTTTAAAGCATTTCGAAATTTTCCCATTTCATTTTCACTGATGGATTTTGCTGATAGCTATATTGCATCGAAAAACATAAACTGTTTCTTTTTTATTGAATGTTTTTGAACAACAACAACAACTTAAAGGTGCTACCACTCATTGTTTTTTTGGCTGGAGATATAGCTATTTCGTGCTTTGCCACTTTTGCACTCATCAGTCTCCTTTTTTGTGGTGCTGAGCTTTAATCCAATTTTATTTGAAAAACTTTATGCACAACATAGGATTCGAACCCACGCATATCAGATTTGCTCAGTCTTAGAAGTCGTGTGCACTACGCACTCCACTACTTTAGACCACTGACGTCACAGGTCGAGATGTGCTAATTGTTTATCAAATGCATTTGAAGCATCAACCTTTTTATAAGCTCCTTTAAGTATGCTGTTTTGTTCCGCCTCCATTTTTCTCCATACCTTATTTGATAGACTTACAATTCGTAGTACGTATCAAAGGGGGAGAGGTTGGAAGATCGGTAACGAACCAGACTATTAAGTTATTATTGTTATTATTTTTATTGTACTATTCGTACTAGAATGTCAGCTTGTTAGACTTGACCATTCCTTTTAATTTCATTGAATGTTTTTGAACAACAACAATAACTTAAAGGTGCTACCACTCATTGTTTTTGGCTGGAGATATAGCTATTTCGTGCTTTGCCACTTTTGCACTCATCAGTCTCCTTTTTTGTGGTGCTGAGCTTAAATCCAATTTTATTTGAAAAACTTTTTATGCACAACATAGGATTCGAAGCCACGCATATCAGATTTGCTCAGTCTTAGAAGTCGTGTGCACTGCGCACTCCACTACTTTAGACCACTGACGTCACAGGTCGAGATGTGCTAATTGTTTATCAAATGCATTTGAAGCATCAACCTTTTTATAAGCTCCTTTAAGTATGCTGTTTTGTTCCGCCTCCATTTTTCTCCATACCTTATTTGATAGACTTACAATTCGTAGTACGTATCAAAGGGGGAGAGGTTGGAAGATCGGTAACGAACCAGACTATTAAGTTATTATTGTTATTATTTTTATTGTACTATTCGTACTAGAATGTCAGCTTGTTAGACTTGACCATTCCTTTTAATTTCATTGAATGTTTTTGAACAACAACAACAACTTAAAGGTGCTACCACTCATTGTTTTTGGCTGGAGATATAGCTATTTCGTGCTTTGCCACTTTTGCACTCATCAGTCTCGTTTTTTTTTTTTTTTGTGGTGCTGAGCTTTAATCCAATTTTATTTAAAAAACTTTTTATGCACAACATAGGATTCGAAGCCACGCATATCAGATTTGCTCAGTCTTAGAAGTCGTGTGCACTACGCACTCCACTACTTTAGACCACTGACGTCACAGGTCGAGATGTGCTAATTGTTTATCAAATGCATTTAAAGCATCAACCTTTTTATAAGCTCCTTTAATTATGCTGTTTTCTTCCGCCTCCATTTTTCTCCATACCTTATTTGATAGACTTACAATTCGTAGTACGTATCAAAGGGGGAGAGGTTGGAAGATCGGTAACGAACCAGACTATTAAGTTATTATTGTTATTATTTTTATTGTACTATTCGTACTAGAATGTCAGCTTGTTAGACTTGACCATTCCTTTTAATTTCATTGCATGTTCTTGAACAACAACAACAACTTAAAGGTGCTACCACTCATTGTTTTTTTTTTTGGCTGGAGATATAGCTATTTCTTGCTTTGCCACTTTTGCACTCATCAGTCTCCTTTTTTGTGGTGCTGAGCTTTAATCCAATTTTATTTGAAAAACTTTGTATGCACAACATAGGATTCGAACCCACGCATATCAGATTTGCTCAGTCTTAGAAGTCGTGTGCACTACGCACTCCACTACTTTAGACCACTGACGTCACAGGTCGAGATGTGCTAATTGTTTATCAAATGCATTTGAAGCATCAACCTTTTTATAAGCTCCTTTAAGTATGCTGTTTTGTTCCGCCTCCATTTTTCTCCATACCTTATTTGATAGACTTACAATTCGTAGTACGTATCAAAGGGGGAGAGGTTGGAAGATCGGTAACGAACCAGACTATTAAGTTATTATTGTTATTATTTTTATTGTACTATTCGTACTAGAATGTCAGCTTGTTAGACTTGACCATTCCTTTTAATTTCATTGAATGTTTTTGAACAACAACAACAACTTAAAGGTGCTACCACTCATTGTTTTTGGCTGGAGATATAGCTATTTCGTGCTTTGCCACTTTTGCACTCATCAGTCTCCTTTTTTGTGGTGCTGAGCTTTAATCCAATTTTATTTGAAAAACTTTTTATGCACAACATAGGATTCGAACCCACGCATATCAGATTTGCTCAGTCTTAGAAGTCGTGTGCACTGCGCACTCCACTACTTTAGACCACTGACGTCACAGGTCGAGATGTGCTAATTGTTTATCAAATGCATTTGAAGCATCAACCTTTTTATAAGCTCCTTTAAGTATGCTGTTTTGTTCCGCCTCCATTTTTCTCCATACCTTATTTGATAGACTTACAATTCGTAGTACGTATCAAAGGGGGAGAGGTTGGAAGATCGGTAACGAACCAGACTATTAAGTTATTATTGTTATTATTTTTATTGTACTATTCGTACTAGAATGTCAGCTTGTTAGACTTGACCATTCCTTTTAATTTCATTGAATGTTTTTGAACAACAACAACAACTTAAAGGTGCTACCACTCATTGTTTTTTTGGCTGGAGATATAGCTATTTCGTGCTTTGCCACTTTTGCACTCATCAGTCTCGTTTTTTTTTTTTTTTGTGGTGCTGAGCTTTAATCCAATTTTATTTAAAAAACTTTTTATGCACAACATAGGATTCGAAGCCACGCATATCAGATTTGCTCAGTCTTAGAAGTCGTGTGCACTACGCACTCCACTACTTTAGACCACTGACGTCACAGGTCGAGATGTGCTAATTGTTTATCAAATGCATTTAAAGCATCAACCTTTTTATAAGCTCCTTTAATTATGCTGTTTTCTTCCGCCTCCATTTTTCTCCATACCTTATTTGATAGACTTACAATTCGTAGTACGTATCAAAGGGGGAGAGGTTGGAAGATCGGTAACGAACCAGACTATTAAGTTATTATTGTTATTATTTTTATTGTACTATTCGTACTAGAATGTCAGCTTGTTAGACTTGACCATTCCTTTTAATTTCATTGCATGTTCTTGAACAACAACAACAACTTAAAGGTGCTACCACTCATTGTTTTTTTTTGGCTGGAGATATAGCTATTTCTTGCTTTGCCACTTTTGCACTCATCAGTCTCCTTTTTTGTGGTGCTGAGCTTTAATCCAATTTTATTTGAAAAACTTTGTATGCACAACATAGGATTCGAACCCACGCATATCAGATTTGCTCAGTCTTAGAAGTCGTGTGCACTACGCACTCCACTACTTTAGAAGTATCCTATCTACCAAGAGCTCTCTATAGGTAGCTAAGGGGACGCAAAATGTTGCCTCTACCACGACAGGGAGGGGATTGGGGAACCTACGCCACTCCGACGAACACTACCTGCAAATCTTGACTCGACACAAAAAGAAACACCGACGCACTCTAGACACATATGTACACCGATAAAAGGAGTTACAAAATCAAGATTTTGAATTTGAATTTGAATTTGAATATTTTGTTCGTTATGTGGCTACGTTACTATATTCTGTTCGTTGATAACAAAGAAAAAAAATATTTATATGTATATATGTATATATATGTATGTATGTATATATATATATATATCTATATCTATATATGTATATTTATCTAAACGGATCCTAAAATCGGTCCACCGGGAACCGAATCCTGTTCTCCTATCCCACCGGATGAACGTAAATTTTAAAAAGAATGCACGTATATCCCCCTCACGGTTTTCGCCTTGTTGTGGCGAGGGGGCTTACGTCTTACTCTTCAGCAATCCAGCTGCGGAGTAGGGCAACTAAGAAAACCAACAAAAGCAGAGATGTCAATCTAATAATGAACCATGGACAAAAGTTTACAAAAGGAAAAAAATCGAACGGGGATATACGTTCAAAAGTCGGCAGAGGTCACGGCTGCCGGCGAGGGCTTGGTTTCGCAAGAAGCTAAGTCGCCAGTGACAGAAGTAACCTTCAAAGAAGGAAAAAGAGAGTTAAAAAGACAACCGGTCTTTCTCTCAGTAGATCTTCTTCCCGACTTAGATAGTTTAACTATCAAAAGTACGGAGACCTCGGACAGACCTCCTTCCATAGGTAGTCAAACCGAGGACGAGCTACTGATGGAACCGAATCAAGAAGAGACTATGCTGAAGTCTGCTGCACCCCTCAAAGCTTCGAGGGAACGCAGCAACTACAGATCCTCCAAAAGATTCGTGGAAAAGACCGAGTTGAAAGACCCTGCGGCGCTCAGTTCGAGAGATAAAGCTCTCCTAAAAAAGCACAGGAAGCTGGTTAAGAACTTCGAGCGGCAGCTGGCAGAGACTGCCACTGCACCCAGGGGAATAACAAGGCAAGTGAATGCCGAAGAATCGGAGAGCAAAGGAGTAGATGCTGCCAAATCTAGGTCTGTCCCTAAAAAGGCAAACTGTGAACAGGCTGGCAATAACTCGACCGCTCGGAACGACAAGAGAAAAGTTCAGGCGACTTCCAGCAAGAAACAGCCAGCCAACGCTAGGAAAGACCAAGCACCGGCAGGCACCTCTTCTGGAATGAAACCAGGAACGTCCAAGAGACAAAGATCGGAGGAGACAAACAAGCTAGACGGTGCTAAGAAACTTAGAACCAACAGCTTCGACACCACCCCGATCGACCTACAAATCGCCATTATAAGCCGTGACGACCCAGATGGGAAAATCTGGGCAAAAAACTGGCTTCTTGTAGAAAATGAGATCCTCAAAGCTATGATGGCAGCATCAGAGAACGATAGTTCTGAAGACTATATCTTTGATGGTGCCGGATGGCGGCGAGGAGTTAAAGTGGTCTGCTGCTGTGACCAGAAATCTCGGGAGTTTCTGAACCACACAATCGCCAACATTGGCGAACTATGGGAAGGTTCCTCCCTTGAGATTCTACCCGCCGCAGCTCTACCACTCCGCCAGCAGTTTAGCATATGGATCCCCCCTCCTGCAGAACATGAGGACGCAGCCATTATAAAGCTGTTGGCGAAACAGAACAAAGAGCTTCCCATTTTAGAATGGAAGCTCCAACACTCAAGAAAGAGCCATGGAGGCGAAGGGAAGGACCTCTTGTTTGTGGCAGACAAGAAATCTGACCTTCTGCTGAGAAAAGACGTGTTGAGGTATGGTCTCGGAACCGTAAAGGTTAAGAGGCATGAGGGCAAAGGGGAGTCAAAAGCTGCTAGTGGTGCAAATAAACCTGCACCACGCTAAAGCAGCAACGTACGACCTTACGCTCTACATGTCTCACGAGAACGTGGATGTGGCCTTGATCCAGGAACCATGGTTAGGCAAAAACCGAATCCGTGGGTTGAGGTCAAAACATTACAACCTTTTCCATTCCACGTCAGATGAAGGTAATATTAGAAGTTGTATCCTAGTGAAAAAATCAATTAACGCTTTCTTCCTATCTAGGTACAGCAACAAGGCCAACACGGCAATCAGCGTCGAATCGAATGAAGGAAACTTCATTCCAGCGTCGACGTACATGCCGTACGAGGAGGAGAGCCCACCATCAAAAACAGTCCGCGATCTGGTGGTCCATGCCACAGCAAGCGGTACACCTTTGGTGTTGGGAGGTGATGCCAACGCTCACCACACTCAATGGGGCTCTAAGGACATCAATAAAAGGGGTGAGTCAATTTTTGAATATATTCTCTGTTCTAATTTATCGATATGTAATAGGGACAATCACCCTACCTTTCGAAACAAAAACAGGGAGGAAATCATAGATTTGACTCTTATTAGCAATAATAGTAAAATTTCGGTTGAGGACTGGAGAGTCTCACCTAAAGAATCTTTTTCGGATCACTTTAGGATACTCTTCTCTATAGACAGGAACTTTACTGAAAAGAAACCTTACAGAAACCCAACTAGAACGAATTGGACAGAGTACGAAAAATGGCTGAAAGACTGTATTGATCCACCAGAGGACAATACAAGTCTAAGTACTTCAACCATTGACACTGTTGTCCATAACTTGTCTAGCAAAATGAGAATGTCTTTTGAAAAACACTGCCCTTTATCTCGTTCCAATAACTCCACTAAACCACCCTGGTGGAATGGTGTACTAAAGAAACGCAGAACAGAGGTCAGAAAACTTTTCAATAAAGCTAAACTGAGTAAATTAGAAGAGGATTTAAAGTCTTATAGAGCCGCACTTAACACTTACACCAAAGAGTTAAGGAAGGCCAAAAAGGATTCGTGGGCCAAACATTGTGAATCCATTGAAAAAACAAGCGAGGCGGCAAGGCTCCGTAGAACCCTGGCCTTAATCCCACGATCCCGGGGTACATAAAACACCCTGATGGAACATGGTCGAACTCGAGCCTTGAGACGCTTGAACTCTTCATGGAAACTCATTTCCCCGGTTGTAAAAACCCAGAAAGTTGCAATCGAACACGCTGGATTTTACTCACACGGAATCAAAGCTAGAACTAAATCGGGTTATTACTGAGCAGAAGATTATCTGGGCAATAAACTCGTTCAAACCCTATAAATCAGCGGGACCGGACGAGATTTTCCCAGCTCTCCTTCAAAACGCTCTCAAAGTAATAACTCCGTGGCTTAGGGTAATCTTCATAAGTTGTATCAAACTTAGATACGTCCCTAATAGCTGGAAAAAGGTCAAGGTAGTCTTTATCCCAAAAGCAGGGAAACCGACTCACTCGACCGCTCAGGATTATAGACCAATAAGTCTCTCTTCGTTTCTCCTTAAGACACTGGAGAGGATAATTGATCTACATGTTAGAGAACTTCTCAACGAACACAACTTGTGCAACTACCAACACGCCTACCTTAAAGGTAAATCAGTGGAGACTGCCTTGCATGAAGTAGTTTCACATATTGAGAAAAGTCTTGAACATAAAGAATATACCCTGGCAGCATTTCTTGATATCGAGGGTGCGTTTAATAACGTTAAAACGGAGTCGATCAAGACTACCTTAGTTGAAGTTGGGGTTGAATCTGTTATTGTCGATTGGATCTTCACCATGTTAAATGGCAGAATTATCAACTCTCAAATAGGAGTTAGCACTATTGAGAAAACAGTTACTAGAGGCACACCACAGGGAGGAGTCATCTCACCCCTGCTCTGGATCCTCGTAGTCAACAAAATTCTCACAAAGTTCAAAGATCAGGGCATTAAAATAGTTGCGTATGCAGATGACATAGTGGTTTTGATAACAGGCAAGTTTCTTACCATCATCGAAAACATTATGGAAAATGCATTAAAGGACTTATCTTCTTGGGCAACTAAGAACGGTCTCGGGGTCAACCCCACCAAGACAGAGCTAGTTTTGTTCACGAGGAAAAGGAAACTGGAGGGCTTCAACCCTCCCAAACTAAATGGCATTCCTCTAAAACCTTCTAAGGAAGCTAAATTTCTAGGAGTAATCCTTGACTCCAAGCTTACATGGAAGCGTAATACTGAGGAAAGAATGAAAAAAGCACTATGTGCATTCTACACATGCAAAAAGACCTTCGGTGTACGTTGGGGTATGCGACCGCAAGTCATCCAATGGATGTACACAGCGATTGTCAGACCCATTCTTACCTATGGCTCTATTGTATGGTGGAAGGCGGTGGAAAAATCAAGCTATCTCAAGAACCTGAATAAGGTACAGAGACTAGCCTGTATAGGAATTACAGGGGCTCAAAGATCCACACCACAAGCGGGATTGGAAATGATCTTGGACCTCCCGGCTCTGGATGAGTTCATAAAGTGCACGGCAGCCAAAACTGCAATTCGTTTAAGAGAACTGAGTTTTTGGAGGCATAGCACTTATGGCCACGGGTCAATCTTACAAAGATATGACACGATCCCAGGAATGAGAGAGACCACCGATTACATCCCCCCTTTACTAGATTTCGACAGGAAATATTCTATTTTCATACCAGAAAGACAGGGTTGGGATCCTAATTCACTTATAAGTAAACAGGGTATCCCTTTCTACACTGACGGTTCAAAAATGGAATCAGGAACAGGTGCTGGAGTGTTTTGCCAATTTCTAAACATCAGAGCGTCATATACACTCCCGGCTGACTGTAGTGTCTTTCAGGCCGAGGTCTTTGCCATTGGAAAAGCAGCTGAATTGGCACATCACGAAAAGCTAAGCTCTTCGGAGATTACTTTTTTCGTGGACAGCCAGGCTGCTATCAAAGCCTTAGCCAGTGAGACTATTAGATCAAAAGCAGTTTTAAACTGTAGGAAGGAATTAAATAAAATCTGCCACACTAACCAGGTAAAACTCTGCTGGGTTCCTGGACATAGCAATATAGAAGGGAATGATATAGTAGACGAACTAGCCAGGAAAGGGTCAAAAGCAGACACAAGTAGTAGCGACCATTCAGTTAGGGGACCACTTGTCCCGATTGGGGTACTCAAGAGGAAGATAGACCTTAAACTAAAAGAGAAAACCAATATCTCCTGGAAATCCAGGAACGATTGTGCAATCTCTAGAAGTTTATGGCCTAACACAAATGAAAAAGAAACTCGGTATATTCTATCGCTGAGTAAAAAGAACATTAAAATCTTGATAGGTGTACTAACAGGTCATTGCGCCATTGGCACAATGGCTAATAGAATAGGGGCATTTGCACCCGATTTTTGTAGGAGCTGTCAGGATGAGGAGGAAATGGAAACCATTAAACACCTGCTCTGCGACTGTCCGAACCTCCAAACCAGCCGACTCCGTCATTTCGGAAACAGGTTTGTTGGAGAACTGGATGATCTAGCAAAGGTCTCAATGGCGAGCATGAGGAAATTTATAGATAGCACAGGCTGGTTCGTTAACGAGCCAGTCTACGCTAATCGACAGAGTTGAATTGAACTGAGAGCATCGATGCTAAATTTTTACTTTTACAGGGGATCACAATGGACCAATAGGCCCCCGTGTACGCAACAGCTTCTTGCTGTGCACACCCCTTACAACCTAACCTAACCTAACCTATGCACGTATATATATGGATATATGTAGGTATAACACTGTATAAAATATATAGGGGCGAGATTGGTTTTGGCTAGTAATTTTAGTTGGGGACCCGGGTCTATCGACGGATCATTCCTTGGTTAAGCACAACCTTCACATCACCTTGGGGATGAAATTTTCTTTATCTTGGACCGTGCGTCGCTCGCTCTTACGCCAACCACCGCGCCGGCCGCCAAAACTCAATCTCACTGCAATACGTATTTTTGATCTTATTCTTATTTGTTCTTATTATACTATCTTACTAAAAGTATAACTCACCCTCAAAAATAATTTTAAATCCTTTTCTTTTATTTGCTTTCTTTGTTCACTTATCTCTTAGTCCTTTTCAAAAAAAAAACTTGTAAAAAAAAACCTTTAAAAAAAAATTTAATTTAAGTTCTTAACGCGTTAGACGGACAACTATCTTATTTCCTTTGTTTCTTACTTTTTATTTTAAATTTAATTCACTATTCACTTCTATTCTTTGTTCCACTTTAAAATTTAAATTGATGTTTTCATCACCCACTCTGAACTACAAATGACTTCTTCTTCTAGTCAAGTTCTTTTAGCGGTTGCGATCTTCAATTACCGCATAGTTTATTATTTCCCGCAATGTTCAACAAACTACTTTTTCTGACTTGTCTGGACCCTTGCTTTAAAGCTTAATTTTCACTCCTATCTACTCCTTTTTTACTTTCCCCTACTTCCCCAATTCGCCTAAACTGTTCAATAACTAATTAATTTCGTATGTATTGTTATTCTTTTCGTTCCCAAAAACATATGTCCGTCGCACGTATAATTCCTTCGTCATCCTTTTCTACCCTATTCATAATCCCTATTCTTTCCTTCAGTCTCTTTTTCATGACATATGTCTATTTCGTCCCTAATTGCGAATATAACCACTTGTCATGTCAATGTCAGTTGTTTGAAAATTGAAATCGAAGTTGCGTGCGCCCCGAAAATAAATAAATAAAATAAATAAACAGACAACCAACTCAACACAAAAACATACCAAAACTAAATACCTATGCATAAAACAATAAAAGAACACATTGGACGGGATGGAAACCAGAGTGCCATAGGTAAGTTCTTTCCCTGCCTATTCTGACCAGAACCATCGACCGGGGTTTAACCCAGTCCATGTTCCTGGTCAGCCTTCTACTTTTTCCTACAGTTTTGCTACAGCGTCCATTCCTTTTTTTCAGGTTCCTCCTGGGACAAATCTGGCCTATTGGTTGGCCATAACAAAACTCCGACATCAGAAGTGGATGTCACAAGGATGACGGTGAAAAGGCCGACGACTGCTCGTATGGCGTTGGTTAAAAGGTACATACATATGCCAATCCACGATACGAGGGTCATATCGTAGGTGGGGAAGAACCCACGAAGCTTAAGCCGGGCGATATGGATGTGATTCCTTCAAGTCTATATCAGGTGGGGAAGAACCCTCGACCATTAAGCCAGGCAATACAAGGCTACATCTTTAATTTTGGAAAGTTTCAAAACATGTGTTTAAACTCTTGGTACAGTGTAAGTCCATCTTCATTTAGTTATTGTTATGAGCATGAATTTATAATTAATTAGTTAATTTGTTTTTTATTGGTGTATCTACCTACTATTCGGATACGCGAAGTTTGGTTTCTTTAAAAAGAAATAGTATGTATATGTACATACAAAAATATCTATAAATTCAGTTGTTTAATAGTCAGAGTAGATTAACTTGGACACAATTTAAAAAAAAAGTATGTATATTTATGTACATATATTGTTTCTGTGTTGTTATAGGTAGGCATTTGTTCGAGAATAAAACTTGTCGTCATTAAAGCGATTGTTTCTTGTCGATCTCCTGGTTGTGTTTTCCACTCATTCAACAACCTCGCGTCCTAGAATAATGATTCCAACTAAAGTCAGTCTCTGGATAATAAAAATTATCTCGCTAAGTTGATAAGAGTGCTGATGTTATTGCACTACTTTTCTATATACTAACTTAAGCTATAATTAAAATATCACAGATTGGAATTACTTATATCTAGGTTATCACAGTTGTTGAGTCAGTCGGGATGTTTTTTTGTTTTCGTTTACTCGAAATGAAAAATATCACAGATGTTTGACCAGGTTGTTAATGAACTTAACGAATTACGCCATTAAATACAATCGTTTTATCAGTTTTCATGCTTTGTACCTACTTAATATCACAGTTGTCATGTCTTTTCCACTACTCTATATCACAGGTGTTGCTCTATCATATCCCAGGTGTTCGTCTATCATATCACAGGTTTCAAAATGTTGGTCATGAGAAATTTGTGTTGGTTTCGTTTCAATCGTCCGTAATTTGAATCTTAAATTTTATTTTTGTGTCCTACAAAAAAAACTTAACGGTTAGCTATTGTTTGAGATCTTTCGCATGAAAGATCCCAATCCTTTTCCCAACTAGGTTCTCTAGCTCGTACATGCTTTTCCCTACGGGTTTGACAATTCGACACTTAACATATTTAGGACAAAGTTTAGACGATAACCGTTTCGAGGAGTCACTTAATATGAAGTTTCGTTTGTAAACTTCTTGACCAGGCAGGTATCGGGCATTTCGGGACCTGGTGTTGTACGTTTTCCTACCATTTTCGTTAGCTATTGTAATATTTTCTTTCAGCTTAGCCCGTACTAAGTGCAACCGCTCTTGCCGCGGTAAGGTCACCAGCTCGCCATCCTCAAGGACGTTTAACTTTTGTGCCAGTGCATATCCGCTCGCGTGTGTCATCATATTTGTTCCAAAAAGAGTAAAGTATGGTGATACACCGATGGCTGAATGCACTGAACTCCTTAGGGCACATGCGATGTCACTCAAGTGGCTATCCCATCCGCGCTGATCTTCTTTCAGATAGGAGCGTATGGCGGCTAATAACGTACGGTTGACTCTCTCGGAAGCGTTAGATGGTGGCGAGTAGTTCGCTGTTTTGAAATGACGTATTCCATATTTTTCCAAAAAACTTTAAAATTCCTTTGACACAAACTGTTTTCCGTTATCGGAATGCAAAATTTGTGGAACACCATACGCATTAAATATGTCGTTACGCAAGTATGTTATTATGTTACTTGACGTTGCTGAACGAAGTGGTTTTAGGAATACAAACTTAGACATATGATCTAGTACAACAAAAACATACACATTTCCTGCTTTTGACCTAGGGTATGGGCCAATAAAATCAACGTATAATTTCTGAAACGGACGGTCGGTGACATAACAATTATCAATAGGTGGACGTTGGACTTGACTTGAAGACTTAGACTTTTTACACGTTTCACAATTACTTACAAAGTGTCGAATTTGTACTGTCATGTTAGGCCATTAGAAATACTTTCGTACACGGTACAATGTTTTAGCCATTCCACCATGAGCGGCTTGCGGTGGATTATGGGCATTAGCAATCAAATTTTCGGTTAAGGTTGATGGTACCCATAACCGCCATGAGTTCTCTACTAATAGATTTTCGCTATTAATAGGGAAGGTTCGTTTGTATACAAATGAATCTACTATCTTAACGTCGGGTAATTCTTTTTCATGGTCTCGTACGGTATCTAGGAGGTTTTTGTACTCCTCTGATTGAAATTCGTCGGATTCTAAATCTACCCAAGGAATTATTTCTCCCATGTCCAAGCTATCCAAGTGTGCTCGAGAAAGAGTGTCTGGCACGACATTCAGCAATGCTTTTCGGTGTTCAATGTTGAAGGTATACGATTGCAACTCTAGAGACCATCTAGCCAATCTACCACTGAGATCTTTCATGGTCATTAACCATTTTAAACTAGAGTGATCCGTTATAATGGTGAAATCCATACCTTCAACATAAGGTCTGAACTTTTTCACTGCCATTACTGCTGCCATACATTCTTTCTCGGTCACACTATAGTTTCGCTGGCATGAGTTTAGCTTTTGCGAAAAATAGGAAATAGGACTTTCTTCATCAGCCTCTCCCTTCTGAAAAAGTACGGCCCCGATTCCGGAATCAGAAGCGTCACATTGAACATAAAAACGTTTTGAAAAATCTGGGTGTGTAAGTACCGGAGCTGTCGTAAGAGCTCTTTTCAGATTTTCAAAAGCGACTTTCGCTTCATCCGTCATCACAAACTTCGCGTTCTTTTTCTTGAGAGTATCTGTCAAGGGAGCTGTTAGGTTCGAAAAGTCTTTTATGAATCGCCTATACCATCCGGCCAAACCAAGTAACCTTCTCACCTGCCTAGCGTTTTTCGGTAAAGGAAAGTCAACTACGGCCTCTATTTTTGCCGAATCTGTTTTTAATTTCCCCCACCAACAATGAAACCCAAGTCCTTCAGTTCTTTAAAACAAAACTTGGACTTCTTGACGTTGATGGTGAGGTTAGCCTTTCTGAGACAGTCGGCTACTTCTCCTAACAGCGCAACATGCGTATCAAAGTCTGGCGCGATTATTAATAGATCATCTAGGTAAACAAATACGCGATCTGGAAGTCGGCTCGGGATAACTTTATCCATCAGTCTGCACAATCTTTGGGCTGCGTTACATAACCCGAATGGCATCACCGTGAACTGGTACAGGGGTCTCCCCGGTACCGCAAACGCTGTTTTCTCTCTGCTATCCTTCTCCAGTGGTATCTGCCAGAATGCTTCTTTGAGATCTACACTACTGATGTAGTAAGTATCTGGAAGACGACTGATTAGACCTTCGATACTGGGGAGAGGGTTGGCGTCCTTTTTGCTCACCGAGTTGACCTTACGGGAATCCAGGCAAAATCGGTATTTTACGGTACCATTTGGACCTGGTTTCTTTATAAGAACAAATGGTGAACCCCAAGGACTCTCACTCTCCTCAATAACTTCAATCTTAAGCATCCTATCGATCTCCTGGTACAACACGGCTTGAACCACTGGAGAAACAGGATAGTACCTCTGCTTAATCGGTACTACATCCCCGGTATCGATGACGTGCTCCATGAGTGTCGTCTTTCCGAGACCGTGCCGATCGTAGTCTAAAAATGTTTGTTTAACCGTTTCCAATATGGATCGCTGTTCCAATGAAAGTTCGTGAGCATTCATCAAATCAGCGTCCTGTTCCAGGACGGAGATAGAACTTAAAATGTTCGGGGCGATCTGGAATGCCTTCCAAAAGTCCACCCCTAAATACAATTCCTGGTCTAGATTGGGAACTAGGTATAAGGTTATCAGATGTTCTATATTTCTATACTGGATTAACACATTTATTTTTCCTACAATTTTCTGACTTTGACCGTCAGCTGTTATAACACCTGAACAGTATGGTTGGTGTCGTATTTTTAAATCTTCTATAAACTTCAGACAATTTTTTCCTAAGATACTTATACTGGCCCCACTGTCCAAGAGTCCGTTTATCTCTCGGTTACCTATTTTTACCTTCGCGTAAGGCCTAGGGTCAGTTTGGGTATCTATGACAGTCGACGCGATATTATGCCGAGTTCGTTTTCTTATTTCATATCTCGATCTCGCTTTCTTAATTCTACTAGATATCTCGTTAACTCTTCCTTGAAAGATTTTATCTCTCGTCTCATAATATTCTTTTAATCTTATGTGTAATGGTTTTATTTCTTTCTTGTTTACTAAACTATTTTCTAATACACCTTCTTTATTATTCTCTCTAGGTAATATTTTAATCCTTCTCTCATCGATACCGGATTTAGAATCGTTACTATCTATAGGTTTGTCTGGGGTGTTTGAGTCGAACGCGACTCCCCCGGATTTGTCGCGTTCTGATTGCGGTTTTCCGGATTACACCGAGGACATTTGGGAGTGATAACGCCATCAAACCCACACCGGTAACAAAAAATGTTTCTTTTATTGGAAGGACAGTCCACGAAAGAGTGACCATGGATCCGACAGTTCCAACACTCTCCGGCCCTGCTTACACCCTGGCCTATTGAGGTTTTCGGTCGAGCTCCTGAATGCTGAAAAGCATCTACATGCTCGCCCACTGACGCAACCACTTCAGAATCAGTAACCACGTCTAACTCATTCGCCACAAACCGATGTGGAGCCCGATTCGGCTTTTGACCTTCTCGGTCCTTTTTCGGAAAGGCGTATTCTGCCTCCTTACAGGCCATCCTCAGTTGGTCCATCTTGAAAATGGTTTGAGGATAGACAAGCGGCTCCAATCGTTCGTTCAGGTTTCTCTTAATCATCCGAACAAGCTGATTTTCCGGAATCTGGACTTTTAATTGTGATCGCAAACGTGTTATCGCCGCAAAATAGTCGTCGCTTGACTCCCAGTTGCCTTGCTTACGATCCCTTATTTCGCCAGTTATCTCTATGTTCGATTTGGAACTTTCAAACTGACGAATTAAGGCATCACGAAGCATCGGCCAATCCGGTTGTCCATTCGAGCGAAGATACCACCAGTACCATTCACTCGCGGCTCCCGAGAGTAAAAGATGGAAGTCTCTCAGAATCTCAGCCCATGCACACCTATATTTGTCTTGCAGCATCTCGACTCTGAACACAAATTCTTCCACTCTTGGGTCAGCGGACTTCCCATCAAACTGAAGCTTCTACTTATCCAACCGAATGGGTGTTTTCATAACCGGTTGCGGATATACCGGAGGCGGGTTGAAATAGGGAGGCTGAGGGTATCTCGGAGTGAAACCATTAGGTTCCTGGTATGGGTTTGGATGGAACATCCCGTTGGCCTCAGACCCACTAACAGGACCTTGGTTCACACTCCGATCCCTCGTAGTATACGACGGCCTCGGATACTGGTTGGCATTGAAATTGATAGTCTCATCGTTCAACTGACGCGGTTGCCTACCAGAATCCTCCACTAAATTTTGAGCCCCTCCCCTCCAGTTGGTGGACAAGGTTGAGTTGGGTTGGCTTCTTTCAAAAGGTCTAAAAACTGTTTTCTTATCTCCTCTTTTAGAGTTTCGGCCAGTTGCCTACTAAGATTTTTGTTGTAAGACTCACACGCATTACCTACGGCCTGATTTATCGCTACCCTAACTTCCTCGGTGATTCCGGAGTTGACAGCTACTTGAGATCTTGCGGCATGATTATTCGATTGGCCCCCACTATCAGATGACCTTGCCATACCGTTGACCCAATTAGAATTAGCATCGGCCAATCTGGTTGTCCATTAGAGCGAAGATACCACCAGTACCATTCACTCGCGGCTCCCGAGAGTAAGAGATGGAAGTCTCTTAGAATCTCGGCCCATGCACACCTATACTTATCCTGCAACATCTCGACTCTGAATACAAATTCTTCTACTCTCGGGTCAGCGGACTTCCCGTCGAATTGCAGTTTCCATTTGTCCAACCGGATGGGCGTTTTCATAACCGGTGGTGGATATACCGGAGGAGGGTTAAAATAGGGAGGCTGAGGGTATCTCGGAGTGAAACCATTCGGTTCCTGGTATGGGTTTGGATGAAGCATCCCGTTTGCCTCAGACCCACTAACAGGACCTTGGTTCACACTCCGATCTCTTGTAGTATACGACGGCCTCGGATACTGATCAGCATTATAATTGTTATGCTGACCGTTTAACTGACGCAGTTCTCTTTCTAAATTCTGAGCCCTTTCGCCTCCAGTTGGAGGACATGATTGAGTAGGGTTTGTTTTCTTCAAAAGTTCTAAAAATTGGTTCCTTATCTCATCTTTTAAAGTTTCGGCCAGTTGCCTACTTAGAGTTTTGTTGTAAGACTCACACGCATTACCTACGGCCTGATTTATCGCTGCCCTAACTGCCTCGGTGATTTCGGAGTTGACGGCTACTTGAGATCTTGCGGCATGACTATTCGATTGGCCCCACTATCAGATGACCTTGCCATACCGTTGACCCAATTAGAAGGCTCAGGTGATAATCCTCCTTGTGGGGTTAAATTACTATATGAAGGTGCCGATAAGGTATCGATCACACTTCTCACATCACCCGAATCTTCTAAACCTACCAAACCTGCCTGAATAGGATTTCTAGCTTCAGTTAGCAATACCCCTGTTGACCGACCTTGCATTCCCAGAGGATGATGGTCTTTATTCATGGCGATGTTGTCCATAGGTCCTACCCCACTAGGTTTAGCTGAAGGCCCCTCTTTATTCGGAGAGTTTTCCAACCGTGGACCAGACTTGTCTTTCGGAGAATGCTGAACTCGAGACATCTCGGACGGAACTTGCAAAATCTTTTCACGTAATGCGCGGGTAAGTCTTAGATCCCGTAATAAGTTTTGTACTCTCGATATTTTTTTTTCTAATTCTTCTTCTTGTTGTCTTTTCATAGGTCTTGCTGAACAAAAAAAACTATACAACTATACTCTAGACGCTATACAACAAACCCTAACCTAAGATACAATTATTCATATACTACTGTAAACAAAAAAAAAACAAAACATATAACTATAACTATAACTTCAAAAATTTTAACAACAGGAAAAAACTTATTTTCCTATAAATATAAAGATATAGGTTAAGTTAGGTTAATGTGGCTGTGGATACAAAAACCACACACTTAGGCCAGAAGAAAGGCCCATTGTGATACCACATGAATCTAGAGAATTACTTCCCACTAGTGGAACCATTTTGAGCTTTTTATAAAGCGAAGGAGATATCTGATATCCTTTTTAGCTAGTTCACTGGGATCATCAAAAGAGTATTCTCCCAGATGAAGTTTGTGTCTTCGTGAAAGAGCAGGGCAGGTGCAGAGGAGGTGAGAGATTGTTTCTTCTTCTTCCTCGTCCATGTAGCTCCTGCAGAAGTCATTTGAGGCTACACCAAGTCGTATGGCGTGTCTGCCTATAAGACAGTGTCCCGTAAGGACACCTATTAGGGAGCTAATATGAAGTCTGCTTTGGGATAACAAGTCTTTAGAGCGCTTTAGGTCCAATGAAGGCCATATTAGTTTTGTGGCTGCGCATGTTGGTAAATTGTACCACCTAGAGTTTGCTATCTCGAAAGCTTTTTCTTTTAGCAGAAGTTTACATGTAGCTATCGGTATACCTATCTTCTCCCTTTCAGGTGAAATAGGTATGACGGTTCCATTTTTAGCGAGTTCATCGGCTCTACAATTTCCTGCGATGTCTCTGTGGCCCGGCACCCAGCATAGCCGGAATGAGATGCTTAGATTAAGCTTTTCTGAGTACACACCACTACCAACTCCCCCATTTGTCTTGGATCCATCTGTATAAAAATGGATGCTTTTGTCATCCAGGAGTTTTTTATCTTCCCATTCATCCCTGGATGGAATGGATACCTGGAAGTTTTTACCAAATTGGGGTTTTGGGATAGTGTAGTCTATGTACTTTGGTATAGAACCAAAGAGGTTCAGAATGATGGAGTGCCCAACATTGTTGTTGGTCCACTGAGATGAGGCGTTGAGTCTTATGGCTGTACTCGCTGCCACTTGTTTGCTGAAAATGTCGAGGGGTGTCAGATGGAGGAGAGTGTCCAACGCTGCTGAGGGTGTGGTTCTCAAAGCCCCGCTAATGCAGAGACATGCAGTACGTTGGACTCTGCTGAGTTTGTCGTAATATGTGACTTTCTCCAGTGCAGTCCACCACACTGCAACCCCGTACATAAGTATTGGTCGGATGACCGATGTGTATAGCCAATAAGTTATGCGAGGTTGAAAACCCCATTTGTTTCCTATGGCTTTCATGCAAAGGAAAAGAGCTGCTGTAGCTTTTCTAACTCTTTCCTGAATATTAGGTTTCCAACTTAATTTTTTGTCCAATATCAGACCAAGATATTTGGCCTCATTGGTGAAAATTAGTGGTACACCTTTTATTGAGGGAGGTATAATTTCTGGGATCTTGTATTTCCGCGTAAAAAGGATGAGGTCTGTTTTTTGAGGATTAATACTAAGTCCGCAGTGATCTGCCCATCTAGTGAGCATATTGAGTGCGTTTTGGAGGAGGTATCTCAGTGTATTTGGATGTTCTCCTATGACGGCGATAGCAACATCATCGGCATACGCAATCACTCTGTAGCCTTCTCTCTCAAGGGATATTAGTAGCTCGTTAACCACTATGTCCCACAGGAGAGGGGACAGAACACCACCTTGCGGAGTGCCTCTACTGACAGACCTTTTCGTACAAAAATCCCCCATCTTAGAGTTGATGATCCTGCTTTTTAGCATTAGATTTATCAATTCACAGAGTGAGTATTCGACGTTTAGGGTCGTCATAGCAGAAGTGATAGCGGATGTGTCAACGTTGTTGAAAGCGCCTTCAATATCGAGGAAGGCCACCATAGTATATTGTTTTTGTTCTAGGGAGTATTCGATAGTTCTTACCAAGGTGTGCAAGGCTGTTTCTACCGATTTCCCTTTGCAGTAGGCATGCTGAGACATCGATAGTCTCTTTTCAATGCTGTTACGTACGTGGATATCAATTAAACGTTCCAGAGTCTTGAGAATGAATGATAATAGGCTTATAGGTCTTAGATCTTTAGGGTTGACATGCGAACATTTGCCCGCCTTGGGAATGAAAACTACCTTTACTTCTCTCCATCGCTGAGGTATATGGACCATATCTAGACAACTTTTAAAAATCATCTCAATGATGGGCAGAGTTATGTCAGTCGTAAATTGTAACTCAGCTGGTATGATGTGATCTGTCCCTGGAGATTTGTAAGGTTTGAAACTATTCAGAGCCCAAGTCAATTTCTCTTTAGTAACAAGACCTTGAGGAAAAGTTAAGTTAATACCCGACCCAGGATGGTTTGTTATATTAACGTATTTGGAGCTATCAGGAAAGTGGGTGTCAAGTAGCAGGTTTAGCGTTTCTTCGCAAGAGTTAGTCCAAGTACCATCCAAGTTTTTAAGACAACTAGGCATGGTAGGATTTGTCGAGAGAATCTTCCTTATCCTTGATGCCTCCGAGGATTCTTCTATTGAGCTACAGAAGGATCTCCAAGAGGATCTTTTGGCTATTCTCAATTCCTGTTTACATTTTTTGAGGGATTCCTTATAGGAGTCCCAGTCTTGTGGATGTCTAGTCTTTTTTGCACGATTAAAAAGCCTTCTACAGCCTTTCCGGAGTAAACCCAGTTCAGCAGCCCACCAATATGGTTTCTTCTTTCCCCGCACTGTAGTGAGGTGGCAGGTAGTTTCCATGGCATTATTAAGGGCTGCTCTAAGCTCGTCGACTTTTTGATCGAGTTCAAAAGCGCATAAGGGCGGATCATAAAGTTCTGGTTTAATCAGATTCTTCAGAGTTGCCCTATATTTTGGCCAATCTGTTTTCCTATAGTTTCGGAATTGGATCGGTTTTGGGAACTCTTCAATAAGTGTGAATTGGATGTATCTATGATCGGAGAACGAGTGCTCCTTTGATACTCTCCAATTCAATATTTTATTTGAGAGATGTAAAGAGACAAGAGTCATATCTAAAACTTCTTGTCGATTTTTAGTAACGAAGGTTGGTTCACTACCTACATTACATACTACCAGATTAGTTGTTAAAATATAATCAAAAAGAGACTCACCTCTGTCATTTATATCGGTACTACCCCACGTAGTATGGTGCGCATTGGCGTCACAACCGATAATTATGTTGGTTTTAAGTCTTGTTGATTCAGCGACCGTCCTTTCCAGAATGGTACCAGGTAGTGGGCCCTGGTGGTCGTGGCCCAAATACGCTGATACCAGCCAGTAGGTATGGTTGTCTATTACCATACTGGCTGTGGTGACGTCTTTATCACTGAAATTAGTGAGTAAAAATACGTTTAGATTACGTTTTACTAGTATGCAGGACCTTGGGTTACCTTTTCCTGTTACATATGTCACGTAGTAGCCAGGAGTTCTCAATCCTCGAACCAGGGATTTCACAATCCAGGGCTCTTGGATGAGAACGACATCTTCTCCAGTTTTTGTCAGGCGGAGAAGTAAGGAGGCCGAAGCCGTTTTGGAGTGTTGGAGGTTAATCTGTAGTATTTGCAGCATTTTGGCTACAAGTCGGCAGATCAACCTCCACCACTGTTAGATCCAGCTCATCCAGATCAGACGAAGGAGAACCTAATAGTTCATCTTCCTCCTCACTGGGGAGAGCTTTATCATTTGAGTCTTCGGTCTCCATTAGGGATAAACCTCCGACGTTTTTAGAAGAAGACTGTGCTGCGACAGAAGAGGGCCCTGCTTCATTCTCATCCACATCCAAGGATGGGAAGGTGATGATGTCACTGGGACTCTCTACGTCTTGCGGCACAGCTTCTGAAGAGGGTTCAGAGGAAGACCGTGCTGCGACAGAAGAGGGCCCAGGTACAACTTTATCCACATCCAAGGAAGGAAAGGTGATTGTAGCACTGGAACCCCCAACGTCCTGCGACACGGCTTCCGAAAAGGGTCGTGGAGGCTCGCATGAAGCGTCTACCTCATCTTTTTTATAGATACGCAATGTAATTGTCCCAAAACCGTATCTTATCACTCCCTTATCTCGCGCCAGAGAAGCCACAGAGTCTTTATTGATAACGATAATCGCATTTCGATAAAGACCCTTTGGCTCCTCCAGTTTCACGATCTTCCAGTCGTGACAAGGGAGGTCCGGGTTGCTAATCTTTATGATTTCGCGTATGTCATCCGGACATGAGGGTTCTTTAGGGATCCACGTGCGAGCTCTCGGCCTGCATGGAATGTCCTCCTTTGCAACGACCTCGAGTTTTGCACCTGGCCAAACTTCGCCCAGCATGCCGACAGCAAGCGTATAAAAATCGCGCGACCTCTGATCTTTACAAGCGATGAGCTTGACATGACCTTGATGCCAACCCTCATCGCTTGTTACAGGCGGTGGACCCGGATGATCCCGCATGACTTTTAGAAAGCCAGCCGAGAGCTCAAGATTCACCCTCTGCCAACGTTCAGATGTAATCGTGCCATCAATATTGCTCCTATCAATGACCGCGATAATGATTTTATTAGATTCCTTGAGTACATCACTAAAAGGTTTAGTGAGAGGAACTCTAGGAATGATAGGAGTGCTGGTGTTCTGTACTTTAGGCTTTTTAGGGACGGGAGTGGACTCCTCCAAGGACCTTTGTCGCTTTGACGTAGAGTCGTGGCGACTAGTATTGTCTAGAATGGATCTAGCCCACTCCAGCCTTTTGTTAAGGATGGGATTACTTCCATCCCCCAGTGTTGAACCAGAGGATTTTATAATCATCATCGCATTCCGCCGTTGTTTATAAGAGCTCCTAGGAGCATACTGGAGAGGTTTACTCTCTTTAGTAGTGGAAAGATCATTATTCACGAACTTTCCACTACCGACATGGGGAAGCGTTTTCGCCAATTGTACATCCTGCACCGCACTAGAAGAAGGGCAGTGACTTGGCACAGGCCCTTTTCCGGTGCTCGGCACGGGAGTAACGACAGCCAACGTTGCCGCCGAACTGCCGCCCGGTGTGGATACATCCTGCACCGCACTAGAAGAAGGGCAGTGACTTGGCACAGACTCTTTTCCGGTGCTCGGCACAGGAGTAACAACAGCCGACGTTGCCGCCGAGCTGCCGCCCGGTGTAGCTGGAATACCGGTACCGGTTTGACGTTTTTTCTTCCAGTACTGTTTTTGTTTTTGTTTTTGGTTTTGTTTTGAATTATACATTTGGATTCCCACGAGTAGCGAAGTAAAGGGGGGGTCCATCTGTGCAGAGATTCGCTTACACAGATAAGGCTAGCTAATCCGGAGGTCGCCTGGTATCCGGATACTCCGTTAACGACTGAGCTATTTTTAGAAATTGGGCCCTCAGCCTGGCTGATCATCGGCACGGGTCGTATAACACCTTAGATCCAGCCCAATTGGGAAGTTGAAGGAAGGATATGTTTTGGAGCGGGAGAGACGAACAGCAATTAAGCCATAAGCGTCCCAGAAGGGAGCTAGGTTGACATATAGTGATATACTATACAGTCGGGAGATAAGGAAACATCAGCCAGCATAGTAACACAAAGCCGACGGAGGAGGAGGTAGGGATTGGGAGGGGTAGGTGTGAGCGACCTTTGGTTTCAGGACTCTTCTGGAGAAATAATTCCCGAGAATCATTGACCTTACTCAGCTTCTACAACTCGACAAGTTCGACGCTCAGGTAGAAGAAAGTATAAAGATATAATACTAAGCTAAAATATTCAAAACAATGTAAAATGTAAATGTAAAATCCTTAAAATCTATAACACTATTCTAATATATCTAAGCCTAATTAAACTAAGTAAACACTACAAATGTCTATGAACTAAATGTGATCTTAACCTACTAATTATTTATATTTGTCTTTGTAAATTACTAATACCTAAATCTAAGAAAAAAAACTATGTCTGTGTATTTTTTTTGTTATGGGTTTTTTTTTATTTTATATATTTTTTTTGATTATATTTTGCTTTTTTGATTTTTTTGTATGTGTTTTACTATATTATCTAATCCTTAAGTATCGCTCTTAATAGCTATTTAAAATTAAACTGACGAACTAAAAAAACTTATTGCTAAAACATAAATAAAATTGAAATTGAACAAAAAAAAGAAACAAAAAAAATATATATGTTTATGTCGGAACAGATTTTAAACTGACAGAAAGATTTGTAAACATTAATAACTCAAACCTATTATAATTAAAAAAACTAAAATATCGTTCTTAACTGCTATAGACCTAAACTGATCAGATAAAAAAAACTTAATGCTGAAAACGTAAATAAAATTGAAATCAAAACAAACACAAAATATATATATATATATGTATCGATTTTAAACTGAACTAAAATTTGTAAAACATTAATACTTAAACCAATTGTAATAGAAAAACTCAAAAAAACATTTATCACTATCTGACACCGCGAACGTTGAACATTATTAAGACTGAACAAACGACTTCTACAGATTGATAATACCAAAATCTTTCAAAAAATTCAAAAAAAATTATTCATAAAACACTTCGGAGATGTTTCAGGCGGACTCTTCAGTTACTTTCTTTTTTGTTTTCGTACATGGGACACTAACGAATTTCGCTGCACTTGCTAATCTCACTTTATGTTTCCGAGATATGTCCAACATACAACATACACTCACTCACACTGCTCAATCACTACCATGAACATACACTAAACATTATTTAATTATAAAAATCCTGTTTTATTTTTGCTTTTTGGGGTTCTTATCTCCTCGTCGCAATTGGGTGGGCTTTTTATAAAGCTATCCCCTCCAAGACTTACGATTCGACTAGAACCTATACCAAAAACTTCATCTCCAAGATCGATTCTGAAACTCCCGTCGCGATTCATCCGGTACGTAAAAACCTTCCGAATGAAGACATACTGGACTTGCTTAATCGTTTAGCAAAAATATTTTCCTTACCCGTTCCGACTGCCCTCTCGGACCGATCTCAAATGCTTCGTCGCAAGTATGCAAGCATTCTTAAAGCTATCTTGCATACGACATACGCTGCAAATGAAAACGGCTTCGAAAACAGGCGGATACGGTTCACGAAATCTTGCATAATCTTTAATTTTTTTTTTAAATGCATTGTTTCCGTCCCCATCTCTTAGTCTTCGCATCGCAAATAACCGAGTTTTCTTACGAGCTATCTCGTTTATGTCTTATACTCCGACCAAGATCAGGGCCCGGAATTGCTAAAAAAAGTTGAATTAAAAACAAACATACTATCACATTCATACACAAATACGTTGGGCGCCATTTGAAATGAGGCAATAGGCAGGTAATAAGGAAGGGATTTACGATTCAGGATAGGTTAGGAGCGCGGAGGAGGCCCTGACCAACACACAAGGTTAGGCCAGAACTAGGATGGGAAGAGGGGGTATGGGAGTTGGGATAGAATGTCCACTACGAAAGCGATGGCATGCTCGCGATGCGCGGCTAAGCTCGCCGGATAAGGGGGGATCTTACCTTCGCAGATGGACCTCACCTCTTTCAAAACTAAAATTTCATGCCATTACTAGAAAACTTAAACGATCCCAAAACTTCACGATACTAGATAACTAAGAAAGAACAAAGACTCATACCGACTTGCACACTACAACCAAAACACGACTTCGAAACTAGCATACCAAACACAGGACAACCTACAAACCGCCACCAGACACAGAACTATCGACACACTACGACCAACACACCATCACCAGGCACACTAACACCAGACATTCTAACATCAGACACACTATCACCAGACCCCTATCACCAGACACACCACCACCGGATAACACGACATCACGCTGGACCTGACACACCTCGGAAACGCTGCGGCTGTTGTTGCAGCATGGCCGTACCCACCCAACCTGGAGTTCGACTGGCCTCTTCTTTCGAACTCCCCTCAGTAGACTGTGAAGCTGAAATTACGTTACATGACCCCGTTCACTGAAGAGCATTATCCAGCCCTACCGCACCTCCTCTGCGAATTGTAATTAGCACTCCACCATAATGAAGCACTGGACACCAAAAATGGGACAAAATAAAAACAAAACGCAACGATTCATTTACACCGTAACGTGACTTACATTTTTATTTAACAGACTTATAACAAAAAATGGAAAAATGAAATAGATAGATATTTAAATTCGAAAATTGAAAAATTAGAAAATTTGAAATCTTACATTTAAATGCAAAAAACCAAAATTTCTCCTTGGGAGTATATATGTACCTAGTGCACCTTGTACCAAAAACCAAACAAAAACAGGGACTTTCTCCGTATGGACGAGACTTAAGTTTCCTTGTTCTCCCCGGAAATCTATGCCGTCTTCCTTTTACAAAGCGGCAGTATCCTACCTACCAAGAGCTCTCTATAGGTAGCTAAGGGGACGCAAAATGTTGCCTCTACCACGACAGGGAGGGGATTGGGGAACCTACGCCGCCCCGACGAACACTACCTGTAAATCTTGACTCGACACAAAAAGAAACACCGACGCACTCTAGACACATATGTACACCGATAAAAGGAGTTACAAAATCAAGATTTTGAATTTGAATTTGAATATTTTGTTCGTTATGAGGCCACGTTACTATATTCTGTTCGTTGATAACAAAGAAAAAAAATATTTATATGTATATATATGTACATATGTATGTATATATATATATATCTATATCTATATATGTATATTTATCTAAACGGATCCTAAAATCGGTCCACCGGGAACCGAATCCTGTTCTCCTATCCCACCGGATGAACGTAAATTTTAAAAAGAATGCACGTATATATATGGATATATGTAGGTATAACACTGTATAAAATATATAGGGGTGAGATTGGTTTTGGCTAGTAATTTTAGTTGGGGACCCGGGTCTATCGACGGATCATTCCTTGGTTAAGCACAACCTTCACATCACCTTGGGGATGAAATTTTCTTTATCTTGGACCGTGCGTCGCTCGCTCTTACGCCAACCACCGCGCCGGCCGCCAAAACTCAATCTCACTGCAATACGTATTTTTGATCTTATTCTTATTTGTTCTTATTATACTATCTTACTAAAAGTATAACTCACCCTCAAAAATAATTTTAAATCCTTTTCTTTTATTTGCTTTCTTTGTTCACTTATCTCTTAGTCCTTTTCAAAAAAAAAACTTGTAAAAAAAACCTTTAAAAAAAAATTTAATTTAAGTTCTTAACGCGTTAGACGGACAACTATCTTATTTCCTTTGTTTCTTACTTTTTATTTTAAATTTATTTCACTATTCACTTCTATTCTTTGTTCCACTTTAAAATTTAAATTGATGTTTTCATCACCCACTCTGAACTACAAATGACTTCTTCTTCTAGTCAAGTTCTTTTAGCGGTTGCGATCTTCAATTACCGCATAGTTTATTATTTCCCGCAATGTTCAACGAACTACTTTTTCTGACTTGTCTGGACCCTTGCTTTAAAGCTTAATTTTCACTCCTATCTACTCCTTTTTTACTTTCCCCTACTTCCCCAATTCGCCTAAACTTTTCAATAACTAATTAATTTCGTATGTATTGTTATTCTTTTCGTTCCCAAAAACATATGTCCGTCGCACGTATAATTCCTTCGTCATCCTTTTCTACCCTATTCATAATCCCTATTCTTTCCTTCAGTCTCTTTTTCATGACATATGTCTATTTCGTCCCTAATTGCGAATATAACCACTTGTCATGTCAATGTCAGTTGTTTGAAAATTGAAATCGAAGTTGCGTGCGCCCCGAAAATAAATAAATAAAATAAATAAACAGAAAACTAACACAACACAAAAACATACCGAAACTAAATACCTATGCATAAAACAATAAAAGAACACATTTGACGGGATGGAAACCAGAGTGCCATAGGTAAGTTCTTTCCTGCCTATTCTGACCAGAACCATCGACCGGGGTTTAACCCAGTCCATGTTCCTGGTCAGC
Source organism: Eupeodes latifasciatus (assembly GCA_920104205.1). Classification (NCBI taxonomy): domain Eukaryota; kingdom Metazoa; phylum Arthropoda; class Insecta; order Diptera; family Syrphidae; genus Eupeodes; species Eupeodes latifasciatus. The sequence continues at coordinate 101,307,203 of OV049926.1, read as the reverse complement.
CTTCTACTTTTTCCTACAGTTTTGCTACAGCGTTCATTCCTTTTTTTCAGGTTCCTCCTGGGACAAATCTGGCCTATTGGTTGGCCATAACAAAATCCTTCCTCTACTCAGTATAAAGGTTGCCACAAAAGTAACTTAAAATGAAACTAAAAGGACAAAACAGTTTCTATGACCTTCAAAACCAGTTTCTATGACCTTCAATTAACTTGTGAAATAATAGGAATATTAAAAAATCCTTTTAAACGCATATTCTTGAATGTCTAAACTTTGGAAATATGTAAAAAAAAATTTTGATTTTTTCAAAATTCTACACTAGAATACCCCCATAAGTAAAAAGTTTTATATGATAAGCAAAGCAGTTCCTAGTGTAGATACACTTGTGACAATATCTTTATTCTTGTGTAAATTTGGGTTCTCTAAGTCATTTTACACTCTATCCTTCTCTTTCGGGACAGAATTGCATCTTGGATGCAACTACAATCTCATGTCACATGGAGATGGAATCGAGTAAGGTCATATAAGTCAATTATTTTGATTGGTTAGAAAAATCAAAGCAGTAAAACTTTGAGCAACGTCATAGACCTCTCTTGATTTGTTTCGCAAAAACACTTGTTTTTAACTTTTTCTTGCAGAAAATATTACGTTCTACAAACAAATTAAGCACATATTTTATCAAGCGTTTCAAATTTGCAGCTCTGTTTGGTTTCCATTTCATTGGCGTGTTTGTCCATTTTTGGTCCTGAAGTCCTTTTTTTGACGCCAATAATTCCGGTTCTATTGCAAATATCTTCATTACGTACTCTTTGACGTATGTACGTTCAGAATTTTCCTTTCTATTTTTGTCAATGTTTGTATTCCGTAAGTAAGGAAGTGCATTGTGTATGTCATTCAAAAATTAATAACTTAAACAAATCATGGTAATTTTTTTCAAAACTTTAATACATTATGCATGTACTTCTGAATAGACTACAAGAAAAAATAGTTTTCATAACGGTTCATTAAATATGACAATGTTTTGTTGGTCAAAACAAAACCAACGTTTTATTGCTATCTCTCTTCTTCTTACTGATAGAGAAAAATTAAAGGTGTTGGCAAACGAATCTATTTATGAGGTGTTATTCAGTTCACGCCTTCACGGGCAAGCTAATCAGTGTTCTTAGCTAACTTTTGTAAAATGTACGGAAATACATAAATACTCTAACGAAATAAAATAAAAAAATTAAAAGAATATAAAAGTGGAATAAGTCAAATTAAAATATCGGAAAAATATTCCATTCCAAAATCAGTGATTTGCCGCTTAATACAATTTTACAAATCCAAAAGCTTTGTATATACAGTCACTCAACTTATTGATAACGTGATCAATATAAAATACATCTTTTTGTTGTAACTTTATAGTTTTAACTGTTAGAGCAACTTAATTTGTACTCAAAACAAATTGAGTCATTAGGAATTAGTGTAAAAAAGGGAAGTCAAAATGCACCATTATTTCCTGAGTATAGTGAAAAGTTTTGAAGGAATGCATGTGATCAATTTGTTGACCTTATTGCAATTGACGATAAATGTGACTCAAGTGTAGTGAAAATCGAAATTTTCTTATTGTTTTTAACTAAAATTAAATAATTTATTTATTTATTTATTATTAATAAATTTATTTTGAGTATATTGAAATTAATATTCTGCAAAAGGTATTGCAACATTTCGGTTTCTAAAGGCATTTTATATTTTCTTTATTTTAATGGTAGATGAAAGAAAGGAATAAGCGATCGTATCGTGAAACCAACACTCAAATTTGGAGAAGGAAATCTTATGATTTGGGGGTGCATGTGCACGGAAGGGGTCGGTGAATGCATTAGAGTGGTAGGTCGCATGAATGCGGAACAATACATAACCATTTTGGGAGAAGGACTCCCAAGAAGCCTGCAAAAATGGAGCAAAAGTGTGTCGGGCATCATCTTCCAGCAAGATAATGATCCGAAACACACAGCCAGAATTACTAAAGCGTGGCTGGAAAGCAATCAGTTTGAGACACTTGATTGGCCACCACAATCTCCTGACCTCAACCCGATCGAACATCTTTGGGTTGAGGTTAAACGTGCGGTATCGGATATGCCCGGAGATTGTGCAGATTTACAAGCATTATGGCAAAGAACTCAAACTGCTTGGCAAAGTATCAGCTCGAGTCAATGCAAAACGTTAGTTGAATCCATGCCCAGAAGAATAAAAGCAGTACTCAAAGCAAAAGGAAGCCATACAAAATATTAAGCAACAAGAAAGAGCTCCTAGGAGAACCGTTTGGCAATACGAGAAAGCCAACTGGGACGGTCTCAATAATTATTTTAGGATCTTTAACTGGTCACTATGCTTCCTCGATAGTAACATTTACGCCAGCGCTGATATGATCACAAGTTTGATTCTCCTGGGAATGAGAACTTTTATCCCGAATAGGGTTAAAAGCATCAGACCTAAGGAAAACGCATGGTTCGATGCAAGCTGTAAAGAGGTTATTAGGGTCAAGAAGGTAAGTTTCCGTTGTTTTAAAGCCAATCCAACTGAGGAAAACCGGAATAAGTTCAAGCAAGCCAGGAAGGCCTGCAACCCCCATATTCGACGGACCAAATTTTTATATGACCAAAAATTACGGCAAAAAATACTGCAGTGTCCCAAAGGCAGTAAAAATTGTTGGTCATTTGTAAAAAACATGAGGAATTCTTCCTCTTCCTCGGTTCCTACGCTCGTTGTCAATGACACTCCATTTGTAAGTTCTTTAGAGAAAGCTAATCTCTTCGTTAGGCAGTTCGCAGCCAACTCAACGCTGCCAGTGAATGTTATGACTCCGCCTGTCATCGAGCGCGTTAGTGATTCTATGGGGCCAATCTTTTTTCGCACTCGTACTGTGGCGAGAGTCCTAAAAGATCTTAATACACATAAATCCGCTGGTTCGGATGGTATCCCCGCTATTGTTCTGAAGAGGTGTTTGAGTTTTTTGCCATAATGCTTGTAAATCTGCACAATCTCCGGGCATATCCGATATCGTACGTTTAACCTCAACCCAAAGATGTTCGATCGGGTTGAGGTCAGGAGATTGTGGTGGCCAATCAAGTGTCTCAAACTGATTGCTTTTCAGCCACGCTTTAGTAATTCTGGCTGTGTGTTTCGGATCATTATCTTGCTGGAAGATGATGCCCGACACACTTTTGCTCCATTTTTGCAGGCTTCTTGGGAGTCCTCCCAAAATGGTTATGTATTGTTCCGCATTCATGCGACCTACCACTCTAATGCATTCACCGACCCCTTCCGTGCACATGCACCCCCAAATCATAAGATTTGCTCCTCCAAATTTGAGTGTTGGTTTCACGATACGATCGCTTATTCCTTCACCAGGTTTCCTCCAAATCCATTGACGGCCATCAGATTCAAAACGGTTTATTTTTGTTTCATTTGACCAAATTACCCTTGCCCAATCACCTGCACTATAATTTTTGTATTTTTTTGCAAAGTCCAACCTTAATTTCTTATGACGTTCTGTCAAAAGTTACTGCTTTATTTTAGCTCGTCCATGAAAACCGTTCTTGCGCAAAACTTTTCTCACAGGTTCAGTTGTTACATTAATCCCATCATTGAGGTTAAGTCCTTTATTGATCTGAACCGCATTATCATGTACGCCATACTTTATTTGCCTCACAATACGCCTTTGAAAGGTGGAATTCAAAATTGGTTTTCTTACAGATCGATTTTTTTCAACTTGGACCTCCATATTCTTTCGTATTTTTAATATCATTCCCAATGAAACTTTTAGTTTTCGAGAAATTTCTCGATGAGTTTCCTTAGAAACAATAAGCCTTTGTACTTCTTTAATTGTGAAGCTACTGAGTTCTTTCATCTACCATTAAAATAAAGAAAATATAAAATGCCTTCAGAAACCGAAATGTTACAATACCTTTTGCAGAATATTAATTTCAATATACTCAAAATAAATTTATTAATAATAAATAAATAATAAATAAATAAATAAATAAATAAATAAATAAATAAATAAATTATTTAATTTTAGTTAAAAACAATAAGAAAATTTCGATTTTCACTACACTTAAGTCACATTTATAGTCAATTGCAATAAGGTCAACAAATTGATCACATGCATTCCTTCAAAACTTTTCACTATACTCAGGAAATAATGGTGCATTTTGACTTCCCCTTTTTACACTAATTCCTAATGACTCAATTTGTTTTGAGTACAAATTAAGTTGCTCTAACAGTTAAAACTATAAAGTTACAACAAAAAGATGTTTTTTATATTGATCACGTGATCAATAAGTTCAGTGACTGTATATACAAAGCTTTTGGATTTGTAAAATTGTATTAAGCGGCAAATCACTGATTTTGGAATGGAATATTTTTCCGATATTTTAATTTGACTTATTCCACTTTTATATTCTTTTAATTTTTTTATTTTATTTCGTTAGAGTATTTATTTCCGTACATTTTACAAAAGTTAGCTAAGAACACTGATTAGCTTGCCCGTGAAGGCGTGAACTGAATAACACCTCATAAATAGATTCGTTTGCCAACACCTTTAATTTTTCTCTATCAGTAAGAAGAAGAGAGATAGCAATAAAACGTTGGTTTTGTTTTGACCAACAAAATAATGTCATATTTAATGAACCGTTATGAAAAATATTTTTTCTTGTAGTCTATTCAGAAGTACATGCATAATGTTTTAAAGTTTTGAAAAAAATTACCATGATTTGTTTAAGTTATTCATTTTTGAATGACATACACAATGCACATCCTTACTTACGGAATACAAACATTGACCAAAATAGAAAGGAAAATTCTGAACATACATACGTCAAAGAGTACGCAATGAAGATATTTGCAATATAACCGGAATTGATGGCGTCATAAATAGGACTTCAGGACCAAAAATGGACAAACACGCCAATGAAATGGAAACCAAACAGAGCTGCAAATTTGAAACGCTTGATAAAATACATATGTGCTTAATTTGTTTGTAGAACATAATATTTTCTGCAAGAAAAAGTTAAAAACAAGTGTTTTTGCGAAACAAATCAAGAGAGGTCTATGACGTTGCTCAAAGTTTTACTGCTTTGATTTTTCTAACCAATCAAAATAATTGACTTATATATGAACTTACTCGATTCCATCTCCATGTGACATGAGATTGTAGTTGCACCCAAGATGCAATTCTGTCCCGAAAGAGAAGGATAGAGTGTAAAATGACTTAGAGAACCCAAATTTACACAAGAATAAAGATATTGTCACAAGTGTATCTACATTAGGAACTGCTTTGCTTATCATATAAAACTTTTTACTTATGCAAGGTAATACCCGAAATATACAAAAGGTTATAAAAATTGTAATAAAATATTAGAATTTAGACGTTGTTTTTGATTGCCGATTCCGGGCGAAACTCAGATTATTTATTGGGTTTCAAAACAATCCATTTTCTTAGGGAAGCCAAAAATATTGTAATGTGTATACACTCTTTATCTCTTTCAATAATAAGGGGCAACATCTAGTGGTAGTAATAGGAGAACTCGCTTCTTTAAGCATCGAGAAACCTCTAGTGGCTAATAGGAGAACTCGCTTCTTAAGCATCGAGAAACATCTAGTGGCTTAGAGGGGAACTTATTCAGCGCATACAAGAACCTCGAAAGGGGTAAGCATCTAGTGATAAAGTGGAGAACTTCGTTAAGCATCGAGAACAACCTTGTAGATTCTCGAACCGATTGGAGGTATATAAATAGGCGCTTGGAAGCGAAGCGGTTCATTATGGATTGTGAATTGCTGTAAAGTAAAGACTGTGTTTGAAAAGTAAAGACTGTGTTTGAAACGTAATAACTGAGTGTTCAATAAATAAGTTTATATCGATTTAAATAAAGAAAATTTGTGTTTTTATTTACGAAGTGTGAATAAGTTTTAATTATCGGACCAAGCCGAATATTACATTGGTGTCAGAATAAGGGATTAAAACTTATTGAGAATAAAAACAGTGAGCAGTGATTGAACTATTTTATGTGAATTAGTGAAGTTAAAAATAAATAAAAAATGAGTAAAGTTTTGAAAGACTTAACTGTCCCTGAGCTAAAGGCCGAACTAAGCAAACGTGGCTTAAGTGGGACAGGCGTAAAAACCGAACTCGTTAAACGGCTGCAGGAATATCTGGAGCAGCAAAATGAAGACCCAGATACGTTTGCTTTCGAATAAGAAGCAAAAGTGGAAGAGGTTAATGCAAATGTTGCTTTATCTAACATGATGTCACTTCTTTTAACCAAATTTGAAGAAAATAAAAATGATGTCCTCAAACAACTAGAAACTCAAAGGAATGATGTCCTAGAGCGATTCGACGAACAGAAAAACCTTTTAGAAGGCAGGTTTGCGGACTTCGAAGAGAAAATCAAAACTGTCGACGAGCGCGTCGAAAAACAAAATGCATGTTTCGAGAAAATTGACGAACAAATCGAAACCATCACAAATGAACTAGAAAAAGTGCGAAAGATGAAAGCTCGAGAACCTTCTGGTGAGTGCTCAAGGAAGAGAGAAGTGAATCCTCCAAGCTTTGATGGGCAGATTCCGTGGTCAATCTACAAGAAACAGTTTGAAGCAGCAGCGTTAACAAACGGCTGGGACGATCACGAAAAATACATTGCTCTTACGCTTGCTTTAAGAGGATCTGCTGCTGAACTGCTACAAACCATCCCAGTAGAGAAAAGTGGTGACTTCACAGTTCTGGTAAACGCAATCGAACAGCGGTTTGGGGATAGCCACATGACAGAAGTCTTCCGAGTTCAGCTTAACAACAGGACACAGAAAAGAGGTGAAACTCTGCAGCAGCTTCAGGCAGATATCGAGCGATTGGTTCACCTGGCATATCCAACAGCTGGTAACGAGATAATAAATCAACTTGCTGTTGAAGCCTTTGTGAGAGCTGTGGGCGATATAAATCTCCAAAGGGCTATCCGCACTGCCGGAAAGCGAACATTACCAGAAGCATTGGCTTTCGCTCTGACGATGGAAGCTGCAGAACAAGCTTCCCAAAACGTGCATCGCATAAGAGAAATAGAAGTCCAAGAATGTTCTTGTCAGAAGGCTACTGTGGAAAGGAGTCAGCGAGACGGAACAGCACGATGCTGGAACTGCAATAAGACTGGGCATCTACAGCGACAGTGCAGATTACCACGAAGAAGAACCACATGCCAACACTGTGGAAATAGAAGTAATTCAACCGTTCAAAGCAACACCAACAACGTTGCTTCCGAAGTTCAGAAGCTGGTTTCTGGTATCGATGGCCCCAGAAACGACATCCAGGTTTCTCAAACGAAACGTGACAACAAGAGCCTGACCGTGGAAGCAAGTATAAACGGCAACAAATGTGTGGCTACCATTGACACGGGTGCCACGGCGTCCATCGTACGGCAAGACCTCGTCAAGAAGGCATGGCTCCACAACACCAACAGCTATCGTCTAAGGACTGCAACTGGAGAGGCCGCAAAAGTTTATGGTGAGGTACGTCTTAAGATTCGGATAGCAGAGTTGGAATTCTCTCACCCGTTCCTGGTAGCAGATATATGCGACGAGTGCATTGTCGGCATCGATTTCATGAAAGATCACGGAGTGATATTGGACATCGGGAACCAAGTCCTGAAATATCGAAACATCGAGATTCCGATGATCTATGGGACTAACTCGTATGAGACCTCGTCATCTGTGAAAACCGTCATCAAAGAAGATCTCACTTTGCCTGCTTCTTCAGAAGTATTCGTGTGGACGAAATTGAAGGGTAAACCTGGCAGCCATCGATACCTCATGGTCGAACCAGCATCAGTAAAGTCCTCCCAAAACGTCACCATTGGGAAGACTCTTGTGAGACCATTAAAGAACATGGTTCCGGTACGAATACTGAACATCAAGCCGTATGAAGTTAAGCTTAGAAAAGGTGAGATTGTCGGACAATGCGAATCTGTATCAGCGATAACAAGGATCAACGAAGAAGAGTCAAGGCAATCCTTGAAGTCCGAAGAGCTGAACTCCATAAAGACGAACATTCTCAAGTCATCTAATCTTGGCCACCAACAACGAAGAACTGCAGAAGGTCTCCTCGAAGAATTTGCAGACATCTTTTCATCATCGAAAGGGAAATATGGCAGAACGCAACTGGTGCAACATCGAATCAATACCGGGGATGCAAGGCCGATTCGTCAACCTGCAAGACGCCTTCCACTAGCCAAACAAGGTTAGGTTGAAGAACTGATAACCACCATGAAGGGAGAAGGTCTGATCGAAAACTCTAAAAGCCCTTGGGCGTCTCCAGTGGTCCTGGTAAAGAAGAAAGACGGATCAACCCGCTTTTGCGTGGACTATCGAAGGTTGAATGATGTGATCAAGAAGGATAGCTACCCTCTGCCTAGGATCAGTGATACTCTGGATGCAATGGAAGGAGCACAATGGTTCTCAACTTTGGACTTGAAAAGTGGTTACTGGCAAGTCGAAATCCATCCTGAAGACAAAGAAAAGACAGCATTCTCAACAGGAAACGGATTGTGGCAGTTCAAAGTGATGCCTTTTGGACTTTGCAATGCTCCAGCGACTTTTGAGCGCCTAATGGAATGCGTCCTGCAAGGACTCACATGGAAATCTTGCCTGGTCTATTTGGATGACGTCATAGTATACGGAAAAACATTTGACGAACACTGTACAAATCTGAGAGCCGTGTTTCAAAGACTTCGAGAAGCCCACCTCAAGCTTAACCCAGAAAAGTGTTCACTCTTCAAAACCGAAGTAAAATATCTGGGACATATCATCTCATCCCAAGGAGTAAAAACGGATCCTGATAAGGTTGACACCGTGAAGAATTGGCCAACACCACAGGACAAACACCAACTCCGAAGCTTTCTATGTCTAGCCACCTACTATAGGCGCTTTGTGAAGGACTTTGTTGGAATCGCCAAGAGTCTACATCAGCTAACGGAAAAGGGAAAGCAGTTTAGATGGTCAGGTGAATGCGAGCGCAGCTTTCAAGAGCTCAAGCAAGGCTTGTGTAATGCACCAGTGCTGACCTACCCAACTCCAGGAAAACCGTTCATAATTGATGCTGATGCGAGCAATGTCGGGATAGGTGCTGTACTATCGCAGGTGCATAATGGCGAAGAAAAGGTGATTGCTTATTACAGCAAGGTACTCTCGAAGTCGGAAAGAAATTATTGTGTGACCAGAAGAGAACTTCTTGCACTGATTTTGGCAACAAAGCACTTCCATAAGTATCTCTATGGACAGAAGTTTCTTCTCCGAACTGACCATGGAGCACTTAACTGGCTTTTGAATTTCAAGAATCCAGAGGGTCAAGTGGCAAGGTGGATTGAGAGGCTGCAGACGTACGATTACGAAATTCAACATCGGAAGGGAAGCTTCACTCAAATGCAGATGCACTGTCTCGGAGACAATGTAAACAAGACTGTAAGCATTGTAGACGACAAGAAGAAAGAGAAGTGGTTACTGTCCAACGAACCAGAGCCGATCCCATTTATGGCTGGAGCAACGACGAGTTGAGGAAGGCTCAACAAGAAGACTCAGATATCGAACCCATCCTCGCTTGGAAGGAACACCAGGAAAAACCAGAATGGGCTGATATCTCCGATAGAAGTCCGACTCTGAAGGCCTATTGGGCACAGTGGGACTCGTTTCATGTCCAAGAGGGTGTCCTTCGACGTAAATGGGAATCAGCAGATGGAAAGTCTTATGTAATGCAGCTAGTCTTACCGAGATCGAAGGTTATGGATGTTCTGCGAGAGATGCATGGTGGAGTTTCGGGAGGTCATCTAGGAGTGAACAAGACGCTAGAAAAGGTTCGACAACGATTTTACTGGCTACATGCAAGGGAAGATGTCGAGAAGTGGTGCCGAAAATGTGATACCTGTGCTGCCACCAAAGGCCCGAACAAAAGGAACCACAGCCAAATGCAGCAGTATAGTGTCGGAGCACCATTCGAAAGGATTGCAGTAGACGTGGCGGGTCCATTTCCGGAAACAAATAATGGGAATCGTTATATTCTGGTCGTCATGGATTACTTTAGCAAGTGGCCTGAAGCATACGCCATTCCAAATCAAGAAGCCAAAACAGTCGCAGACCAAATTGTCTTCAACTGGGTGAGCAGATTCGGCGTTCCATTAGAACTGCATTCCGACGAGGGAAGGAATTTTGAATCAAACATATTTCAGGAAGTTTGTGGGCTTCTTGACATCAAGAAGACAAGAACAACACCACTTCACCCACAATCTGATGGCATGGTCGAACGATTCAACCGAACCCTGAAGGAACATCTTTGCAAAGTTGTGGACGACAACCAGCGAGATTGGGATCGACACATTCCACTGTTTTTGATGGCGTATCGAAGTGCAAGACATAGCTCAACTGGTCATATTTGGATGCCCCACATCGGAACCGCAAGCCAAGGATGACTACATTGATGACCTCAGAGAAAGACTCCTTCAGATCCACGACAATACCGGGTTGAAAATAAAGATGTTCAGTGACCGAATGAAGACACGCTACGATATACGAGCGACAACAACAGAGTTCCAAGCAGGGCATCGGGTGTGGCTTTGCAATCCCCATCGACAAAAAGGATTGTCACCGAAACTTCAACGGGACTGGGAAGGTCCATATACAGTCATTACAAAAATCAACGATGTCGTGTACCGGATACAAAAGGGAGTCAGAGGAAAACCTAAAGTTGTACATCGCGACCGGTTACATCGCTACAGTGGTGATGAGAACGATGGATTTGTTCGGGACGATCAATCCTAAGGAGGGGGCAATGTAATGTGTATACACTCTTTATCTCTTTCAATAATAAGGGGCAACATCTAGTGGTAGTAATAGGAGAACTCGCTTCTTTAAGCATCGAGAAACCTCTAGTGGCTAATAGGAGAACTCGCTTCTTAAGCATCGAGAAACATCTAGTGGCTTAGAGGGGAACTTATTCAGCGCATACAAGAACCTCGAAAGGGGTAAGCATCTAGTGATAAAGTGGAGAACTTCGTTAAGCATCGAGAACAACCTCGTAGATTCTCGAACCGATTGGAGGTATATAAATAGGCGCTTGGAAGCGAAGCGGTTCATTATGGATTGTGAATTGCTGTAAAGTAAAGACTGTGTTTGAAAAGTAAAGACTGTGTTTGAAACGTAATAATTGAGTGTTCAATAAATAAGTTTATATCGATTTAAATAAAGAAAATTTGTGTTTTTATTTACGAAGTGTGAATAAGTTTTAATTATCGGACCAAGCCGAATATTACAATATATTAATGATGATTTCGTCATTGTTATCTAAAAGCTTGAAATCAAATGTAATTAGTACATCTCCTTTGTTGTTTTGGAATGTGGCAAGAAACACATTATATAACATGTTGCAATATTTTTCGTGTTGTGAACTACGGTTAATCAACTATTTTTTAGCAATTGTTTACTTCTTCCTGTATATTTTCTTAACATGTTATGTATGCACGGTTGAACTGACTTTGTTTCAATTTTGAAAATACGTATGCAAGTTAACGTATTCGCATTACATTTAAAATGCCACTCAAAAGTGTGGACTCATTAAATCATATCTTTCAACAGAAAGTATCTCACCATGCATCCAGAATACAGATATTCATCCATCGAGTCACCGTCGCACAGTGGTTCGGTTTGTACGGGAGCACGGAAATAAATCGATAAAATCTGTAATATAAATCGGAGAGAAATGAAATTTGGCACACATGTGTGAGATGTGAGGTATATATGTATACGCGTAAGTGTGTGTAAAATCAAGAAACAATAAAACACAAATTCGTATTTTTCTTCCGCCTATTCAAATCTGTTCTTTTTGAAAAATTCCTGGGTGTGCTCATAGAGGAAATATATTATCTAGAGTTCCGACCGGTACCCGTCCTACCTTAAACAACCTCAAATTTTATTCGAGGTGAACTCTCTCAATCGGTGAATACATGTGCGTGGTGAAAAAAAGCAAAATGGGGGATTGGGCTAAAAAAGAAACTTATGGAATTTTTGTGACCTGTCAAAAATGACAATCAATTTTGCAAAACAAAACAAATAAACAATGGGTTTCGGATTTTAAGAGTAAGTTTTTGTTAATTGTTTTGTTATTTAATATAATTTGATATTTTTCAGACCAAAAACCTTTATAATGAAAAGAGTATTTACAAGTTCAGTTCATTGAATAAAAAGTAAGTCACATAGCAGCGAAGGAGGTGCAACAATAATCGATTTATTTTATAGTCTGTGTTTTCATTTTAGATACTGCCAATAACAAACCATAATGCAGGAAGCAATTTCCCTGAAGAAATCTGGAAGACAAAGCAAACAAGGCGATTATTTCCAGGCAAGGTTTTTGTATATTATATTTCTCTTAACAAAATAATATCAACGTTTTTAACGAAAGATACTGCCCATTGTGTTTGTATGTACTTCTCAACGGCCATAGCTGCCGCAGGCGTTGACAGTGGAGGTGTCACCATCTCTACCAATAGTAAAACGCATTCAATGCAACAAAACCATCAGCAACAACACCACCAAGTCAATGATGCAAGTGGAAGTTTTCCGCACCCTCTAATTATCGACCGATTGCACTTACGTCCCTTCTTTCCAAGGTCATGGAAACGCTGGTAAATTATCAGTTTAAGAAATATCTCGAAGACCGAAAGCTTCTTAATGACCGGCAGTACGGCTTTCGCAGCAGTAGGTCCACTGGTGATCTCATGGTTCATCTCACCGAACAGTGGAGCAAATCTTTACATCGTTTTGGAGAAAGTAAGATTATTGCACTTGATATTTCAAAAGCATTTGATAGGGTTTGGCATCAGGCTCTCTTATCGAAAATGCGTGCTTTCGGTTTTCACGAATCCCTGCTTCATTGGATTAGTAACTATCTTTCGGATCGTTCAATACAAGTAGTATTGGATGGGTTCAAGTCTGAAAACCACATAATAAATGCTGGTGTGCCCCAGGGCTCTGTTCTATCTCCAACACTCTTTCTCATTTTTATTAATGATCTCCTGTCTGCAACTTCTAATCCAATACATTGTTTCGCTGACAATAGTACTCTCAGCTTTTCATATTCGTTTTCAGAATTACATCCCTCTTCTTCGGATGTGGAACTGCAACGACAAAATATGATAAGCTCATTAAATTCCGACCTAAACAGCATTGTTCAATGGGGATTAAAAAACCGCGTGGAATTTAATGCTTCGAAAACGCAATGCTGTCTTGTATAGTTAAAGCGAGATACTCCCCCTTGCCATTATTCATGGATGGCGCTTGCATCGAGGAGACTGAACATCTCGATATTCTCGGTATGTGTATCACCAACCACCTTTTGTGGAACGACCACATATGCGATGTCGCCAAAAATGCCGCAAGATGTTTGGGTTTTCTAAGGCGATGCAAGAAGTTTTTCTCACCCTCTGATCTGGCTGTTATCTACAAAACTTATATACGTCCAAAGCTTGAGTATAACTCCCATATCTGGGCTGGTGCACCTGCAACCTACTTAAGCTTCTTGGACAGCATTGAACGTAGAGCATTTAAATTAATCGGTGATAACACCATCATAGGATCATTTACGTCGCTTGAACATCGTGGTAAATTTTCTTGTCTCACGCTTTTTTACCGTTATTTTAACGATTTATGCTCAAGAGAAATAGCCAGTTGCATTCCTCCCCTTAAACAGTTCAATCGTAATACTCGCGCTTCTAGGAATGCTCATCAGTATACCCTCGAGCCCAACTTCGGTTGTACTGTCAAGTACAGAGATTCGTTCTTTAGCCGTACTACGCGAATGTGGAATGCCTTACCACACTCTGTTTTTCCCAGCCATTACAATATTCAGGAATTCAAAACCAATGTGCACCGACACCTCCTTTCAACCTCTGTCTTCTCTTCCTAGTGCTCACACTGTGTCTTTACATAATAAGGGTAGTAATATCCCCTTAAGTGTGCGCTTATTATAAAAAAAAACCTGAATTTCACAGAGTCAACAAATTGATCAAGTGCTCTTTTTTTTCATTTTTTAATTAATGTAAGTAAATAAATGAATTTTGATGTTCTTAATTTTTTAATTGAACTATTATGCTATATTGTTATTTTGTAAAAAAATCGTTGAAAAATCTTGATAAATAAAAAAGTTATAAACAAAAGTCGAGCGTTGTGAAAATTATGTGATCAATAAGTTGAGTGACTATATATTTGAATAGTACTATCATGGAACACAAAATTTTGTTACGGAAGGCGAGCCATGGGGGCGCTGGCTGTACGAAAATTAAGTGTGGAATCTAAGAGCGATTGGAAGTATAAAAATATTGAAATAAATAAATAAAATAAATTACTCAAATGTAAACAAAAATCAGTCGTTGCCAACGTTACCTGAGATTTTTTTATTCATACCTATCAATGTAAAGCAGGTATGCAATGTATATGCAATACATTTTATTGTATGGGTTTTAGATTTGTTTGCAGAAAATCGTATTCATTTGATTTTGAATTTTCTATTTTTGTGAAATTTGAAAATTTAAAAGCAACGTTTTCAAATTTAAGATTTGATACAATGCTTCGTTGCCATATTTTGAATTTTTCCATAGCTAATTCATTCGATGCAGATATGTTTTTAAATTTGTATTTCTTATTGTAAGGTGGGTAGTGGGTGGGTATGTAGAAAAGTAAGTATTAATGAGGGTAGGTTGGTATGTATTAAGCAGAATTGTAAAGACTTAAGTCGTTTCGTCATTGCAGTTAAGCCATGACTTAAGCTAGAATTAAATGGCCAACTCAAAATGCCAACGCGTTGACTCTCTGACGTCATAAAAAATTTAAACTTTCTGTGTCAACGCACCGTCAAATTTCACAGTGTCAATAATTAAAACGTTGATTATCACACGATTTAACAAAACAATGTTTATTTAAGCCAACGTTATTTTCATTTTTTTTCTTATTAGAGTGTGAAAGAATGTTAAAATTGGTGCAATGTAATCATATAACATAAATTTGTGTGTAGTTTTTAACTGTAGGTCTACAAATGACGTCATTTTTACGTCAAAGAGTCAACGCGTTGACCGTTTACGTTGACCTTCTAAAAGTAAGAAAGTTTCTAGGGAATAATTTTGTTAAATTAATGCATTAAACCAAAAAAGTAACAAAATTTATAAGAACCTACAATCCTCCTCACCCTCATTTTGGTTGTTTCAAAAAACGGACAAATGGCTAAAGATAGTGTTATAGCTTTTTGCGTTCTTAGGAAAAAGGGTATTGTACAAAAAATCCTTTTTAAGACAAAAATTTTAAAATTAATGTCTCCTTCTAGACTTAACTTGATTTAATGAAAAAAATTATATTTAAATTCAAAATTAAGATTTTCTCCATTATTGAAATAAAATTTGTATTTATTTCAGATCTCCAGACCTCCCTTGATATTACCAGACCTCCCTTAATTTTTCTAGACCTCCCTTGAAATCTCCAGACCTCCCTTGAAATTTCCAGACCTCCCTTGATATTTCCAGACCTCTCTTGATTTTCTAAACCTCCCTTAATTTTTCTAGACCTCGCTTGAAATCTCCAGACCTCGCTTGAAATCTCCAGACCTCCCTTGAAATTTCCAGACCTCCCTTGATTTTCTAAACCTCCCTTAATTTTTCTGGACCTCCCATGAAATCTCCAGACCTCCCTTGATTTTTTTAGACTTCTCTTGACATCTGCAGACCTCCCTTGACATCTCCAGACCTCTCTTTATATTTCCAGACCTTCCTTGATATTTTCAGACCTCCCTTGATTTTTCTAGACCGGCGCAGGGACATAAGTCCCCGGGACATAAGTCCCGAATTTCTTTTTCGGGACTTATGTCCCATTTTGATGGGTCATAAGTCCCGAATTCGATTTGGGGCTAATGTCCCACCTACTGAGACATAAGTCCTGAATTTTTTAGCCAAAAATGGGACATGAGTCCCGAATGAAACAAAAACAATTTGTGATACATATATATTTTTATAATAAATGATCATTTACTAAGCAACCTAAAGACTATTTTTTAACACAACATTTCAATTCAAACTTAACAAATATTTTCAACAAAACTTCAAAACTAGGCTATCTTTCAATTTTTGAGTCAGATTCTCTAATTAAACAACTGGAAAAAAACAAGATAAACGTTATTAACATAATATTTCAATAATTCTAAATAAACAACAAAAAAAATAACGAAAATAGAGGTTTCTTTACATATAAACAGAACAAGTGGTTTGTATTATCTGCCGACAAAATGGACACAATAATTCATTTCTTAAAGCCGTTGCTTCTTCGCTGAGCTTCGAAAAGCAA
This sequence comes from Eupeodes latifasciatus, assembly GCA_920104205.1. Taxonomy (NCBI): domain Eukaryota; kingdom Metazoa; phylum Arthropoda; class Insecta; order Diptera; family Syrphidae; genus Eupeodes; species Eupeodes latifasciatus. The sequence continues at coordinate 101,290,817 of OV049926.1, read as the reverse complement.
CTACTACACATTTTGAAATGATTGCAAGGTTGCAAAAGTATGTTTCGAGGATTTTTGAAACAAATGCTGCAGTTAACTGTTTCATTTCCTTCTGGCTGGCGTACGTCATTTAAATCATCTTCACTTTCATTCGATAAAACATCAGAGAAATCAATCTCAACGGTTTGGTTAGAATGATCATATAATTTTGAGGATACTTGATTGATGAATTCAGATATGGTTATTCTGCGCTTGTCAAGCTTAACTGTAAGAAGGTCTATGAATGCATTCCGCTTCTCAAATTTGCCTTTGGGTCGCTCATACATTTTCCAAGTTTCACCATCCAGCGATGAAGAAAAATCCAAAGTGCTCTTGTATTCTTCGTCAAGCAAAGTATCACAAAACTTGAAAAAATTACCGTGTTTGGGTAATACTTTACCCAACTTTTGGTTATAGGCTTCGAGCATGCTGGTAGTTCTCATACCAATTTTATAAACAGAGAACTGTTTTGAGAGGTCCTGAAAAATTGGAATAAATGTATATGGTGTTACAAAATATTAAAAATATTATAAATATATATTTTTGCACCTTGGATATCCATTGTCTTTTAAAATATTGAACAAAACTTTCAAAGTAAGGGTATCTACTGCAACTATTCTCCAACAAATTAAATGCTTCTCCAATCAACGACGGTTTAAGAAGCGGAAGCACAAAAAACTTATTGAAAAGCTTATATGCTTCTTTGTTTTGTCGAATGGTTGGCATAAAATTCGTGATCCTTGATGCCCTCCTTCTTAGTGCCCTTATGTAATGGAACCAACAACCTCGAACTTCAGCCTCAGAGTAAGTTTTTTAAACCCATTGCGAAGGCTTTGCTCGAAGTCAGTCGTGAATGAAGCAGCTTTAAAGTTGAACACATTTGCTTCAATAAATTGAAACATGTGTGTATAACTTTCCTCTGACTTGCTACTCATTAGCGAATAGAGAAAAGGATATACCTAAAACAAATATCATTATTGAAGAATGTGCTCTTTTGAATTTACAAAAGTAATTTGGTAGTAGAAAAACTTTTGGAATCGCAAGTTATCAAATAATTAAAGATATATATATATACATATATTTGTATTGTTTTGATATTTCTTAAATATGATTAAAGAAAATATAAAATGCAATTATATTAGTAAATCCAGTTACTATATTAGTAAAAACAAATGTTTACTTTGAATCATAGATTTATATAAAAAATATATGACAAACACAATCTTAAGAGAACTTACATGTTCGGCATGCGCTATGTATACAATTAATAATTGCCTACACCCAATCGAAGGAAGAACATGGAAGGTCCCATCAATCAAATAGTTTCGTTCCGATTGAGGCAACGTTCCAATTAATTCGGCGATTTTTGGCGCTAAAAATATGGTGTAACTAAATTGTGCTTCTAAAACAGTGTGTTTATAGAAGCTCTTTTCTTTGTCGTATTTGGACATGCCAAAATTCAACAAAACATTCTCATTGCTAAATGCATCTTTAACCTCCCTTAAATTAAGTGGTGATTTTGGTAGCGAGGCACTCTTAATTCTGTTCATGTGTCGTTTGACAGATGAAAACTGCACCAAATGTGCTGCGCCTGGCATTTTTAGTCGCTTAGCATCGAAAATTTCTTTGGCTGTTGTTCCTCTTTTGTGTGACACAGAGCATTCACTTTTTAATGAAGTAGATATTTTCATTTTTTGCATCATCTTTTCTTGATCACAATGAGGCAAGGTTGCAAAAATTCCAATGTCAATTCAATGCATTACTCTTTATTTTTTTAATGGATATTGTTCTTTGACTGAAATAAAATATATAATGCTAATTGTCATCTATGAATTACCCATTAAAAATTTAATTTATTGCCATCAATATTAAACTAAAAATTAAAAATTATTTTATTGCAAGTTTTATTGAATTAGTAAATAAATGTTATTTTATTGCAAGTTTAATTGAATTAAAATTAAAAAATAACTTCTAATCTTGACGTAAAAATGTCCCAGGTTGAAGATTGACTGATACTAACAAATAAATTTTGAAAAAAAAATCGTTTTTCGGTCGAACAATAATAATAATAAATTATAATATTTGAATAATTGTTGTTTTTTGTGTTATAATTGCGTGATAACCGTAAGTCATAACATTAATCAGGTTAAAAACATTGTAGATGCTGTGTTGTTTGTCTCCATGTTTGTTGTATTATGTATTTTTTATGTTTATTTTTAAAAAAATAAAAATAATTAACAGTTAACAGTACAGCCCGATGATGGAACAAGAGTTCTGAAACGCGTAGCTTGTTTTATTTAATTTAATAAATTTGTTTGTAACATAAAGTTTTATTAAATTGTTAATTTTTTAAAGAAAAATATAATTGTTTTTATTTTTTAAAAAATAAACATAAAAAATACATAAAAATATTGGAAATAAAAACTTAAAGTATTTTAATTAATAATTGCGAAAGTCTGCCAAATAAAATAAAAATAAGTATTTTTATTTCAAAAGTTTTGCATTGGAAATAGTATTTTAATTTGATAGAACACAATTAAAAAATAACATTAATTAATTAATGCCATACGGTAACATTGAAAAATAAAATTTAATAAATAATTTAAAAAAAATAGAATTTAAAATTGAAAAATATTTTCTAATTTATTCAAAATGCATTATAAAATTCAATGCATTATTTGCAACTCTGCAATGAGGATGTAATGCATCACTTTTCTTAATAACTTTGTTAGACACCGAATCAAATGTTATGCTTGCTTTGCAAGATTTGATACAGCAAGTATATCTCTTTTTTTGTTTATATACACTTTTCTGCACATACAATTGTTTTTCACTAATAATATAGAGAAGACAACTATTTTTCCTGAGCCCTTGTATGAACTCAAACGGAATATCACAATTTTCAATTAAACTTTCACTTTCACTTTCCATGATCTTACTTTGTCACGATGCAGTTTCGACTAACCAATACCTAAATTTGAAAATTTGCTTTTTTTCCAACAGCTTGTAACTGTACTTTGCATTGGAGTAGGTACTACCGAAAAAAAAATCGAGAGAATAAAACCGGTTCTACCATTTCGTCAGCTATGGTTTCTTTAAATTGTCTCTATGCATACATTTATGTAAAAATAAAAAAAACATATACGTGGGACATAAGTCCCGAAATATTTTTTCAGGAATTACGTCTCAGTAGGGTGGGACATAAGTCCCGAATCGAATTCGGCCATGACGCTGCTGAATTGTCGTGACTATAAAGAAATTAATTTTCATTATATAAAGAAATCTCAAATGGAAGTTGACTTACTGTTTTTGATGTTGATTTTCTGTGTGAAAATCGATGGAAATAACTCACCGACATCGTCAGTAGCTGCCGAGGGACTGGTCTGAATCTGTTTGGCCTTTTGGGGATTCTTGTCGGGCCAGCCCATTTGCCTCCGAATGATTGCCACCGTTAAGTCAGTGCGATCCTTAGGAGCAAAATGAATGGATTCGTTTTAGATTTAATATTTGAACTCACTTAATTTACAGTCAAGGTTGGAAATTTTTTGGAGTCTTCCTACGATTGTATTCTTGTTTTTCTTGCTTCTCTTGCAGAACTACCGACGGGTAGTATTCTTTACATCTAGAAGATGAAGATTAAGCGAATTGAACACGATATGAATGTTTCGATACGTATTACACAATTGATCTCCGCGCTGTTGCGTCGTTTTTTTTTTAGCGGCTTGCATTTTATTTCTTGGCAGCTGATGAACAGGCAGAGTTGGCAGTTGCTGATGTTATGTCGTTCCAACACCAACACTCAGCTGCTGGGAGAAGGGCGTTAGCGATCGACTATTGAATGGCAAAACTTCCACTTGCATCATTGACTTGGTGGTGTTGTTGCTGATGGTTTTGTTGCATTGAATGCGTTTGACTATTGGTAGAGATGGTGACACCTCCACTGTCAACGCCTGCGGCAGCTATGGCCGTTGAGAAGTACATACAAACACAATGGGCAGTATCTTTCGTTAAAAACGTTGATACTATTTTGTAAAGAGAAATATAATAGATAGATAGATAAATTTTTTATTTGTTTTTTTTTTTTCATCATAAGATTTTACAATATAATTTCCTAAGAATAAGTACATGGCATTGACTGCCGTCTGCCTGAATTGACATTTCATAAGTGATACAAAAAAATATATAAATTAAAAAGAAAATGTAAAATTATTTAAATAAAAATATTAGAATAATTCGAACAATTTTTACGTGATTTGAAACACAAAATTACAATTTATAAAAATAAAACAATTTTTTGAATAGTAGGCTTTACTCAAAGTAAAGTTTTGACAATTTGTACGTGATTTGAAACACAAAAAAGACAATTTTGTATGATTTGCAACATAAAATGAGATAGGCTAAAAGTTAATTTAATAAGTGAAACTGTTCCGGTAGTTAAGAGTTTTTCGACAAAATTTGAATACGTTTAGCCAACCTAGTGCTCCATTTAGGATTTCGTAAAATTCTTGCATTGTTAAAATACTTTTCCGAAAGTGTAATCTACGAATTTCTTGTAAAATTGGGCAATTAGTTTAAAAGTGGTAGATATCTTCGATTTCTCTTCTGTTGCACAGATCACATAGCTGCGGCAAATCACTTCGGTGTGGTATAAAGTTTAAGTTTAAGATTTCGACTCTGGCTTTAAAAATAATACTTATCTGAGCAATGGCGGATCCAGGGGGGGGGTCGTAGGGGTCATGACCCCCCCCTGGGAGATAATTTATTTGCTTTTTCGTAGGAATTTCCTTCAATTCAAAACTAATCGTATTGCGTTAATGTATATGACCCCCATTATATTTTGAATTACTTATTTTTTGTATATGAAAACAGCATTTGTATTTTACTTCCTTAAACTTTGTTGCTAAAAGTATTACTTTTGACTGAAGATTGGACCAAGAACATAATATGAATCGGATATTCAGCCAAAAACACAGCACAAATTCATCAACTTTTGACCAATGGACGATCCAGGGGGGGTCATATGAGCCACAAAGCTTATATAGTTAAGTTGTATAAGTAAAGATTTCATCTATAGATTTATTAGTAATTTAACGACATTCACCAAAAAGTGGTTTGCTGTCAAAAACAACTAAAACTTTTGTTTTTACTCAATTTAAAATTTGAAAAAACTTTAGTCTGGCTTTAAATTATTTTTATAAAAATGGTTTCTAAGAAAAAGAGCAAATATTTAGGTTCTTAAGAAGAAACCTTGAATAAGAGATCATCAATTTTATATTAAGTTGCCTTTAAATTCCTTAAACTAGCCTTCAATTTTATGATTACATTTTTTTGACACACACAAATAGTGATTATTGAAGTGATTTTTACTTGCGACTTATAGGAACTATATAAGTTTTGCATTAGTAAACATTTTCAAACTAGAGCTTTTAATCAAATATGACATTATGACGATAGAGAAGTCGAAAAAAATGGGTCCCCCGATTCCTTCCGTCTGTCTGTCTTTCCTGGCCCCTACAGTCCAAACAATTTTGTTGATTGAAATTAAGATTTTCAGCCGATTAGTGTAAGACGTTTTTTTCATTTTATTAATACGAAAAATAATAGCAGTCCCCAAGCAGGTTCAAACATGTATGATTTTTCTAAAACTTCCTCTAAATTTAGTGTTCTTAATTTGACTTCTTTCTACAAGAAAAACATATTTTCGTATTGCTCCAGAAGGGTACCCCTCAAAAAACCTTTATTTTGTTTTTAAGTTTTCTCAAGAACTAATGGACCGATTTCAAAAATTCTTCTCTTTCTGTGCAAGCTCTTGTCAATGATCAAATTGATGATGATTTTTTATGATCAAAAATGTAATTTTTTTTTTGATTTTTAAAAAAATACTAATTTTGTTTACAAAACTCGATATCTCAGAAATGGGACAACATTTTTGGACGAACTTTAAATGTAAAATGTACATATATTTATAAGTTTTTTATTTAGTGCTTACCAAAAACATTTTTAAGACAAAATTTAACATGATTTTCGAAAAAAAAATAAGTTAATCTAGATTTTTTGACAAATAAAATGGCATTTGAATTTTGACAAATGAAATGGCAATTACATTTTTGAGAAAAACTTATTTTGCAGGTACATTTTTAGGGGAGAGTACGATAACTTTGGCGACAAAGTTTAATAACGGATTTGTATAAAACAGTTAAAAACAAGCATTTTTTACTATGGGAGGGGGGTCTATCTCCCTCCGTTTAGGCGGTAGGGGCAGTTTAAAAAAATATGTACATTAAATGGAAAAAAATAATTAAAAAATAACGGTAATACTTATAATTAAGTATTATACCCTTTTTTAAAGCCAACACTTTTGTCTATTAGCTTGTTTTTAAATCAAGTCAAAACTATGCATAGTTTTTGAAAAAAATTGTTTTAAAGTCAAAATTTGTGCAAACAAAAGTTAAAAAAAGGTTTAAAGTGTAATTTTTCAAAACTTTCAGATTATCTACTATTTTTTTTTTTATAATTCATTGCTCTTATTTGTTTTTGATCAAAAACTGAAAACTAGATGACTTGATGTCTTCTAGTATATTTATATTATTATTCTAGTATATTTATATTATATATATTTATTTATATTTTAATTAAATTACTTTTTCCTTGCTTAAGTATTAACGTAGTCTTATTTTGATAGTAATAATCGATAAGATATACCTAGGGTAAATTAATTTTTCTTAAATCCAGCTTATTTAAATGCAAAAGAAACTTTGCATGCACACCATCTTGCACCCACCGCACCTTGCACCCTCCCCACCTTGCACGCACTCCAACTTGCACCCACCCCAAATCCTATAGTGTGCCCAAGCAGGGTGGTTGCAGGGGGGCAGCATGCCCCCCCTACAGTTGCCACTTGCCACTGTTGCATACACCCAAACTCGCGCACACCTTACTGTTGCATACACCCAAACACGCATTACGCATACGCAAATACCATTATTACTATCAAAATAAGACCACTCAAGCAAAAAAAAAGAATTAAATTAAAATAGTAGTTGTGGTTATTTTCAATTTTCTCAAAAACTAAAAGACATAAAATCATCTAGTTTTCAGTTTTTGATCAAAAACAAATAAGCAATAAATTCTGAAATAAAAACAATGGTAGATAATCTTGAAGTATTGAAAAAGTTACACTTTAAACCTTTTTTTAACTTTTTTTACTCAAATTTTGAGTTTAAAATTAAATTTTTCAAAAATTACGCATAGTTTTGACTTGATTTAAAAACTGGCTAATAGAACAGAATGTTGGCTTTAAAAAAATGTATACAACTTATTGTAAGTATCACCGTTATTTTTTAATTATTTTTTTCCATTTTAAATAATAACTTTTTTAAATTGCCCCTCCCGCCTAAACGGGGGGAGATAGACCCCCCTCCCATAGTAAAAAATGCTTGTATTAAGACCCTCTACCAAAAACCGTTATTATATCTTGGCGCCAAAGTTATCGTACTCGTGCCCATTTTTAAATCTTAAAATATATGAAATATTTTTTAAACAAACTTTTTGGAAGAAATTAGCAAGTTCTAGCGACCCAGTCGTGCATTTTATTTCTTTCAAAATTGGTTTTCTGTTGAATACAAAAGATCTTAAAAGATCCTAAAAAATTAAATAAATCTACTTTTGAAGTGACTTTGCTTTGGATGCTCTAGAATTAATATTTAAACACGAATTTCAATAATATAAATGTCCCAAAAACAGAAAAAGTGACACTTTTGTTAAACTAATGGCTAATTGAAAAACATAATAAACGGGTCATATATATTGATATACGAGCTTTGAATCTCTTGAGATTTGAAGTGAAAAGAGATTCTGAAAGGTGTAATTTGTGAGTGCCCCACAAACGTTTCTTCCCAACTTATTTGTTAACCTTAATTTGTTTTAATTCAATTTTTTTGAGAAATTATGTATACTTAAATGCACCTATTTCCTTAAATTCAAGAAACAAACATTTTTCTCTCTAAAATTTTTAAGTTTTGTTGACTCCTTTAAGATCATAATACGAGTAAGCAGACCGATAGCGATAGTACTAATAGACTCCCGAAAATTGAGTTCGAAAAAACTTCGTCAAAAAAAGCCCGACATTTCTTCATATCAGATCCTCTCTCATTTTCTGGATTTTTGAATTTTTGCAGCGTTCTTCGCATTAATAGAAATGAAAACAAGAAAAGTGTATATTTTATTTTTGGAAAAAAGCAACGTTTCAAAACAATTTCCTACATTTCTACCATTTCTGCGCGAAATGCACCAAAAAGCCTCTAAACTATTGTTTTTTAGCTCTTAAATATGGCATATTTAGAAAACTGTTGGAATCTTGGAATGCTTTCATATGTAGGGAGTCATCCAAATTAAATAGTTAGACCATACAGTGTTCTAAAATAATTTGATAACTTAAGTTGTCATTTTAGCAATTATTAAATTTTGTTAGCCTCCTTAAAAAAAAACATTAAAGAACATTTTTAAGCGGTGTGTAAAAACTCATCTAAGTGTGTGACCCCCCCCCCTGATGAAAAGTCTGGATCCGCCCTTGTATCTGAGCAACTGAGTAATCATTTCTGAAGTAGTTCATGTCTGAATTCAATTGATGATTTAAGTTTCTATAAACGTTTCTAGATGCTGAAGAAGTTGCACTAAAAAGATTTTCTACATACAACTTTTGGTCAAACTTAGCAATAACACCTGCGAAATGCGCTTGCCAGTCGTCAACATTGGTTTCCGAAAGGTTGAGGGAAGATTCTGTTGCTATTGCGAGTTGGTACCAGTCTTTAAACGGAGATGCATTCGATTGCAGCAATTTTTTCAAAATTATTTTGTGAAGGCACAGTTCACTTCTTTTCATCACCTGAACAATAAAATCCGCATTATTAGGGGTGATGCCTGACTCTACGTAAATGGCGTAATTTGGAGTTGAGTTAGGCAAACGAAACAAGCGTTTAAAGAAGTGAGAAATATAATATACAAAAAACAGTGATGATGTATCGCGTATTTTGAGTTCGGCCTTCAAGATGCGGGATGCCGGAATCTCTATCCATCGGGATTATACTCGAGCTGCTCGCGAGAAACGAAGACGCCTTTTACAAATAAAAACAAACATTCAGACAAACAACAATAACATGAAAGTAATTATTCGAGGACAAACACTTATTTGCGAAAATAAATCTTTTTATTTGGACCATGAAAACATTCTCAAATGTGTCGAGGAAGATGAAATTGGAATGACATTATTAAACAAAATTATGACAGCATGCAATCGCAATGACAACAACAATTTGACAGAAACAGCGCAATCATCCATCAATGTCGGTAGTGCAGTCTGTATGCCTGGAACCAGTGCAGCAGCTGGGAGTAGAAATTGTAGTATTTAGTAGTGATGCTGTCTGCCCTAGTTTTAATAAAATAAGTTCAAGTAATTTAACAAGTAAACCAAAAAATTTTAAAATATTATCCTATAATGTGTCAGGTCTGACCAATAAAGCTCTATTTAGTGATTTTTATAAATTTGTAAACAATTTTGACTTTATATTTTTATTTGAAACATTTGTAACCGAGAACAATTATACTAGTTTAGAAAACAAATTAATAGATTATAAATTCAAGTGGATTCCAGCAATTCGTAATCATGCGAGAGGTAGAGCCAGTGGTGGATGCTATTTTGGATTTAAAAAAGAGTTAGTCAGCTTAAAATGTGAGTTTCGCAATCTAAACCAGCTAACGTACGTTAATTTGGAAATCAGCAACAAATCACTTCTGATACTCCCTTTGTACTTGAACTGCAATAATTGGGATGATGACTTCGAAAAACTTAACGATGTGATTAATACGGTTAAATCATCTAAAGTGATGCTGATAGGGGACCTGAACGCGAGAATTGGCCAAGTTGCGGGAGTTATGAACGATGCAAAAGGGATAAATAGACAATCGAAAGTCTTGATCTGCAATTCAAGAGAGTGGAACTGTGCAATTCTTTTGGACTGCGAGTACTAAATGGAACAAGCGCTAGTGACGTTGCGGGGAATTACACATTTATTGGGGGGACAAGGAAAATCAACAATCGATTATTCAATGATAGGTGAAGATTGGGAATCATTTGTGACGGTTTTTGAGATACGAGAATTGTCTTACTCGGACCATTTACCAGTTGTCTTGACCTTTCAAATAATGGAGTTGACAAGCGATGAGAATAATAACGAACTATTGATGTCTAGACTTAACTGGAAACCCGCAAAAGCCTCTTTATACAGACAGCACCTGGATATAATGCTCAACCGCCACCAAATTGAAGACCCGCGGCATCAGTTTGGCACTTTACGGAGCAAAAAGTGGAATGAGCCATGGTTCGATCATGAATGCCAGAAAGCCCGAAAAATATCATTCGCATGGCTCAGAAACTTCAGAAATTCATCCCTAGGTTTATTCAGAAACAGATACAGCGAAGCCAATACAAAATATAAGGAATTGTGTAAATCTAAAAAACGGGAGTATGATGAACGTCAAGCGGTTAAACTGGCCAACAGTAATAATGCTTCAGAATTTTGGAAACTTGCATGGGAATTGAATGGTAAAAAACCAGGTCTACACAGAAATAAAGAGGCAAACGTTTTAGCCACACGCTTCAGACAACTCCTTAACCCAGCCACGACACCATTACTTTGGCATTATGCAACACCGCGATTTACGAGCGAAATATTGGATTCACAGTTTACCACACAAGAACTACAACAAGCTTTAGAGTCGTTGAAAGATGGAAAAGCACCTGGCGCTAACGGTATTTCAGTCGAATTTTACAAGTATGGAACTTCCGTACTTAACGATCAGCTTTTAATGCTCTTCAATAAAGTATTTGATGGGGACATGATAGTGAAAGAATTTCAAGATGCGATCATATTCCCTATACATAAAAAAGGATCTTATTCCGATGTGGCTAACTATAGGGGCATCTCCTTTCTGAACGCAACCTATAAGATTCTTACAACAATGATGCAGAAAAGACTCAATAGGTGGATTAACTTGCAGAACATAATGAAGGAGTTCCAAGCTGGCTTTAGGTCAGGTTATTCGACAACCGATAACATATTTGTACTGCAGAATCTTGCAGAGTATTTCTGCTATCAAAAAAAGAAATTGTATGTATTCTTTATTGACTTCAAAGCAGCATTTGACACAGTTAACAGAGGTGACTTATTCTATAAGTTATATAACGCAGGATTATCTCTGAAGTTTGGACGTGCGCTAGAAAATTTCTACAAAAACACGCAAGCAGCTGTATGGAATGGAACGGCGTTGTCGGAATGGTTTGCAACCTCATCAGGAGTAAGACAGGGATGCACATTGAGCCCCACTTTGTTTTCGCTATTTATTCACGATCTCATCGATTATCTCCCCGGCGGTGTAGATTTTGCAGGAGCACACATTAAGGCCTTGTTGTTTGCGGACGATATTGTCATAATAAAATGATTTAAATTCATGAAAATCATGAAAATAAAATAAATATGATCCAGCAATTAGTGTTCATATATGCGTTTCGCCCCGGTGCAATGGTTGGGCTCATCAGAAGATGACCATTACACCTTGTCTTGACGCATATTTTCTCGAATAAATCGAGATACCATATAATCCGAGCTACTTAGAGCAACTGCGAATTATATGGTTGCTACAAGTCTTCAGAGAAGATAAATTGTAGCTATAATTTATTGCCGTGCTATGGCTTTTTTGAAAAAGAAATATTTGACTGTTAAAAGTCAAATAGTTTTTTTTTTCCTGAACACTGTTATTTATAATAAAATGATTTAAATTCATGAAAATCATGAAAATAAAATAAATATGATCCAGCAATTAGTGTTCATATATGCGTTTCGCCCCGGTGCAATGGTTGGGCTCATCAGAAGATGACCATTACACCTTGTCTTGACGCATATTTTCTCGAATAAATCGAGATACCATATAATCCGAGCTACTTAGAGCAACTGCGAATTATATGGTTGCTACCAGTCTTCAGAGAAGATAAATTGTAGCTATAATAAACAAAAAAAAAAAAAAAACGATATTGTCATGTTCGCGTATTCCCCAGAATCCTTACAGCTGATGATAAATAGACTATATGACTACTGTTGTGTATGGAATTTAACTGTTAATACCCAAAAGTCCAAAATGATGATCTTCAAAAAAGGTGGTGGCAGAAATAGCTCTCATGAAAAATGGTCATGTAACGATGAAACTTTAGAGTGTGTCAATGAGTATAAGTACCTTGGTGTAACGTTTTTGAGAAATTTAAGCATGGAGAAGCACTTCAACGAAAAGCTAGAAAAAGCGAAAACGGCGATTAATATCGCCTGGAAAACTTGCTTCATCAACAGGAATATCGCGCATAGTAGCAAACATAAAATATTCGAAGCGGTGTCAGGGAGTATCCTGTTATATGGCGCTCAAGTATGGGGGTGCAAGAAGCAAGAAGAGAAGAAAAGCTATTAACTCACTACTTAAAACAGATATTCAACCTACCAATCAACACGCCAAACTACGTGCTTATGCTTGAGACCGGATTATCACCGTTATTCATAAAGACCTTGAAACTACAAGCTGATTTTCTTCTGAGTGTCTTCAGACTGCCGGAATTCAGATTAGTAAGGAAGGTTGCTATCAAGGCTATACGTGATCAAAATAACTGGTACACAAAATGGTCAGAACTTGCGGAGGGGTGTAATATAAGTTTTGTTTTAAACATCGAAGATATAAGTAATTGTAAGGTGCTCTTCTACAACGTAATAGCAAAATCGACGAGAAATGCAGAGCAGAATACACAGCTGAAGCTTCCAGTTCGCTGTGCAGATCAATCTATAGCAGGTTAAACCACAACCTAGCCCAAAAAAACTACTTTAGAGATACCAATAAAGTAAAGGTCATAGCTACCATGGTCAGGCTACGCAGCGAACTCCTGAATTTGAATTATATCCCACACAGACCTGATCTACCTCTGGAATGCAGTATTTGTAACCGAAGGGAAAGGGAAGACATCATTAATTTTCTAAAACGATGCCCAACTCTAAGAGAATCGAGAAGAAGCGTTTTTGGAAGTGATTATTTATCAGAAGTCCAAGTTTTAACGGAATTGAACGAAATGAACGTAGAAAGACTTTATAAATACTGTGAAATTGGGCTAAGGTATAGGGAAAGAATAATTAACGAAAATTTTTGATAAACAAACACATTAAATGTATGCCTCTTGTTCTTTTATGTATTCTTATGTTGTTTTAATAACTTTGTTCTAAAATGTTTTATTATGCTTTGTTAACAATATGATACAAAAAAATTAAAATAGTTGTCATTCTGGCAGACGGCAAATGCCATGTCATAAAGATTTTTGTAAACTTATGTATGTATTTAAGGTTAAATTCAGAAAAGAACTAAATAAAAATCAAAAAAAAATCTAAATCTAAAAAAATATAAAATACAAAAAACTTGCCTGGAAATAAGAGCCTTTTTTGCTTTGTCTTCCAGATTTCTTCAGAGAAATTGCTTCCTGCATTATGGTATGTTATTGGCAGTATCTAAAATGAAAACACAGACTATAAAATAAATCGATTATTGTTGCACCTCCTTCGCTGCAATGTGACTTACTTTTTATTCAATGAACTGAACTTGTAAATACTCTTTTCATTATAAAGTTTTTTGGTCTGAAAAATATCAAATTATATTAAATAACATAACAATTAACAAAAACTTACTCTTAAAATCCGAAACCCATTGTTTATTTGTTTTGTTTTGCAAAATTGACATTTTTGACAGGTCACAAAAATTCCATAAGTTTCTTTTTTAGCCCAATCCCCCATTTTGCTTTTTTTCACCACTCACATGTATTCACCGATTGAGAGAGTTCACCTCGAATAAAATTTGAGGGTGTTTAAGGTAGGACGGGTACCGGTCGGGACTCTAGATAATATATTTCCTCTATGAGCACACCCAGGAATTTTTCAAAAAGAACAGATTTGAATAGGCGGAAGAAAAATACGAATTTGTGTTTTATTGTTTCTTGATTTTACACACACTTACGCGTATATATTCCTCACATCCCACACATGTGTGCTAAATTTCATTTCTCTCCGATTTCTATTATACAGGTTTTATCGATTTATTTCCGTGCTCCCATACAAACCGAACCACTGTGCGACGGCAGAGAGAAAAAACTAAATGAGAGAACCAAATTTCCTCGTCTCCGTCTCTTCGAAACCTCTGACTCTCATTTTTTATAGCGTGTTGAATTCGTATCGGTGTATACATGTTTTCACCTCGGAGAAGAGTACACAAAAAAACATCATTTCCGGGAAATGCGACATTTCTCATTTTTGTTTATTGATAGCCAAGAAGGCTATGTTTTTTAAAGTCTCATTATATTGTAATTCTCATGATTTTTTTTTTAATTTTGCTAACATCTTGTCGTTTTTATATCTACAAAAATACTCCTATAATTCAAATTAATTCTAGCAAAACATTTTTGTTTGTCAATAAATAACGGAAGAAGTTATACCGGTAGTTCGTGGTGAATTTATTTTCTCTTCCTTTTCTCTAAGTTACAGATAGATGGCAGGAACAACCAAAACAAGAAAGGATGTGTGCAGAAAGTGTTTAACAAGGTTAAGGTTTTTTAGACTAGACTTTATTTGTATATATGAACGAGTACACGTTTTTTATAAATGAATGTTATGTTTATTTCAATAGTAATACCTTAACTATTAATTTAACTACTGTATTATCTAAAATATACTGCATTGAATTCTTTTACATTGAATTATAAAAGGCGGAAATAATAAAGTTCAACAGTTTACCGGGAATATTTTTATAAAATATCCATATCTTCTGCAATTGCCGTAGCATTTATTTGTCATGAATCACTCAATGATGAAATTTGGATGCGATAATAATTACTTGAACAAAGCATTTTCTATGTTCATAGTTCTTCAGGTTTAGCCCTTAACTTTCATTTGCATTTATTTATGTATATCCTAAAAAGTTTAGCAAACATCTATGAATAAGCCACAATGCACTTTCAGAAAAACTGTAGTTAGAACTTTCCCTCACAGATTTTTCCTTGTCGCTATATAACTGAAAGATAATATATAAATAGTTAGAACTGGAAAACTTATAAAAATGATGCATAAGACTTACATTTTTGTTGAAGCACAAATTTGTACATATATTCTTTTCACAAAACCACTGACCTAGCGAGAATACAAATATTTTAACTTTTGTACAAAAGTACTTTTCGGCTTATGTAGTTAAGCCTTTAAAAGCAACACACTACCTTAGGGGAAAGCAGTAAGAATAGCTTATCACCTATTCACAAATCTTATGCAATGAAAATTGGCAACAGAAGTAACAAGTTGACGGTCTTTTTATTTAGTGTCTACTTAAATCACTTATTTTCGGCATATTGGAAATGTCGTGAGTAATGTAAAGAAAATAAACAACGAGTACACACAAATAAAATAGGAATGGAAAAAAGAGATGAGTATATAAAAATGTTTTCAATGTTCCATGTTTACATTCTGTAACTCTCGTTTTCAATGTTCCTGTAACTCTCGCATCGACAAAATTAAGTCGATAAACTCTGAAAATTGAAACAAATCTGAGTTTTTTTGCATCTTTCAACGGTCTGAGCGAAAATTAAACGCATAAACGCAGCTAATAATACAAACAATAGATGTAGTGCTTTCAGAGTTTTATGTTTCTAGATCCTAATTCTCATTGGACTGTTGCACCACCTAATTTATTTTACTTACTTAATGATTAAAACTGGCTTCAAATAACTAACTAATATTTATCTAAATAAATGCGTAATTTAGAATTGTTTCTAAATTTTCATTGTTCTGGCACCTAACAAGAGTAATTAATTTCACTTCATATTCGAATGATATTACTCTCAAACGAACACAATGAGAGTACCAAAAAGTTGTTTATACACAATTTTTAATTTTCTTTGAACACCTCTGAACAGCTGACTACATCCGCCATTTTTCAAAGGTGCTCGCCATTTTTCAAAGGTGGTCGCCATTTTTAAAAGGTGGTGAGCAGTGAGAAAAGAGAGAAAAGTTTTTTCTCTCTCGTGGTGAGTATGTACATAAACTTGCATAAGGATTTGTTCCCCACATTTTTTTTATATGGAGTTAATACATATGCAAGTTGGTGGCCAAATCACAGCTTGTAGGTAAAAAGAGAGCAACCGTCGAAGTTGGTTCTCTCTATTAGTTCTTTCTCGATGGCGACGGTGACTCGATGGATGAATATCTGTATTCTGGATGCATGGTGAGATACCATGGTATAAAGAATACAAGGTATGCTTGACAGTTCTGGTCGACTGAATCGTGACGTCATTGCGAGTGAATTTTCTTATTTATGTTGTTCTTTGATATTCTTTGGTTCTCAATCGGCAGATTGAAAAAAACTAAACAATAATTTATTTGTTATTGAGAATTGAAACATTAATAATTTATTTCATTTATATTATTATATGTTCTGCAAAGACCAACATCACCTTAAATTGATAATGTTAAAAAGTCCTTAGTGATTCTTAAGTGCTTAGTTAATCCCTGGCCTATTGTATTATTTTGGTTGAAGAAGAGTTATAACGGTAGGTGGTTCATAATATGGTTAAACATATTGTTAAATTTGATTAATGTTTAATTATCTATAGTTTTAGATGGCCAAACATTTCATGAAGAAAAAGTGCGAACGATTATTGAACAAAAATTCTCAGGATTCCAATTGCTTGAATTGAAATTATCTTGTGGTTATTTGATAAATTTGATCTTCTCAAGGTATAATTAATAATTAAATTAAATAATGAAATTCTATTTAAACCAATTTTGTTTGTTTTGTAGAATTTACAACCAAGAATGCCCTTGAACAAGGTAACCAAGTCAACAGATATTGGAATTGTAGCCACTTCGGAAACTTGTAGAATATGTGGATATAGGAAAGGAAAAGAGGAAATCGAAACTATAGAAATCCCATTTTCTTATAAATATTTAGTGGGTGAATTGAGTTCGGTTTTCAATTTCTATAGATGTAAAACTTTGAAATAAGAAGATAAACTAGGTATTTCTCTTTTAAGTAATAGTTTTTATTTTTTTTGTACGTTTGTTTCTTTTTTTCGTTATTAGTATTATTTAAAGACTTTATTCTAAAATAAAGTCTACATCTAAAGAACAAAAGTTTAACCTTTTCAGGTAAATTTACATCATCACAGTTTGTTAAGTGAAACTTTAAGTAATCACTTATCACATGTATCTTATTGCTATTGATTTTAATAAATATGTTTTCAAGAGCAACAATTTTTTCCATAAATTCTGGAGATGGTTTGTGCAGACCACCTTCAGATATTGCATCAACCCATGTAAATGAGGTTTGCTTTTCTTGCAGAATGTAGACAAATCGCTGACGATATATCATCCAGTGTCCAGTTCAATTTCTTCTTGGGATTCTTTAGTCGTTTGATCTGGCCATCAGTAAAAATAGATGCAACAGAGCTTTCAAGGTTGCGGAGCTTGCAGTTATCTTCTTCCAATTGTTTTTTTTTCTTTTTGGCAAAGCTGCAACTGTTTCTCCAACTCGATTATTTGAAGCTGTCTGCTACACTCCATATCAATTTTGATTTAACACAATGCTTTTTAATATTTTAATATAAAAATGAACCTACTCTGTTTGAGTTGAAATTGAATTTTCCATCTCGACAACATGCTCCATATTTTGTTCTTGCATATTGGGTGAAATATTTTCTTTCTCTTCATAATGTTGGAGGCAACTTGCCACTGTTCTTCGGTTGTTCCTTTTGTCCGCCCTAAGAGCCCTTGATAAAGCAAGCGCATTGTCACCGCAACTTTCAGGTATGTTTCTGAGATGTACGGCTTTCGGATCAAGTTTTGATTTAGGCAATGGCACATTCATAAGTTTATCTTTAAGACAATAATCGTCTTCTTTAAAATGCAACGAGCATATTCGTGCAAGCAAAAAAATCTCAGGTTTTCACAGTTTTTGTTGTTTGAATAACTTTTGCAATTTTTCACACAACAATAATTTGGCATATTTACATTTATGTAAATAGTTTGTTTATTTAAAAAGAAGTTACAATTATTTATATTTTTCAAGAGCACACTATCTATTTACTTTCGCAAATGAAATCAACCAAAACATTAAGAAGTAAAAACCGCACAAAACTGGCTGTCACTCGCAACGACGTCACACGAATACAAGATGGCGACCTATCATCTCATATACAGCATACCTTGTATTCTTTATACCATGGTGAGATACTTTCTGTTGAGAGATATGATTTAATGGTCGCATTCGGAAAGCTAGTGGCTACGTAGTCGAAATTCAACTAGATTTGTGAATGCAAAACTTCACTACAAAGCTAGTCAACCCTGAGCTGTCATATTAATGACAGATGCAAAAGTAAACAAACGCAAAATCGGAAACATTTGAGAAAGTTTTGAGAATTTTAAACAATATTTTTAAATTAAATAAAAACAAATAAAAAAATTAGATATAATGAGCGATTCGGAAGAAGATGAAGTCATAGGTATGTGAAATAGTTTAATTGTGATCAATTTAAGACACTTCATATATTTGCCAAATAGCTAGAGCTGTGATTGCCGTAAACGATCTCCTCGCAGTGGGTTCCTTATCTGATCAATTTCAAAGATACATTAAAGAAGATCGCGTAAGGAATACGAACTATTATGAAGTAGTAATTCCAGATTACAGTTTAGAAGAATTCCGTTGCCATTTTCGAATGAGTCGAAGTTGTTTTTCGGTAATTTTTGTTTGTTTATATAAGTATGTTATTAATTAGTTCTTTAAAGGATCTTATGACAAAGATTGGAAATCTCAAGTGTGTTCATCAGTTGGAAAAAAAACTTTTGTATACTATTTGGATTTTAAGCAAACAAGAGAGTTTTTTGTCCTCTGGCGATCGTTTCAATTTAGCACCAAGTTCAGCACACAATTCATTTTGTGAGATTCTGGATTTGTTGTGTTCCCTTTTGGCTCAATACATTAAGTGGCCATCAATAAGCCAATATAATGATATATCCCGGATATGTGTACATAAAATTTTTGACAAATTCAGTTCATCATTTTGAAATAACACATACATAAATATTCTAATGAAGGTATTTCGAGAAAAATCAGGAGGTTATATTCCCGGGATCGTTGGTGCGATAGATGGGTGTCACATTCAAATAAAACAGCCGGTCAAGAACCCTATAGACTACTACAACAGAAAAAATACGCATTCGATTATTTTACAAGGTACACTTAATATATATTAATATAACAAATATATTTACATATTAATTTCTTTAAAAGGAGTTTGTGACCATCGAGCTGTTTTCATCGATATTTATGTAGGCGCTCCTGGTCGACTACATGATGCTAGAGTTTTTAGAAATAGTCCTCTCTCTGATCAATTGATTCAATTCTTGCCTGCCTAATAACTCCCTTCCGTGACAATGGACACCTTCTCGAAAGGCAAATCAATTTCAATACACGCCTAAGCAGTGCCAGAATAACCATAGAGCGAACTTTTGGTTTTCTCAAAGGCCGATTTCGTCGATTGAAATATTTGGATGTTTCAAGTCCTATGCTGGCCAATAAAATTATAACAGCTAGTTGCATTTTGCACAACCACATTCATTTATTTAATGAATCTGGAAATTTTTCTGACATCGAATCTTAAAATGATGACGATCTGGGAAATGATTTAAATTCAAGTCAAAACATGGAAAACCAAGAAAGAAGCAGCTGTGCTAGAAAAAGAAATTTCTTGTTGAACAATTTTTAAAAATAAAATATGTACTTTTTTCAATGAATTTTTTTATTTGTACTTTGTTTTGTTTACAATAAAAGGAACTTCAATTTGCCTTCATGACTAAAAATCTTATTACTAAACTTATAAACTAATCTTAACCTAACTATAAGCTTTCTTAAAAATAAAAATAACACACTTAATACTAAACAAAAAAAAAAATTCATTTAAAAAAAAAGTATTTCATCACAGTTAAAAACAAAAATTATAGAATTAATTAACAAAAAAAAACACACGATAACTCTCCATCCAATCTCTGCAAGTTCTCAGTTATCTAAAAAATAAAAATATTAGGAGAATATATTTTAAGAAATTATATTAACTTACTTGTTCTATTTTCTTTTTCTTCCTTGTATTTAAGCATTTCAAATTCCAACTTTTTCTGTTTTAGAACTCGCAGTTCCTTCAATTCATTTAGCACCCCTCGTGCGATTTCCACCTTTTCCTCCTCCAGTGCAACTAATTTTGAGCGAAGGGTTGCTTGTTTGGAGGTAGAGGGAGTGCAATCCGAGGGAGCACACAGCGATGAAGGGTTCAGAGAGCTCACTGTAGGCGCATCCCTGACATTCATTAACTTCGTCTTCATATATCAGGCACATTTGTTCGAAGTAGGGCCAGGACATGCGCCCTCGACCTGTGGAAGTTTTTTTGTTGTTATCCAGGATGCGGTTATACCTTATCTTTAAATTGCCCAGCTTCTTTTCCAGCGAGCTCTCTTTAAAATTGTAGCCTTTACCCTCCATCGCCTCCTTAATTTTAAGGAACACCGTCCTGCGCCTGATTTTTGGGGTTTCTTAGCTCATGTTTGTGCCTGTTACATTCTTCTAAAAACAGAAGAACGGTGCGGTGCTCCCAAGAAGATTCTAAAAAATGAAATCTTTATGAATAGGGTATTCTTTTTTTAAATAAGAGACAATTTAATTTTACCTTTCTCTATATTGCCTGTGGTTTCTTGTGCATAATCAAGATTTGTTGGAGTAGACACTGAATCTGTAATAATATTGTTAGATATATTTTTTAGCTTACTACATTGAAATAATTTAAGATTTTTCAAAATAACTCAAATTTACCTTCCACCGTATGTTCTGCATTTTGTGCACTCAAACTTTGTTCCCTGAATGCTGCGGCATACACTGGATCTGAAACAAAATTGTTAAGTGAATTGTTTTGTTTATTGCACTTAAAAAACATTACCTGTTAAGATTTTATTGCAAATTTCTTCATCTGCCTCTATTTCGTAATTTATTTCTAAATACTGCACAATAAGTTTCATTTTGAAATGTTTGTATCTTTTTTAAATTTTTTCAACAGCTGATTGTGAAACGTCAAAATCAGTGCCAACTAACTTTTTAGCCGAAATTTTTACACTACGTCGGAGGGGAAATTTCAACTACTTTTGTAGCTAGATTTAGCCAATCAGAACCCCTTGGCTACGTAGCCACTAGCTTTCCGAATGCGACCAATGAATCCACACTTTTGAGTGGCATTTTAAATGTAATGCAATGTAATGTAATTAATGTAATTATATAATATGTTTCTTGCCACATTCCAAAACAACAAAGGAGATGTACTAATTACATTTGATTTCAAGCTTATAGATAACAATGAAGAAATCATCATTAATTTATTTTTGGCTTCCCTAAGAAAATGGATTGTTTTGAAACCCAATAAATAATCTGAGTTTCGCCCGGAATCGGCAATCAAAAACAACGTCTAAATTCTAATATTTTATTACAATTTTTATAACCTTTTGTATATCTCGGGTATTACCTTGCATAAGTAAAAAGTTTTATACGATAAGCAAAGCAGTTCCTAATGTAGATACACTTGTGACAATATCTTTATTCTTGTGTAAATTTGGGTTCTCTAAGTCATTTTACACTCTATCCTTCTCTTTCGGGGCAGAATTGCATCTTGGGTGCAACTACAATCTCATGTCACATGGAGATGGAATCGAGTAAGGTCATATAAGTCAATTATTTTGATTGGTTAGAAAAATCAAAGCAGTAAAACTTTGAGCAACGTCATAGATCTCTCTTGATTTGTTTCGCAAAAACACTTGTTTTTACCTTTTTCTTGCAGAAAATATTACGTTCTACAAACAAATTAAGCACATATGTATTTTATCAAGCATTTCAAATTTGCAGCTCTGTTTGGTTTCCATTTCATTGTCGTGTTTGTCCATTTTTGGTCCTGAAGTCCTATTTATGACGCCAGTAATTCCGGTTCTATTTCAAATATCTTCATTACGTACTCTTTGACGTATGTATGTATGTTCACAATTTTCCTTTCTATTTTGGTCAATGTTTGTATTCCTTAAGTAAGGATGTGCATTGTGTATGTCATTCAAAAATGAATAACTTAAACAAATCATTGTAATTTTTTTCAAAACTTTAATACATTATGCATGTACTTCTGAATAGACTACAAGAAAAAATAGTTTTCATAACGGTTCATTAAATATGACAATGTTTTGTTGGTCAAAACAAAACGAACTTTTTATTGCTATCTCTCTTCTTCTTACTGATAGAGAAAAATTAAAGGTGTTGGCAAACGAATCTATTTATGAGGTGTTATTCAGTTCACGCCTTCACGGGCAAGCTAATCAGTGTTCTTAGCTAACTTTTGTAAAATGTATGGAAATAAATACTCTAACGAAATAAAATAAAAAAATTAAAAGAATATAAAAGTGGAATAAGTCAAATTAAAATATCGGAAAAATATTCCATTCCAAAATCATTGATTTGCCGCTTAATACAATTTTACAAATCCAAAAGCTTTGTATATACATATATTTGAATGGTACTATCATGGAACATAAAATTTTGTTACGGAAGGCGAGCCATGGGGGCGCTGCCTGTACGAAAATTAAGTGTGAAATCTAAGAGCGACTGGAAGTATAAAAATATTGAAATAAATAAATAAAATAAATTACTCAAATGTAAACAAAAATCAGTCGTTGCCAACGTTACCTGAGATTTTTTTTATTCATACCTATCAATGTAAAGCAGGTATGCATATGCAATACATTTTATTGTATGGGTTTTAGATTTGTTTTCAGAAAATTGTATTCATTTGATTTTGGATTTTCTATTTTTGTGAAATTTGAAAATTTAAAAGCAACGTTTTCAAATTTAAGATTTGATACAATGCTTCGTTGCCATATTTTGAATTTTTCCATAGCTAATGCATTCGATGCAGATATCTTTTTAAATTTGTATTTCTTATTGTAAAGTGGGTAGTGGGTGGGTATGTAGAAAAGTAAGTATTAATGAGGGTAGGTTGGTATGTATTAAGCAGAATTGTAAGGACTTAAGTCGTTTCGTCATTGCAGTTAAGCCATGACTTAAGCTAGAATTACATGGCCAACTTAAAATGCCAACGCGTTGACTCTCTGACGTCATAAAAAAATTTAAACTTTCTGTGTCAACGCACCGTCAAATTTCACAGTGTCAATAATTAAAACGTTGACTATCACACGATTTGACAAAACAATGTTTATTTAAGCCAACGTTATTTTCATTTTTTTTCTTATTAGAGTGTGAAAGAATGTTAAAATTGGTACAATGTAATCATATAACATAATTTGTGTGTAGTTTTTAACTGTAGGTCTACAAATGACGTCATTTTTACGTCAAAGAGTCAACGCATTGACCGTTTACGTTGACCTTCTAATAGTAAGAAAGTTTCTAGGGAATAATTTTGTTAAATTAATGTATTAAACCAAAAAAGTAACAAAATTTATAAGAACCTACAATCCTCCTCACCCTCATTTTGGTTGTTTCAAAAAACGGACAAATGGCTAAAAATAGTGTTATAGCTTTTTGTATTCTTAGGAAAAAGGGCATTGTACAAAAAATCCTTTTTAAGCAAAAAATTTTACAATTAATGTCTCCTTCTAGACTTAACTTGATATAATGAAAAAAATGATATTTATTCAAAATTAAGATTTTCTCCAAAATTGAAATAAAATTTGTATTTATTTCAGATCTCCAGACCTCCCTTGATATTACCAGACCTCCCTTAATTTTTCTAGACCTCCCTTGAAATCTCCACACCTCCTTTGAAATTTCCAGACCTCCCTTGATATTTCCAGACCTCTCTTGATTTTCTAAACCTCCCTTAATTTTTCTAGACCTCGCTTTAAATCTCCAGACCTCGCTTGAAATCTCCAGACCTCCCTTGATATTTCCAGACCTCTCTTGAAATCTCCAGACCTCCCTTGATTTTTTTAGACTTCTCTTGACATCTGCAGACCTCCCTTGAAATCTCCAGACCTCTCTTTATATATCCAGACCTCCCTTGATACTTCCAGACCTCCCTTGATTTTTCTAAACCTCCCGATTGCCAATGTTTTTAATTTTTGAAAAGATATTTGAGTTGAAAGTAAATTTTTACCAAGTTTTAGTATTGTTTTTTATTTTTTGTACAAAAACTGTCAATTCGATTTTTCTCATAATTTTACCAGATGTCAAAAACGTTATTTTTCGTTGCATACAATTATTTTGGAGATACAATCATTTTTTGTTCGTAAGATATTCGAGGGGACAAATATTTGTTTTCAGTTTTTTTTTTTTATTTACAAAAAACGTTTTTTTTTTCCAAAAATATACTAGTTTGGTATCACGTTAATATACCAGTTTGGTATCACGTTACAATATAATAATATTAAATTTAACTCAAGTCGCTAGCGTCATTGGTTCACCTTTTTTTTTAAATTGCTATGGTAAAAAAACCACCCACTCAATTTGTTTGAGAGCCCTTTTTGCATGATTCTGCATTATTATCTGTATAACAACATTTATTTGAAGTCAATATCCATTGGTTCTTGAATTATGGACGACAAACATCGGGCACATGGTAGTTGGCGAACAAATGAATGCGATACGTGATCGATCCCAGATGGTACTCCGGCTTGATGACATTGTTTCGCATTGTCGACCATAGAGGAAATATATTATCTAGAGTCCCGACTTAATGGGTTTGAGGATTTTGTCCATAAGGATAAGCATGTGTTAGTTGTGAATGTAGTTGTTATCGAATTTTGTGCCCATATTGCTCAACGCGGAGGAAAAAACTATGAGGTGAACTCAGCCGTTCAAAAAAGAGATCCGTTGAATTCAAAAATTGAAAAATTAATGCAATATTTTGAGAAAAATGAATTGTGCAACTTCTTTTCAGTGAAAACTGTGCTAAAAATAATATTTGCCTGCTTTTGGCATACAAATTCTGTGATTTGTATGAAAAGTTTCGCTAAAAACAGAAAATATCATACAGAAAGTATAGGCGCACCCTCGAACTGCAATGCGAACGTGGCTTAATTTGAGTTAAGCCCAGTTTTGACAGATTAACAGCGAGGTGAGTATTTTGACAATTCTACGAAAATGTAAACAAAACAAAATTAATTCCCAGTAATGCAAATGAAGGTAAAACAATTTAAATACAAAATATTAATTTATTGAAATAAAAATACATAATAAATTTGTACCTAATTTAATCCTCAGATAAAGAAGAAACCAAGGAGAATGTTGCAGCAGGAAAAGTGGAATCTCCCGAGAAGGAAGCCAGCAACGCCGACGTATTTATTCTGGAGCGAAGAGGTACAAATTCAAGGTAAGTGTGTTCATTACGTCAATTTTAAACTCAAATTATATGAATATTATTTTGTTTTTTTTTTAGTTAAAATTACACTTGTGAACAAGATTTTTTTCCTGGCAATTCTAATTCCTAATCCGATGGATTCTTAAGTCCTCATTTTTAATCAAATATCGTCTGGCTATCTGCTATCGTGAGCTGAATGACTCCAATTTGGCTATTTCGACATTGCAATCGATTCCGAGTTACATCTTACAAAGATGTACTGCGTGATTGTCCAATGGCCATATAGGCTATAAGTTCACTCTTGGAAGTCGGCGTCGATGGAATTGAAGTCAATTCGTTGGTGAATGGTAAGCAAGCAATGATTTTAAATATTTTGTGTGTTTAAGCTTCTTTTATAATTTTATAGTGAGTTCGGCTCCAAAGAATTTTGAGTGGTTAAGTTCGTGGATAAAAGGCCATGCTCAAATGTATGTACGTTCATAAACATCTGGATGCGTCAAAAACATTCCAATCTATTAACGACAACACAAAACTTCATCAAAACGATTATATTCTAACGTTAATTGGAAAAGCTCTCTACTACAATGGGCACCATGCTCAGGCGCAGCAGTATCTAGAAACAGCACACATGATAAGTCCATATAGCACAGAACATTATCATGCCATTAGCCGTGGTCTATGAGAGGAATAATAATCTAGCAGAATTGGAAAAGCTGGCTAGCCAGCATTCGAATATCAATGAATTTAGTTCGGAAAATTGGTTTGTCATGGCTGAGAGTCTATCGGTAAATGGAAAATACGAACAGGCTTCCTTTTTTACCCACAAAGCAATTTCAGTTGATTCAACAAACGTTGAAGCGTATCTTTTGCGTGGGAAGATATTTCTTCAATTGGAACGATATAAGGAAGCAATTCATTATTACAGGGCAGTTCAGAGTTTGGCTAACTATCGTTTTGAGATATACAAAGGTCTTGCGGGTTGTTACATCGGACTTAAGCGCTTAAAAGATGCACAGACAATATGTGCATTGGCTGTACGCTATTTCAGGAACTGCCCCAGGAGCTATGTGGTAAGAATTTGTTGTTATTTTTCATTTGCATTTTACCTTAACTTACTATGAATTTCGATGAAATATAAACAGCTACTTGCCAGTACACTTTTGTATTCTTCGAATACCGTTACAAAACGCCAGGCAAAGACTTTCATTAATCGGGCTTTAGAAATTGACCAGTTCTACTTTCCGGCCGTATCAGCGATGGCAGAGATTCTCCAATCTGAAGGAGAAACACAGGAGGCCATTAAACTGTTGAAAAAACAAGCCGCCAGCTATTCCAGTTGCAAGCTTTTCACAATGCTAGGAGATATTTTAAGTAGCGAAAAAGATTTGGATGGTGCTCTAGAGTACTACACCATTGCTCTTAGGTTTATATAACAAAGAAAAAGTGAAACTTTTTAAGGTACAAAAGTTTGTTTAATTTTTTTTTAAGCATGCAACCCACAAACCACCGAGCTTTAGAAGGCGTAAATGCCCTTGGCCAGGCATCTGAAACAACAACAAAACAAGATGAGTGTTCATTAGCAACAACTTCGCAGGATGAAAAATGGCCAATTGATTACGATGAACCATCAATTGAAGCAGTTGAGTTTTCATCAACAGCTGCTGCTAATCCAGATAGCGAATCAGAAAGCGATCCGATATGGTCGAATGTAGATGCTTAGGCTATCGTAGTTTTATCTTTTAATTATTATTATTATTCTGTTTCAATAGCGATACAATTTTGCAGAAAATTGCAGATGAATATCTTTTTTTTACATGTTTTACAGAATTCTGTGATGTAGCTGGTAAGGATATTTGTATACATAAATAATAAAATAAGAACCATCCTAATTGTGTCTCTTTTTAATTGAAGGTCTCTTGAATTTTAATAAAATGCCTCCCAATTCATGATATATTGCTGTTGATTCCGCCAACATCTTCAATTCAAACCCGACTCGAAAATTACTCCATCAATTTAGGTTTTTGAGATATTTTATTTTTAATTCGAAAGGCTTTTCGAGGCTATCTAAATTCATAAAGTAGTTTTCTTTTCAAAAAAATGTGTGATGATTATCCAAATCTACTATATCTTTCTTCAATATTCCATTTGCAAATGTTTACTATTTCCTATTACGAATTTATAGTCTTAAGATTATAATATCAAGTTCTTGTAATATATTGGAAAAAATACGAAAATAATGTTGAAAACTAGTATTTCTTAGTTTGACCACACGTACCTAGCTTAAATTGGAATTCGGATTCGTAATCAGCATCAAAAATTAAACGAACTATTAAAAACATAAAAGAATTACAAGCAAGGTTTTTTCAAAACTTTAGGTAGAGTCAAATGAAGACTTATAAGTCTTTCATACCTAATAAGAAATTACGAAAACTAAGTGAAATACCAATATAATTTAAACTGTACCTAAAAGCAAAGATATGTACTTTGCAAAATCATCTTGCAATTTAAAGTTACGTCATGTTTTAGCGATTTTTGGTTGTCTTTAGAATTTTTAAAGAGGTATATTTTAAAAACCTGATGTAGTAGAAAAATTTGCAGGTGAGATTCGAAGTCAGGATATCTTAATCCTCTCAAAAAGTATTTTTTGTTTGGGTGACAAAAAAAAAGTATAATTTTGTCGACCAGTGTTATCAGACTCAACGGAATTTAAACTTCGCACTCTGAGGCAAAATTAAAAGAACGAATTTCTGACTAATGCTGTTGACCACATGAAATCACAAAGGAATACATACGAACGTGATGAACCAAAACATAAGAAGAATATGATTAAAAATACTAAGTTTTTAATTTTGTTAAATTGAACATACATATATCTCAATAAAAAAATAAAACCCACAGCTTATTTGTTTTTTATTATTATTTGCTAAAAACGAAATAAAAAATAAAAAAGGTATAATCCACTATAATAATTGACCTGAGCAGATCAAATTTGGGAAATCCAAAAAGAAGTGTTTTTCTTGGAAAAAGTACATTTAATATTTTTTTATTTACTCAAAAACTAAGAGGTTACAGTTTTTGTTTTTTAAGTGAAAATACATTAATAGCGTTAAATCTAAAACAAAATTATACTAAATTACATACAATTTTGAAAAAAATTACAACTTTATAATATAACATAGATTGAAAAATGTTGGCTTATTAAGTCGTTTGCGTTGATATTCTTTTGCGAGGCAAATTCAAAATCCCAATCGGACCATATCACAAATGCACAATTTCCGATTTTATTATTTTTGACATTTTCGGCATATGATGGTAGCGGGCTTGCAATTCTATGCGCAGCGCGCAGCCACTCTTGCAACATCATTAGGCAATTTGTAGAGAATTTCCTGTGTCGACGTTCGTATGTATGTGTGGTTCCAGATAGTTTTGTGCAGAATGCACTTAGTTCTGGTGATGCAATAGGCATAATGAATTCAGGGAATTCTTCTATTTTGCACATCCTTAAGTTTACCAAAACTGCAGGGAATTCTTAAATAGTATATGTATATGTACAATTAATGAGTTTTATCAGTGCCAATGTTATTAAAAAATCACAAATAAATATTCCTTTACAATTTTTTCAGGCCACTAAAGTTTGAAACGTGAATATTTTAAAAATATGTACATATGTATAAAATTTAAATTAACGGATGATTTTTTCCAATTAGAAAAACGAGCAAACAAAAAACAGTGCAAGTTATAGCGTTTAAAAAATTCCAACGAATATTTTAATTTTGTTGGCTAAGCCGATCAATTTGTACATTACCATTTGTATATTCTTCAAAATTGAATCAACGAAATTCAACCCCTGAAGCAAAAAGCACCAACATCTTTGAATTCAAAACAAATAAACATCTTAATTAGATGAAAGCTGTTCCTTTATTATTAACACTGCGCATAGGTAAAGTAAAGCATAAATAATTTTGAATAAAAATAATCCTAGTCAGCAAACAAACAGTAGAATATACAATATAAAAATTACACTATAGCTCAAAATAAATGAACAAGTTGTTTGCAAAAAAGATTCCTCAATTTGACCAACTTTTACAAAAACTTTCGATGATAATGCGTGTTTTTGATGTTCTTTCTTTTCAGGCGTGTATGTGACTGTATTCACATAAGTAAGTAAGTAAGTAAGTAAGTAAGTAAGTAATTCATTTATTTATAAATATTTTAATACAGTTTGAATAAACATAACGAATTTTATAAAGCTTTGGCATAGCCGTCAGCTCAGTTGGCAAAGTATATAAAGCGATTTTAGTTTATATAATAAAATTTAAATGAATTGATTTAAATAAATTCAGTCATTAAAAGATTTCTGTACTTATTAATTGAATTTAAAAAACAGTACACTAATTTCCAATTTACACCATTTAATAATTCTATTGTTTCTTGCATTGTAAAACTGTTTTTCTGGAAATATCTTAGTCTTTGGTGTCTTAACACTGGGCAAATGCTTATAAAATGGAAGCAGTCTTCTTTTGCTTTCATGTTGCATAGAGTACAGAATTGCTGGAAATTTCCGTTGTATGGACTGCCATTTAAGGTTAGGAGCTCACATCTAGATTTGAATATTAACGATATTTCTTTATAGCTGAATGTGTTTTCAAAATAATTATTGCTTAAAAGGTTATGATTTAGTTGTCAGTAAATTATTCTGCTCTCAGACTGCTCAGCCTCTGCTACTAATTTTTCTCGAACAAAGTCTTCGTGTTTTTGAATTATCTTGTAAAGCTGCTCCTTTAGTTGAGCCAAGTTATTCAAATCAAATTGGATAACTTCTCCACAGCTATCGCCAATATTTTGCCATTTTGCAACCCACCAGTCCTTATTCCACATTTCATAAAGGAGCATTTTCTTTGTCAAACGAGCATCTGAATGTGAAGCAACTTTATAGATGTAGTCGGCCTGCATCTTAAGGGTGTTGGTAAACAGTTTTGCAACCCCCGTTTCTAAATAAATTGCGTAGTTAGGTGTTCCATTTGGCAGATTAAAAAGTTTTTTTATAAAATTTCTTTGGAGCTTTTCTACTGCTTCAAATTCATCCGTTCCCCAAACTTGTGCCGCGTAACAAAGAGATGTTTTAACAACACATTCAAATATTTTGTATTTAGCTGACAGCAATACATTTTGGTTTGAGAAAATATTCCTCCATGTCATATTCAGCAAGCTTTGCGAAGACTTCGCCTTGTCAATTAGATGATTTTTGAAATCCATCGTTTTGTTCAATTTCACGCCCAAATAATTGTAATCTTTAGTGATTTCAAGACGATGGCCATTGAAGAACCAACCTTCTCTAACCAAACTGTGATAAAATCTTGTGAATACCATGATTTTGGATTTTTCAGTATTTATTGCAAGTCCCCATGTGTTGCAGTATGTTGACAACCGATTTATCATAAGCTGCAAATTTTCTGGTGACTCTGAAAGGATCACTAGATCATCTGCATAGAGTAGAACATTGATTTTAGTGTCAGCTATCCGAAGATGTTTGCCAATATCGTTAATAAACAACGCAAACAGTAAAGCACTCAAAGGGCATCCTTGTTTAACACCAGTGTTAGTATCAAACCATTGTGAGAACGTAGATCCATCCCAAACCGCTGCTTCTGTACCAGTATACATATTCCTTAATACATTTAAAAGTTTTGAGGAGATTCCGAGTTGAGAGAGTTTAAAAAAAAGTGCATTTCTGTTCACAAGGTCGAAAGCTGCCTTAAAATCAACAAAAAAAGCGTAAATCTTCTTATTTCTGGATTGGAATGCTTTGACAATTGACGTTAAAACAAATATCTGATCCACAGTACAATAGTTTTTTCTGAAACCCGCTTGAAAGTCAGTTAAAATGCTGTTATTATCAACCCACTTTTCTATTCTGTTCACTAAGACACCGCAAAATATTTTAGCCATAACATTCATAAATGATATTCCCCGATAATTTTCGACGTTGTTTGGATCACCTTTCTTATGAATAGGGAAATAACAGATTTTTTGAACGAAGAGGGAATAAAGCCGGTTGAAAGAATGTTGTTGAAAAGCTGCTTTAGCTTATCAATGAAAGCTGGTGTTGCATTTTTGAAATATTCATATGGAATTCCGTCTTCGCCTGGTGCTTTTCCATCTTTTGCTCTTTGAAGTACGATTTTTATTTCATTTATGTCTATTTCACAGTCCAAAGTTTCTTCAATAACCATTGGTTCTGCATAAGCAAAGGACAAATCAGATTGATTTGAGAGCAGGTTTTTAAAGTGGTATGAAAGATGATCTGCAGACATATTTGTACCAATTACAAAGTTGGATCCATTTATTTCTTTGGCTAAATTCCAAAAATCTTTCGAATTACTGGCCAGACTTAAAGATTTTGCCCTCCGTATCACCATAAGTGCATCCATTTAAAACGATACATTCATACATTTGCAGCATTTCTAAAAGATCTAGACCATTTTGATTGCAGATATCATCTTTCGACAGACGGTTGATTGTTGAATTAAGAGTATTGCGTGGTGTGTATTTGCATACTACTTATTCTGGCATTGAAATCCCCGATTAAAATAACACTTTTATTGGCGATGTGATTCATAATGTTGTTTAATTTTTCAAAATCCTCTTTCCACTTGTTGCAATTAATGTAAATTGGAAAAATAAACATATTATTTCTCTGTAAGAGTTTTACTATAGTAGTGCCTTCTAGTTCTACAAAATCATAAATATTTAGGAGTGTAGTTTTGATTCCATAGACGCTTCCTCCACTTGCACGCCCTCTAGTTGATGTTTTAGTTGCTGCGTTCCATACAAGTTTGAATCCATTAAAAAGACTTTTAAATTTTAGAGAATTTTCGTTCATAGAATGTGTTTCGAATAGAAAAAATACATCAAATGATTTAATATAATTAAAGAAATCGGAAAAAAAATTTTTGTTATTGAGACCTGATATATTATACGATACAATTTTAGAACTAAAACTATTTGAGTTGACGGCTTCTAAATCTCAGTTTCGTACTAAAGTACTATAATTTGGTTTATGTGACATCCCTGGTGGTGCAGAATTATTTAATCTAGTACGATCTACCCGAGCGTCGAACTTGTCGAGTTGTAGAAGCTGAGTAAGGACAATGATTCTCGGGAATTATTTCTCCAGAAGAGTCCTGAAACCAAAGGTCGCTCGCCCCTCCCCTTCCCAATCCTTTACCCCCTCCTCCGTCAGCTCTGCGCTATTATGCTGGCTGATGTCTCCTTATCCCCTGACTGTATGGTGTATAACTGTCTGTCATGCCTAGTTTCCTTCCTGGGACGCTTATGGCTTAATTGCTGTTCGTCTCTCCTTTCTCAAAACATATCCTTCCCTTAAACTTCCCAAACTTCCCAATTGGGCTGGATCTAAGGTGTTATACGACCCGTGCCGATGATCAGCCAGGCTGAGGGCCCAATTAAAAAACTAGCTCAGTCGCGAACGGAGTATCCGGATACCTGGCGACCTCCGGATTAACCAGCCTTATCTGTATACACGGATCTCTGTACAGATGGACCACCCCTTATCCGCTACTCGTGGGATTTTCAATGAATTTTAAAAAAAAAAACAAAACAAAATAAAAAAACCGTATCGGCCAGCAGTACGACGGCAAAGTTGTCTGCTGTACCGGCCAGCAGTACGACGGCAAAGTTGTCTGCTGTTCATCCCTCTTCCACTGGTGCTGACATGGCTGTGGACACTCACAGCCCTGTTGTCGCCAGTGGAATATCGGAAAATCAGGTAAAATTACCTTCTTCCTGTAGTGAGGCAGTTGTGAAGAACGGCTCCTCTACTACCACTGAGAGTAAACCTCTCACCTCGTCAACACCTCGAGTCGGAGGTAGTAGGGCTGTGATGCCAGGTCCTTCTACCTCCAAAACAAAGGATCCTAAAGAAGATCCTGGGAGAGATGGGCGTAAGCTCAGACCCTCCAAGGCCTACTACAGGAACATACGAAATGCTAAGAGGATTCTCCAGACGTTTGGTGAACAACTAGGCGCTGGAGGAAACTCTCAGCATGACGCCAAAATAAATTGGGCCAAGAACTTCCTCGCCAAAAATAATTTAAAGACCAGCCAAGACTCAACGTCGAAGCGACAAAGGTCTTTGGAAGGTAGTGTTTCACTACCCAAACGCCCCAAAGTGCTAAACACCAGCACTCCTCGTGACCCTCGCAAGGATAAAATGTCCTTCAGCGACGTTTTAAGGGACAAAAAGGTAGTCGCGATTATCGACAGAAGCGATGTGGATGGCACGATCTCTGCCGATAACTGGACATTGGCCAAAGGACAGCTGGCCTTCAGTTTTGTCGAGATAATGTCCGACAATCCGGGACCACCGCCCATCACAAAAGATGGCGGTTGGCATCAGGGACACATCAAGTTGATGGTCTGTGATGATCAGAGGTCGTGCGACCTACTGACGCTGGCGGTCAGCCGACTTGGAGAGGTCTGGCCTGGTGCTAAGCTTGAGGTTGTAGCAAAGGAGGACATTCCTTGCAGACCAAGAGCTCGCATCACGGTTCCGGCCATATTCAAGGAAGCTGGCCACGTTCTGAAGATAATCCGGCTCTCCAATCCAACCCTTCCTACTCACAACTGGAAGGTTGCGAAACTAGAGGATCCAAAGGGACCCTATAAGGGTGCAATTGTGATCATCAATGCAGAATCCCTTTCTCCTCTGGCGCAATCAAAAGGTGTGATTAGGTTCGGGTTCGATGAAATTACGCTGAGGGTCTATAAAAAAGATGGGGCTGAGGCACAAACCCTTCCCCCTTCCCCACCCAC
Source organism: Eupeodes latifasciatus (assembly GCA_920104205.1). NCBI lineage: Eukaryota > Metazoa > Arthropoda > Insecta > Diptera > Syrphidae > Eupeodes > Eupeodes latifasciatus. Next base: position 101,256,463 of record OV049926.1, on the reverse strand, counting down.
ACAAGCGGAAACGGTTGCTGAGGTACCTGGCGCATCGGTCACACTTCCTTCATTGGAAGACGATGCATCTCAGGTACCCCCAGTAGCAGTGGAAGCACCTAACACCGACCAAGGTTTTTCCGCAATGGAGGCCGAGGTCTACGACAGCGGAGATGAGGACATTCTTTTAGAATCGTCCTCTGATATGGATGACTCCGACATTACTGTGTTGGAGGCTGATCGGGAGTGCAGTAGCAAAAATGCTGCGGTTACTCCAGATTAACCTCCAACATTCCATAAAGGCTTCGGCCTCCCTTCTTCTTCGCCTATCCAGCAGCGATGAAGATATTGTCCTGATTCAAGAACCCTGGATTGTTAAATCCATTGTTCGAGGAATCAGGACTCCCAAATACTGCGTGCTGTATGCATCAGGTGAGGATGAACCCAGATCTTGCATATTAGTAAAACGTAGCCTAAATGTATATTTACTCCCTAATTTCAGCGATCGAGATACCACCGCCGCAAGTCTGGAAACAGCCAGAGGAACATTCTGGCTGGCGTCGGCGTATCTTGGACACGACCATCTTGGCCCTCTCCCGGGAGATACTCTGGAGAGTCTGATAACTGAAGCACAAAGGCTCAACATCGGCCTCATCATCGGTAGTGACGCTAACGCCCACCATACAGTATGGGGTAGCACGGATATAAACGACAGAGGTGAGTCTCTTTTCGACTATATTCTTAACACTAACCTACTCGTAAGTAACGTTGGTAATGAGCCAACCTTTATTACTAAAAATCGACAAGAAGTTTTAGATATAACTCTTGTCTCCGAATTCATTAATAATAATATTTTGAACTGGAAGGTATCTAAAGATCACTCCTTTTCTGATCATAGATACATCCAGTTTGACTTTATAAATGAACCACCTTGCCAACCGATCTTTCGAAATCTGAAAAGAACAAATTGGCCAAAATATAAGAGAACGTTAAATAGTTTAATAAAACCTGAACTTTTTAATACTCCCTCCAACATCGAAGATCTTGACGACAAAGTCAATAATCTAACATTAGCCCTAAACAAAGCTCTAGATACTGCATGCCCTCTTATACAAGTAAGAGGTAAAAAGAAGCCACACTGGTGGAACTCAGGGCTGGATCCACTTCGAAAAGAATGCAGAAAACTCTTTAACAGAGCCAAAGCTTCTAGAGACATGTCTGACTGGGATTCATATAAAGAAGAAGATTTATAAAAAAGAACTGAGGAAAACCAAACGATCGTCTTGGAGAAACTTCTGTAGTAACGTTGAAGATTGCTCCGAAGCATCCAGGCTGCGCAAAATCCTCTCCAAAAATCCAATCATGCCAAGTTGCTTGAAAAACGCCTCTGGCCTCTGGACCAATTCAAGCGAAGAATCGCTCAACTTGCTACTAGACGTCCACTTTCCTGGTAGCTCTAATATTATTAATAACGTTGCACTTAATAATGGTGACAATACTTTACAACCCCTACAAGGTCTAGTCACTAGGGAAAAACTCAATTGGGCTATTAACAGCTTTAAACCATACAAATCTGCTGGTCCGGATGGTGTAATTCCAGCCGAACTGCAAGAAAATGCAAGTTTTCTAATACCCATCCTAGAAAACATCTTCAAGGGTTGCCTTAATTTGGCATACATCCCGATGTCTTGGAGACAAGTTAAAGTTGTTTTTATTCCAAAAGCTGGAAAATCCAGTCATGTAAACCCTAACGACTTAAGACCTATTAGCTTATCATCATTCCTTCTCAAAACTTTTGAGCGTTTGATCGATATTCACTTAAGGGCAAGTATTGATAAGTCCCTCCTTTCAAAGGCTCAACATGCCTACCACAAAGGGAAATCAGTTGAAACGGCTCTACACAGTATAGTACGTACAATCGAATATTCCCTCCATCATAAAGAGTACACCTTAGTTGCCTTCTTAGACATAGAAGGTGCATTTAACAATGTCGACACATCTGCAATTGCACGTGTATTGGCATCTCTGAAGGTAGATAAGTCGATCAGCGAATTGATTAATCAGATGCTGATAAGCAGGATTATCAATTCAAAACTGGGCGATTTTACTACACAAAGAGGTGTCAGCAGAGGTACGCCACAAGGTGGTGTCCTATCCCCTCTCCTCTGGAACTTAGTAATAAATGAATTACTAACTACTCTAGAAAGAGAGGGATACAGAGTGTTTGCCTATGCGGACGATGTTGCTATTGCAGTAACGGGTAAATATCCCAATATACTAAAAGAACTCTTACAAAACGCTTTAAATAAGCTCACCAGATGGGCTAATCGGTGTGGACTAGGCGTTAACCCACAAAAAACCGACCTTGTCCTCTTCACAAGGAAATACAAAGTTCCATACATTGACCCTCCCCTCATAAACGGTGTACCACTTAAATTCTCTGATCAAGCAAAATACTTGGGTCTCATTTTAGACAAGAAATTAAGTTGGAAACCTAATATTCAAGAGAGAATAAACAAGGCCACAGTAGCCCTGTTCTCCTGTAAAAAGGCCATTGGTAATAAATGGGGCCTACAGCCCCGCATTACACACTGGCTATACATGTCGGTCATAAGACCGATCCTTACTTATGGAGTAGCGGTATGGTGGACGGCGCTAGATACAGCGACAAACCGCGCTAAACTCAGCAAAGTCCAACAAACAGCCTGCCTGTGTATGGGAGGAGCACTTCGCTCCACCCCCTCCGCTTCACTAGATGTTCTGTTCCATCTAATACCGCTGGACTTTTTCAGCAAGCAAACGGCCGCTAACACTGCCATACGGCTTCAAGCCTCCTCTCTGTGGATCAATAATGGAATTGGCCACACCACTATTTTGAACTCGTTCAGAACTATAAGTAGTAATATTGACTACACCATATCCCATCCTCAGTTTAATAACTATAGCTTCAAGGTGACTATACCTCCCAGATCTTCTTGGGAGAATACATCATTTTTGAACGATGGTCCTATAAACTTTTATACAGACGGATCAAAAACGGAGGATGGGGTTGGTGGTGGCGTATACTCAGATAGACTTAACTTAAGTCTCTCCTTTCGTCTACCCGATCATTGTAGCGTGTTCCAAGCTGAAATCCTGGCTATAAAAGAAGTCCTATCCTGGCTTAGAGAAAACGTTATATCAACTAATGATATACGCATCTTCTCGGATAGCCAAGCTGCGTTAAAATCCTTAGACTCTGTCTCTACTAATTCACTAACAGCCCTAAATTGTCGATCATCTCTTACGGAGATGGCTACACAGTTCAAAATTCACCTTTTCTGGGTGCCGGGCCATAGAGACATTCCAGGAAATTGCAAAGCTGACGAACTTGCAAAAAGCGGAACAACTTTACCTCTGCTGGCTCATAATGCTAGCGTAGGTATCCCCTTAGCTACATGTAAACTCATGCTAAAGCAAGATACCATAGAGAAAACAAACTTCAGGTGGAATAACACCACCACCTGTGTAGCGACTAAACGAATTTGGCCTAATCTTAGCACCAAGCGCTCAAAACAATTAATCTCTCTGAGTAGATTGCACATTAGCTACGTTATAGGTGTCCTGACTGGGCACTGCTTAATAGGAAGGCATGCTATTCGACTTGGAGCCCCTGCAAATGATTTTTGTAGGAGTTGCATGGACGAAGAAGAAGAGGAGACAATCTCTCATCTTCTGTGCACATGCCCTGCCTTATCACAAAGACGTAGAATCCACCTTGGAGACTACTACTTTAACGATACCAGCGATCTAAAAAATTCAGACATTAGTTGTCTCCTACGCTTCATTCGAAGCTCCAATTGGTTCAACGAGTTAAGCTGATTAACTGATCCATGTGGTATCACAACGGACCATACTTTGGTCTAAGTGTGTTGGTCGTCCCAAACCAACAGCCACTTTAACCTAACCTAACCTAACCTAACGATCACTTTGACGTTCAGAAGTACTTGTTGACATAATCGTTTTTTTGACAGCTTCAAAGTTTATTTTACCAAACAATCGCTGTAGTTCTTCTTCTCCATCGTTTTTATTTATTTTAAGAATATTATCACAATTTAAATAAAATAATTTATTTCCTACCACAAGATTGTTGTTTTTTATTTGTACTTTTTCGTTTGGTTTATGTGATATGATTTTACGGCGGTAACCTAGTAAGATTCGACGTTTTAATTGCATCTGTTTTGTCAGATCTCGTTGGACGTAAACACCTGAGCCTTTTAGTTTTGAGCAATTTGTTAACATTTTGTTTGCCATTGAATTTGAGCCGGTGTTAATTTTTAATTTAACAATATTGTTATTTTCGCTAAGTTTAATTGCTTCCGGCATATCGTGTGTACCCAAACCGCCAAGAAGAAGTTGAGTTACACTACGTACTCTTTCCTGCGAATCAGTATCATCCTTTGGTATAGAGAATATAAGATTTTTTCCTTTGAGTTCTCTACTCTGCGATTCAAGTTCATCCTCTAAAATATTACAACGTTCTTCAAACCGTTGGATTTTTATTGCGAGTTCTTCGTTTTGTTTACGTAAAGAACTTATTTCGGCATTAAGCATATTGACGTCATCTTTTGTGGCTAACTTGGCGGTCGCCTTCGCAAGCTCTGTGTAGATTGAGTCGTCAATAATTGCCTTAATTTTTTGAAAGTCGATCGCCGACAGTGACATGATTGAGTGTGGCCTATAAATTTTGGTTGCTCTATCAGAATCAAGTTCTGAATCGGAAAGGTCCTCGATGGAAATTTGGTGGTTCTTCCTTTTGTTTTCGGTCATGTGACTTGATGACATACGGGTTTTTCTTTTGTCCTTTTTAAAGTTTATTTAAGCTGTGTTACCTGTTATATTTTAATTATTGTCCTTTATTGCGATAGATAATTTTTCAAGTAGAAATTATTTGTTAACAATGAAAAAAGCAAAAACTAGTGGGTTAAACTGATTTTATTTAAAAAAATTCAAGAGCACTTCAACAACACTTTTATTCACTTGCAAACCATGGTTGCCAACCTCACATAAGTATATTGCACCAAGAAACCAAGAGTAACACCATCGCCTGGTTTGAGTCCTTCTTCAGGTGTAAAGTTCAATTTGAACTTTCTCCAAGTGATGAATCTATAAAAAAAATTGGAGAAACAACATAGAATAGGAATTTCTAATTAGGATTTTCTGATTTTTACTTTGATTCCTCTCGTTGAACTCCTTCGTCGAATTCCTTTGAATCGTCACGTTGATTGGCAGCTCCATAATGGTTGTGGTCATATCGTGCATAGTTGGGTTAGTTAGCTTGAGGATCGATTGAGTGGACGCGCCAGGCTTCAGTGGCTTTTCACAACGCACAAGCAGAACGTCGGGTACATGATAGCTAGCGAACAATTGAATGCGATACTTGATCGACCCTGAATGGTACTCCGGCTTGATGGCATTGTGTTCGCATTGTCGACAACGCAGAGATCGCTTGAACCTCAAACACTTCCGCTGCGGATAGAGGTTGTTCACACTGAATTGTTGTGACTATAAATAAATTAATTTTCATTATAAAATTAAATCTCAAATGGAAGTTGACTAAGGGTCCGGCCACGCAATGAGCGACTGAGCGACCGAGCGACGAATCGCTGAACGACCAATCTGAGCGATGGGTGGCCATATACTAAACGACACGTGCGTCGCTGAGCGATTAGTTGGAAAAATGCCAAGTCTAATGCCAAGTACGTCGCTCTATCGCTTAAAAAATCGCTCAGTCGCTTAGGGTTTATGTGGCCACCTCCATACGATCTCATGTGTTCTAATTTTTTTGCGTCGCTCAGCGACTTGTCGCTCGGTCGCTCAGTCGCTCGTCGCTCATTGCGTGGCCGGACCCTTGCTGTTTTTGATGTTGATTTTCTGTGTGAAAATCGATGGATTCAACTCGCCGACATCGTCAGTAGCTGCCGAGGGATTGATCTGAATCTGTTTGGCTTTTAGGGGATTCTTGTCCGGCCAGCCCATTTGCTTCCGAATGATTGCCACCGTTAAGCCAGTGCGATCCTTAGGAGCAAAATGAATGGATTAGTTTTAGATTTAATATTTGAATTCACTTAATTTACAGTCAAGGTTGGAAATTTTTTGGAGTCTTCCTGCGATTGTAGTCTTGTTTTTCTTGCTTCTCTTGCAGAACTACCGACTGGTAGTACTCTTTACACCTAGAAGATGAAGATTAAGCGAGTTGACTACGATATGAATGTTTCGATTCGTACTCACACAATTGATCTCCGCGCTTTGTTGCGTCGTTTTTTTTAGCCGCTTGCATTTTATTTCTTGGCAGCTGATGAATAGGCCGAGTTGGCAGTTGCTGATGTTATGTCGTTCCAACACCAACACTCAGCTGCTGGGAGAAGGGCGTTAGCGATCGACTATTGAATGGCAAAACTTCCACTTGCATCATTGACTTGGTGGTGTTGTTGCTGATGGTTTTGTTGCATTGAATGCGTTTTACTATTGGTAGAGATGGTGACACCTCCACTGTCAACGCCTGCGGCAGCTTTGGCCGTTGAGAAGAACATACAAAAACAATGGGCAGTATCTGTATGACTTGTTGCAATACCACTTCGTTTTGTTTGGTTGCTAAAAAAACATTAATTAGTGCTTTCAAAGTTTGTGGTTTATGTAAAACTTAATTTGAAGTAGTCTCGCCATCATGAACCTTCTGGTTAACGAACACACAATGAAATGGATTAGATTAGAATAGTAATAATATTAAGTCGATCCATAGATTGAAAAATTGTGGCTTATTAAGTCGTTTGCAATATGCATAACGAATCCAGGGAATTCTTCTATAATGCCAGCCCTTAAGTTTACCAAAACTGCAGGGAATTCTAAAATAGTTCATACAAAAATGATGAAATTATTTTTTGAATTTCCATTTGGAAGACTTACCCATGATTTACGACTCCCGTCATTTAGGAGGTGCTTTATTATCTCAGCAGGTTGGTTAACAATCGACATTCGGTTCAGCTACCTCATCTATGTCAGCCAGCTAAGTATCCCTGTCGTCCTTCAATGGCAACAAGATAGTGGAACATTTGTTGCTACAAGCTTGGATTTACATCTAGAAGATTAAGATTAAGCGAGTTGACCACGATATGAATGCTTCGATTCGTACTTACACAACTGATCTCCGCGCCCTGATGTGTCGTTAATTTGAGCGGCTTGTATTATATTTCTTGGCAGCTGATGAATAGGTCGAGTTGGCAGTTTCTGTTACTGCTGTTAAATCATTCTAACACCAACACTGAGCTGCTGGGAGGAGAGCGTTAGCGGTCGACTATTGAATGGCAAAACTTCAACTTGCATCCTTGACTTGGTGGTGTTGTTGCTGCTGGCTTTGTTGCATTTGACTATTGGTAGAGATGGTGACACCTCCACCGTCAGCCGTTGAGATGTACATACAAACACAATGGGCAGTATCCGCCGTTAAAAACATTGATAATATTTTGTTAAGAGAAATACAATATATAAAAACTTGCCTGCAAATCAGCACCTTGTTTGCTTTTTCTTCCAGATTTCTTCAGGGAAAATGCTTCCTGCGTTATGGTATGTTATTGGCAGCATCTAAAATGAGAACACAGACTATAAAATAAAGCGATTATTGTTGCACCTCCTTCACTGCAATTTGACTTACTTTTTATTCAATGAAGTGAACTTGTATATACTTTCTTCATTATAAAGAATTTTGGTCTGAAAAATATCAAATTATATTAAATATCAAAACAATTAACAAAAACTTACTCTTCAAATCCGAAATCTATTGCTTTGTTTTGCAAAATTGATTGTCATTTTTGACAGGTCACAAAAATTCCATAAGTTTCTATTTTAGCCCAAACCCCATTTTGTTTTTTTTTTTCCATTCACATGTATTCACCGATAGTGAATTTGAGAGAGTTCACCTCCAATTTGAGAGAGTTCACCTCGAATAAAATTTGAGGGTGTTTCAGGTAGGACGGGTACCGGTCGGGACTCTAGATAATATATTTCCTCTATGTTGTCGACAACGCAGAGATCGCTTGATCCACAAACACTTCCGCTGCGGATAGAGGTTGTTCACTGTGAATGGTTGATCGGCAGGTTGGCCATGACGCTGCTGAATTGTCGTGACTATAAATAAATTAATTTTCATTATATAAAGAAATCTCAAATGGAAGTTGACTTACTGTTTTTGATGTTGATTTTCTGTGTGAAAATCGATGGATACATCTCACCGACATTGTCAGTAGCTGCCAAGGGACTGATCTGAATCTGTTTGGCCTTTTCGGGATTCTTGTCGGGCCAGCCCATTTGCCTCCGAATGATTGCCACCGTTAAGCCATGGCGATCCTTAGGGGCAAAATGAATGGATTCGTTTTAGATTTAATATTTGAACTCACTTAATTTACAGTCAAGGTTGTAAATTTTTTGGAGTCTTCCTACGATTGTATTCTTGTTTTTCTTGCTTCTCTTGCAGAACTACCGACGGGTAGTACTCTTTACATCTAGAAGATGAAGATTAAACGAATTGAACACGATATGAATGTTTCCATACGTACTTACACAATTGATCTCCGCGCTGTTGCGTCGGTTTTTTTTAGCGGCTTGCATTTTATTTCTTGGCAGCTGATGAATAGGCAGAGTTGGCAGTTGCTGCTGTTATGTCGTTCCCACACCAACACTCAGCTGCTGGGAGAAGGGCGTTAGCGATCGACTATTGAATGGCAAAACTTCCACTTGCATCATTGACTTGGTGGTGTTGTTGCTGATGGTTTTGTTGCATTGAATGCGTTTTACTATTGGTAGAGATGGTGACACCTCCACTGTCAACGCCTGCGGCAGCTATGGCCGTTGAGAAGTACATACAAACACAATGGGCAGTATCTGCCGTTAAAAACATTGATAATATTTTGTAAAGAGAAATATAATATACAAGAAACTTGCCTGGAAATAAGCGCCTTGTTTGCTTTGTCTTCCAGATTTCTTCAGGGAAATTGCTTCCTGCATTATGGTATGTTATTGGCAGTATCTAAAATGAAAACACAGACTATAAAATAAATCGATTATTGTTGCACCTCCTTCGCTGCAATGTGACTTACTTTTTATTCAATGAAGTGAACTTGTAAATACTCTTTTCATTATAAAGGTTTTTGGTCTGAAAAATATTAAATTATATTAAATAACAAAACAATTAACAAAAACTTACTCTTAAAATCCGAAACCCATTGTTTATTTGTTTTGTTTTGCAAAATTGATTGTCATTTTTGACAGGTCACAAAAATTCCATAAGTTTATTTTTTAGCCCAATCCCCCATTTTGCTTTTTTTTCACCACTCACATGTATTCACCGATTGAGAGAGTTCACCTCGAATAAAATTTGAGGGTGTTTAAGGTAGGACGGGTACCGGTCGGGACTCTAGATAATATATGTATTTCCTCTATGAGCACACCCAGGAATTTTTTAAAAAGAACAGATTTTAATAGGCGGAAGAAAAATACGAATTTGTGTTTTATTGTTTCTGGATTTTACACACACTTACGCGTATATATTTCTCACATCCCACACATGTGTGCCAAATTTCATTTCTCTCCGATTTATATTACAGGTTTTATCGATTTATTTCCGTGCTCCCATACAAACCGAACCACTGTGCGACGGTGACTCGATGGATGAATATCTGTATTCTGGATGCATGGTGAGATACTTTCTATTGAAAGATATGATTTAATGAATCCACACTTTTGAGTGGCATTTTAAATGTAATGCGAATACGTTAACTTGCATACGTATTTTCAAAATTGAAACAAAGTCAGTTCAACCGTGCATACATAACATGTTAAGAAAATATACAGGAAGAAGTAAACAATTGCTAAAAAATAGTTGATTAACCGTAGTTCACAACACGAAAAATATTGCAACATGTTATATAATGTGTTTCTTGCCACATTCCAAAACAACAAAGGAGATGTATACTAATTACATTTGATTTCAAGCTTTTAGATAACAATGACGAAATCATCATTAATATATTTTTGACTTCCCTAAGAAAATGGATTGTTTTGAAACCCAATAAATAATCTGAGTTTCGCTCGGAATCGGCAATTAAAAACAACGTCTAAATTCTAATATTTTATTACAATTTTTATAACCTTTTGTATATCTCGGGTATTACCTTGCATAAGTAAAAAGTTTTATATGATAAGCAAATCAGTTCCTAATGTAGATACACTTGTGACAATATCTTTATTCTTGTGTAAATTTGGGTTCTCTAAGTCATTTTACACTCTATCCTTCTCTTTCGGGACAGAATTGCATCTTGGGTGCAACTACAATCTCATGTTACATGGAGATGGAATCGAGTAAGGTCATATAAGTCAATTATTTTGATTAGTTAGAAAAATCAAAGCAGTAAAACTTTGAGCAACGTCATAGACCTCTCTTGTTTGTTTCGCAAAAACACTTGTGTTTACCTTTTTCTTGCAGAAAATATTACGTTCTACAAACAAATTAAGCACATATGTATTTTATCAAGCGTTTCAAATTTGCAGCTCTGTTTGGTTTCCATTTCATTGTCGTGTTTGTCCATTTTTGGTCCTGAAGTCCTATTTATGACGCCAGTAATTCCGGTTCTATTGCAAATATCTTCATTACGTACTCTTTGACGTATGTATGTTCAGAATTTGCCTTTCTATTTTTGTCAATGTTTGTATTCCGTAAGTAAGGATGTGCATTGTGTATGTCATTCAAAAATTAATAACTTAAACAAATCATGGTAATTTTTTTTCAAAACTTTAATACATTATGCATGTACTTCTGAATAGACTATAGACAAAATAGTTTTCATAACGGTTCATTAAATATGACAATGTTTTGTTGGTCAAAACAAAACCAACTTTTTATTGCTATATCTCTTCTTCTCACTGATAGAGAAAAATTAAAGGTGTTGGCAAACGAATCTATTTATGAGGTTTTATTCAGTTCACGCCTTCACGGGCAAGCTAATCAGTGTTCTTAGCTAACTTTTGTAAAATGTACGGAAATAAATACTCTAACGAAATAAAATAAAAAAAATTAAAAGTATATAAAAGTGGAATAAGTCAAATTAAAATATCGGAAAAATATTCCATTCCAAAATCAGTGATTTGCCGCTTAATACAATTTTACAAATCCAAAAACTTTGTATATATATTTGAATAGTACTATCATGGAACACAAAATTTTGTTACGGAAGGCGAGCCATGGGGGCGCTGCCTGTACGAAAATTAAGTGTGGAATCTAAGAGTGACTGGAAGTATAAAAATATTGAAATAAATAAATAAAATAAATTACTCAAATGTAAACAAAAATCAGTCGTTGCCAACGTTACCTGAGATTTTTTTTATTCATACCTATCAATGTAAAGCAGGTATGCATATGCAATGCATTTTATTGTATGGGTTTTAGATTTGTTTTCAGAAAATTGTATTCATTTGATTTTGGATTTTCTATTTTTGTGAAATTTGAAAATTTAAAAGCAACGTTTTCAAATTTAAGATTTCATAGCTAATGCATTCGATGCAGATATGTTTTTAAATTTGTATTTCTTATTGTAAAGTGGGTAGTGGGTGGGTATGTAGAAAAGTAAGTATTAATGAGGGTAGGTTGGTATGTATTAAGCAGAATTGTAAGGACTTAAGTCGTTTCGTCATTGCAGTTAAGCCATGACTTAAGCTAGAATTAAATGGCCAACTTAAAATGCCAACGCGTTGACTCTCTGACGTCATAAAAAAATTTAAACTTTCTGTGTCAACGCACCGTCAAATTTCACAGTGTCAATAATTAAAACGTTGACTATCACACGATTTGACAAAACAATGTTTATTTAAGCCAACGTTATTTTCATTTTTTTCTTATTAGAGTGTGAAAGAATGTTAAAATTGGTACAATGTAATCATATAACATAATTTGTGTGTAGTTTTTAACTGTAGGTCTACAAATGACGTCATTTTTACGTCAAAGAGTCAACGCGTTGACCGTTTACGTTGACCTTCTAATAGTAAGAAAGTTTCTAGGGAATAATTTTGTTAAATTAATGTATTAAACCAAAAAAGTAACAAAATTTATAAGAACCTACAATCCTCCTCACCCTCATTTTGGTTGTTTCAAAAAACGGACAAATGACTAAAAATAGTGTTATAGCTTTTTGTATTCTTAGGAAAAAGGGCATTGTACAAAAAATCCTTTTTAAGCAAAAATGATATTTAAATTCAAAATTAAGATTTTCTCCAAAATTGAAATAAAATTTGTATTTATTTCAGATCTCCAGACCTCCCTTGATATTACCAGACCTCCCTTCATTTTCTAGACCTCCCTTGAAATCTCCAGACCTCCCGTGAAATTTCCAGACCTCCCTTGATATTTCCAGACCTCTCTTGATTTTCTAAACCACCCTTAATTTTTCTAGACCTCGCTTGAAATCTCCAGACCTCCCTTGATATTTCCAGACCTCCCTTGATTTTCTAGACCTCCCTTAATTTTTCTAGACCTCCCATGAAGTCTCCAGTCCTCCCTTGATTTTTCTAGAACTAATTTGACATTTCTAGACCTTCCTTGAAATATCCAGACCTCCTTTGAAATCTCCAGACCTGCCTTGCTATTTCCAGACCTCCCTTGAAATCTCCAGACCTCCCTTGATTTTTTTAGACTTCTCTTGACATCTGCAGACCTCCCTTGAAATCTCCAGACCTCTCTTTATATTTCCAGACCTCCCTTGATATTTCCAGACCTCCCTTGATTTTTCTAGACCTCCTGATTGCCAATGTTTTTAATTTTTGAAAAGATATTTGAGTTGAAAGTAAATTTTTACCAAGTTTTAGTATTGTTTTTTTATTTTTTGTACAAAAACTGTCAATTCGATTTTTCTCATAATTTTACCAGATATCAAAAACGTTATTTTTCGTTGCATACAATTATTTTGGAGATACAATCATTTTTTGTTCGTAAAATATTCGAGGGGACAAATATTTGTTTGCAGTTTTTTTTTTTTATTTACAAAAAACGTTTTTTTCCCAAAAATATACTAGTTTGGTATCACGTTAATATACTAGTTTGGTACCACGTTGCAATATATAATATTAAATTTAACTCAAGTCGCTAGCGTCATTGGTTCACTTTTTTTTAAAAATTGCTATGGTAAAAAAACCACCAAGTCAATTTGTTTGAGAGCCCTAGTTTGGTATCACGTTACAATATATAATATTAAATTTAACTCAAGTCGCTAGCGTCATTGGTTCACCTTTTTTTAAAAATTGCTATGGTAAAAAACCACCCAGTCAATTTGTTTGAGAGCCCTTTTTGCATGACTCTACATTATTATCTGATTAACAACATTCATTTGAAGTCAATATCCATTGGTTCTTGAACTATGGACGCTTGGCAAAATCCTCATTCAAACCCTCCCAGTGCCAGGCGGGCAATGATCACCACAGAAGTCCTGTGCCCTTTTGGCAGGATGGTGATTAGCTAAGGTTGAGTTGGGTCGCCGAATTGTTGTAACTCCTCAATAGTGCAACGTTCGGAAACCCGTGCCGAAGAATGAAAGGCTTGGGGATAAACCAGCCACTAACGAGCTCTTTCGGATGCTGTGGCAAGGTCCGTCATATTTCTGCCTTACCCCGGCAAGCGGCTCTGCCGGGGCCGACCGTCTTTCCGCATTACTCGTGGGAACAAAATGAAAAAAACAATATCACACAGAAAAATAATAAGACAAAAAAATCGCGCCATGGCTGCCAATGCGGTCACATCCCCTGAAAAGGCTGTCGAGCTAACTCAGGGGTGTGAACGTGCTGTCAACCCTGTGGTTGCCACTAGTAGCGGGAGTGCTTCTCCCTCTACTAGCCGCAATCACTACTTGAAGGAAGTACCCGTCAGTGGAACAGCTGTGACGCTTGGCTGTCCCAAGGGCGGCAATTCAATAAAGATCTCTCCTTTAGCGACGCGCTCAAAGGCAAGATCATAGCAGCGGTCATTGACAGGAGTCATGTGGATGGTAACATCTCTCATGATCAATGGGCAGACGTCTCTCCCAGACACAGCCGATGCAGGATGGTACCAAAATCGTATCAAACTCATCGCCTGTGGTGATCAGGGATCTTTCGATCTATACAGGGCTGCTGTCAATGGCTTGCCAGAAGTCTGGCCGGGTGCCAAGCTCGAGGTTGTTGCAAGGGAGAATATTCCTTGCCGGCCAAGAGCACGTATAATGGTCCCGGCTCTACACAACTGCCCAGAGATTATCATGAAATTGATCAAAACCAGCAATCCAAACCTGCCTACGCACGACTGAAAAGTCCCAAAGGTTGAGAAGGAGACAGTGGGTCACTATAGATCAGCTCTCGTGCTGATCAATAGGGAATCACTGGCTCCACTGGCCGCGACCAAAGGCGTGATTAGGTATGGTTTCGACGAAATCGTGTTGCGCATCTACAAAAAAGACGAAGATTCGCTTAACACGCCCCCCACAGAAGCCCCTTCAGCGGAAGGAAACGCTTCACTACCCCCAATAATGGAAGTCGATGCAATACCACAAGTGGAACCATCGACCTCCACAGCCCCAAACAAGCCATCCGACGTGGAGGCTGAACCTATAGTCGACAGCAACTCTGACATGGACACTGAAGACGCCACCTTAGGTTTCACTCTGAGTGAGGAAGACCTACTTCATTCCTCCTCAGACGATGAAAACGCCGACAAAATAGTGGTGGAGGTTAATCTGACTAATAGTAGCAATGCTGCGATTAGTACAGATTAATCTCCATCACGCCATCATGGCCGCAAACAACCTGATACTCCGACTGCACACGAACAAGGAAGATATCGTCTTGATACAGGAGCCGTGGTTCTCAAACTCCATCATCAGAGGCCTCAGGACTCCTGGCTATAAACTACTGTATGCATCGGAGAAAGGTGAACCAAGGTCATGCATGTTAGTAAAAAATGACTTAAATGTATTTTTACTCCCCAATTACAGCGACAAGGACATAACTACCGCTGTCTTAACAACGGATAAAGCCACCTACTGGCTCATATCCTCATATCTTAGCCACGACAGCCCAATTCCAGGTGACACCTTGAGGGTAGCTCTGATATAAATGAGAGTTGAGTCCTTATTTGATTACTTACTAAGCACTAACGTACTCATAAGTAATATTGGTAATAAACCCACTTTTGCAACCAAGAATAGGAAAGAGGTACTTGATATTACACTTACCTCTGACTCGATCCGCAATCTGATTTCAAACTGGCATGTCTCAAAAGAGAATTCCTTCTCTGACCACAAATACATTCAGTTTGAGCTCAAAGATGTGGCAAATATATCTACGGGGTTTCGCAATCACCGTAATACAAACTGGGCACGATATAGGGAGGTACTAGCACAACTACTTGATCACAACCTTCTCTCTTAATCTGTTATTAGACACCCACTTTCCAGGTAGCTCTAACATACTTAACGACTCAATATCGGAGTCTCAAGCTTCTACAAGTGATTTAGTTGATCTAATAACGCGGGAAAAACTGCAATGGGCCATAGATAGCTTTGATCCATACAAATCTCCAGGACCAGACGGAATCATTCCGGCCGAACTACAAAAATGCTCAGACATGATCATTCCACCATTGGAAGTCATTCTGACAAACTGTTTAAGGTTGAGATATATTCCCAAAGCCTGGAGAATGGCAAAAGTAGTCTTCATTTCAAAAGATTTACGACCAATCAGCCTATCATCCTTCCTTCTTAAAACCTTGGAAAGATTGATTGAAATTTACATGTCTCATTTCCACAGCTCAACATGCTTACTCTAAGGGAAAATCAGTAGAAACAGCACTTCATTCGCTTGTATGTAGTATTGATTATTCCCTCAAATACAAATATAACCTAGTAGCTTTCCTAGATATTGAAGGAGCTTTCAACAACGTCAGCTACCAGGCGATCACGACAGCAATGGATAAGCTGAAATTAGAGAAATCACTTAGATCTTATTAGTCTCATGATCAAAAGCAGGACAATAACTTCTAGCATGAGAAGTTTAACTACCAACAGATCGGTGAATCGAGGTACCCCCCAAGGTGGGGTCCTTTCGCCTCTCTTATGGAACATGGTAGTAAATGACCTACTAACATCATTGGAAGCAGAGGGCTTCAGGGTGATTGCCTATGCTGACGACGTTGCAATATCTGTATCTGGGAAACACCCCAAGTTCTCTCGGAACTGAACGAAATGGGCTAAGCAATGTGGCTTGGACGTCAATCCACATAAAACAGAACTAGTACTCTTTTCGAGAAGGTACAAAATTCCTCAGATCAGCCCACCCAAGATTAAAGGAATACCATTAAGGTTTTCCGACCAAGATAAATATTTAGGCCTCATTTTAGACAAAAAACTAAATTGGAAGGCAAATATTGATGAAAGAGTAAAAAAGGCTACTGTAGCGCTTTTTACTTGTAAAAAGGCCATAAGATCAAAATGGGGCTTCTCCCCAAAAATAACCCACTGGGCACTGGCTATACACTTCGGTAATCAGACCGATACTCATTTATGGAGTTGTCGTATGGTGGACCGCACTGGACAAGATGGTAAATCTAAATAAGTTCATCAAAGTCCAGCGGTCAGCAGGTATGTGCATCACAGGAGCACTTCGCTCAACACCAACCGCAGCCCTGGATGTGCTTTTAAACCTAACACCTCTTGACATCTTCTCCAAAATGGTGGCAGCCAACTCATATGTGAGGCTTAGAGCCACCTCTCAATGGAACAGTAACAATACTGGACATACTACCATTCTAGACAATTTCAGATCTATCCCAGATCGCTTAGACTATACCACCCCTAAAATGGTATTCGGTAAAAGCTTCCATTTGTCCATCCCTTCAAGGTCCTCCTGGGAAGAAGAGGGACCCCTGGAAGACAATGCGGTACACTTCTATACAGACGGTTCAAAGACCGATTACCGAGTTGGAAGTGGTATCTATTCGGAACAACTGAATCTCAGTCTATCATACAGACTTCCCAATCAATGTAGTGTATTCCAGGCAGAAGTAATGACGATTAAAGAGGCACTATCCTGGCTCAAAGAAAACGTTATATCTTGCAAGGATATACGAATCTTCTCGGACAGCCAAGCCGCTCTTAAATCTCTCGCGTCTGTCTCCACAAACTCTCAAGTAGTCCACGATTGTCGATCATCTCTGAATGAGATGACAGAACAGTTTAATATTCACCTCATTTGGGTGCCGGGCCACAGGGACATTCCGGGAAATTGCAAAGCCGATGAGCTCGCCAAAAACGGAACACTTCTGTCAAATGTTAAACAAAAACATAACATAGGAACACCACTTGCTACATGCAAATATCTTCTCAAACAATATGCTCTAGAAGCAGCAAATGCTAGATGGTCACAGAGTACCACCTGTCTAGCAACCAAGCAAATATGGCCAAGCATAGACTTAAATCGGTCAAAAGGCTTGATATCCCTGAACAGACATAATATAAGCTCTACAATTAGAGTAATAACAGGACACTGCCTCATAGGAATAGCTTTCTCGGTAATCCCTTCTTCGATAATACCAGTGAACTGGCAACGATTGACACAAAATGTCTCTCTAACTTTATTAAAAGCACAAAATGGTTTGTTTAAATTCATTACTCTCCCATGAGTAACCTCATTAGTGGTATCACAATGGACCCTTGAGGTCTAAGTGAGTCAATGACATCTAGACAGCCACTCCAACCTAACCTAACCTAACCTTGAACTATGGACGACAAACATCGGGCACATGGTAGTTGGCGAACAAATGAATGCGATACGTGATCGATCCCAGTTGGTACTCCGGCTTGATGACATTGTTTCGCATTGTTGACAACACAGAGAACACAGAGGTTGTTCACTTCACTGTGAATGGTTGATCGGCAGGTTGGCCATGACGCTTCTGAATTGTCGTGACTATAAAGAAATTAATTTTCATTATATAAAGAAATCTCAAATGGAAGTTGACTTACTGTTTTTGATGTTGATTTTCTGTGTGAAAATCGATGGATACAACTCACCGACATCGTCAGTAGCTGCCGAGGGACTGGTCTGAATCTGTTTGGCCTTTTTGGGATTCTTGTCGGGCCAGCCCATTTGCCTCCGAATGATTCCCACCGTTAAGCCAGTGCGATCCTTAGGAGCAAAATGAATGGATTCGTTTTAGATTTAATATTTGAACTCACTTAATTTACAGTCAAGGTTGGAAATTTTTTGGAGTCTTCCTACGATTGTATTCTTGTTTTTCTTGCTTCTCTTGCAGAACTACCGACGGGTAGTACTCTTTACATCTAGAAGATGAAGATTAAGCGAATTGAACACGATATGAATGTTTCGATACGTACTTACACAATTGATCTCCGCGCTGTTGCGTCGTTTTTTTTTAGCGGCTTGCATTTTATTTCTTGGCAGCTGATGAATAGGCCGAGTTGGCAGTTGCTGATGTTATTCCGTTCCAACACCAACACTCAGCTGCTGGGAGAAGAGCGTTAGCGGTCGACTATTGAATGGCAAAACTGACACCTCCACTGTCAACGCCTGCGGCAGCTATGGCCGTTGAGAAGTACATACAAACACAATGGAGTATCTTTCGTTAAAAACGTTGATATTATTTTGTTAAGAGAAATATAATATACAAAAACTTGCCTGGAAATAAGCGCCTTGTTTGCTTTGTCTTCCAGATTTCTTCAGGGAAATTGCTTCCTGCATTATGGTATGTTATTGGCAGTATCTAAAATGAAAACACAGACTATAAAATAAATCGATTATTGTTGCAGCACCTCCTTCGCTGCAATGTGACTTACTCCACAATCCCCAATTTTGCTTTTTTTTTCACCACTCACATGTATTCACCGATTGAGAGAGTTCACCTCGAATAAAATTTGAGGGTGTTTAAGGCATACGGGAAATATATTATCTAGAGTCCCGACCGGTACCCGTCCTACCTGAAACACCTTCAAATTTTATTCGAGGTGAACTCTCTCAAATTCGAGGTGAACTCTCTCAAATTCGCTATCGGTGAATACATGTGAGTGGGGAAAAAAAAAACAAAATGGGGACTGGGCTAAAATAGAAACTTATGGAATTTTTGTGACCTGTCAAAAATGACAATCAATTTTGCAAATCAAAACAATGGATTTCGGATTTGAAGAGTAAGTTTTTGTTAATTGTTTTGATATTTAATATAATTTCATATTTTTCAGACCAAAATTCCTTATAATGAAGAAAGTATATACAAGTTCACTTCATTGAATAAAAAGTAAGTCAAATTGCAGTGAAGGAGTTGCAACAATAATCGATTTATTTTATAGTCTGTGTTTTCATTTTAGATGCTGCCAATAACATACCATAATGCAGGAAGCAATTTCCCTGAAGAAATCTGGAAGACAAAGCAAACAAGGTGCTGATTTGCAGGCAAGTTTTTTGTATATTTTATTTCTCTTAACAAAATAATATCAAAGTTTTTAACGACAGATACTTGCCATTTTGTTTCTATGTACTTCTCAGCAGCCATAGCTGCCGCAGGCGTTGACGGTAGAGGCTGACCCGACAAGAATCCCCTAAAGGCCAAACACATTCAGATCAGTCCCTCGGCAGCTATTGACGATGTCGGCGAGTTGAATCCATCGATGTTCACACAGAAAATGAACATCAAAAACAGTAAGTCAACTTTCATTTGAGATTTCCTTATATTAATGAAAATTAATTTCTTTATAGTCACGACAATTCAGCGTGAACAACCTCTATCCGCAGCGGAGGTGTTTGCGGGTCAAGCGATCTCTGCGTTGTCGACAATACGAACACAATGTCATCAAGCCGGAGTACCATCCAGGATCGATCAAGTATCGCTAACTAACATGTGCCCGATGTTCTGCTTGTGCGTTGTGAAAAGCCACTGAAGCCTGGCACATCCACTCAATTGATCCTCAAGCTTTCTAACCCAACTGTACATGATATGACCACAACCATTATGGAACTGCCAACCAAGGAAGAATAAAGGCGAATGATCAGTAGCGAAAGATCTGTCATCTGTGCATGACGTGTTTAATTCTACTGTATCATTAAACCTACAAAATTCTAAAAAGAAATCGTTCTTCTTCAATTGAAGACATTTTGTCTTCGAACAAAGTGCGTAAAATCACTAACTTAGCCATGGCGAATGGTGTCGAAGATTCCAGAAAGAATTTCTGGACACCTTTACAATGTCTCGCCGATGATGAAATGGATAGTGAAGTGATTGTGGAACCCAAATCAATTAAGAAGGAGCGAATTCCTCCAATTAAAGTGTTGCAAAAACCCAGTGAATTTATCCATAATCTTATGAAAACAATCAAAGTATCTGATTATTCAATCAAAAAAATGTCCATTGGGATAAAAATTCAGTGTGAAAGTATTGAATCTCACAAAAACGCATGCGATGCCTTAAAATCAGCTGATTGTCAATTTTTTTCTCATGATCTCTCTTCCGAAAGATCATTTAAAGTAATTCTTTTTGGTCTTGATACCTTGCCAATAGATGAACTTAAATCTGAACTAATTAAACTCGGTCTTAAGTGCAGAGATATAAAATTAGTGTCCAAACGATATGAAAAATACATCGAAACATTATACATTGTGTATTTAGAACAAGGTTCGGTTCGGCTTAGTGACTTAAAAAAAAATATAAAATCCATTTATCGTACCCAAGTCAAATGGGACTATCAACGTCGTCGTAGAGTAAATATTACCCAGTGCCACAACTGTCAAATGTTTGGACACGGGGAAAAGAACTGCCACGTTAAAACATTTTGTGCAAACTGTTCCGGTCACCACAAAACCAGTGAATGCAACGTTTCTGATAAAATTCAATGTGCGAACTGTAAAGAGTGTCACAAATCGACTGATCCTAATTGCAAGAGCAGGCAAAACTTTTTGAAAATTAAAGAGAAAATATCACACGGTAAGTGGCAGATTCCCATTCAAAATCATATCCAACCTATGCGTCCAACTACGTCATTAGTCAACTCAATGGAGAATTTCCCACCTCTTAAACCTTTACCGAAAAGAGTTCAAACTAATAACCTGAGGAATACTAGCATACCAACACAATCGGCCGCAGCCCCTTCATACCCATCTCCACCTTGCCCAAGTCAAAAGTGGTCAAACCAGTCTAGTGGGCGAGCAACAACTACTGATGATACTCTATTTTCAATGGAAGAGATACAATCTCTAACCGTAGAGATGACAACTCAACTTAGCCACTGCTCAACAAAAGCAGAACAATTTAATGTTATCGCCCAGTTAGCGATTAAATACTTATATAATAAAAATGACAAGTAATCATTCGTTAAGTGTTATATGTTGGAATGCACTAGGCATTCGTAGCAAAAGTATTGAATTTTTCTCTTTCTTAAGCAGAAATAAAATTGATATCGGTTTGGTCTCTGAAACTTGGCTCTCTAATAATGCAACTCTTTCTAACTCTGAATACAATTGTTATAGAGTAGATAGAGTTGATAGAAGTGGTGGCGGTGTTGCCATTGTTGTGAGAAAAACACTTAAACATACACTTTTACCAGTAATCAATACCAAATACATTGAAAATATTGGTGTTGATGTACATTTTGCAAATAATAGAAAGATTTCTTTTTTTTCGGTGTATTTCCCGGGTCGCTCAAGGAATTCCTTGCGGGGCGAACACTTTAAGTCGGATATCTTAAAAATGATTAATATTAACGGTCCATATTTAATTGGGGGTGACTTTAATTGCAGACACAGGAAATGGGGATGTGTAAGAGCAAATACATGGGGTAACATATTAGAAAACATTAATGCTACTCATGGGATTGAAATTATGTTTCCAAATAGTCCCACTTATTATCCATCTGACAGAAGAAAAAGTCCGTCAACTATAGATTTTTATTTAACAAATACGTCAACCCTATTTTCGCAACCTATTGTTTGCAACGACTTGAGCTCTGACCATTTACCTGTTAAGTGTGGGGTATTAGAATCCCCCAGCACAAACACTTGTATTTATTATGACCTAGGTAAAGCAAACTGGTCGAGGTATCGGAACACAATAAAAAATCGTTTAAGACATAGCGATAAAAATTTAGACACTATAGAATCCACTGAACAAATAGATAGTTGTATCAATGTCTTTAATACTACTATTTCTGAAAGCATAAATTTATCCGTTCCTAAGAAATCTCCATCTGATGAGAAAAAAAAGCTACCACAACATATTTTAAATACTATTAAGCTAAGGAACCGTCTTAGACGACAGTGGCAGCGTAACCGTATTCCAAGATTAAACATTGAAGTTAAGCTACTTAATAATACAATAAAAACTGAAATTTTTATGTTCCGAAACTTTGATTGGAATTTAAAACTCCAATCTTTAGATAAAAATAGTAGACCATTCTGCATTTCAAAACAATCATAATATATGTATTACTAATACCGATAAGGCAAATGCCCTTGCAAATACTTTTTATGATAATCACAGTGTTTTCAACAGAATAGGATCTCTTCAATTTGAAAATACTGTACAAAATTCTGTAACCAATTTTAATTCATTAATTCTTGACGTACCTGACAACTTTTACGTTGGTATGGATGATTTGATTCCCATTATTCGAAAACTTCAAATAAAAAAATCTGTAGGATTCGATGGAACAAAAAACATTTTTCTTAAAGAATTACCAAGGACTGGTTTTGAATATCTTGTATTTATATTCAATTGCTGCATTAAGTTTCAATACTTCCCTATATCCTGGAAAGTGGCTAAAGTTGTACCAGTTTTAAAACCCGGGAAACAACCAAATGACCCAAAGAGTTATAGACCTATAAGTCTCTTAAGTTGCACAAGCAAAGTATTTGAAAGACTTATCAAATTCAAATTAAATGATTTTATTTTAGAAAATAATATTTATCCACCTCAACAATTTGGCTTTCGTGAACAGCATAGCACTGTTCAGCAAGTAAATCGAATAACTAAGCATGTTCGTTCTAATTTCAATTTTCAAAAATCAACTGGCCTAGTTCTCTTAGACGTGGAAAAAGCTTTTGATAGTGTTTGGCATAATGGTCTAATCTATAAAATGATAACATTTAATTTCCCATTATACCTTATTAAAATAGTACAAAGTTTTTTGACAGATAGATATTTCGCCGTTTATGTAAGTGGTGATTTATCTCAAAAACTATGTGTGCCAGCAGGAGTTCCACAAGGATCTGTTTTAGGCCCTCTCCTCTATAACATATATACTGCTGACTTTCCTCAGCTGCCCAATTGTGAATCGGCTATATATGCCGATGATACTGCCATTTTTTCATCTGATGTACTTAGTTTCTGTATTGAAACTAATCTACAATCAGCTTTGAACATTTTAGACAGCTACTATACCAAATGGAAAATTCAAATTAATGCTTCAAAGACACAGGCAATCTTTTTTTCAAGAAAAAGGAAGTCCTGTTTTCTTCCCAGCAATAATCTGATGTTAAACAATACGAATATAATTTGGGGAACCTCGGTAAAATACTTGGGAATACACTTGGACAAAAGACTTACTTTCAATGAGCATGTACAAAAAACAATATTAAAAGTTAATAAAACAATAAAAATTATGTATCCGCTAATTAACAGAAAATCTCTTTTGAACAATGACAATAAGTTGATAATCTTTAAAGTAATTTTTCAATCCATTATGCTGTACGGGAGTCCAGTTTGGGGACAGTGTGCAAAAACGCATATAAAAAAATTACAAATCGCTCAAAATAAAGTTTTGAAGTTAATGCTCAAACTTCCATGGCATTTTTCAACTAGCGAATTGCATAATCTTACCGATGTCGATTATGTTTCTGCCAGAATTTTAAAGCTAAAAGAAAATTATGATATTCGATGTCAAATTTCAGATAATGTTCTTATTACAAGTTTAATTAATTTCTAGCTTCTACCATTGTTGTTTATTAATATTATGTACAAATTGTATTATTTTTTTTTTTAATTTATTTATTATCTTATTCATTATTGCATATTTATTTATTATTGTTTATTTACTTATTTGTTTGTTTATTTATTATTTATTTATTTATTTATGTAATTATTTATTTACTTATTTATTATAAATTTATTTATTTGTCTATTTATTTTTTTTTTTATTTATTAATTCACTTATTTATTATTAACTTACGAATTTATTATTTATTAAAAACTTATTCAATTATTTATTTATTCACTTACTTATTTATTTAATTATTCATTCATCTGTCAATTTAAGTAATTCCATGTTCTTGTTTACTTCTTTTTCTCTTTAGTACCTATAAATTCTGTGATATTAATTCTAATTTAAAAAAAAAAATATATATATATATATATGTATAAATATACACACATAAATATAAATATTTTTACCTTATCTTTAGTGAAACTGATCACAGTACATACTCTTTTTTTTTTTTATATATAACTCTTAAATAGGAGGTTTTCATGACCTTTCCTCCTCAAACTAAACTATATCTTTAAAATTCAAATAAATTGTGCGTTATTTATAATATTTTTCAGAAGTAAGGTAGTTCTAACCATAACTCTGTAAACTGGGCGATAGCAAAAATGTAATAATTGTATAATTGGTCAATAAACAAACAAACATAAGGCGAATGATCGATTTCGAATGAAAGGCTACCGTGCCTGCAGCAACATCGACTACATCATTGAACACGAATCTATCGAGGCAGACATCACTGACCGAGGAACCACGTTGTGTTAAGAGTCCCACCAACGTCATTCTAGAGATGTTGGATTCTTCGTTTGTACTAAATCAACGCGACGGGTCAACGGAATTCGACGAAGGAGTTCAAGTTCAACGAAAGGAATCAAAGTAAAAAACAGAAAATTCTAATTGGAAATTCCTATTCTATGTTGTTTCTCCAATTTTATAGATTCATTACTAGGAGAAAGTCAAAATTGAACTTTAAACCTGAAGAAGGACTCAAACCAGACGATAATGTTACTCTTGGTTTCTTGATGCAATATACTTATGTGAAAACAGTCCCAAACATGCCCGAAAAGAAAGAAACTCAAAAACATGCATTATCATCGAAAGTTTTTGTAAAAGTTGGTCAAATTGAAGCCTAGATTTATTTCTATATCTAGAAATAATCTATTTTGGAACGACTCAACAGCAGTATCAGCAACTGCAGAGTAGGCAGGAAATTCAGGTTAGTTAATTAACTTACGAGTGATCCAAACAGGAATATTTAAAATTATATGATTCTTTAGGGCTTCCAACACGCTCGGCCTATTCATCCACTGCCGCTGAGGCTGACACCGCCTACATAGAAAAGGTAGCTGATACCAATGCCGGTTTAGAAGCAACTTGTTGCGACAATATAGAACCTCCTAAATGACGGGAGTCGGAAATCATTGGTAAGCCTCCTTAAAAAATGAATTATAAATAAATTAAATACAAAATAATCTCAGCAGTTTTGTATGTACTATTTTAGAATTCCCTGCAATTTTAAGAAACTTCAAGATGTGACGAAATAGAAGCTGAATTCCATGAATTCATAATGCATATTGTATCACCGAAGCTAAGTGCATTCTGCTTAGAACTAACTGGAATGAACACAGAAATGCACCTACAAACTGCCCTAATGATGTTCCAAGAGTTGCTGCGCAAAGAGTCGCGAGCCGGCAACCTTCACCTGGTGAAAATGTTTGATTTGGATTTTGGAATTTGCCTCGTAAAAGAAAGTCAACGCAAACGACTTAAGAAGCCACACATTTTCAATCACTTACTTACTGACCAGAAGGCTCATAATGGCAATACTGCTTTAAAGTATGTATGTATGTAAGTTTTACATATACCATAAAACTTGAAAGCACGAATTGACGTGTTTTTTTTCAGCAGGAAATCAGAACGAAGCTTCGATGTCGATGTTACTCTGCCGTTCATTTGATTCAACGATATGCTTTGTTGTGGACGCCTGTGCAGAAACTGCATCCTCAATCCTCTATCCTAAATAATTTTAAAAGAATAACCAAATTAAAATTTATTTCAAGAAAACAATTTTCATACTTACCCAAATGTAATGTTGTTTATGTTTTGTAATTCCGAGTTTTGTAGCTGTCATTAGCAGTTGTTGTTCTCAATGGAAATTTTCAATTGGAAAGCAATAGGTCGGTTCTTAAAAGTGAGTTCAGTTTTGTGTTCTGTCTCTGAAGTTGGTTGAAGGGTTAAGTTGCGTGTGAATGGAACTTTGTTTTATGTCCATGTTTAGTTTTCGTTGTCATGGCTGTGGTTAGGTGATTTTAATTTAGGTGTTTAGTTAGGTGATTGTTATTTATATATTGTGTTGTTACTGTGTAATTATGTGTACGGATTTTTGTAATGTTCTGGTCGCATGTGGGTCGGTTCTACAGGTCTCCCCTTGGTAAACAGTGGAACACCTCCTTGGTTCTTGGGACACCGAGACCCCTATTTTGTTGGAAGTGTACTAATACCTACGCAGGGTCCCACTATTTGAGTGTGATGATGTTGGTGGAGATATACACTGTGTGGATAGGTGGATCGGATGATGTTCCTGTTAGAGGTACAATACATCATCCGAATACTTTTTTGCCTGTATTGGTTTGATAGTAATTTCAGCTCACCCTCATTTGGACGGTTACCACACAGTAGAGTGGAAAGGTGAAGGTGTATATCCCTTAAATTCAAAGTGAAAAAAAAAATAAACGTTAAACGTTAAAGAAATATTAATTCCGGTAATATTATTGTTTGTTCTCAACGATAAATTGTGTGAAATAAAAAGAAAAAAAATGTTTAGATTAATTATTCACAGAAGAAAAAGTGACTGCAAAAAGTGAATTAAACTAGTGACAATCAAGGTTGAACTGAGTCCAACAATCCTATAACGAAAGAAGAAAGGCTAAGAACGCCAAAGGGTGGTGAGTGTCTTAAATTTGTTTAAGTCTAGCAAGTTACTTATTGTTTTATTTTTGTATGACAGTTTATTCCTCGGCGGCCCAAGTTGATTCGAGTAGAGCGGGGCCGCCGCCTGAATTTTTTTTGAAAGTAAAGGAAATACAAAAAAAAAATTTGAAATTTATAGAAACTTAACAAAATTGAAATTTAAGGAAACTTAAGGAAAAATTAAAAATGAAAGAAATTTAAAAAAAAAAGTGAAATTAAAGGATATTTAAAAGAAATTGAAAGTAAATGAAATTTAAGAATTTAAATTGGAAGAGAATTTAAAAATAGAAAGAAAAGAAAGAATTAAAGAACAAAGAAAAGGGGGATATAAATTCACTAATCTGAGACAGTGAAGAGTCCTGCAAATCGCGATAGCCGAAAAAGCATCGTCTACAGTTTATTATATATGACCATATATACCCCGTGGATCTTTTTGGTGTTTGTGATTGTCCTATATTTAAGTTGTTTTTTTTTCAGTATTTTTTTTGCAATTTTCTAATTTAATTTGTTATTTAATTTTGATTTAAGGCGTGGAAGTTGTTTTTTTTTGTTTATTTCATTCATTTAATTTTATTAATTGTGAGGTACCGAAAAGACGGTTGGCGGGAGCGTCGCGTCCGTTTCCTAAGATTTTTTTGTATAGGGTCCTAAAAGATACCTCCATAGAGCTCTCTAGGGGTAGGGAATTAGGGCTCCGACGGTCGAGCGACAGTACCCACAAAGGGTATCTCTACGGAAAGGTAGAGTAGTAGTAAATACGCTCGACTACCGACCGTGGGTTTTTGCTACCATTTTCTTTGGCTCTTTTTTTTCCTGATTTATTGTTTTAGTTCTTTTGGTTGAAATCTTTTGTTAGTTAAAATTTTTGTAGTTGTTAAGTTTAAGTAAAATATGTGAAACTAAATAAATCTTCCGACAGAAACGCCGGCTAGAAAAAAAAGTTTTTTCTTGTTTCGCACCAGCGAAACCATGTGGTGTTAAGTCTCTTTTCAGGGGTGCCGGGGGTAGCGAAGTGGGCGATGAACTAAGATGACCTGAAGACGACAATAGACCAGCAATATTGGGGGTATCCAAAACTGGCCGCGGATACCTAAAGGTAGGGTGGGTAATGGCCTCACTGCAACAACATCCGCAGTGCCCTGATGTGCCATAGTCTGTCCGTTTATGTTTCCTTCCCTTTCCTCCTTCCTTGGCCTGATATATGTTTTTGTCTGCAGGCGAGGTTAAGTTTCGGGGGCAAGATCCCCCCCCGTCCGACGAGCTAACGCCGTGCACCGCAAGCAGGCCGCGTTCCCCGGAGCTTGACATTCCAACCTACCCTTTCCAAACTCTTCCTATGACTTCTCCCTACCTCATCCTTATCCTACCCTTCCACTTCATCCACCTCCTAACCTCCTCTTGCCTCGCAACAAAATGGCGCCCAACGTTATTAAAGGGTGTTCCAACCCAGTTGGAACATTTTTTTTGGCGAATTAGTTGATGTTGTAATAGTTTCAGTTTTTTTTTGTCGTACTGTCCTAACCAAACTTTGCTGTGGATTTTTAAACCTCGTATGTCTGCGTCAGGAAGGCCACAGGCGTACCTAGTCGTATCGCGACGAGTGTTTGAAAATTCACAGTGACCGCGGTTGTGGAATGTCATGTTCTTTCTGGAATTACTGGAGTTTTTGTTAAGGGCGTATGTCTGCACCAGGAAGGCCACAGGCGAACCTAGGTGTATCGCGACGTTCCTTTGCGAAAGCTTCAGTAATGTCAGTCAGTACATGTTAGTATTGTCTTTTACCTATTCCCATCCTAACTTTTTTTTACTTTGCTATTTTTCTAATTTTTCAATTTTCTATTCTAGTCTTGTTTTCTACTTGGACGATTGATTGTGCGAGACGTGTAGTCCGACATCATCGTTCCAAAATTTTTGTGAGTTTGATCTTACCGTTTCATGTCTTCTAGCAAGGTTCCTTGAGACTGTCTAGAATTGCGGGAACGGTAAGAAAAAACTTTGTACCGTAATTTGTTTGTGTTTCTAGTAGTTTTCCTTTCCTATTATGGTCACATCAGGGGAAGTTTAATCTGTCCGTCTGATGTCTTTTTTTTTTGCAGCGATGTCGGTAGTAGGGTCGTACCATGTCGCCGTAAGCTACCTGAAGCACCCCGTATATTTATGGAAATCTTAAATTAACTTTTCATCTGTAAGTGAAGAAATCGCTTAAATCTTTTTGTTTGATTATTAACTTTATTATACATTTTTTCTTTAACTTATTTTTTTTTTCTACATTGGTGAGATAGTTATTTTTCAAAAAGTTAATCTGATATTTTTTTTTTGTTTGATTTTTCGTTAATTTTTCTGGTTATTTATTTCTATTTGCGTTTCGTTACTAAAGTATTAACAATTTATATTTTTTTCTTTTGTTTTCTTGGTTTGTTAAATTTGTTTTTGGTAAGTTTTCTTATTTTACAGAGTTAATTTGTTTTCATTATAGAAAACTAATTTAATTTTAGTAAGTTAACATAATTTAAGGATACCAGTACAAAGTTTTTCTAAAATAGTTTTTTTAGAATTACATTTGTTAGAAGGTTATCTATTGTTTTTCGTTTTTCTATTATAATTATTTTTCTTTTCTTAATCGTTTCCTAATAATTTTGGTGAATAATTTAATTTGAGTTAATTCTTTATCATTTCGTTTTTAGTTAGTTAAAATCAAGTTTTTGAATTTTTGTTGAGTTTTTTTATTTACATTTATATACATAGTTACAGTTTTTTTCGGGTAAGTTTAAGTATAGTATTTGATAAATTAGTTATTTATTTACAATATTTTTCTTTACATTTTTCGTTTCCATTATTTATTTACGTGTTTTCGTTGTTTATTAAAAATTTCTCTAGTGATTTATTATTTATCTTGCTATTTATTAAACTCTTTGGTATTTATATATCTTTTTGGTTACAATAGTATATTTCGTTTTGGTTCAAGTTTACAGTTTACAGTTTTTTTCGTCTTATTTATTTATTTATTTATCTATTTATTTTTTTTAGTATACAGTTTTCGTAAAGTTTACATTTTGTTTTTTTGATTAATTTATTATTCTTAATTTAGTTTTTCCAATTTATCTTTTTCATGTTTCATCTTATTCTAGTTTAGTTAAGTTTACATTTTTTCATTGTTACATTATTTATATATTATTATTTATTCTAGTTTCGTTAGGTTTACTTTTTTCATCATAACATTATTTATTCATTTTTCTTATTTTTTTTACATTTTTTCGTTTTCGTGAGGTGTACGTTTTTGGATACAAATAGGTGTTTTTCTAAAAAGAGGATTTTTTTGTTTTAGCTAAAATAATAATTTTTTTGAAACTCACCACCTTTTTAGTTGTTTTCGTTTTTCATTTTCCTTGTTGACTGTTGAGCTACTTAACGATGGCTTATTCCAGTAAAGAAGAGGAAGATCGCATAAACCGCCTTATAAGGAATGCTGAAATAAATCAACCAAGATTAACCAGGTCGGCAAGTCAAGGGTTAGACCATACCTCTAGACAGCAGATGATGTATTCTCCTCTAATTTCTGATAGGCAAATCCGAGCAGAATCCAACCAACCAGCTAGGGCAGGAATTCCTCTGGCTCGCAATGAAACCTATAGCACGGTTGATTCAGTTTCTCCTCCCCCGTTTAGCCAACTTAGTGGGATGAGAGAGGAGAATGTGCACGATAGGGAGAGTATCGGATCGATGAACGATACTGGGCGACCAGCGGCAGGTTTTGTGCCTGATACTAGTAATAGACCAGTATCTGTTCAGGCAGCTGGCTCAGGTAGTTCTAGGGACATCTTAGAGAGCCTAGCTCAAAGACCCACTCCTCCTGTAACAAAACCAAAAGAAAAAAGAGCATTACCAGAAGATATAAGAGCGTAGATTAACTTGGCCATGGTAGAAGGTTTGTCTACTACCCGCCAAGTTATGCAAAGGGAAATGACCAATATCTTGAAGAGTGAGATCCAGATTCAGCTTGGAGAATTCCTTAGGAATTTGAATATAGGGCCAAACAATCCTTCCTCTACCGATCAAATGCCTAGACCCGTGCCGGCGACCCAGCCGCCAATGCAGCAGTATCCTCCAGTTGATCCAGGTGGAAGTGCGTTTGTACCAGTCAATCAACAGAGACACCGAATGCCTAACCCGACGAGAAGACATCAAGAAAGGGTTAATCTTCCCGCGGCTTATGATGAAATCCCGTCAGATCCCTATTCCAACTTTCATCCCATGCGAACTCCGAATCCATACGGCTATCAACCGGAGTACTACGGCCCGACTCAGCATCCGAGACTCCAAGGTCCAATAAGATTGGATAGATGGGGCTTGAAGTTCGATGGCCTACCAGCGACTATGACCGCTGAAGACTTTGTACTTCGGGTTGAGATCCAGCGGAACAAGCATAGGTGTTCCTGGGCAGAAGTGTTAAGGGACTTTCATCTACTTCTCTCAGGAAATGCTACGGAGTGTTACTGGCAGTTTCAGCGGACCAATTACCGTCATGACTGGCCAGCTTTGAAGGATGCCTTGCTGCGTCAGTATAGAAATACTCGCTCCGACTTAGAGATAATACGAGACATCATGGATCGCAAGCAGCATTCCTGGGAGAGTAGCGAAGATTTTTTCATGGCCATAAATAAGATGAAATTCCAGTTAAGGGTCCCAATACCAGACATAGAGATGGTGCGAATTCTGAAAAGAAACTTAAATGAAAAAATAGGGAAATTAGTATACCCGCAAGCCATCTTCACCTTGGATCAGCTGAGGACCGCCTGTAAGGATGCAGAAGTGGCATTCCCGAGGAAGGAATTGCCAAAAACATTTGCCAAACCACCCGGCAAATATCCGGTCAATGAGCTGGAATTGGAAGAGGAATACCAACCGGCTGATGAACAGCTTGCTGCTTATCAGTTTGGTGCGGCTCGACCTAAAATTACGGCTCGCAAATACGCGGACACTACAAAGTTAGAGTGTTGGAACTGCAGAGTGCAGGGCCATACTTACTTTGATTGTGAGTCTGAAGTGCGAAACGTGTTTTGCTACAAGTGTGGCCTAGAAGGTGTAATAACTCCACGTTGCTCACGATGCAATCAGGGAAACCGGTCTCGGGACGCGAAGGGTACGGGGGAATCGCGTGCCAATCCGAATCAGATACAAAAAGTTCCGCAACCGATAATGTAGCGATGGAAACCCCTCTCTTGGAAGAGGGCGAGAAGAAAATCAGAATTTTAAAACGAGAAACCCAAATAGAAATTAATGAAAGTAAAAAGGTAAAACCAAGTTTATTTAGAATCAAGCCATTACATGTGAGAATCAAAGAGTACAACCAAGCCAGAGAGAGAATTTTTAATAGCGAGATTTACTTACCTTCAAAAAACGTATTAAAAGCCCGTTCCCGTTTCAAATGTAGGAAAGAAACTCGAAAACGAATTTCCTCTACGATCCTAAATTTAGCATCAGACCTTAGGCCCTATGCTAAAATTAAGATAGGTGACAAAGAGGTGGTAGGTTTGCTAGATAGCGGGGCGAGCGTTAGCATACTAGGAAAAAATTGTATGTTACTAGTTAACGAACTCCGAGGTAAAGTTTTACCCTACCATTCGGGAGTAAGAACGGCTGACGGTAAAAGTCAATCCATTGTAGGAAAAATAAATTTAAAAGTGCAATATGAAAACAAAGTGCAAAACATAACATTCTTTCTCGTTCCAAATTTGGACCAGGAGATCTATCTTGGGGTAGACTTCTGGAGAGCTTTTCATTTAGCCCCAAGTATAATTAGCAGCTTTTCGGTTAACGAAGAATTAGATTTATCGAACACTCACCAGTTGAGTTCTGACCAAACGGCCAAACTGGATGCAGTCAAGCAGAGATTTTTGTGTTTTGACCGTGATGGTCTTGGAAAGACAACGCTTATGGAACATGTCATCGATACCGGAGATGCGCTCCCTGTGAAACAGCGTCACTTCCCTGTTTCACCAGCGGTACAAGTAATTTTGTATGAAGAGCTAGATCGAATGTTGGATCTCGGCGTGATTGAGGAGAGCGAAAGCCCACGGTGTTCGCCAGTGGTTCTCTTGCGAAAACCAGGCAAAAATCGGCTTTGTCTTGATTCTCGTAAGGTGAACTCACTGACGAAGAAAAACGCAAATCCGCTACCCCACATCGAAGGGCTCCTCAGTCGACTACCAGATACTTACTACATAAGTAGTATAGATCTAAAGGAAGCATTTTGGCAAATACCGTTGGAGAAACAGAGTAGGGAAAAGACTGCCTTTGCGGTACCGGGAAGACCCTTGTACCAGTTCACTGTTATGCCTTTTGGGTTATGCAATGCAGCCCAAAGACTATGCCAGTTGATGGACAAGGTTATTCCTGCACGACTTAGGGATCGTGTGTTTGTGTATTTAGACGACCTGCTTGTCATGGCGCCAGATTTTGAGACGCATATGACCCTGTTAAATGAAGTAGCCGACTGTTTACGCAAGGCTAATCTGACCATTAACATGACGAAGTCTAAGTTTTGCATCAAAGAGCTAAAATACTTGGGATTCATTGTGGGGGGTGGACAGCTTAAAACAGACCCTGCCAAAGTAGAGGCGATTGTGGATTTTCCAATTCCCAAGTCTCCAAGACAGGTTCGGCGGCTGCTTGGTTTAGCAGGGTGGTATCGAAAATTTATAAAGAATTTCTCCAGCCTGACTGCACCCCTAACGGACCTGCTGAAAAAGAGGAACGACAAATTCAAGATGACCGATAAGGCACTGCAAGCGTTCGATGAACTAAAGAAGGCGTTAACCACGGCCCCAGTTCTTTCACATCCGGACTTTAAAAAAAGGTTCTATATTCAGTGTGATGCTTCGGATGTGGGAATCGGAGCGGTACTGTTCCAAAAGAACAATGAAGATGAGGAAGTTCCAATTGCATATTTCTCACAGAAATTCAACAAGAGTCAGCGTAACTACAGTGTTACCGAGAAGGAGTGCATGGCTGCCGTGATGGCTGTGCAGAAATTCCGGCCGTATGTCGAGGGCATGGATTTCACTGTAATCACCGACCACTCTAGTCTTAAGTGGCTTATGAGTATGAAGGACCTGAGCGATAAACTAGCCAGGTGGAGTTTGTTGCTGCAGTCGTATGCCTTTGACATACAGCACCGAAAAGGCACGCTGAACGTAGTTCCAGACACTCTTTCTCGGGTACATTTAGAGTCGCTGGACTTAGATGAAGTTGCTCCTCTAATAGATCTCGACTCCGAAGAATTTAGATCAGATGAGTACAAAAGCTTAATAGAAGCTATAAAAACCAACGCAACACAATTTCCTGATTTGAAGGTTGAAGACGGATTCGTTTATAAACGCGCGTTTAGAAGAGAAGGCGATGAGATCATGACGGAACACTCTTGGTTGTTGTGGATACCGTCTGATCTTACCGAAGAAATTATTAAGAAATCGCACAATCCCCCACGTACTGCCCACGGAGGCATAGGGAAAACTTTAAATAGAATCCGTCAACACTTTTATTGGCCTAATATGACTGTCCAAGTTCGTAATTGTGTCTAACTGTAGTAAATATATGTAAACAAAGTAAAGCGTCTAACCTAGTCTCCCGTCCACCTATTGTTACGTCATATTGTACTAATCGACTGTTTGAGAAATTATATATAGACTTCCTCGGACCTTATCCGAGATCGAAGTCCGGAAACGCATACGTATTTGTAGTATTAGATCACTTGTCAAAATTCGTTGTATTAAAAGCCTTGAGAACAGCGAACACATCGAGTGTTATTCAATTTTTGCGACAAGAAGTATTTAACGTGTTTGGCGTTCCAAATATCATTCACTCGAATAACGGAAAACAATTTATGGCAAAAGATTTTCAAAATCTTTTGTCTAAATACGGCATAAGGCACTTCAAAACTGCCAACTATGCGCCGCAATCGAACGCGTCGGAGAGGGTCAACCGCTCAGTGTTGGCAGCCATCCGTTCATATCTTAAAAACGATCAACGCGAATGGGATGCTCACCTGAGCGATATAGCATGTGCCCTGAGAAGTTCAGTTCATAGTTCGACTGGTGTATCACCATACTATGCCTTATTTGGGACCAATATGATGACGCACGGTAGTAGCTATGAACTGGCCCGAAAACTAAACGCGGTGGACGACAATGAGCTGTTGACTATTCCCAGACGTGACCGATTGCAGTGTATACGGATGGAAATCCGCGAAAATATTCTCAAAGCAAACGATAAGTCAGCAAAATCGTACAATATCCGTACCAAAAAAGTAAGATTTGTGCCCGGACAGGAAATCTATAGAAAAAATTTCATTTTAAGCGATGCTACGAAATGCTTATCCGCAAAACTATCGCCAAAATTCATAAAATGTAGAATCATTAAACAAGTTGGAAACAACATGTACGAACTAGATAATCTTAGCGGCAAAAAGATTGGAATATATCACGCAAAAGATTTAAAACAATAAGTAGACTGCTTCAAAAACACGTTTGTTTGTTTGTTTGTTTTAAATACAAATCGTTTTTCATAGTTATCATTGTTGCTATTCGTATCGTTTCTGTTTGTTATTAGTTAATTTATTAAATTATCCGTGAGTATCTCTTATGTTATTTATTCAACAACAATTCGAAAAAGGAAAAACCGAAACACCCTATGTTAAAACACACAAGTACCTTGAAATGTTTAATAAACACGGATATTTTAAGTATATATGCATATATATTTATCATATTTATTGCATGCTTTATGTTTTAAATGTTACTTAATGTTAAATGTTCTTATTTATTTATTTATTTATTAATATCTTAACTTATTTTATTAAGCATCTGTGATAAAATGGTTTAACCATTCCATCTGTGATACTTAATTTACTAATTTTATTAACTTAGACTATCCGCAATGATTAAAAACTACGATCTGTGATATTAACATTAATTACTAATTTTATTAACTTAAGTACTATTCATTTATTTATTTATTAATATCTTAACTTATTTTATTAATCATCTGCGATAAAATGGTTTATCCATTCCATCTGTGATATTTTTACTAAATTTATTAATTTTACTGAGACTGATAGTTTTAATTTTTTTTTATCTGTGATATTTATATTTTCTTTTAATTTAGCTTAATTAACTTATCTTTTAAAAATCTGTGATACCTACTTAAATTACTAATTTTATTAACTTAGTTACTTTTTATTTATTTATTTATTAGTTTTATTCCATCCGCAATGATTAAAAACTACGACCTGTGATACTAAAATTACTAACATTATTTTAATTTAGATACTGTACATTTATTTTTTTATTAACTCGTTTTTGCTTCCGCAATGATTAAAAACTATGATCTGTGATATTTACAAAACTACTAACACTATTACATTATTTATTTATTCATTTATTTGTGTATTTATTTATTTATTTGTTAATTTAATAATTTAAACCTTTTTTTTTTTAAATTTCTATATATAACCTAATTGCAATAAAGTTATAAAAAAGATCACTCACCGATGAAATTTGATTGGTGTAGGGGTGCTTTACCGTAGAAATTCGTAGTGGTGGCGGATAGAGATGACGATAATAAAAATTGTTGACTGGTTTCCTGGTAGGATTCCTGAAAAAAAAAATACAGGAAAATTATTAGGTACTGCAAAGTAAATATAGTTTTTTTGTATGCACTTTATACTTGACATGATATACCAGCTTGGTTGTTGTTCTTCAGTCTCTATCGAGCACCTCCGATCCGCATCTCCAAAAGTGTGTACCTCCCAGCCTTGTAAACTTTGGTCCACAGGTCGCTCCAGCAGGTGGGGGTCTCGGCAGTCTCGGAACAAATCCTGAAAAAATTAATGTTGATTGTTAAATGTATAAATAATTATGTATATATATGTTAATTACCCGTGTCTAGTTGTTTAATTACTATATTTGTAATTAAAATGTGAATCGCTCCTCCTATCACTAACGTTGAGGTAGGTCAGTGATATTATCAGGGTCATTGACCTTCATAATGGATTACTGTAAAGAAAAAATAAGAGTAAAAACAAAATCGAAGCCAACTAAGTTATATGTGAATACTTACTTTTACTGAATTGTAAAAGGACAATATTTTGCCCGGCTTAAATCGTGGGTTTTTCCCCACAGTTTTCCACTCGCTCAAGTACTCTAGAAAAGAAAAAAACAAACGAATAATTTCAAAGAAAACAATTTGCGATTCTCAAAAACTCACCCATCTCAGCATCCCTTTGCCCCACCCGTTTATTGACGGCATCCATACCCAATTCCCAGGCATCCAGAATGTTTTTTTTGCTATTTATTGAGAGTATATCTCAATAAACAGCAAATTTTGTTGTGTACGCCTGTCCAGAAACTGCATCCTCAATCCTCTATCCTAAATAATTTTAAAAGAATAACCAAATTAAAATTTATTTCAAGAAAACAATTTTCATACTTACCCAAATGTAATGTTGTTTATGTTTTGTAATTCCGAGTTTTGTAGCTGTCATTAGCAGTTGTTGTTCTCAATGGAAATTTTCAATTGGAAAGCAATAGGTCGGTTCTTAAAAGTGAGTTCAGTTTTGTGTTCTGTCTCTGAAGTTGGTTGAAGGGTTAAGTTGCGTGTGAATGGAACTTTGTTTTATGTCCATGTTTAGTTTTCGTTGTCATGGCTGTGGTTAGGTGATTTTAATTTAGGTGTTTAGTTAGGTGATTGTTATTTATATATTGTGTTGTTACTGTGTAATTATGTGTACGGATTTTTGTAATGTTCTGGTCGCATGTGGGTCGGTTCTACAGGTCTCCCCTTGGTAAACAGTGGAACACCTCCTTGGTTCTTGGGACACCGAGACCCCTATTTTGTTGGAAGTGTACTAATACCTACGTAGGGTCCCACTATTTGAGTGTGATGATGTTGGTGGAGATATACACTGTGTGGATAGGTGGATCGGATGATGTTCCTGTTAGAGGTACAATACATCATCCGAATACTTTTTTGCCTGTATTGGTTTGATAGTAATTTCAGCTCACCCTAATTTGGACGGTTACCACACAGTAGAGTGGAAAGGTGAAGGTGTATATCCCTTAAATTCAAAGTGAAAAAAAAAATAAACGTTAAACGTTAAAGAAATATTAATTCTGGTAATATTATTGTTTGTTCTCAACGATAAATTGTGTGAAATAAAAAGAAAAAAAATGGTTAGATTAATTATTCACAGAAGAAAAAGTGACTGCAAAAAGTGAATTAAACTAGTGACAATCAAGGTTGAGCTGAGTCCAACAATCCTATAACGAAAGAAGAAAGGCTAAGAACGCCAAAGGGTGGTGAGTGTCTTAAATTAGTTTAAGTCTAGCAAGTTACTTATTGTTTTATTTTTGTATGACAGTTTATTCCTCGGCGGCCCAAGTTGATTCGAGGAGAGCGGGGCCGCCGCCTGAATTTTTTTGAAAGTAAAGGAAATACAAAAAAAAAATTGAAATTTATAGAAACTTAACAAAATTGAAATTTAAGGAAACTTAAGGAAAAATTAAAAATGAAAGAAATTTAAAAAAAAAAGTGAAATTAAAGGATATTTAAAAGAAATTGAAAGTAAATGAAATTTAAGAATTTAAATTGGAAGAGAATTTAAAAATAGAAAGAAAAGAAAGAATTAAAGAACAAAGAAAAGGGGGATATAAATTCACTAATCTGAGACAGTGAAAAGTCCTGCAAATCGCGATAGCCGAAAAAGCATCGTCTACAGTTTATTATATATGACCATATATACCCCGTGGATTTTTTTGGTGTTTGTGATTGTCCTATATTTAAGTTGTTTTTTTTCAGTATTTTTTTTGCAATTTTCTAATTTAATTTGTTATTTAATTTTGATTTAAGGCGTGGAAGTTGTTTTTTTTTTGTTTATTTCATTCATTTAATTTTATTAATTGTGAGGTACCGAAAAGACGGTTGGCGGGAGCGTCGCGTCCGTTTCCTAAGATTTTTTTGTATAGGGTCCTAAAAGATACCTCCATAGAGCTCTCTAGGGGTAGGGAATTAGGGCTCCGACGGTCGAGCGACAGTACCCACAAAGGGTATCTCTACGGAAAGGTAGAGTAGTAGTAAATACGCTCGACTACCGACCGTGGGTTTTTGCTACCATTTTCTTTGGCTCTTTTTTTTCCTGATTTATTGTTTTAGTTCTTTTGGTTAAAATCTTTTGTTAGTTAAAATTTTTGTAGTTGTTAAGTTTAAGTAAAATATGTGAAACTAAATAAATCTTCCGACAGAAACGCCGGCTAGAAAAAAAAGTTTTTTCTTGTTTCGCACCAGCGAAACCATGTGGTGTTAAGTCTCTTTTCAGGGGTGCCGGGGGTAGCGAAGTGGGCGATGAACTAAGATGACCTGAAGACGACAATAGACCAGCAATATTGGGGGTATCCAAAACTGGCCGCGGATACCTAAAGGTAGGGTGGGTAATGGCCTCACTGCAACAACATCCGCAGTGCCCTGATGTGCCATAGTCCGTCCGTTTATGTTTCCTTCCCTTTCCTCCTTCCTTGGCCTGATATATGTTTTTGTCTGCAGGCGAGGTTAAGTTTCGGGGGCAAGATCCCCCCCCCGTCCGACGAGCTAACGCCGTGCACCGCAAGCAGGCCGCGTTCCCCGGAGCTTGACATTCCAACCTACCCTTTCCAAACTCTTCCTATGACTTCTCCCTACCTCATCCTTATCCTACCCTTCCACTTCATCCACCTCCTAACCTCCTCTTGCCTCGCAACAGCTTAGAATCTCATCCATGATTAGTCAAGATTCGTCGTGGCGTAGCTAGTTTTTAAATGAAGTTGTATTTTTTCAAAATTGTATGTAATTTAGTATAATTTTTGTTTTTTAAATTGAATGCGATTATTTTTAGATTATAGGTTTTGAAATGTATCTCAGTTTTTAAATAATTAAAAAAATATTGAATTTACTTTTTTCCAAGAAAAACACTTCTTTTTGGTTTTACTAAACTTGATCTGCTCAGGTCAATTATTATTTATTAAGTAGATTGTATCTTGCTTTAATTGAGGCATATGTTAAATACAACAAAATTGAAAAATAAAATATTTGTAATCCTTAATCTTCTTATGTTTTGGTTCATCACGTCAACAGCATTAGTTAGAAATTCAGTATCTTCATCTTGCATCAGAGTTAAAACAACGTATCTCTCTTAACCTTAAATAGCAAGATGATTTTGCAAAGTACATATCTTTACCTTTTAGCTACAGCTTTAATCATTATAGTATTTCACTTAATTTTCGTAATTTTTCGTTATTTATGAGAAGATTCATGCCTCCATTTGACTCGGCCTGAATTTTTGAAAAATTTCAAACGGAATATTGAAGAAAAATAATGCAGATTTGAAAAATCATCACAAGTTTTTTGAAAAAAATCTACTCCATGAATTTTGATAACCTCGAAAAGCCTTATATGTATATTATGTCACTAATTATAAGGTTGAGTTCCGAATAGAATTTAAAAACATAATATTATTAATTCCATTTTATTTTACAAAAAATAAACATTATTAACAAACCAAGGAATCTAAATGTTTGATGATTAAAATAATTCTTTATCACTAAAAAAGAATACAGTATTATAGCTAAGAACTTATAACAAATGTAAAATTAAATGTCCATAAGGATGTAAATCATCGTAGATTTGTAGTGATCCTCGGGCAAAGCTCTCTGGAGGTGGAATTAGACCGATTGGTTCATGATAATTATGATGTCTTGGATATTTTGGAACAACCTTTAAATGAATATTAATCAATTAAAATTAATTTTGGATTTTAAATAAACTTACTTCTGATGGTGTAGCTCTGTCCTTCATATAGTAGTTGTCTTTCTCAAAATCGTCTGGGGAAAGCCATTGGAATTTTCATCATTTTCCTTCTTCTTCTTGGAATCTTCGACATCGATATGTATGCTTTATTTAAGCCACATCAGCATTCGGACACTATGAACAAAAGAAAAAAATGAGAAATTAACAACTAGAAAAACGTAATAGTAAACTTACTTACTTCTAAGCCCGAAGTTAAGCTGCAACAAAGCATTAACAGCAGCAATATGATTTGGACGAACAAAGCAAAAATCCACAGTTGAACGGCCCGGTAACGCTGTGTCACTATTGTTGATTAAGAAACGAAATATTTTTGAAAAATTGATATATTGTTTGTGATGTTTAAGTATGAGTTGTAATACATAATTGTAGTGTGCTACCTACTTAAATCTTTCCGGTCGATTTGGATCTAAGTAACTCTTCGATTCTCTTCTTCTTTATGTCTTTGCCTTCTGGTTTGTCTGATGAGTTTGAAATGGTAGGTAATGGCTGATTCTCTAACCGTAGCTTATTTTTTGATTTGAATCAAAATTGTTTATCGCCTTGTAACAGTTTCCTCTGAAAGAACATTATTTAGAAATGTGTTTAGTTTAGAGATCTCTTTAAATATGCTCACTCTTTTTCACTGCTTAACGTTTATTTTATTAGCTATTTTATCAGCTGTGCGCATACGTTTCATTGGAGTAGTTGCTCTTGACTGTGACGAGATGGGGATGACGATGTATCCAAACCAAGGCCACTAGATTTTGAAGATCCTGAAGATAAGAAAAGTTATACTTGAGATAATTTTAAAAAATACCATTGCTCACCTCAACCGGAACAACTTGTAACACAATGCTTTCTCTTCGTGTTATCGGTTCCAGATTCCAGGCTGAAAGAAGTACTTTGCATTGCACAGATGGTGACACATGACGTCCGTGTGCTATTGCTATCAAATGCTTCAATTGATCCAGTGATCCCTTACATAACTTCATAGCAACATTTTCGACATGTATATATGTATATCCTTCTGAGCGAACAACACCTTGTCATCAAGTGTAATTTCAACTAAAAAAAACAAAACAATATTCATATAATTTGAGTTTTAAATGAATGTGACGAACGCACTTACCTTGAATTTGTACCTCTTCGTGGCTATGGATTTTTCGTTCCAGAATAGATATGTTGGCTTCCTGCTCGGGGAATTCCACTTCTTTTGTTGCAACTATCTCCTTGGTTTCTTGTTTATCTGAGGATTAAATTAAGTACAAATTCATTATATATTTTTATTTAAATAAATTGATATTTTCGATTTAAATTGTTTTACCTTCATTTGCATTACTGGGAATGAATTAAGAATTTTGTTTTGTTTACATTTTGTTGAGTTGTCAAAATTCTCACCTCGTTGTTAATCTGTCAAAACTGGGCTTAACTTAAATTGGGCCACGTTTGCATTGCAGTTCTATGGTGCGCCTATACTTTTTGCATGATTTTTTCTATTTTTAGCGAATTTTTTTATAAAAACCATAGAATTTGTGTGCCAAAAGCAGTCAAATATTATTTTTAGTACAGTTTTCACTGAAAGGAAGTAGCAAAATTCATTTTTCTTAAAATATTGCATTCATTTTTCAATTTTTGAATTCAACGGATCTCTTTTTTGAACGGCTCAGTTCACCTCATAGTTTTCCCCCGCGGTTGAGCAATATGGGCACAAAATTCAATAACAACTACATTCATAATGGCTTTTTCCCATAAGAAATGCACGGGACAACTAACACATGCTTATCCTTATGGACAAAATCCTCTCAATTTAGCTTGTAGGCCGAAAGAGAGCAGACCCATTAAGTCGGGACTCTAGATAATATATTTCCTCTATGGTTTAAGGTAGGACGGGGTCGGGACTCTAGATAATATATTTCCTCTATGAGCACACCATAGAGGAAATATATTATCTAGAGTCCCGACCGGTACCCGTCCTACCTGAATCACCCTCAAAATTTATTCGAGGCGAACTCTCTCAAATTCCGTATCGGTGAATACATGTGAGTGGTGGAAAAAAGGCACAATGTCAGATTGAATTCTTGTCAAAAATGACAGTTCCACAATTTCGATTTCAAAAACAAAACATTCAATTTGAGATTCTACAAGTAAGTTTTCGTAAATTATTTTGTTTTGTCTAAACATTTAACAGAATTTATTCCTTTTCAGATCAAAAACCTTAACGATTAAGAGCTACAAGTGCATTTAATTGAAAAAACAATAGACCAGGAACCAGAAAAAACAATGAGACTTACTCTACTCGGAGCTCAAGTAGGTATACGTTTAAAAAAAAGAATCTCGTAAACAAAAAAATATTTATGTTGCTTTGTTTCAGCTATGGATTGCTCCAATAATATACTTTACTACCAACTCAAGAAGATGTACATAAGAATAAAAATCGACTTTATTAGCATCTCCTTAGTGTTTTCATTTCGGGTGCTGCCGATTACAAACCATGATACAAAAAGTAATTTCTCTCAAGAAATTTGGAAGGTTTGCTCAAAACAAGGGCGCTAGTCCCCAGGTAAATTTATTTTATACTATATTTCTCTTAATATCAATGTTTTAACCACAGACTTTCGCCTTTATTTGTAAATAGTTATTCGAAGCCTGTTGAAGTAAAGTATAAGTATATTTCTACACTCAATTGCTGCTGTATCATGATCGTTGAGATCTGTCTCAGCGGCTATGGTGGGCGCAGGCGTTAACGATAGAGGTGTCAACGTCTCTGCCAATAGTAAGATTCATGGAATGCAACAACACCACCAGAATCACGAATTCAATTCCGAACTAGCGAACATCCTCAGCTACAGCTATGTCATCGACTTTGTGAAATTCAATTCAATGGTGCAAGGGAAAGCTTTGACATTCAATAGTCGACCGCCCAGTTTTGGAATGACTTAACAGCAGCAGTAGCAACGGCAGAGTATGCAGGCAAATCAGGTAAGTTCATTCGTTTACTTACGAGTAATCTTAACACGGATATTTTAAATTCTATAGTTCTTTAGGATTTCCAACGTCCTTTGCCCATTCATCAGCTGCCAAGAAGTATGGTACAAGCCGACAAAAAAAAACGACTCTTGCAGCTGCAACTAAAGCAACATCTTCTGGTTTCATTGAGTGCAACAGCACATGAGGTTCGGTTGTGTAAGTACAAATCGAAACAATCATATCGTGATTAACTTGCTTAATCTTTACCTTCTAGATCTAAATCGATGCTTGTAACGCCAAATATCTCACTAAAGAACGGCAGGGACACTGCTGACCGAGTCATCGGCTACTGCGGCCACTTAGGCCGACGCAGACCACGTAGATGATGAAATGAATGTCGACATTGAAGCAACC
The DNA here is from genome assembly GCA_920104205.1 of Eupeodes latifasciatus. Lineage (NCBI taxonomy): Eukaryota > Metazoa > Arthropoda > Insecta > Diptera > Syrphidae > Eupeodes > Eupeodes latifasciatus. The sequence goes on along the minus strand of OV049926.1, from coordinate 101,212,178 downwards.
TACTGGGAGAACACCTCCCAAATGACGGGAATCAAAAATCATTGGTTAGTCTTTTGAGTAATGAAAATCTAATCATTTTCGTATGTACTATTTTAGAATTTTCTTATATAGACAGAAAAAATAGAAGCCGAATTCCTAAATACACAATGCTTATTGAATCACCAAAAGAACTAACTGGAATCACATAGAAGACCATCGACACGGGAACTGTCCAAATGATGTTTTAAGAATTTCCCGCAACCTTCACCTGTCGAAAATTTCCAAAAATAATACAACCGGAAATTGTGCATTTATGACATGGTCCGATTGGGATTTTGGAATTTGCCTCGCAAAAGAATGTCACAAACGACTTGCCACAATTTTTTAATCAACGGATCGAATTACCAGCGGGAGTTTTATAATTATAAACCAATCAACTTGCTACAATTTAATTGTGCGTCCATTAACCAGAAGGCTTATAATGGCAAGACTATGTATGTACTTCAAAGTAAGCTTCACATAAACCACAAACTTTGAAAGTACTACCTAATTGATGTGTTTTTTTTCAGCAACGAAACGAAGCGATATTGCAACAAATCCTGAAGTGAAGATGATTATAGTCGACGACATGTTTTAAATCTCATCCGTTAATAATCAAGGTTCGCGGCGCAGCTAGTTTTTATATAAATTTGTAATTTTTTTTCAAAATTGTATGTAATTTAGTATAATTTTGTTTTAAATTCAACGCTAATAATGTATTTTCACTTAATAAACAATAACTGGATGTTAAAATGTAACTTCTTAGTTTTTGAGTAAATAAAAAACATATTAAATGTACTTTTTTAAGTAGATTTTATTTTTTTATTCAGACATATGTTTAATTTAACAAAATTAAAAACTTGGTATTTTTAATCATATTCCTATGTTTTGGTTCATCACGTTGGTATGTATTTCTTTGTGATTTCATGTGGCCAATAGCATTAGTCAGAAACTCGTTATTTTTTGAGAGGATTAAGATATCCTGACTTCGAACCTCACCTTCAAAATTTTCTATTACATCAGGTTTTTAAAACCGGTAAAGCATGACGTATTTCTTAACTTTAAATTGCAAGATGATTTTGCAAAGTACATATCTTTGCTTTTAGCTTCAGTTCAAATCATTTTGCTATTTCACTTAGTTTTCGTAATTTCTTATTAGTTATGAAAGACTCTTGACTTTACCTGAAGTTTTGAAAAAAACTAGATTGTAATTCTTTTGTGGTTTTAAATACTTCGTTTAATTTTTGATGCTGATTAAGAATCCCAACTCCGATTTTATTTTATTTTATTATTTATTTTTGTATTTTTTTTTCAATATATTACAAGAACTTGATGTTATAATCTTAAGACTATAAATTCGTTATAGGAAATAGTAAAAAATTGTAAAGGAAGAAAATATTGAAGGAAGATATTATAGAAAACAACTATTTCATAAAATTGATAGCATCGAAAAGCCTTTTATATATGTATGTATATAATTGCTTTCAAATTACAAACAAAATAATATCTCAAGAGCGTAAATTGAAAGAGTAATTCTGGATTCGGGTTTGAATTGAAGATGTTGACGGCATCGAAAGCAATAAATCATGAATGAAGAAAAGTATTTCAATTGAATTCCAGAGACCTACAATTTAAATTAGAAAAAGCAAAAATTAATATAGTTCTTATTTTATTGTTAATAAACACATCCTCACCAACTACATCACAGAGTTCGCCGAAAAATGTAAAATGAAGATATTCAAATGTGAATTTCTGCAAAAAAGAACATAGTGAAACAGATCAATTGGCCAATCCTCGGTGGTAGGTACTGTCTTGAAAAACTGACTGTAGATTAAATTAACTATTTTTCACATCATGAGGAAGGACTTGCATACATTTCAATCAATCGCCTATCCGTAGCTGGCTGAAAGAAGCGCTTTGCATTGCACAGATGGTGACACATGACGTGAATGTGCTACTGCTATCAAACGCTGCAATTGATTGAACTTGTATTTGTTCAAGTTGGCTTGGCTATGAATGACCACCAAGTAAAGAGATTCCTCAACTACATAGCAACTCTCGACTTGTATATCCATCTCGACAAATGAAGCATGTCAGATAGGTTTCATAGCAAACCTTTCAGTCTTCTGCGACATCGACCCATTCGCTGTAATCGGCCCTTCTCATTCCTACAGGGTTAAAAATGAGGATATAAGTCATCAGAATTGAGCGATTTGCATTCCAGGAACAAAGTCTTGTTGAGAAGTGTAATTTTAACTAAAAAACAAAACAAAACAATATTCATATAATTTGTGTTTAAAATTAATGTGACGAACACATTTACCTTGAATTTGTACCTCTTCGCTCCAGAATAAATATGTCGGCGTTGCTGGCTTCCTACTCGGGGGATTCCACTTTTCTTGTTGCATCATTATCCTTGGTTTCTTCTTTATCTGAGGATTAAATTAAATTAATTATATATTTTTTTGTCAATAAATTAATATTTCTGTTTTACCTTCATTTGCATTATTGATTATGAATTTTGTTTTGTTTACATTTTCGCAGAATTGTCAAAATACTTACCTCGCTGTTAATCTGTCAAAACTCACTTAACTCAAATTGGGCCACGTTCGCATTGCAGTTTTAGGGTGTGTCTATACTTTCAGCACGATTTTTTCTGTTTTTAGCGAATTTTTTTATAAAAACCATAGAATTTGTGTGCCAAAAGCAGTCAAATATTATTTTTAGCACAGTTTTTACTAAAAATAAGTTGCAAAATTAATTTTTCTTAAAATATTGCATTCATTTTTAAATTTTTGAATTCAACGGATCTCTTTTTTGAACGGCTGAGTTCACCTCACATTGTTTTCCCCCTAATTGTGCAGACTTCACCAAAAGCCCATAACAACTACATAGAATCTGGATTTTCCCATAAGAAATGCACGGGACAACTAACACATGCTTATGCTAATGGGCAAAATTCTCTCAATTTAGTTTGTAGGCCGAAAGAGAGCAAACCCATTAAGTCGGGACTCTAGATAATATATTTCCTCTATGGAGCACACCCAGGAATTTTTCAAAAAGAACAGATTTAAATAGGCGGAAGAAAAATACGAATGTGTTTTTTTTTCTTGATTTTACACACACTTACGCGTATATATTCCTCCATATATGTGGGCAAATCGGTATGACAACCAAAGTTTATTATCTTTTTAATTTAAGTGTTTTTGCTAAACGTCACTACATCAGTCCTTTATGCACAACCAGGTACACTTAAATATTAAATAATTATTTAGTCTATTTCTAAAATTAATCGATAAGTAATTTCCTGATAAATACTATTTCAAAAAATCCGAATTGAATGTTAAACTGTCGTCAGAAATTCAATTTTATCTTAGATTTGTAACGAATCCAATTAAATTTGTCTGTGTCAACACCACATTTTAATAATGGAAGGAGCTGATAATGGTGTTACATACTTGCATACACCTGATAAATCTGAAACCGACAAGAAGCAATACAAGTGCGATCAATTCTTTTTGTTTAATAAACTGTAGCTATAAAGAGTTTTGTTTTTTTAGAACTATTATGCTTCCAAATGGCCTCCTTATACTAATTATTTCTGATCCGACTCCTGTACCACATGATGGGTTCACGACATCTTCTAGCCAAACATCAGATGGCTCAAGTTCTGAAGAGTCAGATAATAATGAAGACGAACAAAATTCTCACTCCAACCCTGACGATGAAGATAACAGTTCGGATGAAGAAGGTGACGAAAAGTTAGCTGCATGTTCGCTCATGATTGACGTTGGATCCTTCTCTGATCCCAAGGAATACCAAGGCCTTTCCCATTTCCTAGAACATATGATATTTATGGGATCGAAAAAATTCCCGGCTGAAAATGCATTTGATGCACACGTCAAGAAGTGCGGAGGGTTTGACAATGCCCATACAGAGTGCGAGGAAACAATGTTCTATTTTGAATGTTCAGAAGAACACTTGAATAGCACTATTGAGATATTTTCAGAGCTTTTTAAAGCCCCTCTAATGAAAAAAGAAGCCATGACAAGAGAAAGAGATGCTGTTGAATCAGAATTTCAGAACACCATTCTTGATGATGAGGCTCGTCGAGATCAGTTACTTGCATCCCTTGCCAATCCAAACTATCCCAACAGTATTTTCGCTTGGGGAAATTTAAAGTCACTAAAGGAAAATATTGACGATGAGGAGTTGTATCAAAAAACGCATCAATTCCGGATAAGACATTATAGCAGTCATCGGATGTTCGTGTGTTTACAAGCAAGACTTCCAATTGAAGACTTGGAGGAAATGGCTGTAAAGCATTTTAAGGATATACCCAATAATAATAAAGGCGGAGATGACTTTTCCGTGTTTAATCACCGTGATGCTTTTAATCCAGAATTCTATGAAAGAGTGTTTTTCGTTAAGCCGGTTGAAAACGTTAATAAGGTGGAGCTAACCTGGTGCCTTCCACCGTTTAGAAAGGCAAATTTTATATATTTTTCTCAAATTGAATTTTAAAAAAAATCGTTTTAAATAGGCATACCGCTGCAAGCCCGATCATTTCTTATCATACATTATAGGATACGAAGGAAGGGGTAGTTTATGTGCTTATTTACGAAACAAGTAAGCTAATTGTTAAAATATTAAATAGTTTTTTTTAAAAGCATTAATTATTTTCAGATTGTGGGCGATGGAATTGATATGTGGTGTAGACGATTCCGGTTTTGATACAAATAGTATTTATTCCCTTTTTAACCTTTGCATTTATCTAACAGATGAGGGCCTTTTGCATCTGGAAGACGTAAGTTGACTTTATTAGGAATTTATTGTTAAACATTTTGCTTCTTTTTTTTATGATATTTTCAAAAAATTCTGATACAAAAATAAGATTTTTGTCTCTAAATGTAGTTTTTAACCAAAATTTTAGCCTGTGAGGGTTGGTTTTGTATCAGGTGAAGACAAAAGACTGCAAAATCTAATGTTTGTATTAAATTTATGAATTTATTTTTTCTTGACCCAAAATCATTTAATTTGTTGATACGATTACATTTCATTACATTCTACTCAGCACATTAATGTTAGAGTAGACACACTGCACCTTGAGCGACTAGATTATATAAAATAATAACAACACAAGGCATTAATACAAGACAAAAAGATAGGCACGGGTAGGTTTCGAGGTGTGTGTGATCCGCCATCTCACTAACCGCGCTCAATATATGCTTGATTTCGTGGACCGAAGGGAACGGGGACGCTGCCGATGATCCGATCAATAGAGTTTAAGATATGTTTACTACATAACCTTCTTCCATAAAGGTTAGCGTCTTATAATACGAAAAGATTCGAAATTAAGTTCTTACGTGTTCAAAAATTGTGTATCATAAGTAGCGTTCTTTAAAACATAAGTGATACAAGAATAATCTACCTACTTTTAATTGTAATATTTACTAGTAAAAAGCAAACTAATAACTTATCTTGTAAAGGGCAAGCATAAATCAGTTTCCGAAGCCGTGGATCTGATGGAACAGTTTGCGAACTTAGATATTGGCTAGTAGCTGTCAAGAATAATATTAGTACCGGTATGTGATTGGCCCTAACTTGGTTTGCCATCCTTCACGTATAATTTGCAGAAACCTTTTGAAAATTGCCAGGTACCGGTACCAAAAAAAAAATGTGAGGCTTTTAAAAGCAAAAGAAAAATTCGAAAACAAATAAATAAATATGGAGAAGATGAGATCCAAAAATTGATTCCATCCACACCTTCTGATGGTTTATACCTTCAAACAACCATGGCTACTTCCACTGCAGGTGCATAGTATTGGCCAGTTTTGGTAGCAACTCCTCCAATATAAATACAACCTAATCAACAAGAAATCACAATGTATTCGAATATATGCACACAAATCAGACAGGAACTAAAGAAGTTAATACGAGATGAATATTTAGTCGAAAATGAAACCGAGCCCTTGAATCTACATCCCATTACATCAACACCAAGACGACACTCAAATGCTGTGTGTTGAAAGACATTGTCGATATTTAAAAGTATTGAGTTTGCACCTTAAGGCAAAATACAATACTTTAGTTATTCACTTATATAACTTTATTTGTCATCACTTGTCAAAATTCAAATAAAAGCAACCTATGAGTTTTTGTATATTATAAGGGGAATTCCCTAATATATATGATTTTTATGTTTTTATACAATATTGTTCTTTTTCTTTCTATTTATTCTTTGTATTAGTGATGTGAAAAGTAGTTACTTCTAGGTAATCGTTACTTTAGTTACTTTTTCCAAAGTAATCGTTACTTTTGAATGATTACTTTGTGATTACTTGAAAAAAAAATACACGAAGAGCACTCAATTTCACAAATTTTTTTTTTTTGAGATATTGCAAGGTCATAGGGAGATTTTGATAAAACCTGAAACAGGAATCTAAATCAATGGTTTTTTGGGTGTGTGTAAGTATGTTTGTATGTTTGCACGTACGTTTGAGACACATTTTTTCATCGGCCATTTCTCAACAACCTCAATTATAAATCGGATATCTAAAACTATTACAATATCATTCCTTTTTGATTTATTTACTTTTATTTATTTATTTATTCAATTACGTTAAATACTAACGCTAGGTTTACAAACAAAACTTATATCTAAAAAAAAAAAATATATATATATAAATATATTCTATACATTAAAATATACTTTAAACATTACTAATAATAATATGACACATAAAGCTAAGAATTATTTAAATAGTGAGAGAAAAAATGTATTTTGAAGCTATCTGATTTGATATTTTGATTAATAGAATTTAAAAGAAAATTATTTTCATTATATATGCTTATTAACTGGTTAATTAGACTGTTAGAACCATAGTTTGATCGGCTAAGATTTGCTCGAATTGGCACTCGATTTCTGAAGTAATTTCGGCTTACATTAAAGTGGAATCGACACAAAACTGATGGAGATGAAATGGATCCATTCAGAATTCCAACAATAAAGCAGAGTTGCAAATACTTACGGTGACTAGTAAGCGATGGAAGACCTATAAGTTGTTGCCTAACGGAATAGGAAGGCAAAGCTAATTCATGTGTCTGTGGGAGAAATCGTAAAATAAATCTTAGGAATCTTCTTTGAACACTGATCTGACAAACGATACATACAGAGTTTTAAGGACATAAGGATCTCGGAATTCCCTGCCAAATCATTTTATAAAGCCTAGTGTCTTATTAGCTTTTTTCACAATGTGGTTGAAATGGTCAGTAAAAGACAGTTTTGTGTCCAAAATGATACCTAAGTCTGAGAAGTGAGTCAATTTTTCGAGGTTTGAAGAATTTAACCTATAGTTATAGTCAAAAATACTGTGTTTACGTGTAAAACTCATCGTTTTACACTTATCAATGTTTAACAATAAACGATTTGTATTGCACCATTCCCATAGACGAATTAGGTCATCTTTTAATAGTTCGCAGTCCGTTAAGGAATTAATTTTTCGAAATATTTTCACGTCATCAGCGTATATTAGCGTCATAGAATTTCTTAAGATAGATGGGAGATCATTTATAAACAGAACAAATAACAATGGACCAAGGTGGCTACCCTGAGGTACACCAGAATTGACAATAAACGGATTGGAATAGTCGTTTTTGAACACAGCACAATAATATCTGTTTGTTAGGTTAGAAGATATACATGCTATTAGTTTATCATTTAGTCCAATTTTTTCTAATTTCCCTAAAAGTACTTTATGGCTAAGTTTGTCAAATGCTTTGCTAAAGTCTGTAAATACACAGTCAACTTGTTGTTTAATTTCGAAAGTGTCAATACAATATGTTGTAAATTCGAGTAGATTTGTAACGGTCGATTTTTTTTTCACAAAACCATGTTGATTGTCACAAAAAACAGAAGAACAGTTAAAGGAAAGAATATCACAAACAATGGCTTCAAACAATTTTGGTATAACAGACAGCTTAGCTATAGGACGATAGTTGCATATAAGATGCTTGGGACCCTTCTTATACGTTGGTTTTAGAAATGCATATTTCCATAAGAGTTACTTTTGGATTTAATTACTTTTAGTTACTTTTGGATTTAAATTTTTAAGATATTTCTGGATTTGATTATTCTTGTTTTTGTTTGTGGAATACCTCTAAATGATATTGAAACTGATTACGATTACGAAATAATTTTATAAAAATGAAATATTGGAAAAGACAGTGGTTGAAGTAGAGTTTCTGGATTTTTGCATACTGTTAATATTTTTTGTATTTATATATACAAAGATAAGGTTTATTAATAATAATACGTCGTCTTTCGTCTTTGGTGGTATGGCAATTCACAATACATATAATTTAAGTGTGGCCTACAATCTTAGGTCCAAGTGATCAATATTCACAAGTCTACTTATTCACCAAAAACATCACTGCAAAATCTAAACCCGTTAGGTGCCGCTTTAGTCTATCTTCTACATTTTTAAATCAAACTGATCAATATTCGCAAAATATATTGCTGTGATGCCCAAAATAAAATGGATCTAGTCTCAAATTCTAAAATAAATTAATTTCATAAGAAATCCGAAAATTCTATTTAATACATTTCAGCTGAATTGAAAAAAGTATTGACAACAAGTTCAAATCTTGACAAAACTTTAGTTTCTCATATTCCAAAAAAAAACATTTTTAGGGTTTTGGAAAGTAATACCAGATCATTGCCCGATATGTCTTTAAAACTTTATATATCAAATTGAATTGAAAAGTAATACAAAACTCAATACAAGTTTTTTCTTCTGATCGTTACAACTGGTTCTTAACTATTTTAATTCCCCTTTTTGAATTCCTGGTTTAATTACGCAGCGCTCATTAATCATATCTCCTATGGAGTTTTCCATGGGTAAATTCAAATTACCGTCAAAAATTGTTTTTTTTTTCGTGTCGGGATTGGAACACGATTGGAAATATTTTTTTTTTCAATGTATTAGTGCAACTTCGTATACGTATTAACGAGTGCAGTGGAGCAAGAGCTGTCAAATTTCCAGCTAAACGTTTTTTTATAGCTGCATTTGTATTAGTGCAAAAAGGGGTAAATTTGCCTTAAAATCTAAATCTTAAATCAAAAATAAATCAATTTATATTTCCCCATAGAATTCAAAAACGGTAAATTTCTGTTTGATAAATCTAGATCAATAATAAATTGAATTATTTTACGCATAATAATTGCTTGATTAACCGAGCTACCTAGTAGTTTATTTAAACTTCCATTAGGAATATATTGTTTTTAATTTATTATACAACTACTTTACTCACAATTTTTTCTATAAACATAGTTTTCCATCTATAATGCCCTGCACTCAGAGTGTATATTTATAACTCTTAGTTTAATAACAATATTTAGTACTATACAAATGAATTAGTTTGATCTAAGAACGTAGAAGTTAGATTACAGTGCCACCTATCGGATTTAGATTTATCCACTTTCTTTGTAGTTAAATAAGACCCTTTGTTGTGAATATTGATCAATTTAAGCTTAAAATGTAGAAGTTAGACTACAGCGCCACCAATTCGATTTAGATTTTCCTGTTCTGTTTTTGGTACATAAGTAACCTTCGTTGTGAATATTTATCAGTTTGATCCAAAATTGTAGGCCAGGCCACAAGTAAATTATATTTATTGTGAATTGTCATGTAGCCAAAGACGACATCTTTTTTGTACAAATCTTAATTTTCGTATATAAGAGTACAACAAATATTAACAGTATCAACAAATTCAGAAACTCTTCCACTCTCTTTTCCAATATTTCATTTCCATACAATTATTTATAAAATCGTAATCAGTTTCAGTATCATTAAGATGTATTTCGTATCAAAAACAAAACAAAATAAATCCAAAAATATCTTTAAAATACAAATCCAAAACTAACTAAAAGAAATCAAATCCAAAAGTAACTAAAAGTAATCAAATCCAAAAGTAACTAGAAGTAATCAAATCCAAAAATAACTAGAAGTAATCAAATCCAAAAGTAACTAGAAGTAATCAAATCCAAAAGTAACTAGAAGTAATCAAATCCAAAAGTAACTAGAAGTAATCGATTCGACTGGTAATCGTTACTCGGGTAAGTAATCGATTACTTTGATTACTTGAAGTAATCGTTACTTTGTAACGATTACTTGGGATTTCTCACACCACTACTTTGTATGCATTAAAGATTATTTAAATTGAAGTGTTTTTTATTTTTAATTAAAAATCCCAATAGGTTATGGGTCCAGTCATTGCTTTCTGTGTGTGTTTAATTAATTAATTATTGTTGTGCTTAGTTATACCACAAAAATAAAATTATATAATTAAAAAAAGCACCAAGATGTCAAATTCCAAAAATAAGAGGAATATAACTCCTTTCAATGGAGAAAATTATAGTATATGGAAATTTCGATTTAAAGCATTACTTGCTGAAAAAAATGGTCTTCCAGCACTGGAAGAGAACTCTTCCGAAAATAAAAATTCAGGAGAATGGAGCGAATTGCAAAAGGATGCATCATTGAACATCTGAACGACACAATGATTGACATGATAACTGAAGAAAAGACAGCATTGGACATAATTAAGAAGCTCTACGAAATTTATGAGCGTAAAAGTTTGGCCACCCAGTTATCGGTGCAGAAAAAGCTCTTAACAAAGGCGATATCTCTTTATTTGATCACTTTATAAAATTTGATGAGTTAATCACTGAGTTACAAGCAGCAGGAGCTCAGGTCGACGAGATGAATAAAGTGGCACAATTACTTTTATCGCTACCTTCATCTTATGATGGAATTGTGACGGCCATACAAACTTTAGCCGAAAAGGACTTGACACTGGCATTCGTAAAAACCAGGCTGCTTGATTACCAAATAAAACTTGATCAAACAGATACATCATCCAAAGTGCTTCAGATTGAATTGAATACACCAACAAACAATATGAGAAATGAACGTAAACATCACAATACTTTCAAAAGAAATAAATTTAATGTAAAGGCAAATCGAACAAAACGTGTTCAATGCGGACGCTCTAACCATATCAAAGCAAACTGTTTTTATTATAAGAAATTTATTTCGAACAATAAACATCCATCGCAATTCAAACAAAAGGACTAAGGAATGGACCAGATCCGGAGCAGTTTAAACAATTATCCCAAGTGACAAAAAATTTGCTTTTATGATTGGCAAAACAAAATATAATATAAATAAATGTACTGCGAACAATGAAATAAAATTTTTGCTGGATTCTGGAGCAACAGACCACTTCCCAAACAAGCGTGAATATTTTTCAACGTTGAATCAACTGGAACAACCCTTGGAAATTGGAGTAGCAAAGGAGAACACAACGCTGGACGTCAACGAAAAAGGAACCATCGACGCGACGTTATAACTAAGGATGGCAATAAAGGCGTACTACAAAACGTGTTTTACCCACCGGAGATTTCCTATAACATTTTGTCTGTTCGAAGAATTCAAGAAGCAGGGATGTCGGTACATTTTGAAAACAATGGTGAAGTTGTAATTAAAATATGCAACGAAATATTGGTAAAGGGTGAGTTATGTAAAAATTTAATTATAATACAGTTTTATTATTTGAATCTGAAAATAAATTCAGAAATTAATACCTGTAAGCAAGATAGACCGAAAGTTATATGCTATGGCATAAAAGACTAGGTCATATAAGTAAAAATAAACTTATAGAAATGCGAGAAAGAAAAATGGCTGCAGATAGTGAAGTCATAAAAAATCTCGTTCCTACTAATTTGATATGCGAAGCATGTATTTATGGAAAACAATCACGTTTACCATTTTCAAAACAAAAAGGCAAATCCTATGTTAACCGTCCATTATTAATAATTCATTCGGATATATGTGGACCAATTACCCCTGTAACAATTGATAACAAAAATTACTTTGTGACTTATCGATGAATTCACCCATTACACTGTGGTTTATCTATTGACTCATAAGTCAGAACTTTTTGAAGTTTTTAAAGACTACGTAACTAAAAGTGAAGTTCATTTTAGTCTAAAAGTAGAACAAGTTTACTGTGATAATGGACGTGAATATATTTCAAATATGAAATCATTTTTCAAGGAAAAGGGTATAACATATCATTTAACGGTCCCATATACTCCTCAGCAGAACTCGGTTGCTGAAAGAATGAATCGGACACTCACAGAAAAAGCTCGTGCTATATTAAATAATGCGAATTTACAAAAATATTTTTGGGGAGAAGCAATTTTAACTGCTACATATTTATTAAATATTTCCCCAACAAAAGCATTATGCCCAAACAAAACCCCTTTTGAAATGTGGCATAAGAGAAAACCAACTATAGGTAACTTAAAAATTGTTGGCTCTACTGTTATTGTCCCCGATAAAAATAGGAAAAGTAAATTTGACGACAAATATTTTAAAGGTATATTTGTGGGCTATGAGCCAAATGGATATAAAATTTTGGATCCCAGAACACAAAACTTTATAAAAGCCCGTGATGTCATTTTTGACGAACTAAATTTTAAAATATCAAGGCCAGTTTTAGATTTTGATACAGTGGAATCAAAAGGCTCCACGGAATTATTTAAAATACCTAAATTTACTAACACTGAAAAAAGTGAACCTGTTGATAATGTAATATGATTGGCGGAATAAAACTCAGATACACAGTTGATGGATATTGAATATTGAATGTCTTTATTTAATATTATTTTCACCTTATATATACTTATCGATACACAAATATTTAGTGGAAAGTGCAAGCGTAGCAAGAAGGCCCGAACTCAATTTTGTCATACATTACTCGGCCAATGCACTAGAAAAGGTTCAAGTGGTGCGATATGAATTGTCACTATTTAAGTTGGTCACTGAGTCATGCTGACACTCGCAATTATTGTTTGTTTTATTATTAATTATTGAGTTCCGGATTCTTGCCATACTACACCTCCCTTTTTTTTTAGAATGCTTATACATTATTAGTGTCAATGGATGAGCATTCTTTTACATTATTTTGATGCACTTTTGTTTTGTTTACATTTTGTGTTCATTAAATTTTAATAATTTTTGTATAGTTACATAATTTGCAAAATTATATGCATTTCAATATTAAATTATGAATTTGATTTGATTTTTTTTTTTTTTTTTTTTTTATCTTAATATCTATGTGCTCAAATTTAAGCTCTATGTATGTATATATTATGTGTATTGAACATACATTTTTAGTCTATAGGTTTTAGCCTGTTTTTGTGTATTACAATATTTTTACTTATTTGTTTTCTTAATTTGTTATTGTCTGTGGTGTTAAGTGTTAAATTATAATTATTGTTCTTATCTATGCTTTCTACTCTAAAGGGACCCTTGTATCTACTATCTAACTTATGACCTGTTTCATCTTTTACTAACACTAGATCTCCTATTCTAATTTCCTTAGATTGAATTTTCCTATCGTAAATTGTTTTCTGTTTTTCTTTTCTTTTCATTATGTACTCTTTGGCTCTTTGTTGCGCTACTTGTAGTCGGTATTTTAATTCTTTGTCGTACGCGTCGTAGTTATAGAGTGGCGTAATTTCATTCTGTTTGAGGAAGTCAAAAATAGGTGGTGTTTTCCCGAAAACAAGTTCAAAAGGACAGTAACCATGCACGGTTGATGGTTTCGTGTTGTAACAATAGCAAAAATATTTGAGATATTCATCCCAATCGCTTTTATCAACATATATATAGGAGCGTACATATTCATTGAATGTACGATGGCTACATTCAACTGTTCCCAGTGTTTGATAATGATATGGTGTTGAAGTTTTATGTTCAACTTTAAGTAATTGACATAATTCTTCAAAAATGCTGTTTTTATATTCTGTTCCCATGTCTGTTAACATTGTTTTCATACAACCATAGACGAGAATACAGTTTTCAAATATTGCTCTTGCTATTATTTTGGCGTGCTTGGTTGGTATTGGTACTGCAATAAAATACTTTGTCAGATCACATATGATGGTGACTGCGTACTCATTCCCATTAAAAGACTTGGGAAGAGGACCTATTGTATCTATTTGAACAGTTTCGAATGCTTTTCTTGGTGTTTCTGTTATAACCATTGGTTCTCTAATGTGTCTATTTGTTTTGTTCTTTTTACATTGTGTACAATCCTTAACATATTTCTTTATATCTTTTTTCATATTTTTCCAGTAGAAATGTTGCCTTATTTTGTTAGTAGTACGAACGATTCCTGGGTGGCCTCCCCGAATTGGATCGTCATGGTACTGTCTAATGATTTCGTTAATTTTTTCAACATTTGTCACCTGCGTTAATTCCGGAGTTAACGCTATTTCTATTCCTTTGAGAACTTGGGTACCCTTTTCTTTAAATTCATCTACTCGAGTATATTTAAACAATTTGTCTCCTAAAGACAATTGTATTTTTACAAGTCCTAATTTGCCGGCTTCTTTCATAAGCCTGACAAAGAATTGTCCTAAGTCAATTTTCGTCTCAACAATCAGGTTGCTTGTATCTATATAGCTGCAAATTTTCTTTCCTTTTCTGATATACATTTTCGGAAAATCAAAAATGAGCTGAGCATGCTTTCTAACTTCATATTTATTAAGCGCTTCATAAATTTTGGGGTTCTCGCCGTGGTGACTTATGTCATTTGCAACAGTGTAAGGATTATGTTTATTCATTGCTCTTGTTGTTACTCTGTACACTTTTGTAGATTCTACCGTAAGTTGCTTTAAATCTGCAATATTTATTCGGGATAGTGCGTCCGCTATGTAATTTTCTTTTCCAGCTATGTATTCCACTTCAAAGTCATATTCTTCAAGGTCTAATCTTATTCGCATTAGTTTAGAAGATGGGTTTCTCATTGAGAAAAGATAGGTTAAGGGCCTGTGGTCTGTTTTGACAGAAAATTTTCTTCCGTAGACATATGGTCTAAAAAAGGTTATGGCCCAATGTATGGCTGCTAATTCTTTCTCTATTGTGGCTTTATTAGTTTCTCCTTTGGTGAATGCTCTTGAACCGTAGGCTATTGGCTTGTCTTCATATTTTTGGCTAAGCACTGCGCCACAAGCGAAACCGCTGGCGTCTGTTGTGATATAGAATTCTTTGCTAAAATCAGGGTATTGGAGTATTTGTGGACTGATTAGAGATTTTTTTAAATATTGAAAAGCGTTAGTGCATTCCTCGGTCCAGTCAAATGGAACATTTTTCCTACACAACCTTGTTAAAATCCTAGAATGTTCAGCGAAATTAGGAATAAATCGCCTGTAATAGTTACAAAACGCAACAAATCTCTTAGTTTCGTCAGCATTTTTTGGTACGGGATATTTCTGGACTGTTTCAAATTTACTTGGGTCAGGCAAGATGCCTTTGTTTGTGCATTTATGCCCAAGATATGTAACTTCTTGATTGAAAAATATGCATTTATCTGGATGTAGTTTTAAGTTGTACTTCCTGCATGTATTGAAAACATCCTCTAAATTTTTGATCATGTGTTTTTCGGAACAACCTAATACTACCAAGTCATCCATGTAAAGAAAAGCTTGCTATGGCTTAAGACCTGCAAATGCTAGTGTCATCATCCTTTGGAAAGAATTTGGGGCAATTTTCAATCCATAAGGTATTCGCTTAAATCGGTATGTACCGCCATCAGCTGTGAAAGATGTAATATCTCTTGATTCCTTGCTTAACTCTATCTGATGGAATCCTGACGTTAAGTCTAAACATGAGAAATATTTTGCTCTTCCCAATTGATCGAGTATATCGTCTATTCTTGGTAATGGGAATTTATCTGCCATTAGTTTTTTATTAATCGCTCTGTAGTCAATGACTAGTCTCCACCTTTTCTCTTGTTTGCCTGGGAGTGGTTTTTTGGGTACCAAGAGTATAGGACTATTGTATTCCGAAATGGATGGTTCTACTATATCATCGTTAATTAATTTACCTAATTGCCTACTTATTTCATCTTTATGTACTTGAGGTATCCTATAGTTTTTAATATACACTGGTTCATCATCTTTCATCCTAAGTTTTTGTTTATAAAATGTATTGGTTGTTATGGGCTCTGTTTCTAATGCGAAAATGTCCACGTAGTTGGAGCACAAGTTGTTCAATGCCTTATAAGCAAATTTAGGGAAATGTTTCCTAAGCTTATTTAATTTTTCTTCACAATTACCCGTTGCTGGAATCGAATGGATAATATTATAGTCGTTAAGACTTTCTGTTGTCACCTTAATATTCTGTATAGTTATATTTTCATTCGAAGTGTTGGCAATTTTAACAAATGGTTGATTTCTTGAAGTAATTGTGTTAGCTATATACACACCGGTCTTAATCTCCTGATGAGGAATAAAAATTTCTTCCTCTGTTGATTCTATATGAATAAGTCGAATGACTTCAGATCTAGCGGGAATAAAAATTGTGTTTACTTCGAAAGAATTTGACATGGGTATTGCTATATCTTCATGGTAATCTTTCGATCTTATTATAAGCCAATCTTGTTTTGTTTGATAAACTAAAACACAATTATATTTCTTAAAAAAATCTATACCTAAAATACCTGAACATGGTATGGGAAAGTTGTCTTCTACCACATGGAAATCATGTCGAACAAGCAGATCCTCTAATATTAGATCCGCACTCACCATGCCTATGGTACTAACTGTACCATGACCAATGCCGTTAAGGCCTGTAACAAATGAAGTGTCTATACAAACATTTTGATTTATGTGACCCTTTTTAAAAATGGATATGTCTGCTCCTGTATCTACTAGGAACGTTCAGACTAAGTTATTTAAAGTTGAACTTGAAGATATATAACTGCTGAGATGCAAATTAAATGCATATATCTTTTTTAAAGCACTATCTATTCTTGTTCTTGAAGTGGAGTTTGCTGGTTTTCCTGCTGAGTTATATTTCTAATATTTCTTGGATTATGTTGATCTCTGAACCTCTGGTTACTTTGGTTAAAATTTCTTTTGGTTTTATTAGGGTTGTAGTCGTTTCTGCTATGATTTGGCCTAAATCTACCTCTGTTGTTACGATAATTTCCATTGTAACTACCTTGATTCCGGTTTATATATAGTATGGTATTAGGATTACCAGAAGCATCAGTGCAACTATTTGTAAATTTTGATATGGCGTCATTCATTGTAGCAAATGTACCAGCTTGCATGATTAGTTTAACACTGTCTACTGAACAGTTCTTGCACATTGCTTTTACTGCCGTCTGTGTAGCATATTTTGTTGCCAATTCAGTTGTTAAGCCATCAGAAATGTATGCTCCCTCTAGTGATTTTGTTAACGCTTCTATCTCACCAGTGTATTGGTTTGCGGTCTTATTACGTTGTTGTATATTCATGATTTTGGCAGTCAGAACTTCAACTGATTCACCTTTTACCTTAGTTTTTAGTCTATCTTTAATGTTTTGTAGTGTTTGTTCGTTGTTAATCAAGTTTCTAGTCGTTCCCTTAAGCTTAGTTTTGACTATCAAAACCGCGGTGGCTTCATGAGTCTCTTTAATCTGTTCAAGGATATCTAAATAAAAAAAAAATAAATTAGGTGGCGCAACAGTCCGTAGAGAACCAGGGCCTAGTGACTTACAACTCTCAACCATTCCTGTGTGCGAGTAATTGCAGGGATGGAAGGGACCTACAGTTTTATGCCGAATCCGAACGGCTAATTTGAGAAAGCACTTTTTCATGACAAGCATTACTCTTGGAGAATTTGTCAATTCCTCGCAAGAGGCAGTACCCGTGAAAACTTTTTTTTTTTTTTAAATTAAGGTGGCACAGGCAGGGATTGAACCCAAGACCTCTCGCGTGACAGTCCAACGCACTAACCATCATGCCACGGTTCAAGGATATCTATTGCGTCTAAAAAACGTGTTAAATTTTCTGCACTACCATCAAACTCTGGAAGAATTGATGAGGCTAACTTTATGAATTCTACTGCTGTTACTGGCATTTTGGTTTCTGTTGGATTTTCTTTAAACTGATGTTTTTCTACACTATGATAACCACTTAATAAATCGTCTGTGATTTCTTTCTTTTCTAACTGAGAATTGTCTTCATTTATCAGGAATAATTCTTCAAATTTAATTTGTATGTCTTCAGCGTAGGTGGAAGGTACTTCTGCTTCTATGTTATGCTTTCCTAACGCGGCTATCAACTTGTCTCTAACGCCAATAAAAATTTCTTGTCCCTGTTCTTTATGAACGTTCGCTATTTCTACAGGTAGATTTCGTAAACTTTCAGCTATCCCATTTAAAGCTGCTAATATTGCTATGCAATGTTTGATTATCATTTCCCTACGAATGGGAACATTTTTGTTAATACATTTATAAGCCCTATCTGCTTCTGCTTTTCTAGTTAATAACTCCGTAAGTATTTTATCCCACTGACACATGTGTTACTGTGTATGTATAGTCCGTATGCGTATATATATATATACATTTATGTAGATATTTATCTATTTATTTATATATACATACATATATATTAATATTAATATTTTTTTTTTTATTTTTTTTTTGAACTGAATAAAAATAAACTGAAATAAATAAGAAATGAAACTTAAAATGTTTTATATTTTCATTTTTATTTATTTTTTTTTTTATAGTTTACAAACCACTTCGTTTCGAGTGTACCTTTTTTTTAAAAATTTTTTGTGTGTTGAGTACAATTTTATAAATAATTTTACACCAGATATTATAATAAGAATTAATAAAAACCACCAAATGTCATTTAAATGACTGGTGTGATCTACGACTTTAATAGTGTTTACAACATTTGCATTTGGGTTTTCGACTTTAGATTGTCCCCAACCCATTTTAAATTTTTATTTTATTAAGATTAAAGGCAAAAATATTTGCCCATAAATAAGCAGCCGTGAGGTTGCCAGAATTGTATTATTTATTTATGACAATTTAATAGCTCTGATGGCTTTTATTTTCTTCTTTATTTCTTTTTTGTATTGGATGAAATTGTTAGGTTTAGGTCTCTGTATAATACTGCGATCGCTCTTCTTTGCTTGAATTGTCTTCCTCCTCTCTTTCTTTTTGCTGGTACCGTTGTTGTTTATCTTGGTGTTTTCTTCTCCTTTGCTGTTTGTTGACGTCGTTGAAGTGGTCCTATTCTCAATACTTCGGGTCTTTTCTCTGGTTGATGGGCGCTAGGGTCTTCACTCTTTTTAGCGCTTAAATAGGTTTCCCATTTCTCGAATATTGCGTCTATTTCTTCCTTGGACATCAGTGATACTATTGTTGATCCAATTTTACTTAATATCTGGCAAGATCGCCATGTAATATGATTGGCGGAATAAAACTCAGATACACAGTTGATGGATATTGAATATTGAATGTCTTTATTTAATATTATTTTCACCTTATATATACTTATCGATACACAAATATTTAGTGGAAAGTGCAAGCGTAGCAAGAAGGCCCGAACTCAATTTTGTCATACATTACTCGGCCAATGCACTAGAAAAGGTTCAAGTGGTGCGATATGAATCGTCACTATTTAAGTTGGTCACTGAGTCATGCTGACACTCGCAATTATTGTTTGTTTTATTATTAATTATTGAGTTCCGGATTCTTGCCATACTACAATAAACAAAAAGCAGGTAAATCCGATGAAACGGATAAATCCGGTGTTATAGAAACGGATAAATCCGTCATTATAGGAACGGATGATGAACATGAAAATGTTTAACCAAAACACTTTAAAACTGCAGATGGGAACTGTAGAAAAAGTGAAAGAATCAAAAATCTACCAAAAGTCTCTTATAAAGAGAAGCAAGGAGATAATGATAACTTGCCGAATCCATAATTAATAAGTTTCCAAAAGACTTCCAAGAAATTAATGAAATGGAAGATAAAGATAAATGGTTAGAAGCCATAAAAGAGGAACTTAATTCGCTGGAAGTAAATAATACTTGGTTGATCGTACAAAGACCAATTAACAAAAATATTGTAAAATATAAATAGGTTTTTACTATTAAAAATGATTTAAGCGGAAACCCATCTAGGTATAAAGCTCGACTTGTCGCTAAGGGTTTTAGCCATAAATACTTATAGGATTATAGCGAAACATTCGCCCCAGTTGTTCCAATTACCACCTTTCGAATTGTTCTAGCATTCGCTTGCCAATTCAATTTACTTATCCATCAAATGGATGTAAAGTCAGCTTTTTTAAATGGATTCCTAAAGGAAGATATTTATATGACTATACCAGAAGGTATTGGAAAAAAGATTGATAATTTGGTATGTAAATTGAATAAAGCAATATATGGGCTGAACAATCTACTGGGTGCTGGTTTCAACATTTCGATGAAATTTTAAAATATTGTCATTTCAAAAACTCACCTAACGATCATTGTCTATATTTTCTAGATAGAGGACATCCAAATCAAAATATTTACCTCATTCTTTATGTTGATGATCTTTTGATCGTAACAGGAGATTAAGACACTATGAAAAACTTCAAAATATATTTAAAACAACAATTCAAAATGGTTGATATGAATGAAATAAAGTTGTTTTTAGGAATAAGAGTTCTACGAAAAGAAAATGAAATTGCTATGGATCAAAGCATTTATTTAAACAATGTCTTAAAAAGATTTAATATGGAAAATTGTAAGCCAATAGGTACTCCTCTAGCAGTCAAATTAGACACAAAAGCGTTGATGTCTGATGAAGAGTTTAACGCTTGTTTGATGTACGCAATGTTGTGTACTCGTCCCGATCTTTGCACATCAGTTAATTTTCTTAGCAGATTCCAAAACATAAACAACAAAAAATTTTGGCAAATTTTAAAAAGAGTTTTGAGATACATAAAGGGTACGATTAATTTTAAATTGAGGTATACAAAAGTACCATATAAAGATTTGTTAGTCGGATTTGTAGATGCCGATTGGGGTGGTTGTGAAACCGACAGAAAAAGTACAACCGGTTATTTATTCAAATTGTTTGGCGATAATTTAATTTGTTGGAATACAAACCGGCAGCATTCAGTTGCAGCTTCATCTACTGAAGCTGAATATATGGCACTCTTTGAGGCTGTCCGAGAGGCTTTATGGTTAAAGTCATTATTAAAAATCATTGATATTATAATCAATGATACGATCGCAATCTTTGAAGATAACCAGAGTTGTATCTCCTTAGCAAACAACCCAATATCTCGCAAACTATCCAAACATGTCGATATCAAATATCATTTTAGTAGAGAACAGGTAGAAAATAAAACAATTATTCTTAAATATATTCCTACAGAAAACCAACTCGCCGACGCCTTCAACAAGCAACAACCATCACCAAAGTTTACCGAAATCAACTTTAAAATCGGTCTAAGAGAATAATTTTTTTTAAAGTATGTTATTTACGTTTTCATATAATATAATATGTATCAATTAAACTATATAATAGAATACATTTTTTTTGTTTATCCAAATATCTAATTTTTATTATTTTTATCAATCATTTAAACTTTTGAAATTATTTGTATTTTGAGGGCGGCTATTGAGTTTGCACCTTTATAGAGCAAGAGCCCGGGCCGGCCAGACATACCTTTTATCATAAAAGCTAAAAGTTTGTCTATGTGTGCCTCTAGTACAGGTAAGAACGATCCCCACCCATGATACCTGGGTAGTGGTTCCTTTGGCAGCTAACAGGTAGCAAAGGTGCATAAAATTCCATCTTAGTTTCGTTATTTTATAAAACTCAATTTTTTTATATTTCATTCTTAACAACATCAAAATTCGCTTTACTCATTGCCAGACACTTGGTATGGTTCCAACCACCTGCCATACACCCCTAAACTATAATATTTGTAATTCAATTTACGTTATATTATAAAAGCTAAATTTAATATGTTTTTTTTTTTTTTATTAAACGATGTTTCCTTAGCAGCCAGAATGTTGGCTTTAAAAAAATGTAAAATACTTAATTGTAAGTGTTACCGTTATTTTGTAACTATTTTTTTTTCATTTTAATTAATTATTTTTTAAATTGCCCCGCGACCAAAACGGGGGGAAATAGACCCCCTCCCATAGTAAAAATGCTTCTTTTTAACTGTTCTATACAAATCCGTCATTAAACTTTGTCGCCTGAGTTATCGTACTCTTCCCAAAGATCGCAATAAACCGAATGCTCTGTTTCGCTCGCACCGTCTACTACATATGCTCCGCGCTCTCGCAACTTCTGCTCAATTTAAAGTGTCTGGCAGGATGATATAACCCTCGAAAATGTCTGGCTGCTAAGGAAACATCGTTTAATAGCCCCCCAAAAAACATATATTAAATTTAGCTTTTATAATATAACGTAAATTGAATTACAAATATTATAGTTTGGGGTGTCTGGCAGGTGGTTGGAACCATACCAAGTGTCTGGCAATGAGTAAAGCGAATTTTGATGTTGTTAAGAATGAAATATAAAAAAATTGAGTTGTATAAAATAACGAAAGTAAGATGGAATTTTATGCACCTTTGCTACCTGTTAGCTGCCAAAGGAACCACTACCCAGGTATCATGGGTGGGGATCGTTCTTACCTGTACTAGAGGCACCCATAGACAAACTTTTAGCTTTTATGATAAAAGGTATGTCTGGCCGGCCCGCGCTCTTGGACTATAAGGCAAAATACAATACTTTAGTTATTCACTTATATAAATTTATTTGTCATCACTTGTCAAAATTCAAATAAAAGCAACCTATGAGTTTTTGTATATTATAAGGGGAATTCCCTAATATATATGATTTTACAATTGTTCTTTTTCTTTCTATTCATTCTTTGTATGATAGCCTTAGTGGATGCATTAAAGATTATTTAAATTGAAAAGTGTTTTTTTATTTTTAATTAAAAATACCAATAAAAAGCGAGGTACAATACGATTAAGTCATACGCAAGCCCAATTTTAATGCCAAAACCATTTTCCTTTATTACCTCAGCAACACTTGGACAAATTAAGTTTTTTTAATACTGTGAAACACTTGATATTCATCATCTCTAATGGCAATATTAAAATTATTTCTGAAAACACTAGAGCTCTTAACAAGTTTCCAGTACCTTGTAACAAAAAAGACTGACATGGTTTATTCTATTTGTCCGCTATTTTCCAAGCAGGAGAAAAACATTTATTAAAAAAAGAGGTTTGTCATAATACAAATTCTATATACTGTTGAAAAAATTCAAGCAAAGTAGAAGACAATGCACTATATTTCGGACTTGTTGAATTATTGATTCAAAATAGCTTGCAGCCTTTAGTCCTTGAAAAAATTTTGGCGTTTCGTCCGGGTGGAACTCACATGGACTCATCAGTTGACTGAGTGAGGCACCTTGTCAAGACGCAATTTTTCCAAAATTTCAGTTCATCTAACATAAGTTTTTATGCAAAAACTTACTACGAACTATTTTCAACCAAGTTAAAATTTCTTAACATTTGAAGTTGAAAATTAAAATCTAATAAAAAATTAAAATCTAATAAAAGATTATAGCTCAGGGCTTAGCTTAAGTTTTATAAAAGAGGTTTGTCATAATACAAATTCTAATTACTGTTGAAAAAATTCAAGCAAAGTAGAAGACAATGCACTATATTTCGGACTTGTTGAATTATTGATTCAAAATAGCTTGCAGCCTTTAGTCCTTGAAAAAATTTTGGCGTTTCGTCCGGGTGGAACTCACATGGACTCATCAGTTGACTGAGTGAGGCACCTTGTCAAGACGTAATTTTTCCAAAATTTCAGTTCATCTAACATAAGTTTTTATGCAAAAACTTACTACGAACTATATTCAACCAAGTTAAAATTTCTTAACATTTGAAGTTGAAAATTAAAATCTAATAAAAGATTATAGCTCAGGGCTTAGCTTAAGTTTTATAAAAGAGGTTTGTCATAATACAAATTCTATATACTGTTGAAAAAATTCTAGCAAAGTACAAGACAATGCACTATATTTCGGACTTGTTGAATTATTGATTCAAAATAGCTTGCAGCCTTTAGTCCTTGAAAAAATTTTGGCTATTGGCTAAATTAAACTATAAACAAAGAAAACAATTAACTTTACACTTGGGTGTGCCTGATGTCTACGTAAGCGGTAAACCATTTGCCATTGTAACTGACTGGGTATTTTGTATGTATGTTTTTTGTTTTTAATAAGCAGTGATTTTAGATACTCGAGACAGGACTTTACTACTCAATTGCCTTATAAGTCCAATGAAGCAGCGATTTGCAATAGTTACTCTTCGTTTGATTTCAGCGCTGGTGTCGTTGTCTGAATTTATAGCGGTGTCTTGTTAGACAAAGTCCCTAACTACAGCCGCGTTTTATTATCACCGTGATCTGATCCGGATCAGATCATGATAATAAAACAGCATTGGATCATCATATTTTTTATTATTTAAAGTTTGTAGCAGTGTCAAATTCGTTCTTTCAAAAGTGACATTTCGAAGCAAAAAAAAACAAACATATCAAAAATGGAAGCTCCACAACTTTTGAAAATGTTTCTGCAAATCACCATTGCACTCTCAAACTCAAAGCATCCAGGAACGCTTTGGTCTCATAAGTAGTACAGATTCTTTTTGACCTTTTAATAAATGTGACACTTAAATAATTTAATTTAGAGATTACTTACAATTTATTTGAACATCTTTTCTCCCATTTGTGCTGCAGCTTTCACGATTTTATTTATATTTTTTGACATTTAAAGCAGGGTTGCCCAAAGAACATTTTGCTCAATTATTTTGTTTGTTCCTTTTTTTTCGGGGAAAATAATACCCATAAATTATATCAAATATACATTTTTTTGGACTTAATTATTTTAATTTCACCAATTAATATCTAGCTTTGTTAAAATATCTAATTATTTCATGGATTATATACCAAATAAATAAATATAAAGCTTCTCGCTTTCTATTTAAAAAATATTTTATTTCAGTCAAATGGAAATGTTTATATGGCAATACAGGTTTTATTTAATTTGTTTGCAATGATACCAACATTTACATGTGAAATAACAATGATAAAGCGCTCCTTGTTGTGAAAAAAAGAATTAAATTTTGGATCTCAAATTGAGATCCAAGCACAAAGCAGGATCTTGTGTTGTTGTTGTAATGCATGTAAATTCAAGATCCGGATCAGATCATGGTGATAATAAAACGCGGCTTACCTAAAATTTATAGCTGTCCATGGTGACGTTTTGTCCTTTTTTGCCATCTTTTTCTTATTGACAGCATATACTTGGTCTTGCCCTCATTGACTACTAAACTCATCTCCGCTTCCGTCACAATGCTCAAAAACGCAATGTAAATCTTGTTGAAGTTTATTATACTCTTTACCTTTTCCGTATTCCAATAAAATAAAAGAAATGGCGAATTTGTATTTAAGAATTAAGACTTTTATTATAAATGCAAATAGAAAGATTACTTTACATGAACGCGTTTTACAAAAGAATAAGTTTTAGATTTGTATCCGTTATGGCTGAATCACATACACGCTTCGGCTTCGTCTGCGTTACGTTGGGCATGCTTCGAGGTTGCTTTGAATGACATTTATATTATTTCATCCCTCCAAAGAGCAAATATTTTGTTTGTTGACATTTTTTTACAGCTCTTGAGCTGTCAGACAAAGCAAATGTTCAGAAAATTGAACTAGAGCTTCCGTTTGGAGTCATATTACGTTCTTTTCCTTACGATTGTCAAACGAAACGTGAGGTCGAAGCTCCATTGTGATAGCATGCATTGAATTCCTATGGCTGAACTCGTAAACGTCAGGCGAAGCCGAAGCTGAAGCGTGTATGTGATTCAGCCATTAGATACCAAAGCTTTGCTTTTATATGATCTTTTAAGAACAAAAGAGAACTATATTTTAGTACAATATGCAATTACAAAAAGGACTGTTTATAAAAATCATAGTGATAGAACTTGTTTGTAACTCCAACACTCCTCTTCAAACTGGTTATATATGTAAGTCCGCATTTCGTTCTTAACTCCAAGACTCTATTAGATGTTAACGGCTTGGTTAGAAGATCAGCCAACATATCCTCGCTGCTGCAATATTGTGATGTTATTATTCCTTTATTGATATAATCTTTTACGAAGTTATACTTGGTGTCGATATGTTTGGATCAGTTGCTATGCTTCTCGCTGGTTAAAAGTTTGAGACAGCTTTGGTTGTCTTCCCAGATATGAACAGGTCCCGTAAATTCTTCATTTATAGAGATAGATAGATAGATAAATTCTTTATTTTTTCATCACAAAGTTTACAAATTTTTATACTTAAGAATAAGGACATGGCAATACTGCCGTCTGCCTGAGATGACATTTCATATATGATTTAAAAATAAAAGAAATAATAAAAAAGCAAAAATTTTAAACTATGAAAAATAAATAAGTAGCAAAAGATATGAAGAAATATATTTATATAAAACAATGATATCAATTTTAACGTGATTTGAAACACAAAATATTACACAATTTAATTAATTTGATCAATTGTTTATAAACATTTTTATCAATTTTAACGTGATTTGAAACACAAAATAATACACAATTCAGTTATGATTAGCTATTTTTAAAATATTATCAATTTTAACGTGATTTGAAACACAAAAGAAATAATATCAAATTTTGTATGATCAGCAACAAAGCAATAAATTGTTAGGTATACAATTTGGTTTAAACTGCAATAAGCGGGTAATCGGCTAGGTTTAATATGTGAAACTGTTACGGTAAGAAAGAGCATGTTGGCAATATTTAAAGAGGCTGCGCCAGCCCATTGCTCCATTTAAAATTTCAAAAAGCTTTTCCAAGGATATAAAACTTTCCCGAAAATGCAACCGACGAATTTCTTGTAGAATAGGACAAGCAGCAACGAAATGGTAAATATCTTCATTCACTCTTCCGTTACATAGATCACATAGCTGGGGCAAGTCTGGTCGATGAGGTACAAAGTTTAAATTTAAAATTTCAACTCTTGCTCTAAAAATAATACTTATAACCGAGGCTGAAAATTCATTACTAAAGTAAGAGACTTCCGAGGGCAGTTGGTGGTTTAAATGACTATAAATAGCTCTTGAAGTAGATGAAGATGCTCTGGAAAGATTATCCAGAAACATTTTGTGATCCACCTTAGCAATCACATCAGCAAACTGAGCCTGCCAATCGGTCACATTAGTTTCTGATAAGTTTAAACTTGTTTCGTAAGAGTAAGCTAGTTCGTTCCAGTCTTTAAACGGGGAAGCATTCACTCGAAGTAATTTTCTTAAAATGATTTTGTGAAGACAAGTTTCACTTCTTTTCATCACTCTAGTAATGAAGTTCGCACTTGCCTTCAAATTTTGTATATATATAGGGACTATTCCTGACTCTACATATATGGCGTAGTTGGGTGTTGAGTTAGGCAAACGAAATATCCTCTTAAAAAAGTTCCTTTGTACAGTTTCAAAAGCTTCGAAGTGTGTGTATCCGAAGACTTGAACGCCATATGCCATGCATGCATTTACTGTCGCGTTGAAAACTTTGTACTTGGACGTTAAATCCACATTTTGGTTCGAAAAAAACTTTGGCCACATTATATTAAGTGCCAATTTAGCTTCGTTGCTTTTTTCTTTAGAGTGCTTTAGATAGCTTAAATTGTAGGTCAAGAGGACACCCAAATATTTAAACTCCTGTACAACCTCAATATGTGTATTATTTAGAGACCATTTTTCTTCCGCTCGCCTTCTTGATTGTCTCTTTTCAAATACAACAATCTTAGTTTTTTGGGTATTAATTTGCAAGCCCCAAGACTCGCAAAATGAACTTAGACGGTTAATTAGCATTTGTAGCGTGAAAGGATTATCAGCAAGCATAACTAGATCGTCCGCGTACAACAGGACTTTGATTAAAATGTTAGCAAAATTAACTCCACCCGGAAGAAGATCGCAGACATCATCTATGAACAGGGCAAATAATAATGGGCTGAGGATACAACCTTGAGGAACACCTGAAGTTGTTTCAAATCGATTTGAAAATGTGATACCGTCCCATACCCTTGCATTTGTTGACGAAATAAAACTTGCATACACTTGGAGAAACTTTCGTGACAAACCAATACAAGAGAGTTTGTAAATTAAAGCTTGTCTATTGACTTTATCAAATGCAGCTTTAAAATCAACAAAGCAAGTGTATAGTTTCTTTTTCCTATCTATAAATTGTTGAGCAATGCTTGAAATGGCAAAGATATGATCCATGGTTGAAAAACCTGGGCGGAAACCGGCTTGAAAGATGCTCAAAAGACTGTTATCCTCAATCCATTTTGTGAGTCTTTCATATAGGATTGCAGTAAAAGTTTTTCTTATTGAATTTAAAATTGAAATACCTCTATAATTTTCCGCAGCGTTAGCATCACCTTTTTTAAAAATGGCAAAAATTACAGATTCGTTGAAACTGATAGGTACACATCCATCATTGTACAACTTGTTATAAAAGGACACGAGGTAGTTTTTGAAATCAATATTGCTGTTTTTATAAAACTCGACTGGTATGCCGTCTAGGCCAGGAGCCTTGCTATTTTTCATTTTTTGGAGCGTTACTTCCAATTCGGGCAATGAGAATTCTAAATCCAGCTGGTTGACTCTAGTATCAGGTAGCGCGTAATCAAAGGTATGAAGGTCTTCATCAGCTGAGAGTAGAGTTTTAAAATGAGCTGCTACCGTCTCAGCTTCTAAAGAGAACCTCATACCCTGATTGCGCCCACCAAGTTCGCGCACTATCTCCCAAAATATCTTTGAGTTTGTGCAGTTTTCTAATTTTTTAGCCACGTTTTTTAAATAGGTGATTTTCTTAACTGAGCACATTTTTTTAAAATCATTGTTAACGCGAAGATAGATGTTTTTGAAAAATTGAGAATTGGTCGTTCTAAACAGTTTTAAGTAAACAAACGAAAGTTTACGGAGATTTCTGCAATCCTTATCAAACCATACATTTTTAGCTACAAAAGTGTGTGTACTCTTCAACGCAAAAGGGGCTGCAGTCTTTATAACCCGTTCTATACTTTCACACACCACTTCAGACGAGACTGCGGATTGTTGGGGCAGAGATAGTAAGTGCCGAGAGAGGAGGCTTCTATAGAGTGTTGCATTGTTCTCCGACCAGTTCAGCTTATTAAAACTAGAAGGTGTAGCTAGCTGGTTTGGCTCCGTTAGCTGAATTTTAATAACAATTGGAAAATGAGCCGAATAGTTGACAAGTGCAACTTCAAAATCATCGATAATGTTCAGCCAGTCCCCTGAAATCGCAGCAAAGTCAATCACGGATTGTCCCTGCCCGCTAACAAAAGTGAATTCGCCACATGCGTCACTATTAGAAGACCCATTTAAAACAAATAGACCAAAAACTTCAAAAAATTCTGTTAAACTCCGCCCGTTGCGGTTATAAATTGTATCTCTAGAACATCTACTCTCGGCCAGTGCAACTCGTAAAATATTAGCGGAAGAATTTTGATATTCACCAATCCTAGCATTTAAATCACCGACGATTAATACATTGTCAAGAGAAGTATTATTCATAAATTCCACTAGTTCATCGAAATCGCTTAGCCAATCATTGCAATTTAAATAAATCGGAATAATATAATAGTTTAGGTTGTTGCTAACCATATGAAAAATAATTTTAGATTCAATAATTTTAAAATTAATAAGGTTACCCCATAAAGATTTTCTAATCCCATATAAAATACCCCCACTGGCTCTTCCATGCAAATTTGATCTTATCGCGGGTGTAAACATTACTTTAAAGTCTTTGAAATATTTTAGAAATTCATTTTGATTCTTTTCTTCAATAAAAGTTTCTATTAGAATTATAACATCAAATTGATGTAAATATTTAAAAAAATCGGAATGTAAAAGTTTACTTTTGAGACCAGTTATATTATACGAACATATATTTAATTTTTGAAAAATAATTGAGTTATGGCAGACGACAGAATTTACCTATTGTGTTTTATCCCTAACATGGTGTGAACTTCGATTTCCAGATGGCGCTCGCTGCGGTTGGTGGCCAAAAGCGGAAGAAGAATTTGGAACCACGGCTAACTTCGCTCCCTCGCTGCAGTCAAAGTAATCGTAACAGCTGTCACCAAATAGTTCACTAATGAGTGACATGTCCGCTGCTGATTTGACAACTAAACCTCGTGAAATTTTGTAAACAAACAATTGATTGTTGATTTGCAATTTGTTGTCTCCTTTAACGAAAATTCTGGCGTTTGGATTTATCTGCAGCAGTTTGTTTTTTGTTTCTATTAGTGTCTTTCTTTTTTTCCTTGATATAAGTGATTGCTCGCGAAATATACTTATTCCGGAGCCTTTGAGCGTGTGCGCGGCGGTAATAAGTTTTTCAGTGATCGCCGCTGTTGGAAGTTCGATTATGACAGTTCCTCTTTCAGTGTTGTTGTTGCGTATTTGTCTGGAGCTCTTAAATTGTATTTCTTCGTCTTCATTTAACATCAGAAGCCCCTTGCAAGTCTGTTTAGCTAATTGGATTGCATCGGTTTCTGTGTCTAAAGGAAGGTGTACCACAATAGACTTATCGTTTGATTTCCGTGATAGAATTTCCAATTGGGTTTCAAGCAAATCGCATCTTTCTGTCATTACAGTGAGTTTTTTGCTGAGTTGGGTGTTAAGTGTCTTCAAAGAAAGTATTTCGTTCGAGAGCACCAACAAGTCATTTTTTGTGACAAGATCTTTAAGCTTTTCTTCGAGACTCTCGTTTAAGATACTTTTTAGATCAGCAACTGATAATTCACCTATTACCATATTTGGTACTTTTGGATGAGAAATCTTTTTTTTTGTAGTGTTTTGTTCAGGTGAAATTTCAAACAAGTATCGCTTGCGGTTCATCGGCAAATCGTTGTACCGCAAATTGATTTAGATGCACCACGGAGAAAACTTTTTTTACTTTTTCTTTTTAAGCTTATTTACTTGAATAAATTTAACTCACAATATGCGGTGTTAGTTCAAAGTGATTAAATAAGTGTTTATGCGTGGGATTTCTTAGGAAGTTACTTAGATTTTTTAATTTAAATTGAAAAAATACGAGAGCTTCGAAAACTTTTGCAATTCCACTTTGACAGTTGAAACGTCACTCCCATTCTTCATTTATATCTGCAAGTAACTTCTTCAGCCAAACTGCTTCACAACTTGCTTCAGCCAGGGCTATGAATTTTGCTTCGGTCGAGGACAATGCTACACAGGTTTGTTTACGACAGCACCAACTTACAGCACCACCGAAAACTTTTAAAATGTAGCCGGAATAAGATTTTCGTTCTTCTCTGTCTTCTGCCCAGTTGGCGTCCGCATACCCAATAAGATGTTCTTTATTGTTGTTTTGGCTAAGAAACAATCTCAGTTGAGATGTCCCTTTTAAATATTTTGTAACACGTTTCAGCTCGTTCCAATCTTCAACTGTAGGTTTTGACACTTTGGAAGATAATATGCTTATACTTGCTGCGATATCTGGTCGGGAACTGATTGCGATGTAAAGTAAACACCCCATAAACTTTTGATACTTTTCGTTGTCAGATAAAAAATTAACTTCAGCATTAAACTTCCCATAGCTTGGGCCCATCGGCGTCTTAGAAATTTTCGCATCTTTCAGTCCCATCTCTTCAATAACTTTATTTATTTATGCTGTTTGGCTTATGGAAAAATGTCCATCATCATCTCGATATAACTCAAGACCTACGTAATTTTTTATCGTTCCGAGATTTTTCATTTTGAACTTTGATTTGAGCAGGCTTTCGGTGTCATCGATTAATTTTTGATTTTTACTGATGACTAATCAATCGTCGACATATACAACTACATAAACTAAAAACTCACCTACAGACTTCTTGAAAGACATTTCATTTCATTTTAATTTATTCGTGAATACTTAATAACTGTAAGATATAATTATCTTATAAACATTGGTCAATTTTGCTTTGATAATATCCATTTTCCAAGAGAACATTGTTGATAGTTTGGTTCCACGCCCTTGCTGACTGCTTTAGCCCATATATGGTTTTATTTGGTTTACATAGATTGTTTCTTCAATACATGCATTTTTCTATGACCCGCTACAGCTAATAACGTTCGCACAGTAGTTTGCGGAACGACTGGAGCGAATGTTTGATCGTAATCAAGTCCATGGCGCTGGAGAAATCCTTGAGCTACCAAACGTGCCTTGTAAATCAGTTCTCCTCTTGAATCTTCTTTAGACTTGAACACCCACTTACAACCGATTGCCTTCTTGCCAGCAGGTACATAGGTCCACCAGCTCCCATGTATTGTTATCCGATAAGGCGTTCATTTCATCCCGCATTGCGCTTTTCCAACATTGAGCTTTGTCGCAAGATATCGCCTCCTGAAAACTGGCCGGATCGAATTCTTTAATAGTCTTAAGTACATTTACCTCATTGATTAGTCTGCTTGGTGGTTTTCCTTTTGTTGTTCTAGCTGATGTTTTTTGCTGTGGTACTTCATTTTCACATTCATTCTGCCATTCGTTCAATGATTCATCGAAACCGTAAAATATACTTTCAGAATTCGAATCTGTGTCCAAATGATTATCCTCTTTTTCTTTATTGCGTCTACTTTTCATTACAAATTCGAAATTGTCATCATCGCTATTACTTTGAGGAACCTCATCTTTCTTTTTACTGTTGGTTTCTGGAAAGCTTCGATGTTTAATTGGACTTGCCTCCACTTTGGCTGAATACTTCAAAAAATGAACATCTCTGCTAATAATTATCTTTTTCGTACTGGTGTCTAGAAGTCTGTATGCTTTCGAGTTTGCATCATAACCAACAAAATTTAAACATTTCGACTTGTTGTCTCACTTTTTTCTCTTTTCTTTGGGAATATGTGCAAAACATCTTTCACCAAATGTACGAAATTGTTTAAAATCCGGTTTGGATCCACACCAGAGCTCGAAAGGTGTTGTTGCAGTTGCTCTTGTTGGTAATCTGTTTTGTATGTATGTGGCTGTCAATATTGCTTCTGCCCAGAACTCCTTGCTTAAGTTCGAATCAATTAGCATACATCTGGACATTTCAACAAGGGACCTGTTGCGTCTTTCAGTAATGCCGTTCTGCTGTGGAGAGTATGCTGTAGTGAACTCGGATTTTACTCCTTCTTCCATTAGGTATTGTTGCACCTTATGTCCCGTATACTCACCACCACGGTCAGACCTCAATACTTTTGGTTTATGCCCAAACTGAGTTTTCATTGTTTCAATGTATTCTCGTATTTTATCAAAGACCTCTGACTTCTGCCGCATCAAGAATGTTATTGTGAATCTACTATAGTCATCTATGAACGTGACTATATACTGATTACCACTTGGACTGACCACTTCCATAGGACCATAAACATCTGTTTGTACTAAGTCGAGTACGCTTTGCGAATCATTTTTGGATACTTTTGGAAATGGCAATCTGGCAGACTTTCCTTGGATACAAACTTCACGGGTTTCATTAACATTACAATCTTTAATTGACAAACCTGAACCCATTTCTTTTGACTGTATGGATTTAATTGCATTCTCATCTCTATGTCCAAGCTTTAGATGCCACTGGTGAATGCAATCTTCCTGACGCAACACACACATAGAAGAAATCAAATCTCCTTCTGCAATCTGGACATTATCCTTCCAAATCTGACATACCTTATTGGCAAAGACAACTTTGCAACCCTTCTCTACCAAGCAAGAGACTGACAACAAATTACCTTGTATTTTTGGAACATACAATACGTTCTCAATCGTTCCAGTAGCCTGAGAATTTTTATTATTTAGAAAATTTACTTGACATGTACCTTTTGCTTCAATACAAATTTTTTCTTTGATGAGAGGATCGAAGCTAACGAAAAAATCTTTCACATTCGTTATATGGCATGTAGCTCCAGAATCTAAGATCCATCCCGAAAGATTTCCTGTTGATGTCAGCAGACTGAAGTGATCAAAGGATTTGGTGATATAATTTGCATGTTGTTTTTTATTCTTCCATTGCTTGTATTGGCTGCAGTTCTTTTTTATGTGCCCCCTTTTGTAACAAAAAAAACATTCCGCTGATGTTGATTTGGATGTTTGTGGATTAAACTTCGTGATCTTCATTGCATTCTCATGTGGTTCGCCAACAGGATTCTGACGTCGCCTGTACTCTTCCAGAAGCTTCGACTGAACAACATCGAACGTTAATTCTTTTTCTTCGCTTGTTCGAGTCTCCAAAGTAGTGATAAGAGTGTCATAGCTTCTCGGAAGACTACTTAACAGCATCGCCACACTCCATGTCTCAGACAATTTTTCTTCGCCTATTGCCGCCAAACGTTCAAACAAATCGACCATCTTTTGAAGTGTGCTTTAACATTCCCACCTTCATCGACTTTCAAGCTGCAAATTGTTCGCATTAGCTGCACTTTATTGCTCAAGGTGTTTCTTTCGTGGTAATTTTTTAGGCTATCCCACGCTTGCTTTAATGTTTATTTATTTATTTAATTCGTTAAAATCTAACGTTAACAATTCTTATAATCTAATAATATCTAATATCATAATTTATATTTATTATTCAATATTGTTGAAAAACATAAGTTTAAATTGAATGTTTTTGAACAACAACAACAACTTAAAGGTGCTACCACTCATTGTTTTGGCTGGAGATATAGCTATTTCGTGCTTTGCCACTTTTGTACTCATCAGTCTCCTTTTTTGTGGTGCTGAGCTTTAATCCAATTTTATTTGAAAAACTTTATGCACAACATAGGATTCGAACCCACGCATATCAGATTTGCTCAGTCTTAGAAGTCGTGTGCACTACGCACTCCACTACTTTAGACCACTGACGTCACAGGTCGAGATGTGCTAATTGCTTATCATTTTTTTTTATGCTTTGCACGAAATAGCTATATCTCCAGCCAAAACAATGAGTGGTAGCACCTTTAAGTTGTTGTTGTTGTTCAAAAACATTCAATAAAATTAAAAAGGAATGGTCAAGTCTAACAAGCTGACATTCTAGTACGAATAGTACAATACAAATAATAACAATAATAACTTAGTCTGGTTCGTTACCGATCTTCCAACCTCTCCCCCTTTGATACGTACTACGAATTGTTAGTCTATCAAATAAGGTATGGAGAAAAATGGAGGCGGAACAAAACAGCATACTTAAAGGAGCTTATAAAAAGGTTGATGCTTCAAATGCATTTGATAAACAATTAGCACATCTCGACCTGTGACGTCAGTGGTCTAAAGTAGTGGAGTGCGTAGTGCACACGACTTCTAAGACTGAGCAAATCTGATATGCGTGGGTTCGAATCCTATGTTGTGCATAAAGTTTTTCAAATAAAATTGGATTAAAGCTCAGCACCACAAAAAAGGAGACTGATGAGTGCAAAAGTGGCAAAGCACGAAATAGCTATATCTCCAGCCAAAACAATGAGTGGTAGCACCTTTAAGTTGTTGTTGTTGTTCAAAAACATTCAATAAAATTAAAAAGGAATGGTCAAGTCTAACAAGCTGACATTCTAGTACGAATAGTACAATACAAATAATAACAATAATAACTTAGTCTGGTTCGTTACCGATCTTCCAACCTCTCCCCCTTTGATACGTACTACGAATTGTTAGTCTATCAAATAAGGTATGGAGAAAAATGAAGGCGGAACAAAACAGCATACTTAAAGGAGCTTATAAAAAGGTTGATGCTTCAAATGCATTTGATAAACAATTAGCACATCTCGACCTGTGACGTCAGTGGTCTAAAGTAGTGGAGTGCGTAGTGCACACGACTTCTAAGACTGAGCAAATCTGATATGCGTGGGTTCGAATCCTATGTTGTGCATAAAGTTTTTCAAATAAAATTGGATTAAAGCTCAGCACCACAAAAAAGGAGACTGATGAGTGCAAAAGTGGCAAAGCACGAAATAGCTATATCTCCAGCCAAAACAATGAGTGGTAGCACCTTTAAGTTGTTGTTGTTGTTCAAAAACATTCAATAAAATTAAAAAGGAATGGTCAAGTCTAACAAGCTGACATTCTAGTACGAATAGTACAATACAAATAATAACAATAATAACTTAGTCTAGTTCGTTACCGATCTTCCAACCTCTCCCCCTTTGATACGTACTACGAATTGTTAGTCTATCAAATAAGGTATGGAGAAAAATGGAGGCGGAACAAAACAGCATACTTAAAGGAGCTTATAAAAAGGTTGATGCTTCAAATGCATTTGATAAACAATTAGCACATCTCGACCTGTGACGTCAGTGGTCTAAAGTAGTGGAGTGCGTAGTGCACACGACTTCTAAGACTGAGCAAATCTGATATGCGTGGGTTCGAATCCTATGTTGTGCATAAAGTTTTTCAAATAAAATTGGATTAAAGCTCAGCACCACAAAAAAGGAGACTGATGAGTGCAAAAGTGGCAAAGCACGAAATAGCTATATCTCCAGCCAAAACAATGAGTGGTAGCACCTTTAAGTTGTTGTTGTTGTTCAAAAACATTCAATAAAATTAAAAAGGAATGGTCAAGTCTAACAAGCTGACATTCTAGTACGAATAGTACAATACAAATAATAACAATAAGTTTAAATTGTTTACATTTTATATTATCATTTACAGATTCTAAACAAAAATGAAATTCGTTATAAATTGTTATTAACTGATTGAGAGGGCTACATACACCATAGTTTGATCTGCTAAATATTTGAATAATAGGTTGCTGTCGCCTTAAACTTGCACGACTGAAACTGAAATTTAATTTACTTAGAACTGATGGTAATGATATCGAACCATTAATAATCCCAACAATAAAACAAAAGGTATGGAGAAAAATGGAGGCGGAACAAAACAGCATACTTAAAGGAGCTTATAAAAAGGTTGATGCTTCAAATGCATTTGATAAACAATTAGCACATCTCGACCTGTGACGTCAGTGGTCTAAAGTAGTGGAGTGCGTAGTGCACACGACTTCTAAGACTGAGCAAATCTGATATGCGTGGGTTCGAATCCTATGTTGTGCATAAAGTTTTTCAAATAAAATTGGATTAAAGCTCAGCACCACAAAAAAGGAGACTGATGAGTGCAAAAGTGGCAAAGCACGAAATAGCTATATCTCCAGCCAAAACAATGAGTGGTAGCACCTTTAAGTTGTTGTTGTTGTTCAAAAACATTCAATAAAATTAAAAAGGAATGGTCAAGTCTAACAAGCTGACATTCTAGTACGAATAGTACAATACAAATAATAACAATAATAACTTAGTCTGGTTCGTTACCGATCTTCCAACCTCTCCCCCTTTGATACGTACTACGAATTGTTAGTCTATCAAATAAGGTATGGAGAAAAATGAAGGCGGAACAAAACAGCATACTTAAAGGAGCTTATAAAAAGGTTGATGCTTCAAATGCATTTGATAAACAATTAGCACATCTCGACCTGTGACGTCAGTGGTCTAAAGTAGTGGAGTGCGTAGTGCACACGACTTCTAAGACTGAGCAAATCTGATATGCGTGGGTTCGAATCCTATGTTGTGCATAAAGTTTTTCAAATAAAATTGGATTAAAGCTCAGCACCACAAAAAAGGAGACTGATGAGTGCAAAAGTGGCAAAGCACGAAATAGCTATATCTCCAGCCAAAACAATGAGTGGTAGCACCTTTAAGTTGTTGTTGTTGTTCAAAAACATTCAATTAAATTAAAAAGGAATGGTCAAGTCTAACAAGCTGACATTCTAGTACGAATAGTACAATACAAATAATAACAATAATAACTTAGTCTGGTTCGTTACCGATCTTCCAACCTCTCCCCCTTTGATACGTACTACGAATTGTTAGTCTATCAAACAAGGTATGGAGAAAAATGGAGGCGGAACAAAACAGCATACTTAAAGGAGCTTATAAAAAGGTTGATGCTTCAAATGCATTTGATAAACAATTAGCACATCTCGACCTGTGACGTCAGTGGTCTAAAGTAGTGGAGTGCGTAGTGCACACGACTTCTAAGACTGAGCAAATCTGATATGCGTGGGTTCGAATCCTATGTTGTGCATAAAGTTTTTCAAATAAAATTGGATTAAAGCTCAGCACCACAAAAAAGGAGACTGATGAGTGCAAAAGTGGCAAAGCACGAAATAGCTATATCTCCAGCCAAAACAATGAGTGGTAGCACCTTTAAGTTGTTGTTGTTGTTCAAAAACATTCAATAAAATTAAAAAGGAATGGTCAAGTCTAACAAGCTGACATTCTAGTACGAATAGTACAATACAAATAATAACAATAAGTTTAAATTGTTTACATTTTATATTATCATTTACAGATTCTAAACAAAAATGAAATTCGTTATAAATTGTTATTAACTGATTGAGAGGGCTACATACACCATAGTTTGATCTGCTAAATATTTGAATAATAGGTTGCTGTCGCCTTAAACTTGCACGACTGAAACTGAAATTTAATTTACTTAGAACTGATGGTAATGATATCGAACCATTAATAATCCCAACAATAAAACAAAATTGTATATACTTTCTGTGGTTAGTCAAAGAAGGGAGGCTGATCAAAGCTAGTCTTTGAGAATAAGGCGGAAATAGATTTTCCCTTGCCCATGGAAGAGACCGAAGACAGAAACGCAGAAACCTTTTTTGGATCGCTTCAATTCTTGAAACATGTATTGAGTAATAAGGTGACCATACCACACAGCCGTATTCTAAAATTGGTCTAACAAACGAAATAAATAGAAGTTTAAGAACATAAAGATCCCGAAAATCACGACCGAATCTTTTAATGAATCCAAGAACCCTATTGGCTTTTTTAATTATATAACTTAAATGATCATTAAATGATAATTTGGGATCTAGAATAATACCTAAGTCAGAAAACATAGAAACTTTACATAACGGACAAGAATCAAACGTATAGTTGTACAAAAACGGAATTTTTTACGTGTAAAACTCATAGTTTTACATTTGTCAACATTTAAAACAAGTCGGTTTTTATTGCACCATTCCCTAAATATTGTTAAGTCTTCTTGTAATAATAAACAGTCAGAGGAGGATTTTATACTTTTGAAAAGCTTAATGTCATCAGCATAAACAAGGACAGACGAGTTTTTTAAGTTTGAAACCAAGTCGTTAATAAATAAAACAAATAAAATAGGACCTAGGTGGCTGCCCTGAGGGACGCCAGAATTGACAACAAATTGAATTGAACTTTCATTACGAAACAAGACAGAATAACGACGATTTTTTAAGTATGAAGAAATCCAATTTATAAAATTGTTGTTAAATCCTAGATGGTATAATTTTAGAATTAGTGTATTGTGACATAACTTGTCAAAGGCTTCACTAAAGTCAGTAAATACGCAATCAACTTGCCCGCGTTTTTCAAATACATTTAGACAAAAGGACACGAAGTTAAATAAATTAGTTACAGTGGATCTCTTTTTGACAAAGCCATGCTGGCTATCACAAATAATAGAACTACAATGAAAAGAAAGAACATTACTCACAATTGACTCAAACAGTTTAGGTATCACAGATAGTTTCGCAATGGGCCTATAGTTCATTATTTCATTCTTTGGGCCTTTTTTATGTATGGGAATAATAAATGAACTTTTCCAGATAACAGGAAAAATTGAACTTTTTAAGGATGCATTGAAGAGAACACATAACGGATATGACAGATAAGAAGCACATTTTTTTAATATATAAGATGGAACACCATCGGGGCCTGGAGTAAAGCACTCATCGAGTTTTAATATATGTTGAGCAACTGTGTCTTCACTTATTTCAAAATTAATTGCGTTTAAATGAGTAAAACTGTCAGAAGAAGAAGAAAAAGAAGAGGAATTATTAAAGTCTGATTCTTCAAATGCTACTTTGAATTGATTAGCAAACATGTTTGCAATAATCTTTGGGTCATGACTAGTTGACGAATTATTTGACATCGAATTCGGATAGCCACACGTTTTCCTTTTATTATTAACGAAATTCCAGAAACTATCTGGATTAGATGTAATACCATGTTCAATTTTACAAATGTAATCGTCATATAGAATGTTAGAATAATCAGAAAAGAGTTGTTTTAGAATTAAGAAAGTTCTGTAATCATCGTCAGTTCTAGTTATGTTATATTTTACCCAAGCTTTGTTCCTTTTATTTTTTAAGTTTTTAATACGCGTATCAAACCATGGTGGTGCATTTGAAGCAAAACGTGATCTTTTTAAAGGAATAGTTTCGTAAAAGCAGTTAAAAAGAGTTCTATAAAAATTATTACACATATCCTCAATATTACAATTACAAAATAATTGATTCCAATTTACAGTTATTAACATATCAAAAAGATCTACAAAATTACATTTAGAAAAGTCAAATTCAAGTTTGTTGTTATTATCGTCATTGTAAGGAGAAGACATGTTTAAACCTAGTGAAATATCTAATGCAGGATGATGTCGATCTTCGTCTATTAGTTTTACAGTAGCAGTTAAAACAGCAATTTCGTTGTTAATTGTATCGGCGAAAAACACTAAGTCAAGAATTTTTCCAAAACGATTTCTCAATCCATTGAATTGACTTAAACCACACGATGACATACCATCTATACATGTTAGTTCATTAAGGCTGGACGCATTTATTGGAACATGGAAGTTGTCGTCATCAATTTTTGTCCAGTTAAGGTTTGGTAGATTAAAGTCACCTACGATCAAAATTTCATCTTCGGGTTCCATAAGTACATAAATATTTTCAATGCAGTCATTAATCTTTTCATAAGCCTCATTGTTTGAACTTGGAGGAATATACGCGGAGATAATAAATAAATGGCCAGATTTCAACTTGATTTTGATACATAGAGCTTCGACACCTGTGGCTCGAAAGTCATCGATCAGGTAGCACGTAAGTGAGGTCTTGATCGCAAAAAGAATTCCTCCTCCGACAACATTAGAGTCTTCTTCATCATGTCGATCACGTCTGAAAATTTGATAAGATGCATCAAAAAGCTCCGAGTCAAGTATAGAAAAGTTGAGCCAAGTTTCTGTTAGTATAATGACATCGTGGGGAAGGTTGTTTACATTTTTATAGACCATATTAGTCTTTGTCCGAAGTCCATTTACATTTTGGTAGTAGACTAATATTTGTTTAAGCTGCTCAGATGTTGATTCCGCATTGTCCGAATTTGACGAAAAGGGTTCTGGGGTATTCCTTGACTATTCTGTTTATGAACAAATTCGTGTATTATTACACCAATTGGTCAGAACGAAGGCGAGTTTAGTACATGGAAAACTGAATCCGGAACACGTATTTTAAAAGATGAATATTTAGTGTAGTTTCTGTGAATAATTTTTTCCACATTAAAGAACAATGTTCCCACTTTTTCTTTAAGATAATTTTTGATATCAAGGGCATTAGTTGACGGTGATAGTTTAGAAAGAAACAACACTTTTTGCCCCTCTACAACCTTAAGCCCGGATATAATTGGCGATATGATTTCGTTGTTGTTGTTGTTGTTGTTGTTGATTATGTTGTTGTTGTTGTTGTTGTTGTTGTTGTTGTTGTTGTTGTTGTTGTTGTTGTTGTTGTTGTTGTTGTTGTTGTTGTTGTTGTTGTTGTTGTTGTTGTTGTTGTTGTTGTTGTTGTTATTGTTATTGTTATTGTTATTGTTATTGTTATTGTTATTGTTATTGTTATTGTTATTGTTATTGTTATTGTTATTGTTATTGTTATTGTTATTGTTATTGTTATTGTTATTGTTATTGTTATTGTTATTGTTATTGTTATTGTTATTGTTATTGTTATTGTTATTGTTATTGTTATTGTTATTGTTATTGTTATTGTTATTGTTATTGTTATTGTTATTGTTATTGTTATTGTTATTGTTATTGTTATTGTTATTGTTATTGTTATTGTTATTGTTATTGTTATTGTTATTGTTATTGTTATTGTTATTGTTATTGTTATTGTTATTGTTATTGTTATTGTTATTGTTATTGTTATTGTTATTGTTATTGTTATTGTTATTGTTATTGTTATTGTTATTGTTATTGTTATTGTTATTGTTATTGTTATTGTTATTGTTATTGTTATTGTTATTGTTATTGTTATTGTTATTGTTATTGTTATTGTTATTGTTATTGTTATTGTTATTGTTATTGTTATTGTTATTGTTATTGTTATTGTTATTGTTATTGTTATTGTTATTGTTATTGTTATTGTTATTGTTATTGTTATTGTTATTGTTATTGTTATTGTTATTGTTATTGTTATTGTTATTGTTATTGTTATTGTTATTGTTATTGTTATTGTTATTGTTATTGTTATTGTTATTGTTATTGTTATTGTTATTGTTATTGTTATTGTTATTGTTATTGTTATTGTTATTGTTATTGTTATTGTTATTGTTATTGTTATTGTTATTGTTATTGTTATTGTTATTGTTATTGTTATTGTTATTGTTATTGTTATTGTTATTGTTATTGTTATTGTTATTGTTATTGTTATTGTTATTGTTATTGTTATTGTTATTGTTATTGTTATTGTTATTGTTATTGTTATTGTTATTGTTATTGTTATTGTTATTGTTATTGTTATTGTTATTGTTATTGTTATTGTTATTGTTATTGTTATTGTTATTGTTATTGTTATTGTTATTGTTATTGTTATTGTTATTGTTATTGTTATTGTTATTGTTATTGTTATTGTTATTGTTATTGTTATTGTTATTGTTATTGTTATTGTTATTGTTATTGTTATTGTTATTGTTATTGTTATTGTTATTGTTATTGTTATTGTTATTGTTATTGTTATTGTTATTGTTATTGTTATTGTTATTGTTATTGTTATTGTTATTGTTATTGTTATTGTTATTGTTATTGTTATTGTTATTGTTATTGTTATTGTTATTGTTATTGTTATTGTTATTGTTATTGTTATTGTTATTGTTATTGTTATTGTTATTGTTATTGTTATTGTTATTGTTATTGTTATTGTTATTGTTATTGTTATTGTTATTGTTATTGTTATTGTTATTGTTATTGTTATTGTTATTGTTATTGTTATTGTTATTGTTATTGTTATTGTTATTGTTATTGTTATTGTTATTGTTATTGTTATTGTTATTGTTATTGTTATTGTTATTGTTATTGTTATTGTTATTGTTATTGTTATTGTTATTGTTATTGTTATTGTTATTGTTATTGTTATTGTTATTGTTATTGTTATTGTTATTGTTATTGTTATTGTTATTGTTATTGTTATTGTTATTGTTATTGTTATTGTTATTGTTATTGTTATTGTTATTGTTATTGTTATTGTTATTGTTATTGTTATTGTTATTGTTATTGTTATTGTTATTGTTATTGTTATTGTTATTGTTATTGTTATTGTTATTGTTATTGTTATTGTTATTGTTATTGTTATTGTTATTGTTATTGTTATTGTTATTGTTATTGTTATTGTTATTGTTATTGTTATTGTTATTGTTATTGTTATTGTTATTGTTATTGTTATTGTTATTGTTATTGTTATTGTTCTTGTTATTGTTATTGTTATTGTTATTGTTATTGTTATTGTTATTGTTATTGTTATTGTTATTGTTATTGTTATTGTTATTGTTATTGTTATTGTTATTGTTATTGTTATTGTTATTGTTATTGTTATTGTTATTGTTATTGTTATTGTTATTGTTATTGTTATTGTTATTGTTATTGTTATTGTTATTGTTATTGTTATTGTTATTGTTATTGTTATTGTTATTGTTATTGTTATTGTTATTGTTATTGTTATTGTTATTGTTATTGTTATTGTTATTGTTATTGTTATTGTTATTGTTATTGTTATTGTTATTGTTATTGTTATTGTTATTGTTATTGTTATTGTTATTGTTATTGTTATTGTTATTGTTATTGTTATTGTTATTGTTATTGTTATTGTTATTGTTATTGTTATTGTTATTGTTATTGTTATTGTTATTGTTATTGTTATTGTTATTGTTATTGT
This sequence comes from Eupeodes latifasciatus, assembly GCA_920104205.1. NCBI lineage: Eukaryota > Metazoa > Arthropoda > Insecta > Diptera > Syrphidae > Eupeodes > Eupeodes latifasciatus. The sequence continues at coordinate 101,168,156 of OV049926.1, read as the reverse complement.
TATTGTTATTGTTATTGTTATTGTTATTGTTATTGTTATTGTTATTGTTATTGTTATTGTTATTGTTATTGTTATTGTTATTGTTATTGTTATTGTTATTGTTATTGTTATTGTTATTGTTATTGTTATTGTTATTGTTATTGTTATTGTTATTGTTATTGTTATTGTTATTGTTATTGTTATTGTTATTGTTATTGTTATTGTTATTGTTATTGTTATTGTTATTGTTATTGTTATTGTTATTGTTATTGTTATTGTTATTGTTATTGTTATTGTTATTGTTATTGTTATTGTTATTGTTATTGTTATTGTTATTGTTATTGTTATTGTTATTGTTATTGTTATTGTTATTGTTATTGTTATTGTTATTGTTATTGTTATTGTTATTGTTATTGTTATTGTTATTGTTATTGTTATTGTTATTGTTATTGTTATTGTTATTGTTATTGTTATTGTTATTGTTATTGTTATTGTTATTGTTATTGTTATTGTTATTGTTATTGTTATTGTTATTGTTATTGTTATTGTTATTGTTATTGTTATTGTTATTGTTATTGTTATTGTTATTGTTATTGTTATTGTTATTGTTATTGTTATTGTTATTGTTATTGTTATTGTTATTGTTATTGTTATTGTTATTGTTATTGTTATTGTTATTGTTATTGTTATTGTTATTGTTATTGTTATTGTTATTGTTATTGTTATTGTTATTGTTATTGTTATTGTTATTGTTATTGTTATTGTTATTGTTATTGTTATTGTTATTGTTATTGTTATTGTTATTGTTATTGTTATTGTTATTGTTATTGTTATTGTTATTGTTATTGTTATTGTTATTGTTATTGTTATTGTTATTGTTATTGTTATTGTTATTGTTATTGTTATTGTTATTGTTATTGTTATTGTTATTGTTATTGTTATTGTTATTGTTATTGTTATTGTTATTGTTATTGTTATTGTTATTGTTATTGTTATTGTTATTGTTATTGTTATTGTTATTGTTATTGTTATTGTTATTGTTATTGTTATTGTTATTGTTATTGTTATTGTTATTGTTATTGTTATTGTTATTGTTATTGTTATTGTTATTGTTATTGTTATTGTTATTGTTATTGTTATTGTTATTGTTATTGTTATTGTTATTGTTATTGTTATTGTTATTGTTATTGTTATTGTTATTGTTATTGTTATTGTTATTGTTATTGTTATTGTTATTGTTATTGTTATTGTTATTGTTATTGTTATTGTTATTGTTATTGTTATTGTTATTGTTATTGTTATTGTTATTGTTATTGTTATTGTTATTGTTATTGTTATTGTTATTGTTATTGTTATTGTTATTGTTATTGTTATTGTTATTGTTATTGTTATTGTTATTGTTATTGTTATTGTTATTGTTATTGTTATTGTTATTGTTATTGTTATTGTTATTGTTATTGTTATTGTTATTGTTATTGTTATTGTTATTGTTATTGTTATTGTTATTGTTATTGTTATTGTTATTGTTATTGTTATTGTTATTGTTATTGTTATTGTTATTGTTATTGTTATTGTTATTGTTATTGTTATTGTTATTGTTATTGTTATTGTTATTGTTATTGTTATTGTTATTGTTATTGTTATTGTTATTGTTATTGTTATTGTTATTGTTATTGTTATTGTTATTGTTATTGTTATTGTTATTGTTATTGTTATTGTTATTGTTATTGTTATTGTTATTGTTATTGTTATTGTTATTGTTATTGTTATTGTTATTGTTATTGTTATTGTTATTGTTATTGTTATTGTTATTGTTATTGTTATTGTTATTGTTATTGTTATTGTTATTGTTATTGTTATTGTTATTGTTATTGTTATTGTTATTGTTATTGTTATTGTTATTGTTATTGTTATTGTTATTGTTATTGTTATTGTTATTGTTATTGTTATTGTTATTGTTATTGTTATTGTTATTGTTATTGTTATTGTTATTGTTATTGTTATTGTTATTGTTATTGTTATTGTTATTGTTATTGTTATTGTTATTGTTATTGTTATTGTTATTGTTATTGTTATTGTTATTGTTATTGTTATTGTTATTGTTATTGTTATTGTTATTGTTATTGTTATTGTTATTGTTATTGTTATTGTTATTGTTATTGTTATTGTTATTGTTATTGTTATTGTTATTGTTATTGTTATTGTTATTGTTATTGTT